>OY728125.1:1046588614-1047301474 GCA_963277665.1 Viscum album | reverse complement strand
CCACCCCCTTGACATCCCCCCCTAACCCTCTGTGCAACCCCCACCCCCTAGACAACCCCCACCCCTGGACATCCCCATACCCACTTGGACAGCCCCCACCCCCTTCAACACCCCCACCCCCTTCGACCCCCCCCACACACACACACAAACACACCCCTAGACTACCCCCCCCCCCATGGACACCCTAGACAGACGCCCCCCCCCCCCCCCCCAACCTTCTGGATAGCCCCTAGACCCCTAGACAGCCCCACCCCCTAAGATATCCCTCACACCCTGTATAGCCCCCCAACCATCTCCACAGCCCCCACCCCATGGACATCCCCCCACCGCTCTAGACAGCCCCCACCTGTCAAGATAGCCCCCACCCCTGAACGGCCCCCAACCCTCTAGACAGCCCCCCCCCCCCAAGACACCCCCACCCCTGTACATCCCCCCCCCCCCGCCCCAACCCTCTGGATATCCCCCCACCCCTCTAGATACCCCCCACCCCTCTCGACAGCCCCCACACCTCTGGACAACCCCCCCCCCCCCCCCAGGACACCCCCACCCCCATGGACACCCTGGGCACCCCCCCAACGCTCTAGACAGCCCCCACCCCTGGAAACCCCCCCATCCCCACCACCCTCTAGACAACCCCACCCCCTTGGACAGCCCCCAACTCTATGTACAACCCCCCACCCCTCTGTACAACCCCCGCCCCCCTAGACAGCCCCCACCCCTTTGGACAACCCCCCACCCCTGGACAACCCCCAACTCTCTAGACAGCCCCCACCCCCCAGGACACCCCCACCCACTGGACACCCCCTCCCCCTAGACCGCCCCATAACCCCACTCGATATCACACCACCCCCTAGACAACCCTACCACATTGGAAATCCCCCCACCCCCTGGACACCATCCCCACCCCCTTGGACGCCCACTAGACACCACCACCCCCTTGGGAAGCAAACCAGCCCCCCCCCCCCCCCCACCCCCATCTAGTCACCCCCCCTGGACAGCCCCTCGAACCCTCTGTATATCTCCCACCCCTCTGGCCAGCCCCCACCCCTGGAGAGCACTCCCACACCCCTCTAGACAGCCCCCACCCACAGGACACACCCTACCCCATTGGACAGCCTACTCACCCCCTGGACACCCCCACCCCCTGGACACCCCTACCTCTTTAGAAAGCCCCCCTCACCCCCTAGACAACACCCCCCCCCCCTTGGACAACCCCAACCCCTTGGAGAGCCCCCTCACCCCCTTGGACACCACCCCAACCACCTTTCACATCCCCTACACCCCCTTAGACACCCCAACCCCCTTGGACAGCCCCCGCACCCCCTGTACACCACCCTCACCCCCTTTGGAAGCCCCTGGACCCCCTTGGACACCCCAACCCCCTTGGACAACCCCCGCACCCCCTGGATGCCACCCCCACCCCCTTTAACACCCCCACCCCTGGAAATCCCCCCACCCCCTAGACACCCACACACACTTGGATAGCCCCTCCCCCACTATAACAACCCATACATTACATACATTGTTAATACTTCAAAATTGAAGTACACTTATTAAAACATATAACCAAACCATGAAAGGACCGTGTACGTATACTGTCTTTAGAATGTGGGAAACAAAAACAACTGGTTCATAAATCATCTACACTGTCTCCCTTTTATTTCATCATATCTAGAGTCCCATTTGGCATATCCTACTTAATAATTTTCTTCCTGACCTGGGGAAAGAAACATACAAAAGCGTGATCTAAAATACTCAGTAAGGGTAAACAAAAGAAATATCAATCACATCATATTCATAAGAACAGAACATTTGGGAAATCTTAACCTGCAAAAGAGATCATAATATCATAACATGGGATAAGTAATAGTAGTGAAATGTAATCCTAATAATCATAAAAAAAACATGAATCTTTGTGACATACACACATAATCATAGAGAATCATTTCTTAGTAGTCAAGACTCATTTCTACGACTATCTTAGCAGACAAAGTCTATTTCTGAAACGAGTTCAATCCTCATTTCAGTCATGTTTCACTGAACCGGATTAACCTGCCATTCTAGCCATGTCTATCTCATGAGATATAAATCTTTACCCAATGCATTGGAGGGAGGTATTGGTCCCAACTATCTCATAATGAAACCATTATTATGTGTTCCACAAAATCATAAATCGTGCATCATAGCACCACCCATGTAATAAAAATTTGATTCTTATACATCATTCCATCATAACATAAATCTTATAAGATAAAAGGACTTCATAAAAATAATTCCATCATAACATAATCAAATAAATGAAAAAATGGGGATAGAAACAGAACCCTATATTAACATAGATGGAAAATAATTTTGATAAAATGCTTGAACTCCATTCTTGGGGAAAATATCCTTTCTACATCAAAAAAATTTTCATTTCTTAAAATTTCATATAATTTTAAACTAAAAGAAGTTGATTAAAAATAAAATTTAAAACTTGTAAATGAATATTCATGTAAATAATGTTCTAAAAATCTATTCATGCCGAATAAGTTAAAGAAAAACATTCTCCTCGTACATTGGCCGGAAAAGTCAAAAAAGTACCTCGTACGAAAAAATGACCAAAGATTCCTTTTATATATTTTACTAAAAACTCACCAAAGGGTAAAGTTGGATTTAAAAAATTTTAGGGGAATAGAAATAATATTACATATTGAGGAAACAAGGATGTGGATTATAAATATTCCCCAGTAAATTCTGAAGTATAAACAATATCGGATAAAAATGTGATTGTGAGATTTTCCCTTACCTTAGGTCTGATTTTCTTCTAACGTGTCCGAACCTCATGTATAAAGATTTAAATAATGTTATTAAATTATTACAGAATCATACATATTGTTATTATATCATATATAGTCATATTCTTTGCTTCTTATTAGTAATATTTCATTGCTACTTGTTATTCGGGTGTTTATTTCTTTTTGTTCTTATGCGTGTTTCATCGAATAAATTATTATTATTCTTTTTAGGTTATAGATAACTCATTTCCAGAATGGTATTAGCGTAACATATATAATATTTATTCATTCAATTCATTTATATAGTCATTGTGAAATGAAGATCATGTAGAACGAGTCGCATCACATCGTGGAGACGGTAGGCCATACGTACGCACGAGTGATCATATCGTTCCCATGATGGTGGAATTGTATTGGAGTGTATGTATAATATTTCATAATAAATATCACTTTAAAATAAACATATATAGTTATTATTTACACCATTATACCCATCCATGTAAGGTGGTGGGGGAAAACAGATTACACCACGGCGTGGAGACTGTATTCTGTACGTATGCACACGCGGTGATTTCGTTTTCCGTAGGATGGATAGAAAGTGAAATCGGGTTGTTTCATATTTATAATAACATATCAGTATATTAGTGATACTGATTTTATTTCTTCATAATGAAACAACTAATGAAGAAGAATTTGAAGAAGAAATAAAGTTGAAAGAATCGGTAACAGACATTACATCTTGTTTGAAGCGCCTCTTCTTAACCTCCTCTTAGGGCACTAAAGATGGTCGTTGAAGAAGACCAGGACATATAGGATGGTTGTAGGCAATTTTAGAAGGAAAATGGGCTGGGTTTTTGTGATCTTGAAGGCTCAAAGTGGTGTGAGGAGGAGAGGGAGGAGGTGCCCTTTTATAAGGGAGGAGAGGGGCACCTTAGGAAAAACTTGAAATATTATTTTATTATAAATTCATATTCGGTTTTTAACAGCTCCAAATTGATTTATTTCTAAGCTAAGGTGTGGATGAGTCGAAATTCTCTCATCCAATAGATTTTAGACAAGTTCAGTTACTATTTTAACCTTATCATTTAGATTTAACTCTAAGTTTAATATTTTAACTTTTACCGTGTCTTCTTTTTTTCTTACACAATATGGTTAAAAAACTTACTATAACAAGCCAAACGAACACCAAGTTGTTACTTTTTAATATATATAACCTTATCTAAGTCCTTTTTCCAAACCATAGGTTTTTAGGAATAAAATAACAATTAATAATATAATATATTTTTTAAAAAACTATTTTATGTCAATTTTGACACTATTTTGTAATTTATTTTTTTTAAACTAATAACATCATTATTAGTTAGAAAAAAGTTAATTAAATAAATAATAACATGTAATATTAACCTATAATATTAGTTTAATTCTTAAAAATTCTCAAATTACATTTATTTGGGTATTTATAATATCAATTATGTTAATACTTCATTAATAAGGTAATTACTTCATCATCATCGCATCATAAATAAATTAACTTATTTAATTTCTAAAAATTATAAATAAAATACGATTATATGGGAAATCGTATTATATTTCTAATTAATAATTATAGTCGAATTTATCTTATGTATAACCCTATATTAAAAATGTCTTAGTTATTAAACTTTGATTTTATCTATTTTAACTCTTCTTTAAATAAAATAATAAAAAATGTCCTAATCTAATCCAAGTGGACCTAAATGGTCATATTTTATTCCTAAGGATGTTTTTGGTCAAATTAAACTTATCCCATAGAATTAGGACATGTGTTAGGGTAATAATAATATCATTTTTACACTTAATTACCCTATTGACATTTAACCGTGGTAAAAAAAAAGTAAAAAGTTTCTATTCACAAAAAATTATATTTATCTTATTTAACCAAATTTTACTCCATGATATTAACCGTGTCTCTCGGATTTTTAAAATTCCTCTCATAGAAGCGGTAAAACTAAGTTTTATATAAATTTTCAAACTCTCCTAGGAGGTTGGTAAAAGACAGTGAAAATTCAATAAAATTTTTATATATCTAAAATTATTATAAAATTTGTCCAATGAATTACTTTGAACATATATACGTATTATATATAAATTTTTATCTAAACTAAATATAATTAAAAAGTCAGTTTTTCAATAGTAACCCAGTGTTTTCACTAGTCATCAAAAATTGAAAGTTTTAAGAAATATACCAAAAATTCACCCTAGGCTAATTTTGATATTCTGAATCCAAAAATGAAGTCCATTTTAAAAGATAAAATTTATAAAAGTTCAAAAAGTGGGTATTACTATTCATAACGGCTAGTTTTAATAATATTTTAATAGCACATCGTTGTTTAGTGAAACTCTGTATTGTGTACAACGCAAGCTATCGAGGAAGGTTGTGATTGTGTGTAACGAAAGCCAAGCCAGTGTTGTGTGAAGTGAAATATTCTTTTGATGATGTATTTAACATAAAAACAAAATATTTCTCATAAAAATCTTGGGTGTTACATTCTACCCCCCTTCAAATGAATTTCCCCCTCGAAATTCATCACTTTGTAACAAATAGAAGAGGATACCTCTCCATCATCATATCCACAAGCTCCCATGTAGCTTCTTCTAATTGGTGGTTCCTCCATAAAACATTCACCATGCAAGTGGTCTTGTTCCGTAGGACTTTTTCGCTATGATCCAGAATCTCTATTGGTTTTTCATCATAAGAATGATCTGGATCCATCTGTACAACTTCTCAGCTGAGTACATGTGAAGGATTGGGTTTGTACTTTCTCAGGAGAGATACATGGAACACATCATCAACTTGAGAGAGATTCGGTGGAAGCGCCAATTGGTAAGCTACCATCCCAACACAATCCAATATTTCGAAATAACTGATATACCTAGGGCTCAGCTTTCCCTTTTTCCAAAATTCATTACTCACTTCCATGGAGATATTCGTAAGAACACTTTATCACCCACTTCAAACTCTAGGTCTTTTCTTCGGTTATCGACATAGCTTTTTTTGTCAACTCTGAGCTTCTCTTATGTGTTGTTGAATAGATCAAAACTTTTCTGCCATCTAATCAACAAGATCATGTCCTAATAGCTTTCTTTCCCCAACTTAATCCCAGCAAGTTGGTGTTCAGAATTTCATTCCATAGATAGCTTAATAAGGAGACATATAAATACTTGAGTGAAAGATGTTATTATAATAAAATTCCACCAAATTTAGGTGTTGATTCAAACCTCCTTTGAAATCCATAGAGCAAGCTATTAACATATCATCTAGGGTTTGAATTGTTCTCTTAGACTAACTGTCTATCTGAGGATGATAAGCAGTGCTGAAACTCAACTCTATAACTAAATTATGCTGAAGAATTCACCAGAACTTCGAAGAAATCCTTGGATACCGATCATATATAATAAGAAGTGGTCCTCCATGCAATCTTACCACTTTTTTTACATATATCATGGCAAGCTGATCCAGAGAGAAATCTTCTCTAATATCAATGAGGTGTTCCAACTTCGTAAGATGATCAACTATAACCCAGATAGCATTATTTCCTTTGGATGTTTTAGGAAGTCCCTTGACAATGTCCATAGTCATGTTTTCCTACTTCCATTCGGGTATGGGTAATGGTTGTAACAACCCCTTAGACTTTTGTCTCTCAGCTTTAACTTGCTAAAAAACCAAGCATCGAGAGGCATATTCAGCAACATCTCTTTTCATTCCATCCCACCAGAAGTACTCTTTTAGGTCCCTATACATCTCTGTGCTTCCAGGGTGAATAGAAAATGAAGAACTATGAGGCTCATCCAGCAGCTCCTTTAATTCAGGGATGGGAGGAACACAAACCTGATTCCAAAACCTTATTATCCCATCAATATCAAGGATGAATTCAGGAACATTTCTCACATTCTTTTGTAACTCTACATCTTCTTTTTGTGCCTCTTTAATCTTCTCATTTATATATGGTGGACCATTCATTTGTGAAATATAAGATTTTTTCCATTCCATTATAATTCCAAGATCCATCCTTTGTAAATCCATAAATATTGGATCTTTTTTTATCCTCATCATGGATAAGCTAGCATGGTCTTGTCGACTTAATGCATCTGCCACCTTGTTTGCTTTCCCAGGGAGGTAATGAATTGTGCAGTCATAATCCTTAATCAGCTCCAACCATCTTCTTTGGCACATATTTATCTCTTTTTGTGTGGAAATATACTTTAAACTTTTATGATCAGTATAAATATCACACCTTTCTCCATAATGACAATGCCTCAAAATATTTAATGCAAAGATTACTGCAGCTAACTCCAAATCATGAGTTGGGTAATTTTTCTCATGGATTTTCAACTGTCGTGAGGAATAAGATATCACTATATCATTTTGCATGAGAACACACCCCAGTCCCTTCCTGGATGCATAACTGTAAATCAAAAACTTTTCTCCACTACAAGGAAGTGTGAGCACAGGTGCACTGGATAACCTTCTTTTTAAAATCCTTGAAATTCTCTTCACACTCCTCCGTCCATACGAACTTAACTCCTCTTCGAGTCAACCTGGTGAGTGGATTAGATAATTGTGAAAAATATTTCACAAAACATCAATAATATCCAGCCAAACCAATAAAACTTCGGATCTCAGTTACTGTTGTTGGTATCGACCATCTTTTGATAACCTCTATTTTTGTTGGATCCATAGATATCCCCTCTTTTGAGAATATGTTACCCAAAATGAAAGTTTTTGTAGCAAAAATTCACACTTGGTAAATTTGACATAAAGCTTCTCCTTCCTCAGGGTCTTTAATACAATTCTCAAGTGATCATCATGTTCTTCCTTACTCTTTTAATAGACAATAATATCGTCTATAAAGACTACCAAAAACAGATCAAGATAGTATCTAAAGACTTTATTCATCAGATCCATGAAGATAGAAGGGGCATTAGTAAGACGAAATGGAATCACGATAAATTAATAGTGTCCATACCTTGTATGTAAAGAAGTCTTTGAAATATCTTCCCTTTTGACCATTAACTGATGATACCCTAAAAGAAGATCAATCATGGAAAAGTATTGAGCTCCGCGTAGTTGGTAAAATAAGTCATCAATGCATGGGAGAGGATATTTGTTCTCGATAGTGATCTTGTTAAGTTCTTCATAATCAATGCAGTGTCCCATTGATCCGTCTTTCTTCTTAACAAACAGAACAGGTGCTCCCCAAGGTGATGCACTAGAGCATATAAATCCCTTATCAAGATTCTCTTGGAGTTACTTCTTAAATTCCTGCAACTCAATTGGGGCCATTCTATAAGGTGTCTTTGAAATTGGATAATCACCTGGTACGAGTTCTATTGAAACAAAACTTCACGATTTGGTGGAAGACTCGGAAATTCCTCTGGAAAGACATCATCAAACTCCCGTACATTGGGAATATTCTTAATCCTGAGTTTATCTCCAACCATTTGAGATAAATAACCATCATTTAGTGGAATCAAGACCCACAAGACGGAAGAGATTTCCACTGGAAGGTTATGTTCATTCTTGCATCGATAGACAATCATTGATTGATCTGGAATATTAAATGTGACTTCCCTTATATGGAAATTGATATGATATCCATATAATGAAAGCTAATCCATGCCAATAATCACATAAAATTCCACTATAGGGGGGACCAAAAGATTTTCAGAAAGCACTTTCCCACAAACATCAATTGGAGAAGAATTGTAAACTTTTGATGTGGCTGTTGTGCCATTAGGGGTTGTCACAGCTAACTCAACATCTAACTGATGAGGAAATACGGTGATACGCATATAAAATTCATCAGAAATAAAAGAGTGGGTGGATCCATAATAAAATAAAACATTTTCTACTTTATATTGGATGGTAAGTGTTCCTTTCAACACTTCGTTATCATACTCCACATCACTTGAATTTACTTTGTCTTTAGCCATAAGAGTTTGTTGACATCGATCATCATAAAAAACCCTTGTATTAGGGAATTTATTGGAATAATTCCCCATTTCCTTGAACTTGTAACATTGAAGTGTAGGAGGTGCACACTGTGTAGCCTTTTCTTTGTTTGCATCACTAGACATCTTCTTCCCTTCATTGCGGAATTCAAATGCCTGATGACCTTCCTTTCCAATTTTGAAACATTTACTTGTCCCTTTAAGACAAATCACTCCATGTTTCTTTCCAAACTCTGAGAATAAGGGAAAACTCATCTTCTTTTTAGTGTGGTCTTTATATTTCTCTTTGAATTCCGTTTTCCTTTTCTTATCAAACGCATAAGACTGATGGGTTACTCCAACCTCCATCTCAACCATGAGAGCACATCGAACGGTTTCATCATAGCTATTGAAGTCCCTTATGGATAATGCCCTTAGAACCACATGGTTTTCAGCCACTAAAGAATTGATCGATCTTACTCTCAGGTTGGATAATAATACCAGTAGCGTACCTTGCAAGTCTTGTAAAATTTGTTTCATAGGTACCAACCGATTCATCGTCCTTTTTCTTTAGTTCCATAAAATCCTTCTCCATATTTTTTCAAAGAATATGAGGGAAGTACTTATTGAGAAATATGTTCATGAACTCATCCAATTCAATGGACTCAATTTTATCACTTTTCCTCATATTCTTGATAAGATTCCACAATTGATCAGCTTCACCTTCCAAACGATAAACTGCTAAGATGACTTTATCAAGATCAGAACATTGAAGAACTGGAAATATCTTTTTAGTAGTACTGATCCATTGTTCAACAACTAATGGATCATTAGACCTGCTGAATGAGGGTGGACGCTGCCTAATGAAGGATTCAATAGAATGTTCCTCCTTCCTTTGATCATTGGGAAGTCCTGCATGATTCATAGATTTAGAAAGTTGTGTGAGCATGGATACAAGATTTTTCATTCCAACTCCCATAAGGTTTGGTTGCTCAGGGGGCCAATCATTGCATTGCCTGTCGCATTCCTCATTAACACGGTTCCTTCGGGTTCCAGCCATTGACTAAAAACAAGAAGAATAGTGTGAGTAACACTAATTATAATAGAAAACCACATAATCAAAAATAAAATTTCACACTTAAGGTCTTATCATAAGTTATTCATGGACATTTCTAAAACACTAATATTGTGTTCTATGCTTAGATTTATCCTTAGGGTTCTTACTAAGTCTTTCACATCCTTGTTTCCAAAGGTTGACTATACATTTCCTCTGATACCAACTATAATGACCCATATATTACATACATTGTTAATACTTCAAAATTGAAGTACACTTATTACAACATATAACAAAACCATGAATGGACCATATAGGTATAGTGTCTTTAGAAACTGGGAAACATAAATAACAGTTTCATAAATCATCTACACTATCTCCCTTTTATTTCATCATATCTAGAGTCCCTTTTGGAATATCATACTAAACAATATTCTTCCTGACCTGGGAAGAGAAAACACACAAAAGGGTGAGCTCAAATTCTCATTAAGGGTAAAAAGGATATATCAATCACATCATATTCATAAGAACATAACATTTTGGAAATCTTAACCTGCAAAAGAGATCATAATATCATAACATGGGATAAATCATAGTAGTGAAATGTAATCCCAATAATCATATATTAAAACATGAAACATTGTGGCATACACACATAATCATAGAGAATCATTTCATAGTAGTCAAGACTCATTGCCAATACTATCTTAGTGGACAAAGTCCATTTCTAAACAGAGTTCACTCCTCGTTTCAGTCCTGTTTCATTGAACCAGATTAACCTTCCGTTCTAGCCATGTCTATCTCATGAGATATGAATCTTTACCCAATACATTAGAGGGAGATATAGGTCCTACCCATCTCATAATTAAACCATTATTATGTGTGCCAAAAATCATAAATCATAAATCATAGCATAACCCATGTAATAAAAATGGGATTCTTATACATCATGACATCATAACATAAATCATATAAGATAAAAGGACTTCATAAAAATAATTCCATCATTACATAATCAAATAAATGTAAAAATAGGGATATAAACATAACCTTATATTATCTTATATGGAAAATAATTTTGAAAAAATGCTTCAACTCCATTCTTGAGGAAAATATACTTTCTACTTCAAAAACATTTTCCTTTATTAAAATGTCATATAGTTTTAAACTAAAAAAAGTTTATTAAAAATAAACTTGAAAACTTGTAAAGGAATCTTCATGTAAATAATGTTCTAGAAATCCATTCATGTAGTATAAGTTAAGGAAAAACATTCTCCTTGTACATTGGCCGGAAAAGTCAAAAAAGTACCTCATACGAAAAAACGACAAAAGATTCCTTTCATATATTTTACTAAAAACTCACCGAAGGGTAAAAACGGATTTAAAAAATTTTAGGGGGATATAAATAATATTACAAATTGAGGAAACATGGATGTGGATGATAAATATTCCCCAGTAAATTCTGATGTATAAACAATCTCGGATAAAAATGCGATTGCGTGATTTTCCCTTACCTTAGGTCTGATTTGATTCGTACATGACCGAACCTCCTATATAATGATTTAAATAATTTTACTGACTTATTCCAGAATCATACTTATTGTTATGATATCATATATGTTCATATTCTTAGCTTCTTATTAGTAATATTTCATTACTACTAGTTATTCGGGTGTTTATTTCTTTTTGTTCTTATGCGTGTTTCGTCGAATAAATTCTTATTCATTATTTTAGGTTATAGATACATTATTTCAAGAATGGTAATAGTGTGATATATATCATATTTATTCATTCAATTCATTTATATAGTCATTATGCAAAGAAGATCATGTAGAATGAGTCACATCACATCATGGAGACGGTTGGCCGTACGTATGCACGAGCGAAGATATCATTCCCATGATCGTGGAATTGTATTGGAGTGTATGTATACTATTTCAGAGTAAATATCAATTTAAAATAATCATATATAGTTATTCTTTATACCATTATACCCATCCATGTAAGTTGGTGGTGGAAAACAGATTACACAACGGTGTGGATACGGTATTCCGTACATACGCATGCGCGGTGATTTCATTTTCCGTAGGATGGATAGAAGGTGAAATAGGTTTGTTTCATATTTATAATAACATATCAGTATATGATTTATACTGATTTTATTACTTCATAATGAACCAACTAAATAAGAAGAAGTAGAAGAAGAAATAAAGTTGAAAGAATCGGTAATGGACATTACCTCTTCTTTGAAGCACCTCTTCTTAACCTCATCTTAAAGCACTAAAGATGGTCTTTGAAGAATACCAGGACCACTAAGATGTTTCAATGGAAGTTTCAAAGGTAAATGGTCAGGGTTTATCCATGCTTGAAATCTCAATGTGGTGTGACGAGGAGAGGGTGGAGGTGCCCTTTTTTAAGGTAGGAGAGGGGCACCTTAGAAAAAACATAAAATACTATTTTATTATAAAGACATATTCTGTTTTTAATAGTTCAAAATTGATTTATTTCGAATATAATGTGGGTATGGGTCGAACTAATCTCAACCAATATATTTTAGACAAGTTTAGCTTACTAATTGATCCTTATCATTTAGATTTAACTCTAAGTTAAATAATTTAACTTTTACCTTTTCTTCTTGTTTTCTTACGATATATAGTTAATAAACTTACTATAACAAGCCAAACTAACCCCAAGTTGTTTCTTTTTAATATTTACAACCTTATATAAGTAATTTTTATGAACTATAGATTTTTAGGAATAAAATAACACTTCATAATATAATATTTGTTTTAAAAACTATTTTATGTCAATTTTGACACTATTTGGTAATTGATTTTTGTGGAAATCATAACATAATTATTAGTTAAAAAAGTTAATTAAATAAATAATAAAATGTCATATTAACCTATAAAATTACTTTAATTCTTAAAATGTCTCAAATTACATTTATTTGGGTATTTATAATATAAATTAGGTTAATATTTCATTAATAAGGTAATTAATACATCATCATGGTGTCATAAATAAATTAAATTATTTGATGTCTAAAATTTTTAAATAAAATACCATTATTTATTATATAGTTTTAGCTTTATAATGAATATTTATAGTCGAATTTATCTTATTTATAACCCTATATTAAAAATGATTTAGTAATTAAACTTTGATTTTAACTATTTTAACTCTTCTTTAAATAAAATAATAATAAATGTCCTAATCTAATCTGAGTGGACCTAAATGGTCATATTTTATTCCTAAGGTTGTTTTTGGTAGAATTAAACTTATTCAATAGAATTAGGACATGTGTTAGGATAATAATAATATCATTTTTACCCTTAATTGCCCTATTTACTTTTAACTTTGGTAAAAAAAAAGTAAAACGTTACTCTTCAAGAAATATTATTTTTATCTTATTAAACCACATTTTACTCCTTGATATTAAAAATATCTCCAGGATTTTCCAAATTCCACTCATAGAAGCAGTAAAATTATGTTTTATAGAAATTTTCAAACTCTCTTAGGAGGTGGGTAAAAGACGGTGAAAAGTTCAATAAAATGTTTATATATCTAAAATTATTATAAAATGACTCCAATTAATTACTTTGAAATTATATAGGTATTATTTATCAATTTTTACATAAAATAAATTTAAATAAAATAAATAATGATTTAAATAAAAAGTCGGTTTTTAAATATTAACCTAGTGTTTTCACTATTCATCAAAAATTGGAAGTTTTCAGAAAAATACCCAAAATTCACCCTAGTCTAATTTCGATATTCTGAATCCAAAAATGAAGTCCATTTTAAAAGATAAAATTTATAAAATTTGAAAAACTGGGTATTACTATTCATAACGGCTAGTTTTAATAATATTTTAATATTATATCATTGTTTAGTGAAACTCAGTATTACGTACAATGCAAGCAATCAAGGAAGGTCGAGAATGCGTGTAAAGAAAGACAAGCTAGTGTTGTTTGTAGTGATAGATTCCTTTGATGATTTATATAACATAAAAACAAAATACTTCTCATAAAAATATTGGGTGTTACACCCACCCCCTTGGACACCCCTTGTACATAGACACATGCAAACAAACAAAAATCATAAACTTGCATGATATCACTTCCATGGATTCTTTTACCAGAAAACAATTTATCATCACATAAATGAACACTATGAAATTTACCATGACATCAAGAAAAAATATAGAAAAATAACATCTCAAAAAATTAGATTCGGGCATCGTAAAAACTAATAACTGAAACTGAGTCATGTGAGGATTATTTGAGTGTTGCGATTCAACCTGATAGATCTAGTGCCAATAAAGATGATGAACGATGTTTGAAATATGAGACTATAGGGAAAGACTTTGAAGAATCCTTTCTGGGTTTTCCACTTGGGAGAGACGAGTCGCAGTTCGCCTGATCGAAGAAAGCTGAATGGCTGAATATGGGGTGTGATAAATCATTTAAAATCTTTATCACATCGGTTATTAAATAATCGACGTGATAAACTATTTTTTTCAATGTTTATAACATCAGTTATTTAATAACCGACGTAGAAAATAATTTATAATGTTGGATATTTTATAACCGATGATAGAAATTGCGCTTTATCACAATGGTTTTTTATAACCAACATGATAAAGTGACGAGCTTTTCATTATCACATCGTTTATAAAAAACTAATGTGATAAAGTGCGCCAGATTTTATTTTCACGTCTGTTATAACATAACCGATGTAAAAATGATAATATCAATATTTATCTGGTTGTTTATAAAATAACCAATGTCAAAAATGGATCATGATCGATATATCAGCTCAGTTATAAAATAACTGACATGATAAATCATTTTTTATAGCTTTGCACGTCGGTTATATAGAACCGACATGAAAAATTCTGACTTGCTAAACATTTTTCCACTAGTGTACCCATTTATATCCATGGGTAACCCTTATGTTTAAGTAATATTGATTATGTATGATTATTTATGTGGAAAACATGTTCATTAAATGAAATATTTGTGCGCCTAGATATCACTCTAAAGCATTGGGTAATGTTGAGTCTCATGAGACGTTATGTGTGATGGTCTTGGCGGTGAGCCTTGGCATGTGCTACTATGCGCAATGATCTTGGAGGTTTGCCTTGGCTTGTGCTACTATGGGAAATGATCTTGGAGGTTATCCTTGAATCATACTAAATTCATGTTTTATGTTTCTGCCACATTTCTGTGCTTCTATGTTTAAATGGTCCAATGTTTATATGTTATGATTCTATATGTTACATGCCTTTTTATATCATCATGGAATTCCTTCTATCCCATGTGTTAATGATTTGTTCTTATGGTTATTCACTTAATGGGATTTTAGATCATCGTTTTTTTCATGTTATCCCCATATTATCCTATGTAGATGTATGAGAAAAATGGAAGATAGGAGCTCATTATGGAGTTCAAATAAAAATTTGTTTTTACAATGATTGATTATGTATCTAGTCTTGCAAGAAATTAGAATTTAAGATCATTGGCTTATACTGTGATGTTTAATTATGATTAAAATAGTGTGATGTTATATGTAAAATGATTGGGTCAATTTAGTTGGTATCATAGGATGGTCTAGTTATTTTTGGATATTAGTAAAAGAGCACTTTAGTAAGAACCTTAAGGATGAGACGAAGTATAAGAAAACATCCCTAAATTTTGGTAAGTTTAGATTAGGTGGTTTAAAAAAAAAATGCATCCATGTCTGGATACAAACAGGTAGAGGTGGCTTGGGAACATATATACCTTGGGGTAAAAACTCTGACAAGGAGTTTCGGGCTTTACTTGGGGTATCCTGGTATACGACAACAGGCCTTGCTACACTCTTGGATTGACACTCCCGAAGGATATTATATGGAAAATTCATGATATTAATAAAAACCATTTTTAAGGGAATAAAAAAACTTTTCCATAAGAATATAAGTTAAGAAATAGATCTATAATAACATATATTTAATCTTAAAGAACCAAAAGTTAGGATATTCTTCTCCTATGAAATTTTATCCTTTTAAGATCAAATGTTTCATTTTTTATGTTCAATAACTAAATATTCAATCCATCTAATTATACATTCTTTTTAATAATTAATGGTGGGAAATAAAGGAACTCGTTCCCACAACAAATGTGATAGGAAATGTGAATATTTCCCAAATGATATGCCAGATATGGTGGGAATGGGTTCTCAAAACATCATGAGAGTACTTGATCATATGTCTCAAGTTATGAATAATAACATGAATTATGTGGAACACCCTCCTCCTACAAGGAAAGAGAAACATGACGTATAATCCTTCATACAGAAAATGCCTCCCTTTTTTAGAGGATCTTATGATCCCCTCCTCATGGAATAGAGGATTAACTCCATTGAAAAGTTATTCTCCGTCCTCAAGTGCTTGGAAGAATAGAAAGTTGTACTGGCGGTGTATCTTTTTGACAGGGTAGCTGATTAGTGGTGGACACTAATCAATAATAAAAAGTCCAAAGATGAAATTGTATTCATGGATTGGGAGGAATTCAAGAGGATGTTTTTCAATAAATATTTTCCTTGAAACATCTATATCAATATGGAATTAGAGTTTCTCGGTATCAAGATAAAGGAAAATGATTCCATGGGGGTGTGTGAAGAAAACTTTACAAGGATTGAAATGTATTCCTATGGCATTTTCATGAACACTGAAAGCAAGGTGGATCACTTTTGTAGCACTCTAAAGTCGAGTCTCTGGATGCTTTTGGAAATTTGAGACTTCAAATGTTATGAGGAGATTTCATGTTGTGCCCCCACGGCTAAAATGGATATTGGAGACTCTCAGTGGTCTCATGGGACCAGTGACAAGAAGAAGAAATGGATAACAACATTGTTGGTTCAAAAAACAAATCCCATGATAGAAAGAAGCTTGAATATCCCAATAATAAAATTTTTGGTATGAAGAATCATGGGATCTATCTAAAGGGAACCAATAATTTATTCAAATGTGGAAAGTGGAGACATGTGGACAAGAACTACTAAAGGGATATGAAAAATCCCTCTAATGAGGAAGAAGAAAGGAATGTTCAGATCAATATGTATCTAGTGGTGAAGTGTTAAAACAACAAGAACCATGGTCATTATTCAAACAATTTCCCTAAGATAATGGTTGTAAGAGAAAATCAACAACAACCTCTATGGAAACAAGGAAGGGATTATGCTATCACTACTGCTGAGGAGTATCTGAAAAACGATGTGGCGACAGGTACTCTAGTTATTCCTTCATGAATAGAGATTGTACTGTTTGATACTATTTCTATTCATTCTATCATATCTTGAATTTTTAGTAGAACTATTCCAATTATACTTCAAAATTTGTAGGAGAAGTTATCTATGAGAATAGAGAATGGGGAAATTATTGCATATATGGTTCATAACTCCTCCCCAATTTACATTTATGGCCTAAACCTCCCAGAAAATCTCTTCACACTTCTTTTAGTAGAGTTTGACACTATCTTGGGTATGGATGGGCTATGTTTATAAAAATCTGTTATCAACTGTCAGGAATGGAAAATAACTCTTCACATCCCTAACCAACCTCTGCCTCTTTACAAGTGTGAGGAGGTAGATGAATATCATTTAGAATCAATGTATCAAGTGTGGATATTAATTCCTTATGAGAAAGGTTGTCTAAATAAAATGATTGGGATAAATTATAGGATCATTTTTGAGGAAATTCCCTTCGTTAGGGATTACACTGATTTATTACCTGAATAGTTTCCAGGACTTCTTCCTAGTCGAGTGGTTGTGTTCTCAATTAAAATTATTCCTAGATCTCTATGTATATCAACGAAACCATACAAAATGGCCACCGTAGGGATGGAATAGTTGAATAAGTTGACATAGAAGAATTTTGAGAAGGGTTTTATGTGCTCTCATGCTTCACCATGGGTTTCGCTAGTCCTCTTCTTCAAGAAGAAGGATAGATCAATGCACCTTTACATTTATTATCGTGAGCTCAATAAAATCATGATTAAGAACAAGTATACCCTTCCATTTATATATGACTTGTTCAATCAGCTTCATGGGGCATGTTACTTCTCTAAGGTGAACCTTTGGTCGAGATATTAGTAATTAAAGGTGAGGAAGAAAGATATTCCCAAGAACACCTTTCGAACGAGGTATAGACAATATGAGTTCATAGTGATTCCATTCATACTCACTAATACTCTAGAAATTTTCATGTATTTAAAGAATAATGTCTTTAGAGATTACCTTTAAAAAAATTTAGTAGTCTTTGTTGACAATATTCTGATATACTCCAATAGGAAGGAGGAAAATGGGGAGAATTTGAATATTGTGTTAAAGAATTTGTGAAGGGATAAGTTGTATGAAAAGTATAGTTAATGTGAGTTCTGGATGGTGGAAGTGTCATTATTTTGGTATGTTGTCACTAGTAAAGGGATATCTGTGGACCCTTCTAAGAGAAAGGAAATTGAAGAGTGTCCCAAGACAACATCTGTAATAGAGATTCCAAACTTTTTAGGCCTAGCTGGATATTATCAATGATTTTTAAAGAAACTTTAATGGTTGTTAAACCCAATTACCAAGATGACACAGAAGGGAGTAGGGTTTTTCTGGACACAATAATGTGAATAATGATTCAAGGAGTTGAAAAAGAGGCCTATCACTACTCCAGTACTCACATTCCTAACAAGTGGAGAACTCTTTGTGGTGTACAGTGATGCTTCAAAGAAGGTATTAGATTTTGTGATGATGAAAAATGATAAAGTGATATCCGACGCTTCAAGGAATCTATAACAACATGAGAAAAAGTATCCCATGCATGATCTGGAGTTTGGAGATGTGATCTTTGAATAAAAAATCTGTTGACATTATCTCTACCAAGAGAAGTGTAAGATATATACTTATCACAAGAGTCTGAAATATATATTCACACCGAAAGAGATTAATATGTGTCAATGAATATGGATAGAGCTCAGCAAGGATTATGAATTCTCAATCCACTACCATCCCATTAAGGAAAATAGGTGGTGGATTCTCAAAGTATAAAAGATCCTGTATCTTTATCAATGATTATAATTTAAAAGGATCTAATCTTCTCAGATTTGAAAAGAATAGACATGGGAATCATTGAGGGAGTAACATCATCAATCCTTTACCAAATGATGCTCAACCACCCCTCAGGTAGAAAGTAAAGGATGCTCAGAGAAAATATGTGGAAATTCTGAAAAGGATGAAGGATATCAGAAATGGGAAATCCTTATATTTCTTGATTGATGAGGAAGGAGTAGTAATATTTGGTCACAGTTATGTGCACCATCTAATACAGAGATAAAGAAGAATATTTTGAATGATGCACATAGCTCGATCTTATCTATTCAACTAGGGATCACAAAGATGTATTGAGATCTATGAGAAAAATTTTTTTGGGACAATATGAAAAAGGTAGATTACTAAATATACAATATAGTTCATTGTATGTCAGCAAGTGAAGGCAGAGAGGAAAACGCCTAAGGGGATGATGCAACTGCTACCCATAACAAAGTGGATGTGGTAGAACATCACTATTGACTTTGTAAATGGACTTCCAAGGATATCCAAAATAAATAATGTTATATGGGTTATTGTGGATCTCCTTACGAGGACAACTCAATTTATTGCAATTTGAAAGGATTTATCATTGGATCAACTTGCATAGATTTAAAAAAAACAAGTGGTAAGTCTGCATGCAGTACCACAATCTATTGTATCTGATCATGATCCAAAATTCTTCTCGATGTTCTGGAAAACTCTCCAACATTCTCTAAGCACTAAACCAAACTTCAATACGGCCTATCATCCACAAACTGATGGAAAAACTTGAGTGAACTATTGAAACACTAGAAGATATATTGAGAGCATGTTCTGTGGACATCAAAGGAGGATAGACCAGCATCTTCTACTTGTTGAATTCTCTTAAAGAAACATTTTCCACTCGAGTATCCAAATGGAAACATATGAATCCCTTTATGGGAAAAGGTGAGGAACACCAGGGTGTTGGGATGATGTCAGTGAGCCTAAGTTTCTAAGCCCTGAAATGGTCGATGAAATGGTAGAGAAGGTGAAAACCATTCAGCAGCATATCAAGGCAGCCCAAAGTCAATAGAAGAGTTATGAAAACAAACATCGATGAGACCTTAAGTTCAAATTTGGACACATGATATTTCATTGCATATCTTCGTGGAATAAGATCATGATGTTTGGGAATAAAGGTATGTAATGTCTCAGGTACATCGGCCCCTTAGAGATCCGTGATTGAGTCGGATTTGTTTCCTATCGAATGGAACTTCCACCTACCATGTCCAAATTAAATGATGCCTTTCATGTATCTCTATTAAAGAAGGACATACCAGACCCTTCACATGTACTATCGTTAGATGTGGTACAATTTTTGGATGATATTTCTTATGAGGATCATCCAGTAATGATCTTGGATTGTAGAGATAAGGTTCAACATAATAGGACTAATCACCTGGTCAACGTACTATGATAGAACCATAAGTATGAAATGGTAACATGGGAACTGGAGGTTGAAATGAAGGAAAAGTACCTACACCTATTTATGGCTTACAATGTAAAATGAAATGTTGAGGGAAAATTTTCATAAGGTGGGAAGAATGTAACGACCAAATGATTTTCAATGGAAGTTCTTTTCTTAAAAATATGTCATATAATCCCATGAAATCGCAATAGAATGAACTAAAAGTGTTATGGGACCATTAAACATACGTTTTTCACTTCTGTGTTTTGAATTTTACAAATCCGACAAGTCACAACCCATCCCTCGGGGCCCGTGTCGTGACTACCCCAAGCTCACCTTCCATAGGATAGGGGTTGGTGAATATCACAAGAAAGTTGTATCTCTAATATGGGAAGGAATTTCCTTTTTAACCTGTATAGACACACAGTCCAAGAACACAACAAGAAGAAACCACAAAGTAAACTATTGTAGTAAAAGAGTGATGAATGTAAAGGGGCCAGAATACATGCACAACTAAATGTAAAAGTACATCTAAAAAGTAAAAATACAACCGAAAATTAAAAAAAGCTCTAGAATTGTCCACTGAGGATCCTACCTAAGGTGTAGGTATAGCTCACGATCAGTAGTCCCTGCATCATGTCACGCCAAATGGTCCACCTCTGAGTATCGTCCAGTCCTTTCTCCCTCAGCCTCGATCAATGATGTTTGTCTTCTGCACAAGACACAACAAGGTGTGGGTGAAGCCCATTCAGGGGTGAGTATAAGAATACTCAATATGGACCCCAAGACCCTTATATGTCTCCTAGAGTTCCATGATGTAAAAACCACAAAGAAAGACTTCAACTCTACTTAGGTATATGCCCATACATATACCTAAGTTATCAAGATATACTCATCTCATACACGAGGGAAGAATACCACAAAGGCAATACCACGAAGGTAGAAGTACCACATAGATAACACCATGAATCTAGAATTACCACACAGATAAAACACCAAGATAGATGTGTAACATAGGAAACACCACGAAGATAACACCATGAAGGTAGAAGTACCACATAGTTAACACCACGAAGATAACATCACAAAGGTAGAAGTACCACATAGGTAACACCTAGAAAAATGAAGTACCACACAGGTAACACCACGAAGATAACACCATGAAGTTAACAACACGAAGGTAACACCACGAAGGTAGAAGTACCACATAGGAAACACCACTGAGATAGAAGTACCACACAGGTAACACCACAATGATAACACCAAGAAGGTAAAAGTACCACATAGGTATCCCTACAAAGATAGAAGAACCACAAACGTAACACCACAATGGTAAACGACTCAGATAAAATCAGTTATAACATAAGTACAGAAGTATAGATGATTATTTTTTATCTAGATCATCTTATTCTGCTATGAAGCACTACTGCTGACCCACACAGGATTGATAGGTACGAACCCCCATTGACCCACAATGGATCGGTATGCGCTGACAAAAAAATGATCATTGAGCGCTAAGCCATACAGGATCTGATAGATGCTGACACACATAGGATCGATAGATTATGACCCACACTGAATCGATAGATGATGACCCACACAGGATCAATGTCATTTCTTCACGTTACAGCTAGCTACTGGATTACTCACACTCAGTGCACTCGAGTTCCATAGAATCTTCCCCAAGATATATCAACCATACCTCGACTGCCACTAAGCACCACAAAGAAGTATCTTAAAGGACTTCCAGGTCATAAGGGTTCCAACATGATAGACGGTGCATCAATCGGATGCCCGATCAGTGAGTTATAAGAGTTTAAGTTATGAGGGCCTAGTTGGATTGGGGATCGATCCAACCCGGCCATACTCTAACTGTCTCCAAAACACAATTGGATTATACCAAAAGGTTTGTATCACTCCTTGGGTCCCAATTACATAGACGGTTCATCAAAAGAATGATCATATATCATGTTATGGCCTTTTATGTGTTTCTGAGTCTGGTGGGGCTCGAGTTCGGTCCGACCCGGTCAGACTGACCCGGCCCAACCCAGTCGGTATGATTCGGCCCACAAGGGGGAAAAACCCTCCTAGGGGTGATGTTCCAATTTCACGGGCCACTAGGTAGGTGTCCTGACCGCATGAGGTGCGGCCTGCAGGGGGCACGACCTATTGCCCGCCCGAGCTGGCAAAAGGGGGGTAAAACCCAACAGTATTCTGAACGGCCCGACGGCCATTCGGCTCGTCAAACGGTGGAATCATGTGGGTGTCTCCTGGTCATCGTGGAACTCACATTGTGGGTTCCTCCTCCTCCATGGCTTCGACCGCTGCCTCTTTCCCACCAGTGGCATGCTGGTCGCACTTCCCTCTTCTTCAGCGGTTGGTAGATGTGTCGACCACCTCCTCCAACTACAGCGGCTGACGAGCCACGACCACTTGCTCATCAAAGATTCACGATGGTGCACTGCACCTCCTCCACGGCGAGTGGGTGTCGGCCACTCCGCTTATCATTGTGACTTAGTGTCACAGCCTCCTGTTGTGGTGCGTGACGACATGTCGCCTCCATCATAGCTAGTTGGTGTTGTCGCGCCAATGGTATTCCATTGAGGGCACAAGTGTAGCAAGGTAGAGGAGGTCCAACCAGGGTTTTTCAGGCCCGTGCCCTACTTGTCAGCTTTTAATCATGAGGGAGGATTAAAGGATTCAATAAAATCACCTGAATTAAACAAGAATCAAACCCCTACCTCAAGAATGATGGAGAAACATCTGCGGTTGAGGATGTGGGTTGGTGTTCGTCATCCCCCACAACTAGTCTCCAATGACATCGCTCAATCATCGATCTCTGATTCAGGGTATCGATGTTGTTCATCATTTCCCACTAGTACCAGCTCCGTCCTCTATGGGTTTGGCATCACTGCACTTCGTCATCACTTCGTTGCTTGGCGAAGCAGTGTCGACACCTCTCCCCAAACTTCATATAAATAGGAGAGGGGGAGAGGGTGCAACATTCGTGGAATTAATGGAGGCTCATTAATTAGAAAACTTACTAATTCACCAATGGTGTAGTTACAAATAATTGAATGTTCAATCCATTTATTGGCTAGACACGTCACTAGTCACACGTTGTCTCTTGTCCATTGGAGGAGAAGAAAGAAAATAAAAAATAACTATGTTATTTTTATTATTCTTTTAAAAGTCCCAAAACATAACTTTTTCCCTAGAAATATTTCAGTCAAATTGGATCCCCCTTAAGTGAATCTTGGTGATTCTGATTCAATGGTGCCCTCATATTTTTAATCCATGGACTGGTTTAAAATAAAGAAAACAATGACTGCGTGTTTACTGAACGTACCTGAAAAAAAGTTTGGAAAATTAATAACAGCCACCCTTGACCCATGCTAGTCGAGGTTAGGTTCTGCCCAAGGGAAACACATCCCTACAAACTAAATGGTACTCTAAGATTTTCAATCCAAGTTACCATATAGATGTTATATATTTTAACAATAAAATAAGTGTTACTTAATTATTTTATTTATGGCCAAACACTAATATCCATAGTTGGACTGTGTTTGACAATGTTAGTATCTACATAAAGAAATTATACCCTCACGAGTTCATCTGTTTTCTCAGATTTTTAATCTATGTCACTATTCGTGATTTATAACCATTTGAAAAATAAAATAACTTTATTTCGTTATTTAGGTTATGGTTATGCCATTTTTTGGTTTTCTTATTGGAGAAATATGCTGACTAAACATAAGTCGCGCCTAGGGTAAAACTGCCATCCTAAACGCATCGGTGCCCTCATATTTTTGATTTGGGAAACTGTTTAAGAGTAATTAAAAATTTTCAGGAAAACAGCTTACTGCGCTAATTAAATCTTAGCAAAACTTCAACGGATCATCTCGGGCACTCTGGGCCTTGGAATCAGGTGCCGTCAGATTTCACGGTCTCAAAATAACTCCATATAATTAAAATAAATATACCAAAAATCTGGGATATTACATTCTCCCCACAGTAGTGATTTACATCACGGAAAGACAAAACAATTGAAAATAAAACAAATGAGGTAAATGAGCATGAATTTGAGACTCCCACACCAATGTGCTCTCTTGAAGGTCCTCGTGCTGCCACTAAACTCACACCATAGGGATAGACCATCCACGAGGGATTGAGTCATGTTCATCCTGTATCTCCACCAAGAACTCTGTAAAAGTAGCCCCATCATCAAAGTCCAACTCTCCCTAGTCGATAACATGGAATGGATCTTGCACGAATCTCCACAACATTGACACATGGAAAACATTATGAACCCGGTGTATACATGGAGGAAGAGATATACGGTATGCCACCTATCCCACTCCATTGATAAACTAGAAAGGCCCGATGAACCTCAGAAATAGCATGTCACCCCAGCCAAACCTCTGCAATCCTCGTCAGGGTGAGACCCGTAGGAAGACATGGTCTCCCTCCTCGAACTCAAAGGATCCCTTTCTCCAATCAGAATGAGACTTCTTCCAGCTTTGTGTAGTCTTCACTTGTTGACATATGAGGCATTGTGATATAAACTCTTCCATTGATTCCTTCATCCCTGGACACCATTACTGATGCTGAAGTTCCTGGTACATCTTCGACACTCCAGGATGTACCGTTAAAGGTGATGTATGGATCTACCTCAACACCTCATCCTAAAACATTACTGGTACCATGGTGCGTCCTCTAAAGAGAATTATGTGCTCTCCGCCTTCAGAAAATCCTTCAGGATACCATATTAAGGATATCTGAGCATGTCAGGCCTTCCAGTCAATGTCTCTAAGATGTGCCTCCCAAACTCACTGAAGAAGTGGGGTAGTGACAGTCAAAGACTGGAGGTAATCTACTTCATCTCTATCCACAATGGATATCTATAACATGACTAGCTACTCTATCGCCTCACTCCACAATTCTAGTCCAAACCTCTTGTTGAGTGAATCTGCTACCACGTTCCTCTTTCGAGGAATACAGACTATCTCAAAGTCATAGTCCTGGAGGAACTCTAGCCATCTTCGTTGTCTCAGGTTCAGGTCCTTCTTGGGGAAGATATACTTCAGACACTTGTGATAAAGGTAAACTACAAAATTTTCACCCATCGAGTAATGCCGCCACATATTTTGGGTGAAGACCACTGCTACTAAATCCAGGTCATTGGTAGCGTAGTTCTTCTCATGTTTCCTCAGCTGTCGTGGGCCATAGGTGAACACTACTCGCTTCTGCATCATGACACACCCATGTCCCGTCCCTGATGCGTCGCAGTAGACTACATACCCAATGTCCACTTATGGTAGCTTCATGATGGAGTCACTCGTCAGTCTCTATCTCATCTCCTGAAAGCTCTATTGAAACTTCCTCATCCATAGGAAAGGCTCCCCCTTCTTCATCAAAGCTGACAAGGGTGCCACTACCCTGGAGAAGCCTGGTACAAATCTCTGGTAGTACCCAGCCAAAACAGAAGTCCCTCTACCTTCAGGGAGGTAATCCTAGAAACATATTTTGAAAAGGTGTCCCCCCACTATGTCACTCCTGCTAGGAAGTGAAAACCCAAAAGTCCTACTGCCATGAGGGTATGGCCAGTCCATACCCAAACTAACATTTTCTGGTACTCTTGTTTGGAAGTGAAAACCCAAAACTCCTGCAGAAGTCCCTCTCCCCTCAGGTAGGTAATCCTAGAAACACCCTTTTTTCAAATACAGTCAATCTGAGTATGAACTGTGGATGACCAGTCCATACCCAAACTAACATCAGAAGGCCTTGATGCTGCCACCAAGAGGTTCCAACCAAAACTATCACCTCAAGTTACATATTACACCTTCGGAATAAGTGTGATTATCGAGTATCCTCCCAAAGGTATATCTAGATGTAAGGGTAAAGTTAATGGTTTTACTGGAAACTCTCGGTCTTGAACAAGATTCATGAAATGAAGGAATGATTAGTTTCTATGTTTATTAATACAGAAACTAATACTAGACAAAGAACATACCTTTAATAATTCATGGAGACCTTGGGTCACCCTCCTTGACTGCATGCAGCTACTCCCTTACCCAATATTCCAGCTCCCTAAGCCTAGTTGGGACCACATTAGGGTGGTGGTTGTAACAAGTCAAAATGTTCACCACCTCTTGTTGCTCTCCTAGCTCCTCTTCCACGTCTGATGCCATGAAGATTCATCTCTCCCTATCACATCCTCTTCCTGAAACATTTTTCACAACCAAGTCTCTAATACCGATGTTAGTTTCCTTCTTTCCCATTAATAACATTAACTTTCTTCCTCTGATCAACTGAATAACATCTAACCACAAAGGTTTTCTCTAGCACCATAACATAATTCGGAATGCATAGAGGAATAATTTTGGCTCAGATGTCCCTAAACACAACAATATCGAAGGTCTGAGCCCTAAATCACTGACTATATTGTATTCATCGAGTACCTAGGATGGTCGGTATTCCTTGATGAATACTCAGCTACTGACTTGTCACCATGCCGAAGTTATAGATGCTCTAGGGAACACTCACTCCCTAGATTTTTATGGAAAGAGACCCCCATATCTAAGGAAGGTTCTCATGATTTTCCTCAGAAAAGTCACCTCTTTGCAAGATTTGGGAAATCTATACCCTATCATCATCTTGCTAAGTCCCGTAGAAGGTTCCCTTCTAGGACAACCGTCTGAATGAATGGTGCCCTGGCTAGATGGAAACTCGACCACCTCTTGAAGACAGTCCTTGGCTGCCTGTGAGTCAGGCTCACCTCAGAACTTGAGGGGTATCTAAAACAAAATCATGTGTAAGGAACTAATCCAACATGTGTCCTCTACCAGTACCACCGGTTGTAACTGTTGACCAATAGGAAGTGATATATAAGGCACACTATCTGAATGTTCTATATCGGGCAACAGTCCATGTATCTAAGCCTCATAACCATGTGGACCATCCTCATGGTCACGCACTGTAAAGATTAGCATCTATGATCACCATCTAATCTACTGGTGTCCCAACTAGGAGGAAAACTCTAGCCATAACCTACATCCAGTCCTCAGCTACATGGGGATCTGTCTCGCTTAAAAACAATAGAGGCCTCTGCCACTAGAACTCATGCAATGTGCTCAGTCAACATGCACCATTCGCTAGTGCGGCTTGTGGTAACTACTGCCCAATGGGTGGGTACAGTACCTAAAGGTTCCAACACAGTAATAGGGCCCCACACTAGAGCTTTGTCTCTCGGTGGGTCATCATCGTGTACTCTATCAAGAATCCTAGTTGGCTATCTATGCGATGGAATCCAAATAATGAAAATGCGTGACATGGTAATTAGGTTATACCTAGTCATCTGACTCCAAATAAACCAAAGAAAAATATTTCCAAAACATACGCAATCAGGGTTTTCGTGAACCGAGTCAGGAATCATAATTCAGGGTTCTGGTGTATGGATACATCGGCCATGTCACCTACATTGGACTCCCCAAACTAAAAACCACACTCATAACACTTAAAAATATTTCCACATTGAAAAGATAAGAGTCCTAGTTATTTGGTAGAACCTACTCCTCTAATACCACTTTTTCATGACTCATCCCTTGGGGCCCTTGTCGTGACTACCCCAAGCCCACCTTCTATAGGCCAGGGGTTGGCGACTAGCACCAGAAAGGCATAACCATAATATGGGAAGGCATTTCCTTTTTATCCTGTATATAAAACCAGTCAAATAACACAACAAGATGCAACTATGAAGCAAACTGTTGTGGTAAAAGAGTGTTTAAAGTAAAGGGGCTAGAATACATTCCCAACTGAAAGTACAAGTACAACTGAAAAGTAAAAAATACAACTGAAAAAGTACAAAACAACTCCTGGATCTTCCACTGAGGATCCTACCTGAATGGTAGGTATAGCTCATGATCAGTAGTCCCCGCTTCATGTCACACCAAATGGTCCACCTTCGATTATCGTCCAGTCCTAGCTTCCTCATCCTCGATCAATGTTTTCTGTTGTCTGCACTAGTCACAACAATGTGCAGGAAAATCCAGTGCAAGGGTGAGTATAACAATACACATTTGGGACCTCGAGACCCCCGTAGGTGTCCTAGAGTTCAGTGGAAGAAAAACCAGAAAGTATGAATTCAACTCTACTTAGGTATTGGACCATAAGTAAAGATAAGTTGTGAGGATTTACTCAACTCATACATAATGGAAGAATACCACAAAGGTAACACCACGAAGGTAGAAGTATCACATTGATAACACCACGAAGATATAAGTACCCCACATATAACACACTAAGATAGAAGTGTCACATAGGAAAAACCACAAAGATAACACCATGAAGGTAGAAGTACCACATAGGTAACACCATAAAGACAACAGCACAAAGGTAGAAGTACCATATAGGTAACACCAAAAAGATTGAAGTACCACACATGTAACACCATGAAGGTAACACCATGAAGGTAACCCGATGAAGGTAGAAGTACCACATAGGTAACACCATAGAGATAGAAGTACCGCACAGGTAACACCACAAAGATAACACCATGAAGGTAGAAGTACCACACCGGTAACACATAAAATATAGAAGTACCACACAGGTGACAACAAAAAGGAAAAATACTCATCTCACAATAAGTATAACTTAACTACAGAAGTAAAAATTATTAGTTGTAAGCTAGATCATCTTATTCTGCTAAGAAGCACTGTTGATGATCAACACAGGATCGATAGGTACTAACCCCTGCTAACCCACACATGATTAGTAAGTGTTGACCCACATAAGATCACTAAGTACTGACCCACACAAGATCTTATAGATGATGACCCACACAAGATCGATATATTTTGACCCACATAGGATCGATTGATGCTGACCCAAACATGATCGATGTTATTTCATCACATTTTAGCTAGCAAGTGGATTCCTCACACTCAGTGCGCTCGAGTTCCGTAGAATCCTCCCCATGAGATATCGATCATAACTTGACTTCCACTAAGCACCACAAATTAGTAACCCAAAGGATTGTCACGCCGTAAGGGTTCCAACATGATAGATGGTGCGTCAATCGGATGCCCGATCCTTGAGTTTTAATCATTTTAGTTCCGAGGGCCCGGTTGGATATTGGTTCAATCCAACACGGTTGTACTCTAAGTATCCTCAAAACTCAAGTGGAGGATAAAAAAGGATCGTCTCACTCCATCGGTCCTAGCATCGTAGACGGTTCATCAAACGGACACCCGCATTTCATGTTGTGGCCCTTTAAGTGTTTCTGGGTCTGGTTGGGCTCGTTTCTGGTCCAACCTGATCGGAAGGACCCGACCCAACCCGGTCTGGGATAGGTCAAGGTCCATCCCAGCCCACAAGGGGGCACAACTATCATGGGGGGAGCGACCTTCCAGGTTCGTGGCCCGACCACATGAGAAACGGCCCATAGGGGCGCGCGGCCTACTGTCCACCCATAATGGCAAAGGGGGGGGGGTGACACCCCCAGATATTCCAAACGACTTGGAGGCATTTCAGCTCGTTAAATGGAGGAACCATATATCCTCCACCTAGTCTTCGAGGAACACTCATGGCGTGTTCTTACTCCTCCGTGGCATCAGTCACGACCTCAAACCAACTGGCGACGTGATGGTCATGCCACCCTCTTCTTCGGCGGTCGTCTAATGTGTCGTCCGCCTTCTCCAACCTCCATAGATAATGAGCCACGACCCCTTGCTCACCATCAATGCAAGATGGCATGCCACACCTCTTCCATGGCCATCTGGTTCCAACAACTCTATTATACGTTGCGACATAGTGTCATAACCTCCTCTTACAGTGTGTGACGGCATGTTTCCTCCATCGTAGCTGGTTGGTGTCGCCACACCTACGGTCTTCCATGGAGGGCGCAAGGGTAGCAATGTAGGGGAGGGTCTGGGCTAGGTTCGTTAGGTATGCGCCCTCTATGTTATCTTTAAATCAAGAGTGAGGATTAAAGGATTCAATAAAATCACTTGAATTAAAAAAGAATCAAACCCATACCACAAGAACGATGGATAAATGTCTGCGATTGAGGTAGTGGGTCAGTGTTCACCGTCCCCCACCACTAGCCTCCAGCGGCGTCGCTCGATCATCGATCTCCATTTCGGGGTTTCTTTGTCACTCGTCACCTCCTGCTGGTACTGGATCCGTCCTCCTAGGGTTTGGCATCACTGCACTTTGTCTGCACTTTGTTGCTTGGTGAAGCAGTGCCGACACCTCTTCCCAAGCTTCATATAAATAGGAGAGGGGGAGGGTGTGCAATGTTCATGTAATTAATAGAGGCTCATTAATTAGGAACCTTACTAATTCCCCAATGGTGTAGTTACTTTTAATTGAAAGGTCAATCCATTTATTTGCATAAAACTTAGCTGGTCCCACATTGTCACTTTTTCTTTGGAGGAGAAGAAAGAAAAAAATTAACTAAGTTATTTTTATTATTATTTTAAAAGTTCCAAAACATAACCTTTTCTCTAGACCTACTGCAATCATAGTGAGTCCTCCCTTAAGCAAATATTGATGTTATGGATTCAATGGTTCCCTCATATTTTAAATCTGATCACCAGTTCAAAAGATAGAAAATGTCACCATTACTTTTACTGAACGTACCCCAAAACGTTCAGAAAATTAATAACATCCACCCTCAACCCACGCTGGTCTAGGATAGTCTCTTCCCAAGGAAAAAACATCCCAACGAACTCAACGGTACTCTCGGATTTTTAATCTGAGTTACCATTTATATGTTAAGGATTTTAACAAGAAAATAATTGTTACTTAATTATTTTATTTATAGCCAAAAAGTAACTTCCATAGTTGGCCCGCACTGGCCAATGTTAGAATCTTCCTAAAGAAAATATACCCTCACAAGTTTAGCAGTGGTCTTAGATTTTTTATCTGAGTCACCATTCATGAATTATAAGCATTTGAAAAATAAAATAACTTTATTTAATTATTTTATTTACAGTTATGTTGTTTTCTGGTTTTCTCATAGGAAGCCTACGCCGACTAAACTTAAGTCGCTCCTTGGGTAAACCTGCCATCATGAATGCATCATTTCCCTTATATTTATGATCTGGGAAATCGTTTCAGTGTTATTCCACTTTTTCAGGAAAACTGCTTACATGCGCTAATTAAAGCTTAACAAAACGTTGACAGATCATCCCGGGCACTCTCAGCCTCAGAATCATGCACCATTTATTTCTCAGTCTCGAAATAATTCCATATAATTAAATAAAATATACTTAACTTTTGGGACATTACACGACATACACATTTTCGATCAATAAGTTATTTGGAGTCTAATATGACCAACTTAATTTTGTGAATAATAACATACCCTTATGAATACTAATGTTACCCTAATGAATAGTGACATACCCTAATGAATAGTAACCTTATCTATGATAGTATATAAATAATATTCATGTGGAAGTAAGATATACCTATATCTGGGAATAATTAAATAAATGTTTTAAAATCTGTATTTTTCAAATAAATTATGATTTTAATTAAATATTAAATTAATCATATATAGAAAATTATTTTTGAAAAATGGATTTAATTTATTGATTCAATACATTGAAGAATGGTTTGAGTGATTTTTTGGGATTTTTTCTAAAATACATGAATATTTTGGGGAATAATAAAATACGATAATTTACAATAAATGAAATATAATGGATTTATTGAGTCATTGATGATGATATTCTGATGTAAGACCAATTGGTTCGAACTTACATGCATTTATTACTATTAATGGTCATTTAATACTCACTATTTCCTATCTTTGAATAAATAATAAATTAATGATTATAACATTATGAAAAATATCCTCCCCTCCAATATAAATACCTCCCATCCTTACCTCTCCTCTTCACTCCTCTCATACATTGTGACGTTCCAATATTATGCCTAAATATATTCCCATGCTCCTTCCCTACATCCAACATCCCCTAGTATTTTCAATATAACAAAACCTCTCCCCTTAAGTGGCTCTCAGAGGAGGTAAAATCAATAGGTAATGTCCTCTTTCTAATTCATTTTTTTCTTTTAAGTTATTTTCTTTTCTTATTTCTCTCCTCACCTTCCTTCAAAAAAATCGTTTGATAAATCCAGTTACATACATGTATTATAATTCTACTATGAAAAGGTGATAACTCATTATCATCTCTCCTTTTTCCTTATTTTATTTGATAGAAATGAAAACACCATTTGAGATGTGTTAATTTAGCACAATCAAGGATGACGGGTTATCAATTTCCATTACCATCTCCAATTCTGGTCATTAAACCATTTTCATGGTTGTAACAGACCATAATATATGTATTATTCTTCACATATAGTCCTATAATCCTTTTTTACACATGGTTTTGGTTTATAAAACAAAATGTGTTCTTTATGGTCAAAACTGACCATTATCCAAAAAGGATGTCACTGAAGTTCTATATAATTTTTCAACATAACTTTAAGTAAAAAAATTACGTTTTCATCCATTTAACCTTCTGTATGTTCAATAATAAAATATAAAATCCATTTTGGACAACCAACTTCATCATAAATGTTTATCTGAACATGAACCAATCATTAAAACCAAGAAATCAAAGAGACCCGAACAATAAAATTAACCCTATTAACCAATAAAAATGGTTATAAATGATCATAAAAAGGTCATAATAAATATTTTAAATATATAATAAGATCTTTAATTATTAATTATTAAATTTAATTTCCCTATTCATTTAATTAATAAAAAGTGGATAATACCAACAGACTTAAGGTAAGGGATTCTCCCCATTTCGCTTTAATCTAAGAATTTCCACTATGATAAGTCATTTTATGTGTAATACCTAATGATGGGATTTGATTTATTATCTCCCCAATACTTCCCTAATTATTTATAAATTATTATAAACCCATTTCTCTCCCAATTATCCTTCTTAATTACACTCGATACAATGCCAATAATCTATATAGAATTCTACCCGAACTGCATTTATTCCTTCGGGTTGCTCTATCTTTATTTTTACCAAAAATAAGATGTATTTTAATTTTATTCAAAAAAATTAAATGATGTTTATATTCTCCAAAATCATGATTCAAGATCCATCCCTTATTCTCTTTTGGGGATACACTTGATTTTAAGTGATTCCCTCCTTGATACATCCCAATATGCAAACTCGTTTGAAGGGAACCTCGCAAATTTTTACCCTATTTAAAGTAAACTCTAACCTATGTTTTAAGCCACACTTATATTTATAGGATCAGTATTATTATTATTAAAAAATTCTTGGTTCACTTCTGGTTTTATATAAATGATTGTTCGCTTTTCTATTTTAAAATCTCTATAATAATTCCCTTAAAACCGCACAAAAATGTTTAAATGCTAAAATGTCTAAAATCCATTTCATACATGTTTTCAATTATGTTTGAAATAAGATAACATGATATATTTCTATATGAGCTTATAAACATCCATGTATTTTCCAACTCCTTTCTTTCTTGGACACTTCCATGAGATGCCCATTGGTTATGCTTTATGTCATGATTGTGGTACCCAATTCTTTCCATGGGTAGACCATATGTTTAAGTAAGATTAATTATATATGATTATTTATGTGAACAGAATATTCATGAAATTTAATAGTGGGGCACCCAGATAGTGCTCCAATTCATTGGGTAAATTTTACTCTCATGAGACATTATGTGTGACGGTCTTGACAGTTTTCCTTGGCTTGTGCTACTATGTGCAACTGTCTTAGCGGTAAGCCTTGGCTTGTGCTACAATGGGAAACGGTCTAGGAGGTTAGCCTTAAGAAGTACTAAATTCGTGTTTTATGTTTTTTCTACATTTCAAGGATTACATTTTTAAATGATCCCAGGTTTATATGTTATGATTCCATGTGTTATATGCTTTTTTATATCATCATGTCAGGACTTCAATCCCAAGTACCAATGCTTTGTTCATATGGTTATTCCCTTATTGGGATTTTAACTCATCCCTTTATTCATGTTATCCCTAGGTTATCCTATACAGTGGTATGAGCACAATGGAAGATAAAATCTCATTATGTAGTTTAAATAAAAAGTTTTTTTTATAATGTTTTATTATGTACCTAGTCTTCCAAGACAGTAGACATTATGATCCTTGGAATGTACTCTAATGTATAATTATTCTTAGAATCGTTCAATGTTATATTTAAAAGACTATGGTCTCTTTACCTTCATATATAAATATGATAAATTAAATTTTTATTGAAATCATTTATAATTTAATAAAATGAATCGATTAATATTTATATCATACTAAAGTATATCATCACTTATTTTAGAAAAAAATACACTGTTTCAAAAATTATATAACCTTTTTCACCATGTTTGTCAATATTCCATTATTTCGAATATAAATTTGATATCCCATTTATAACCATTTTATAAAACCCCCCTTTTGATGTGATTTTAGCCCCATTGCATTATAAATAATGGATTGGTATTCATAACCATTTAATAAGATGCATTCCTATTTATTTAAATTATTATTTTTTCTCATATTTAAAATTTTCTGTCTAATTTATATGCTGAATTATATAGTAAAAATTACTGTAAAAAATATAAAATTATGGAATATAAAGTTATATATTTTGTTAGCATTTATTAATATAAAACATTACTTCTTAAACCATAAACCAAGTTGATATTAATGATATTTGACTTTCTTAAATTATATGGATATTATACCCTTAAATGTGTCATTTACTTCAACTATAGGTTACTGATATACTCTAATATTGAGCAAACACCATTTAATCATGTAATATTCACTTTCATAATAGAAAAAATGGCTATAGAAATCTATTTTCTTCACATACTCTGTATCTTGTCAATAATTTTGACAACCATTATTTTAATTATTTTATATGATAAGTAAATATTATTCAGATGAATTAAAATTTTGATATTCTCTATTATTTCCCCTCATATTGTTATATTTTTTTTAAAAAAAATAATGTACATATTAATTATCATTTTTCTGAAAATTTTAATATTTTATAAAAAATAAAACAATAAAATTCACTTGTCTATACCATGAACAATGTCTCAATACACATCGGTTGTGAAAACAATTTCTGGTAAAACAATTTATTAAACTTATTTCCTCTTATATTGGTCTTTGTTATTAACACTTGCATTATACATCAATGTTTCTTTCACAAGGTTCTCTTAATTAATTTGAAACCCACCAAGTTAATAAATATATTTTGAAATATCAATTATGAATTTGTTTATATGTTTTTCATTAAATAAAAAAATTATTTTCGTGTATAATCTATATAATTCTCAAAAACAATTTATAATAATGTTATTAAAACATATTCATTAACACTATAAGTTACAAACTCACATATTTAAATAGATCTTGTAAAATTTCATTATACTTCTCAAACACATATTAATCCACACTTATAAAATTTGTAGATCTTATAAAAATTTTATTATATTTTAAGAATTTGTAAATTTTGTAGACTAAATAATTTAACTCTATATAAAATATGAAATTTTATTTTAGTTTTATCATCTTATTCCCAAATTCCATCATAAAATGACATGGAAAAATTTACTTCATCGCGCTCTTATATAAAACAATTTCTAATAAATTCATTCTTAAATTGATCATTTGAATTTCCAATGATTCCCTTACCATCACTTGATTCTTCTTCCTATTATGATAATAAATTTCATCAATATAATCTTAAATAACTCTAATTCAAACATCACTATGAATTAATATCCTTTTAAAAATTCATAATGTTTCTCCTTAAACATTATATTGATTTCACATTATCTTCCTCCTCTTAAATATTCTATAAATTTATAGAAAAATATCTCATAACATGAAAATTGAAAATTTTATATTTATATATTCATTTAAATTTACTATTTTCTGGTGGCATATTTTCCCTTCGTAATAAAAAATAATTTTTAAACATTAAATCATCATCTTCTTTAACTAAATCATATTTAAACTCCTCATCCTATAATTGAATAATTACATTTTTTTTAATTATCTAAAATATACCTCTTTATTTTATTTATTTTTCTTTTGTATCCTGTATCCCTTCCATATCATATAATTTCAACACAAAAGGAAATTCATAAATCATAATTGGACCCAATTCATAATAATAAATAACTAACTCTTTTAAATCAAATAAACCATGAACGATTTCAGGGATATTATTTAATACCATATAACCTTCATAATTATCCCCAAATCCTCTTCTCATTCTCATAAATCGGTTAATATTAATGAATAAATAGTCAAATTTCTCACCATTATATATATATATGTCATCAAAAATAGATCACAATATATGAAATTTGTATTAAATTTAGTTTTTTTCTCCTTTATAGAAATTCTTAATCGTATCTCACATTCAATTTTTCATATTTTTAGTATGATTTTTTGGTATTATTTATATAAGATAATTATTATAATGTTATTATCTGATCCGATATCATTCACTTTATTGCATTGATCCTATTTGTTTATTATTGTACCCTGAAAAAATAATATAAAAATATTTGTGATGATATCCATTATATTAATGAAGATTATGTTAAGATATGATAAAATACTAGACAACCAACTATGTTAAATATTTATACACAAAATGATAACTAATTTTATATTAACTAAATTAAAACACTCTATAATACTATATAATATAATGGAAACCCCCAAAAATAGAAACTCACAAACTCGGTATAAATAAAAATTCCTTCCAACCCAAAACAACAACATTAATTTAACTTTGATGGTGACCCAAGTTCCATTATACTGAATGAAGGTCTAGAATATGAAATAAATTAATGAGGAAAATGTATTCTATATGATATTTTCTTCCTACATTTTTTTATGAAGAGAGATGTTGGTGAATCAATAAATACATTTACAAAAAAAAGCATTTTGATAAAATTCAACCTTTGAAACATGTAGTATGTTTGATCCAATTAATATTTTTTATTTTTTATTTCAATCATAATTTTCCATGTGATATATCTTAAAATAAATTATAAATCATACCTAATGATAAAGAAACTTAAAATGAGAACATTAGGGTATACTATGTTTACTACTAAGTCTAATAAGACATATCCTTTGTATGACTCAAGAAAATCTATATCACTAGAAATGTAATATCTCAAACTCTAGAAACCAAGATCTATTTGTTATCTTACATTATTGAAACACATTAAAATATTTCCCGAAGGATCGAACAATTTTAGTATTCTTAGAAGTCTAGATGTATATATACAATAAATTTAAAAACATAAGAAACAAAGTTGAAATATTATAAGAATATGTTTATCAACCCCATTATATTATTGAAAATTACATGTAGTCTTCCCATATGTTTTTAGGAAAAGGGAAAAAATAATAGTGATCGGAGATTCTCTATAAGGAGTAGAATACAATAGAATATTATATAACATAAACATGGAATAAGTGATTTGGAAACAATAAGTGGACAATGTGGATCCATAATCAACAGAAATTGAGGTAATTCTATATCCATGAAAATAAATGAAATCATTGATAAGAATAATCATTGATCTCATAATGATGGAATGTATAATTCTAAAGATCAATAAATTTCTATAAAGGCCTTGTGCTAAGACACTTATATCATGGGAAGAATTATTCATAAAAATAGGAAATATTATTTCCCATGAGACTTGTTGATGTATATGGGGATATATAATTTTGGTACAAAACTATCGCCTGATTAAGTCAAATACATTCACCATAAGATTCATCAAGACACTTTATACCATTTAATAAATAACCAATTACTAAATAAAACTTGGTCATTTATATAATGATATATATGGAAATTAATTACATTCACATTCAAAGAAATATTGTGGATTTCTAGGAGAAAATCTCTTCATCAACATTGAATTCATGGGGTGTCATCAAAATAACTTTAAGTACACTTTTCAAATAAATATCGTGGAAAGTGTAGTTATAATGTTTTGGTTATCCATGGAAGATAGTAATTGGATTCTGTAGATTTTATTCGTATGATACAAAGTAAATGGAAGTAAAAAATCCTTCATCATGGTTTATTAAGAATATATGAATATTCCAAAGCATATCCCCTGGGAGTGTCTGACCTTGTGTGTTTTCTTAGAACCACCTATTGTGAATCAAGATGATGATTGGGTTAGTTCTCAACAAAAAACCTTCAAGGTGATTAAACCTATGTTTATTTGTTCCACATCCACATCTACCTTTTAGTATCAATGTAGGGACGTATTTTCTAGGTAATTACATATAATTTTACTATACCAGAACTTAGGATGGTTTTTATAATATTGAAATTATTACTATTAAATCAAAAGAATATGAGAGAGAGAAAATAAAATATATTTTAAAATAAATTAAATGTCCTGAGAGACATGTAATAAATTCATCCATGGTAATTTAGGCTTCACAAAAAAGAAAATAAGTTGTGATTATAACACCAGTCCCAAAGAATGGAAATTATGATAGAAAAACCCCCACTTATGGATTCGTTAGAAATTCAATCGTATCCACTTAAAGGAGTGGCCATTAAATTTATTTTAACATACCATGAATAAATTTATTTAATTATATAATATCTATTATAGGAATTATATACACCACATAAAGTAAATTAGTTGCATAATAAGAAATATATCTCATAGAGAGGAATTTAAGAAGAAAAATCCATACATATTATCCAGACATCCTTGAACGTACATTAAACAAATGTATAATAAATATTACAACATCAATATATTATTTTAGAAAACTTACTCGGATCTATTTACATTAATAATATTTATAAATAGCCATTTTTATATTAATTTTTCTTATTTTCCACATCACTTTTGATCATTTTTTATAGTTTCAAAAAAACAGATTATTTATTAATTATTATTCTAATTTAAATTATTAATATGTCATTAAATTTACAGTTATATATGTTTTATTAAAATTTTTGATGTTTTTAATTCTATTTATGGGTGTTTAAGTCCTTTTAATTTAATATATATTTGATAAAATGCATGTTTTGGTGGTTTTTAATGGACGGGGGTCATTCCTTAATTGTTAACTTATATATTTATATAAAATATCCATAACCCAAAAAAGTATTATTTACACATTTATAAAATATTATAAATTTAAATAAGTTTTCATTTCCTTCCATTATAAAAAATCATAGTATTGTCAAAGTAGGTAGCTAAATAGACCCACACATGAACATGCCCAAATTTAACTAATGATTATGAGGTGGTTTTGTTGTAATATAATTTTACCAGAAGAAGAATGATAATTTATAATTCTTATTATTGTGATATAGTATAATTATTTTCACAAAACATTCCATATAGTCAAGAACAAAAATACTTGAGCCGACTCTAAAATGGCATGAAGGGCGATCCTTCTCGTCACGTGTTAGTGAATAGATCTAGGAATCATACAAGAATAATGATGGAATGATTTTGCCTAAAAAATATGGAAGAGAAAAGGTATGTGTCAGTATTATCAGCAATCTATATAGAGAATGTACCAGAATCAAATTGGGAAAACATTACAAAATTAGTACATCATAAAAATACACAACATCAGCTAAGATAAAAACACAAACATGTCATATTAAACAGGTGTACCACATCTCCACTGGTCACCCCTATCACTCCATGTACCAAAGATCAAGAACATCCACCACATCTAAAATACCCCAAACATTTTATGGTATGTATCACTTAAATACTTTCAATTCATTAGATAGACTTTATTGCATGAATCACTAAGTATCTATGATAAAAAAACATGGTTATTATAGTATATAGTCATAACCTAGCCATTAAACTTAAATTTTCCACTTATATGTTTTGAAATTCAGAAAATGGACATAATCGGTTATGATCAGGGTGATATTTGGAGCCAGATAAAATCATGTTAATTTTTGGTGAATATAAAATTACCCTTATCAATAGTAACTATAGAATCCCCTCCTTTTATTATGTTACTATTACATTATTTTAATGATTAAAAACATAATAGTATTTCCCATAGAGGATCCAATGGTTTAGTTTCTTGGGAAAACTATGACCATACATAGCGATTACAAAATCAAGCATAAACATTCATTTAATTTCTTCTTCTCTAGATTCTTATTGGCACTTGTCCTCAACTTAGTACATGTAGACACCTGAGAATATAAATAAGAAGGGGTGAGATAAATTCCCAATAAGAGGATAGATAAGAATCATATAGAATGGGTTGATCATAATCATGATATAGGTAAAAGATCATGAACATGATAGGAGCATAAACAAAAGACTTGAAATGTGGAAATGCATAAAAATGAAACATCATATCTTAGTGGTTAACTACCACACATTCTTGTGAACGATCTAGAATCTTGTTCATACATTATTTAACATTTACTCATGAGATTCATCACTTTACCCAATGCATTGGAGCGCGGTATAATTCTGGGCGCACCTGTCACATTCAAACATTCATATTGCACTATATAATTCTGGGCGCACCCGTCACATCATAACATTATCCTTTATCATTCATGACACAATTACATAAATGAAAATAAATAACCCAGAAAAATTAATGGGTTTTATCTCATAATAACACATTTATAAACATTGGGTTCCCAAAAGAAATAGGGAATAACATACTGGATACAAGAACCGTAAATCTTGATTGAGAAGTAAAAGGTGTGTTATTGAAAGAAGAGTTGTTTTGGAAAACATTTTGTTTGAAATAAACAATAGTGGTAAAAATGTATATCCTAGAAAATGAAATATAATGATGAAAAAATTATTCTTTAGAAGAAACCATATCAAAAATGGAGTGAAAGAGGGAGAACCCGAAGGATGAAATTTGGGCTCGATAATTTCCCTTTACCTTGTATCTGAATGCTTCCTTCTCTTTAATGTCTTGTATAAGGACATTATATTACATAATTAGATATCCAGAACCGTTTCTAAATTAATATGGTTCATTATGTTTTCTTTAAGAGATTTTATGAGCCTTTGGATGAGTTATAGAGTTTAAAAACTTTATTCAGGAATGATTGTTTCCATGGTTTTCTTGAGTGGTTCACTTGTATTCATAAATTGATGTTTGGGTAGAAAATGGGTAAACATAAAGAACTGATATTACATGTTATTAATGATATTACATTAGTTTTAATGATATTGTAATGAATCAAATTATACCCATTTGGATGAATCATTAGATAATAATTAAATGATGATCATTTGGGTTAATTTGGGCGGTTTCTTGATCATAACGAACTTGTTTTTACTTATCACTTAGTAATATTTTCATAAGATATTTACAGAACATTATATAGGAGATAATACAAATAATATGTTCTGTTTCAACCATAAAAATGTTTTGATTACACGATATGAAGGTATAAATGGAAGAAGAAAGCATGTCATTCATGAATGTGAAAAATTAACACCTCACGAACAACGTTCTCTTTAATAAAATAAAAGGAAGTGGGAAAGGTGGTTGGATGATATAATATCCCATTAGCATCATAACGTTCTAGTAGATGTAAGATAATGGAGTTACAATACAATTCAGATGATGATAGGTGGGGAGAGATCATGAAATGAACTTGAACTTGAAAGGAAAATAAAGGAGAAGAGGGAGAAAAATTACCTCTTGAATCCTTCTCTTGAAAACTTCCTTAAGGGCCTATGCTTGGTCTTTTGATGAGACCAGAAGATCCTGGACGTGGGGGAGGGGCTAGGGAAAGTGTTTGGTCAGATCTTAGAGAAGGCATAGAGCTTGATAGGTGTGAGGAAATGAGGGAGTGAAGGGTGGCTTTTATTGTGGAGGGGAGAGGGGTTTCCTTAATATAAAATTCATTAGTTTATTATTTCCTCACAAGACAAGGAATAGTGAGTCTTGAATGACCAAGAATAGTAATATTATAATTTAATCTAGAACTAGGTGGGATTACATCAGCAGACCATCACACATGACCCTATAATTAGCTTATTTACCTTATTTTGTAAATTACGGTATTTCACTATTCATCAAAAATTCAAGTACCTCAGAAAAATCCCAATAATTTACCCCAAAAATTTTTCTATGTGTAGAATCCAAAAATGAATTTAATTTTTCAAAAATTATTTTCTAAATATTATTAATTTAATATTTAATTAAAATCGGAATTTACTTAAAAACAGTTTTTAAGATTAAAACTAATTTTATAGTGCATTCAAAAATTATATAAGGTATTATAAAAGTATATAAAAACTATAATACATTGATTCAATAATTTATGAATACATTTTAGGGAAATAAATATTCTTTTAAATTAATTAATTAATTATAATTAATTATTTATGACTTACAAAATACCAAAACGTTTACTAAGGTCAAATTGTCACTTTCTAAGATGTATAAATTTTATTTTATTATTCTTCGGTAATGTTACTCATATTTTGGATGACTTAAAATTAATAAGGTTTATATTACTATTCATAAGGGTATGCTACTATTTCTAAGGGTAGGTCACTATTCACCAAAAATTATTTTTGTTTCATTAGACTCCAAAAATCATCTTGAACACAACTGTGTATGTCGGCTTTTCGAAATTCAAAACATCGAAGTGAAAAACTTATGTTTAAAGGTAAATTATCAATTATTAGTTCATTGTGTTGTGTTTTCATGTTATTTTATGACATAATTATAAGATTGTAATTTCCATTGAAAAACATTGGGTCGTTACATTCTTCCCCCCTTAAGAAATTTTGCCCCTGAAATTTCACTTTACACAAACATGTGAGGGTACTTCTCATTCATTGCCTCTTCTGGTTCCCAAGTTTCTTCCTCAAACTTATGTTTCCCTCACAACACTTTGACAAGATGGGTTGTCTTGTTGCGTAGAACCTTATCTCTCTGATCCATAATCTTTACCGGCTACTCCTCATAGGAGAGATCATCTTTTAGCTACACCACCTCTGAGTTTAGTACATTTGAGGGGTCTGGTATGTACTTCCTTAGTAGTGATACATGAAACCCATCATGAACATGAGCCATATTCGGTGGAAGTGCTAGACGATAGGCCACGGCTCCTATGCGGTCAAGGATTTCAAAGGGGCCAATATACCTTGGGCTTATCTTCCATTTCTTCCTGAATCGCATGGCTCTCTTCTATGGAGATATTCAAAGGAAAACTTTATCTCAAAATTTGAACTCCAATTCCCTTCGACGGTTGTCAGTATAGATATTTTTCCGACTTTGAGAAGCCTTTATGTGTTTTGAGATTACATGAACCTTCTCTATCAACTCGTGCATAATATCAGGTCCAAGTAGCTTTTGTTCTCCAACTTCATCCTAACAGGTTGGAGTTCTACATCGATTTCCATACAGAGCTTCATATGGAGCATTCTGAATACTAGAGTGGAAGCTATTGTTGTATGAGAACTCAACCAATGGGAGATGCTGATCCCATCCACCATTGAATTCTAGAGAGTAGGATCTTAGCATATCTTCAAGCATCTGAATCATCTTTTCAGATTGGCCATCAGTTTGGGGGTGATAAGCCGTGCTGAAATTTAATTCAGTACTGAAAGCATGTTGAAGACCCCTCCAGAATTTAGATGTGAACCTTGGATCATGGTCAGAGACAATTGAGAGTGGAACACTGTTCAGTCTCACCACTTTCTTTACATATATCATTGCAAGTTATTCAAGCGAGAGGTCCTCCCGAATAACGATAAAATGGGAAGTCTTGGTGAGTCGGTCAACCACAACCCATATTACATTATTTCCTTTCAATGTCTCCAGGAGACCCGTGACAAAGTCCATAGTAACATTTTCCAATTTGTACATGGGTATAGGCAATGGTTGCATCATACCCTTGGACTTTTGTCGCTCATCTTTAACTTGCTGACATTCCAAGAACCTTGATATATATTCTGCAATCTCCTTCTTCATGTTATCCCACCAGAAGTGTTCTCAGTGATCATGGTACATATTGGTACTCCCAGGATGGATAGAGAAAGTTGGGCTATGTGAATTATCCAATAGCTCCCTCTTTATCCTGGGTGATGAAGGTACACAAAGCCACATTCCAAACCTAATAACACCATCATCGTCGATATGGGACTCTTGCAGATTCCCTTCATTTACTGCATTCACCCTCTTTTGTATCTCCACATCATCCATTTCTACTTCCTTATTCTTCTCTTGGATGGATGGTTGCACAATAATTTGGGAAAGGTAGTATGTATCCCCTACCCTTATGATTTCCAAATCCATTCTATGCATATCCAAGAAGATAGGGTCTTTCTCAATCTGCAACATGGATATAGCAGCAGGTTCTTTTCTGCTTAGAGCATCAGCTACCTTGTTCCCCATTCCAGGATGATAGTGAGTAGAGAAATCGTAATCCATGATTATCTCTAACCATCTCCTTTGATGCTTTTTGAGCTCATTTTATGTGAATATATAGTTTAGGCTCTTGTGGTCGGTGTATATGTCACACTTCTCGCCATAAAGGTAGTGCCGCCTGATTTTCAAGGAAAAAATCACGGCTGCTAGCTCTAGATCATGAGCCATGTAGTTCTTCTCATGGATATTCAACTCTCGTGAGGCGTAGGCTATCACATTATCATTTTTCATGAGAACACAATCCAATCCTTTCTTTGAAGCATCACTGTATATCACAAAACCTAATCCACATTTCGGTAGTGTGAGTATAGGTGCAATGATCATCCTTCTATTTTGCTCCTTGAAGATTCTCTCACATTCTTCTGTACAGACATACATTAACACTTTCCCTTTTAACATAGTTAACAGGCTTGACAATCATGAGATGTTTCTCACAAAACGTCGGTAGTACACAACTAATCTAAGAAAACTATGGATTTCTGTGACTCTAGAGGGCCTGGGCCATTCCTCAATCACCTTTTTCTATGAAAGATCCCTAGAAATTCCCTCACTTGTGATCACATGTCCCAAAAACATGACTTTCTTCATCCAAAAGTCACACTTGCTGAACTTGGCAAACAACATATCCTTTCTTAATGTCACCAACACAGTTCTTAGATGTTCATCATGTTCCTCCTTGTTCTTGAAGTAGATGAGAATATCATCGATAAACACTACCACAAATTTGTCGAGGTAATGTCTAAAGACTATATTCGTCAAATCCATGATGATTACAGAGGCATTAGTAAGTCCTAAGGGCATCACCAAAAACTCATAGTGCCCATACCTTGTACAGAAGGAAGTCTTCTGAATATATTTCTTCTTCAACTTTACCTTATGATATCCAGAACAAAGATCCACCTTTGAGAAGTATTGAGATCCTCTTAACTATTCAAACAAGTCGTCAATCCTTGGGAGAGGATACTTTTTCTTTATGGTGATCTTGTTGAGTTCCCAATAATCGATACACAGCCGCACTGTTCCATCCTTCTTCTTCACAAAGAGCACTAGTGCACCCCAAGGTGATGCACTAGGGCGTATGAACCCTTTGTCCAGATGCTCCTGTAGCTGCTTCTTTAACTTCTCCAGTATGATAGGAGCCGTCCTATAGGGTCACTTTGAGATAGTAGTAGCTCCGGTTATGAGTTCAATTGAGAAATATAAATGGGAATTTCCTCAAGGTTGGAACTTTCCTTCGACTCAACCATTTAGGCGAGGTATGCTTCTTCATAGGGAATCAACACCCACACCATTGAAGGATTTTTCAAAGGAGATTCATGATCTTCCTTTCATTTGTAAAAGAGAATGGGATGGTTAGTAATATGAAAAGATATTTATTTTTCCCGACAGTTGATATGCGCTCTATATAACGAGAGCCAGTATATTCCCATTATAGCGTCGGATTCCACCAAGGGATTTATTATGATATTTTCCAGAAGAATCTTCCCACATATGCCAATAGGAGAAGAGTCAAACACTTGGGTTGAAATTATTGCACCACTTGGTCTTTTTATAGATATCTCTACTTCAAGGTTTCGGGGATTTGATTATATAGTTCTAGCAAACTTTCATGATATAAAGGATTGCGTAGAACCAGAATCAAATAATACATTTTCTATTCTTGAGTGAATAGGAAGTGTACCTTGTACGAATTCATTATCATGATCCACCTCCAAAGTAGTAATGGCATAAGAATTCCCTTGTTCCTTTGGTTTTGGTGGCTATTGATGCTGATTACCCTCGAGAACTCAAGGTTTAGTGCACTGGTTTGCATAGCTCCCAATCTCCCTACAGTTGTAGCATTGAACCGTGAGTGGTTCCTGTTGGGTCGGAAGAAACCCCGAGACGGGAATGATGGCAAGAGGGGGGGTGAATTGCCCTTTTTAAAAAAAATGATAAACAAATAAAAATCAAAGTAAAAAATGCAGCGGAAAGTAAAGAGGCAAGACACACGAAATTGATAACGGAGTTCGGCCAAAACCCGGCCTACGTCTCCGCTCCCAACTCAACCGTTGAGAGATTCCTACCGCTTGCTTTTCAATGGTTTTAGCAAGAAACCCACTAGGCTTTGAGGTAGAACTAGGACCTATTACAGCTTGCTTTTTGTGGTTTAGCAAGAACCCACTTGCTTTTAATGGTTTAGCAAGAACCCACTATCCTTCTTACAGGTGAAGGATAGCTCACCTATGTCACAAGCTATTTAAAGGAAAGCTTGGCAACCTTGTCACACCTTAGTGGTGATGTGAAACCCAAAGAAAAGAGGGGATGAGAAAATTGGGAGTTTGTAGGCACAAACTCAAATTGAAGCTCAAAATAAATAAAACACGAAAAACCGTGATTGGGAAGACTTGGGCGCCAATTGGATGATGGAGTTGATGTAGCGTGCTTTCCCAAGCTTCTTGAGTGGTGCTCTTGGATGTGGAAATGGATGGAGCACTTGGGGTTCTCTTGGAACAATCCGCCGGAGCTTCGCCAAAATGATCAACAATGTGTCCGGTGGCTTGGGTGTTGTTCCGGGGCTTCCTAGGCCTTTCTTTATAGGCTAGGAACCTTCAAGTATCCGTTGGAGGGCTTTGGAGCCGTTGGAAAAGGCCTCGGAGCCGTTGGAGGCCAAAAAGGAGTTGACTGGTCAAAGCCAACGGCTAGTTTGACTGGTCCACCGGCTGGCCGGTACAGCTCCACCGGCTGGCCGGTGCCTTGACAGAGGAGAGGAAACTTGGTCCAGGCTCCACCGGCTGACCGGTGGAGGAGCCACCGGCTGGCCGGTGGAAAGACAGTAGCAAACACTGTTTGATCCAGGATGCCACCGGCTGGCCGGTGACAGAGCCACCGGCTGACCGGTGGAACCTGGCAGTGGGCAATGCCTCTGCCAGGTCCACCGGCTGGCCGGTGCCACCACACCGGTTGGCCGGTGGACTGAGTTTCAGTCCACTCTTGGCTTTCTTGGGCCATTCCTTTGGCCATATCTTGCCTATCATCCACAACACTTAAAACACAATGTTAGACAAAAATGAAAGTGATTGTGATCATGAAAATCAAAGAGTGTGGGGTACAACAATCTCCCCCTATTTTGATGATCACAATCACTTATCTAAGCAATGTAAAAACTTAAATGAAAGGCATTCTTTAAAAGATAAATTGAACATAAATACTAAGCAAGAGAGAAATGGTTTCTCCCCCAATCAATCAAGAAATTTCTCCCCCTTTGTGATTATCAAAATAGAATGGGGCATAAAACTTGATTGAGGGAAATATTTGAAAAACAAGATTTTAAACCAATTGACAATAATACCAATTGTTGAAAATTTTGAAATGAAAATTGAATAACAGTTTGAATTGAAAGTTTTGAATCAAAAATTGAATTGAAAATTTTGAATTGAAAATTTTGAAACCAAGAGTTGAAATTGAAAGTTGGAATCGAAAATTTTGAAATTGAAAAGGGCTTAAACGATCCTAACTCCCCCTAAATAAAAACAAAAAGTCACCGGGGAGAGGGATTTTGAAAAGAGATGATTTTCGGCCCGGAGAGACTCGCTAGAAGGGATTTTTCAATCCAAACTTGTCTCATGGCGGGTCTTCTCCTATAAAATTCGTCGGAAAAGAAAATAGTCTTTGGCCTACCGTACCGGGCATTTTTGCAATTACACTCATAAATGAGGTGCCCGGGTTTTTTGCAATAGTTACAAAATTTAAAACAAGAGCTCCCCCTTACAAAAACAGTTGGAGCATGGGAGGAGGAGGCTTGGTTAGTATAGCCAAGTCCATGTGTGGTTCTAGAAACACGTTGAGAACCAAGGAGATTGGACAAATTTTGTTCACCTTGGGTGAACTTGGCTAGGGTCTCTCTTAGATCTTTGATGGTTGATTCCAAAGAATCAACATCGGGAAAATTTTGGATTTTAAGGGTGAGTTCCTCCTTCTCTTTGAGAAGTTGGTCTTTTTCGGAGGAGAGTTTTTTGAAATTCTTTTTCAAAGAAACAAATTTTGAAGATAGTTCATGAAAACCTTTTTCAAGTTGATCTCTAGCATGTGAGAGTTCTTCATAAGATAAATGATTTAAAGAATTTGAATTTGAAGAACAAGAGGAGGAGGAATCGGAAGAAGTTACCTCATGGAATGCCATTAGGCATTTGTTACCGTTGTCGCTCGAGGAGGAGGAGGAGGATGATGAGGAGTCACTCCATGTGGCCTTGAGGACCTTTTTCTTTCCTTTCTCCTTGTGCGTGGCCCGTTTCTTGTTGAGTGGGCAATCGGGCTTGTAATGGCCCTTTTCGCCGCACCCGTAGCATTTTACCTTTGGCTCGATTCTTGCGGTGGGTTCTTGCTTTTGCGCCTTGCGAGATTTCTTCTTCTTCTTGTGCTTCTTCATAAACTTGTGCATTTGGCGGGCGAGATTCTCCATTTCCGAGTCGCCGCTTGAAGAAGATGAAGATGAGGAAGATGAGGATGAGGAGGAGCTTACTTCTTTTTGTACCTTGAAGGCAATATTCTTTGGAGTCTTGATTGGTGTGCCCTCCTTTTGAGCTTGCCTCCTCATCGTGATCTCATAAGTCATTAGGGATCCGATGAGCTCCTCTACCGGCATATTTTTGATGTCTTTTGCTTCTTGAATCGCCGTGACCTTCGGTGCCCATTTGCTTGGTAGGATCCATAGGATCTTCTTCACCATAGTTTCAGCTGAAACATCATCACCAAGGGACTTTCTCCCATTGCACACGTCAGTAAATCGTGTAAACATTTCAGAAATAGACTCATTTGGATGCATTGAAAAAGATTCAAAATCCTGTCTATACATATCTAATCTAGTGTCTTTGACTTTGTTAGTGCCCTCATGAGTTACTTATAAAAGTTTCCAAATTTCATGTGAGGAGGTGCAAGTAGACACTCGATTGAATTCATTTCGGTCAAGGCCGCAATGAAGAGCATTCATGGCTTTGCCATCAAGCTCAAAATTTCTAATGTCGGCTTGGGTCCATTTGGATTCATCGGGGGTAGACAAAGTGTAACCTTGCATGACTATTTTGTAAATGGGATATCCTATACTTCTAAGAAAAGTGGTCATGCGGGTTTTCCAATAATTATAGTCGGTCCCATCAAAAAATGGAGCCCGACCCAAAGAGTAGCCCTCGGGGGCGAAAGAGGTAGATGCCATCAAAAAGGATCTTTAAATTTGAAACCGTTTGAGGTATTACTCAAATTATCCCTCTGATACCAAATGTTGGGTCGGAAGAAACCCCGAGACGGGAATGATGGCAAGAGGGGGGGTGAATTGCCCTTTTTAAAAAAAATGATAAACAAATAAAAATCAAAGTAAAAAATGCAGCGGAAAGTAAAGAGGCAAGACACACGAAATTGATAACGGAGTTCGGCCAAAACCCGGCCTACGTCTCCGCTCCCAACTCAACCGTTGAGAGATTCCTACCGCTTGCTTTTCAATGGTTTTAGCAAGAAACCCACTAGGCTTTGAGGTAGCACTAGGACCTATTACAGCTTGCTTTTTGTGGTTTAGCAAGAACCCACTTGCTTTTAATGGTTTAGCAAGAACCCACTATCCTTCTTACAGGTGAAGGATAGCTCACCTATGTCACAAGCTATTTAAAGGAAATCTTGGCAACCTTGTCACACCTTAGTGGTGATGTGAAACCCAAAGAAAAGAGGGGATGAGAAAATTGGGAGTTTGTAGGCACAAACTCAAATTGAAGCTCAAAATAAATAAAACACGAAAAACCGTGATTGGGAAGACTTGGGCGCCAATTGGATGATGGAGTTGATGTAGCGTGCTTTCCCAAGCTTCTTGAGTGGTGCTCTTGGATGTGGAAATGGATGGAGCACTTGGGGTTCTCTTGGAACAATCCGCCGGAGCTTCGCCAAAATGATCAACAATGTGTCCGGTGGCTTGGGTGTTGTTCCGGGGCTTCCTAGGCCTTTATTTATAGGCTAGGAACCTTCAAGTATCCGTTGGAGGGCTTTGGAGCCGTTGGAAAAGGCCGCGGAGCCGTTGGAGGCCAAAAAGGAGTTGACTGGTCAAAGCCAACGGCTAGTTTGACTGGTCCACCGGCTGGCCGGTACAGCTCCACCGGCTGGCCGGTGCCTTGACAGAGGAGAGGAAACTTGGTCCAGGCTCCACCGGCTGACCGGTGGAGGAGCCACCGGCTGGCCGGTGGCAAGACAGTAGCAAACACTGTTTGATCCAGGATGCCACCGGCTGGCCGGTGACAGAGCCACCGGCTGACCGGTGGAACCTGGCAGTGGGCAATGCCTCTGCCAGGTCCACCGGCTGGCCGGTGCCACCACACCGGTTGGCCGGTGGACTGAGTTTCAGTCCACTCTTGGCTTTCTTGGGCCATTCCTTTGGCCATATCTTGCCTATCATCCACAACACTTAAAACACAATGTTAGACAAAAATGAAAGTGATTGTGATCATGAAAATCAAAGAGTGTGGGGTACAACAGTTCCCTCCTTTAATAGGCTACATTATCCTTCCTTTTTGTGTCTTTTCGACACTCTTGAGCATGATGTCATTATTTCCCACACTTGAAACATTTCCCCATCCCTTTGAAGTAGTTCGCATGGTGCAACTTCCAACATTTTTGGCATGTGGGTCATTGAGTTTTCTTCCCACTTTTGTAATTAGATCCTCCAGCTTGAAACTTCATCTTTCGTTTCTTATCTCCATAGCCATGGGACTATTCTCCATACTATATCTCCACTTTTAGAGCACACCGAACAGCTTCTTCATAACTCCCAAAGCCTCGAATTTCAAGATCCTTTCGAAGGTGTGGTTTTAATCCACTAAAGAATCTATCAATTTTGCTATCATTCTTAATATCAAAACTCGAAGCATACATTGCAAGCCTTGTGAAATTCACATTATCGGTTGTGATAGATTCCCTTTCTTTTTTCATGATCTCTATGAATTCTCTCTCCGTCTTCATGTGAATAGGTCATGGGAAATACTTTTTAAGAAACATTATCATAAAGTCGTCCCATTCCATCTCTTCAATTTTCTACCTCAGCTTGGTGTTCTTAGTCAAAGACCACCATTGATCAGCTTCTCCATCTAGATTATAAATGGCTAGAGTCACCTTCTACATCTCATAATAGAGAAGAACAGAAAAGATCTTCTCCATGGAGTTGACCCACTGTTCTGCAACTAGTGGATCTAAAGATCAAAAAAACGTCAGTGGTCGTGGCCGCATAAAACTATCGATATACAGTTGCACCATCTTTGGAGAAAGAGGAAGTTCCCCAATATGATGGTTATTCTTCATAACCTGAGATAATTGGGAATGCATCGCCATGAAATTCTGAACTCCACCTCCCAAATCATTGGGGTTGTCATTCGGGCAATCGTTGCATTGTCCCTCGCTCGAGTTGTTGGCCTAATTTCTCCGGGTTCCCACCATTTTCAAAAATAGATTAGGATAGAACAAAACATAAGTAAACAGTTGATGAATAACTTATTCATTTAAACAATTTATACCAAAAACATAACATATGGTATCCCTATGTAAATTTTCTTGTGTGCTTAGTTGTACTTAGTCTCATGCTATAGGATTTCTCTAGGGTTCACTAATCCTAACTCCCAAATTAACTAAACCTTTCCTCTGATACCAACTATAGCATCCCTCCCTTTTCTTACATTACTATTAAATTATTTTAAAGATAAAAAAATTAATAGTATTACACATAGAGGATCCAACAGTTTAGTGTGTTGGGAAAACTAGGACAATACATAGCAATTACAACATTAATCATAAACATTCATTTAATTTCTTCTTCTCTAGCTTCTTATTGGCACTTGTCCTCTCATTAGTACATGTATAAACCTGAGGATATACATAAAAAGGGGTGATATAAAAGCCCAGTAAGAGGATAGATAAGAATAATATATCATGGGGTGAGCATAATCATGACATAGGAAAATGATCATGAACATGAGAGGAGCGTAAATAAAAGGCTTGAAATATGGCAATGCATAAAAATGAAACATCATGTCTTAGTGGTTAACTTCCACACATACTTTTGAATGAGCTAGCATCTTGTTCACACATTATCTTACATTTACTCATGATATTAATCACTTTACCCAATGCATTGGAGTGCTGTATAATTATGGGCACACCCATCACATTCAAACATCCATATTGCGCTATATAATTCTAGGCGCACCCGTCACATCATAACATTTTCATTTATCATGAATGACAAAATTACATAAATGAACAAAACTAACCCATGAAAAGGAATTGTTTTAATCCCATAAGAACACATTTATAAACTTTGGGTTCCGAAAAGAAAGAGGTAATAAAATACTTGATACAAGAACCATAAATTTTGAATGAGAAGTAAAAGGTGTGTTCTTGAAAGAAGAGTTCTTTTGGAAAAACTTTTGTTTGACATAAACAATAGTTGTAAACATGTATATCCCAGAAAATGAAATATAATTATGAACAAATGATTCTTTAGAAGTAACCATATCACAAATGGAGTGATAGAGGGAGAACCCGAAGGACGAAATTTGGGTTCGAGAATTTCTCTTTACCTTGTATCTGAATGCTTCCTTATTTTTAATGTCATGTATAATGACCTTATATTCATTAAATAGAAAATAGGAACCTTTTTTACATTAATATGGTTCATTATGGTTTCATTAAGTGATTTTATGAGTTGTTGGATGAATTATAGAGTTTAAAAACTGTATTCAGAAATGATTGTTTTCCTGGTTTTCTTGAGTGGTTCACTTGTATTCATAAATTGATGTTTGGGTAGAACATAGGTAAACATCCAGAACTGATATTAAATGTTATTAATGATATTACAGTAGTTTTAATGATATTTTAATGAATGTAATTAGACCCATGTGGAAGAATCATTAGATAATAAATAAATGATGATCATTTGGGTTAATTTGGGCAGTTTATTGATCAAAACGAACTTGTTTTAACTAATCACTTAGTAATATGGTCATAAGATAGTTACAGAACTTTAAATAGGCGATAATACATATAATATGTTCTGTTTGAACCATAAAATGTTTTTCATTACCAGATATGAAGGTAGAAATGGAAAAAGAAAGCATGTCATTCTTGAAGGTGAAAAATTAACACCTCACGAACAACGTTCTCTTTAATAAAATAAAAGGAAGAGGGAAAGGATGTTGGATGATATAATATCCCATTAGAATAATAATTTTCCATTATTTGTAAAATACCGGAGTTACAATACAATTCAGATGAAGATAGGTGGGGAGAGATTAAGAAATGAACTTGAACTTGAAAGGGAAATAAAGGAGAAGAGGGAGAGAAATTACCTCTTGAATCCTTCTCTTGGGAACCTCTTTAAGGGCCTAAGCTTGGTCTTTTTATGAGACCAGAAACTCCAAGACGTGTGGGAGGGGCTAGGTAATGTGTTTGGACAGAGGTTAGAGAAGGATTGGAGCTTTAGAGGTGTGAGGAAATGAGGGAGTGAAGGGTGGCTTCTATAGTGGAGGGGAGAGGGGTTTCCTTAATATAAAATTCATTAGTTTATTATTTCCCCACAAGATAAGGAATAGTGAGTCTTGAATGACCAATAATAGTAATTTTATCATTTAATCTGGAACCAAGGGGCTTACATCAGTATAACATCACACATTACCCTATAATTTTCTTATTTAGCTTATTTTTGTAAATTAGGGTACTTCACTATTCATAAAAAATTCAAGTATCTCAAAAAAATATCAAAACTTTACCCCAAACATTTTTCGACATGTCAAATCCAAAAATGAAGTCCATTTTTCAAAAATAATTTTCTAATTATTATTAATTTAACATTTAATTAAAATCATAATTTACTTAAAAAACAGTTTTTAAGATATAAACTGATTTTATTGTGCTTTCAAATATTACTTAGGGTCTTATAAAATTATCTAAAAACTATAATACATTGATTAAATAATTTATGAATACATTTTAGGGAAATAAATATTCTTTTAAATTATTTATTTAATTATAATTAATTATTTATGAATTATAAAATATCAAAATGTTTACTAAGGTCAAATTGTCACTTTCTAAGATGCCTAAATTTTATTTTATTATTCATAGGTAATTTTACTCTTATGTTGGACGATTTACCATTTATAAGGGTTATATTACTATTTATAAGGGTATGTAACTATTCATAAGGGTAGGTCACTATTCACCCTTATGAATAGTGACATTACCCATGACAGTGTAAATAAAAGTTTGGAACCTTAAAAATGATGATAAATATTTTAAGTGTTGGTATTGTTCGATTAAATGATGATTTTAATTAAATTTATCATATTTATAAAATTATTACTGAAAATTATACTTCATTTTTCGATACTACCCATTGAAAAATGTTAATGGCGAATTTTTGATATTTTTCTAAAATACATTAATTTATGGTGAATAGTAAAATACATTAATTTGCCTTATAAATAAATTATAATTTAAATCCTCCATTCATAACATCATTATTGATGTAAGAACCCAAATATCAAACTCAAATGAACTTCTTACTATTCTAGGTCATGGAATCATCACTATTTCTTGACTTAGGTTAAAATAAAAAACTAATGATTAAAATATTAAGAAAATCCTCCTCCCCTCTACTATGTAAACCCCCCTCACCCCCTCTTCCTCCCACACCACTCAATATTTTCTCCTTTCCTATGCTCTCCAAAATATACTTCCCATGCCATCCCCTTACTTCCAAGAACAACTAGACTCCCCTAAATTCCAAAAAAAGGCCTTGAAGAGATTCTCAAGGAGGAGTACACAGGAGGTGAACCTCTCTTCCTTTTTCTTTCAACTTCTTTTACAACTTCATTTATTTTGTTGATATCTCCTCACCTCTCCAAATAAAAATTATATGACAATTCCAATAACATAAATGAACATTAATTTTGTTATGATAATGTAATAGTTCATCATCATCTCTCTTTTCCCCCAGCTCTAACACAAAAAAAGGAAAATACCGTCTGATATGTGTTAATTTATCACATTCCTGGATAACAGGATTTTAATTTCATATATTATCTTCTAGACTAGTCATGAAACACTTTTCATGGTTCAAAAATATTATAATATATGTATTTTACCTTATTCAATGTTCTGGAAATCCTTACACACTCATAATACAAAATATTAATACAGAATATGGTAATTTTCCAAAAAACCGCCATGTCAATCCAAAGGTTTATCATTAACTTTTATATAATTAGTCGTCCTAATGTTTTATAATCATAATCATTATAATATCATTTATATAAATTTAATGTGGCTAATCATATATATTAACAATTCAAGATGTTTAACCACATTTCAAATGAACTTCCATTCATGAATATAAGTAAACTGATGATGAAAACTAAGAAATAAAATGTTTGAAAAACAATAAAATTGAACATCTTAAACTCATTAAAAAAAGCCATGAATGAACATAATATGGTTAAAATAAATATATTACATGTATAAGATCTTATGGAATTATTAATTAATGAAGATAAATTTGATTATTCACTTTATTCAGATCATTTGAAGAACACATCCAGGCATAAGGTCATGGGTTTCTCATCTCAGTTTTAATTCTGTGAGATTTCCGTTGATCAATAGTTATTTCTTGTATGTGGTATATATGTAGGTCAATTTTATATATATTATCATGATTCTATTTTTATTCAAGGTATTCTGTGATTCATTTGGTTATTAATGATTTTTTTTATACGAATCAATTGATTACAATGTGGTAAGGGACTTTGTCTCAATTTTAATTTCCTTGAAAATTACATGGTATTGTGCTCCTAATATTTCTTATGTGGTATATCTACTTCCCATTTCAGATCAATTATCATTTGAAGTTATAATTCTGGTAAATATCCATCTTTTATGATATGGATATGATTATTTTTTATATCGTATACCATTTCCCATACGGTGTTTATTTGGAATGGTGTTTTAACTATGGAAATATTGATGAACATGTTTCCAATACTCAATAAGAATATTGAGATGAAATATTATAATTTTATTAAATACATGTATAAATAATGATTTGGACTTTCAGTGACAAGGGAGCCCTATTATATCCCCTCGATGCATCGATAGGTCTCATGAGACAAATTAGTTGGTGACAAACCCTACGAGTTTGTTTCCAAAATAGAATCAGACAGCTAACTACCCACAGAATTAAAAAATTTCAACGGTATAATGGTATAATGTTCTCAGATACATGACATCTAATTAATAAGCATTCTCCTTATTCATTTTCAAGTATTACTATCCTTGATTCTTTAATTAAGACAAAATCTATGGTTGCAGTATCAATATCAGTTTATAAATGGCATGTGTTTTTCATTTATTCACCATGCCATATTGACTATGCCAATTTTATTATGATTAAATTATTTTTTATTCAGGATTTTGTTATTTGTAACCCTTAATAGTCATTTGATCTCACCCATTTCATTTTTTACGTCCAATAAGCTGTGAAGAGGATACCATTAATTTAGTTCTCATGGATGTAGTTTATTAGTTTTTGTTATGTATTGTATTTTGTTACTTCTCCCAATGTAATATGAGTTACATGTATATATCTAGTTTCTTCAAGACTACTAAACTGACCATTCCTTCGTGATTTCATTCCTTTTAATCATGCCTATGTAATATGTAATGCACTGGCTCTGGGATTCTGGGGTTGGGGTGTTAGAGTTGTTATTAGAGGAACATTAGTAGTAACCTTGGAAACTAGATTTAGGAAACATAATTTATGGGAAATAACTCTAAGAAATATTTTGAGTATAGTCATTGAATAACATCCTGGAATTTTGGTAAATTAGATATTAAGTGTGTATTTCTAGAAAATATATCCTTGTTTGGATACTACAAGTGGATGTGGTTCTAGAACTTATGTATCTAGGACTAAAAACTCCAACAAGGAGTTTCTATCATGGCCCAGGGAATCTTGGTATAGGACAAAGGACTTTACTACAAACCCATTTTGACACTCCTAGGGGATATTCTTAGGACAATGCACATTTTCATTACAAACCATTATGACATAATTAAAAGTAAATATAAACAACATTAATGATTATGAGATTATTTGTACATAATTTTTTAGATTATCTTAAGCATTTTTTAGTTATAAATTATGAACTATGACCTAATTTAGTGAATGAAATTGTTTACTGATGGTGCTTAATGGAATAAAAGGAATAGTTACCCATAGACAATGTAGGTATTTCCCCACTGAGATATTCAAAAGGGTCAATGTTGGTGCAGATCAGATCATGGAAATATTGGGATAACTTACTCGGGATATGAAGAATAACCATTCTACACCTGTACTGGATCATTTCATGTGACAGAACCCCCATATTTTAGTGGGACTACTAATCCGGTGGTAGCTGAGCAGTGAATCAAGTCCCATGAAAATATATTCCTAGAATTAGAATGAAATGAAAATGAAAATGTAGTACATGCAGTATATTTCCTCAAGGGTGATGTTGATCGATGGTGTTCCTTGATCTAGAATACCATGGAGGAAGAAGAAATAGATGATATTTAATGGAGAGATTTTAAGGAAATACTGTTCGAAAAATATTTCCCTCATGATCAATGAAATGAAATGAAGAAGAAATTTCATAGCCTAAAGAAAAAGGGAAGTAGACAGTGTTGCAGAGTATTAGGATATCTTCACAAGATTATCTATGTATTCTATAGATTAAATATGTGATTCAGAAGGTAATATCAATCATTTCTTTGAATTTATTAATCAAATTATTCTAAGGTCACTATCATCCAAAAAAATTCCATCATACACTGAAATTGTATTATCTTCCATCAAAATAGATAAAGTATTTTCTAGAACAAATTACTTCATGGGAAATCATGATAAGAAGAGGAATTCTAAAAACAATGGAAAATGTGAACTACCAATGAAGAAAATGGAATGAAGCAGTTTATATTATGCAAGAAATATGAAAATAATCATACTGGGAAGTGCTTGAATGGAATGGTTGTTTTCTATAGGTGTGTAGAAAAGGTTTATCGATCTAGTGAATGCAAGAGTAAGAGACAAGTCATTGATGTTCAATGATATAATTTTAGAGAGATGGGATACGTGACTTCTATTGTATTAAGAGCCAAGGAAACATACCTCAGAAAAGGCCACAAGATCAAGTGGAATCTTATGCGATTACAACTACGGAGGTTGAAGTTCATAATGATGTGGCTGTAGGTACTTTAATTATTTCCTAAAACCTATCCAATGCTTTATTTGATTATGGATCATCACATTCATTTATATAATACCATTTTTTCAAGAAAATTAGACATTTTTAATTTTATTTAATAAAATATTTTTCAGTAAAAACTCATAAGGGATGTATCATTGCAACAAAGATGTGTCGATCTGTCCCCCTCCTGACACATAAACATGTTTTAGTTTCAAACCTTATCATCATTCCAATGCATTACATTGATATAATTCAAAGTATGAATTGGTTGTCGAATTATGATTCAAAGATTTATTTCAAGGAGAAGGATGTTACAATTTTTTAGAATGTTGTAGAATCCCTTATCTTTATAGTAGAAACCTCACCATATTATTCATATCTTAATCCACCCCAAAAGCTCTACTGAATACAATTATTCCAATTAATGAGAACCAAATATCTATGGGAGAAGAAATAAATATTCAAATTGAAGAAGAACCTATTGTGAAATAATACATTGATATATTTCCCAAGGATTTCAATGGGCATCCTCAAGAGTGGGAAGCTGAGTTCTATATTGATTTAATACCTTGTATAAGACCTATATCAAATACTCCCTATAGAATGGCCACTATGGAATAAGTGGAGCTAAAGAATTAACTAGAGGAATTTATTGAAAAAGGATCTATTGGAACCATTTTTTCTCCATCGGTATCCCTTTTCCTCTTTATCAAGAAGAAATATGGATCCATGATGCTATTCATTGACTATAGGGAAATCACTGCTATTATGATAAATAAAAATTATCCTATTCCATGGATTGATGATTTATTTGATCAAATCCATGGAGCCCAATATTTTTCAAAGATTTAAATTCGATGTGGATATCATCGTTTGTGTGTGAGGAAAGAAGATATTCCAAATACCGCATTTTGAACTAGGTGTGAGCATTATAAGTTTACAATAATTCCTTTTGGACTAAATAATGAACCAAATATTCTCATAGATCTAATGAATAGATTTTTCATGTAATATCTTGATGACTTTTTGTGGTATTTATCAATGATATCCTGGTATACTACAAAATCTATGAAGACCATGAGAATCACTTGCATATTATTATGAAGAATCTTAGAAGATATAAATTATATGGTATGTTTAGAAAGTTTGAATTTTGGATTCAATAAGTTGCTTTTCGTGGCCATTTGTTCTCTAAGGATGGAATCTTATTCAATCATGTGAAGATAAAGGCAATCCAAGAGTGGACCATGCTAATGAACATAAATGAGGTATGTAGTTTTTTATATAGCAGGTTACTATTGGCATTTTGTTCATAATTTCACTATATTGGCTAACCTGCTAATCAAGATCACACATAAAGGTGTTATGCTTTTATGGGAAAAATAATGCACAGAATGCATTTAATAATTGAAAAGAAGACTGTTCAATGCTCCAATTTTGACTCTTCCATGTGGAAATGATGAGTTTTTGATATACAATGATGCATCAAAGAATTGAATGGGTTACATCCTTATGAAAAATGATAAATTTATTTCTTATCCATCAAGGTAGTTGAAGAATAATGAGAAAAATTAACCATCTCATGTCCATGAGTATGTACCCATAATCTTTTCTCTAAAAATATAGATACATTATCTCTGTAGTGAAAGATGTGAGATATATACAGATCACATGAGTTTTAAATACATTCTAACACATACAAAATAGAACATGAAGAAAAAGAGAAGGCTCAAGTTACTCAAGGATTATGATTTTTCAATACACTACCACCCAGGAAAGGAAATTAAGGTGGTAGATGCACTAACCAGGAATGATCATGGACTTCTGAACCAAATGAGGATTGAGAGAGATCCTATATTCATGGATCTAAAAAATATAGATATGTTAATTATTAAGGAAGGGGAATCGTCTATCCTATTTAAAATGATTTATAAACCATCTTTACTAGATAAGATAAAACGATCTCAATCTAATGATGAAAATCTAAAATAAAAAATTAAAGTTGTTAAGGATGGAATATTGGAAGACGTCGTGTGTGATAAGGGAGTTATGAAATTTTGGAAGAGGTTATGTATACCATCAGTACCTGAGCTAAAAAGGGAACTATTAGATGATTCTCATAACTCAAATTTATTTATTCACCATTCTGTCACTAAGATATATAGATATCTGAACAAACATTTTTTGTGGAATAACATGAAGTGAGAAATTGTTTACTATGTGTCAAGGTGTTTGGTTTATCAAAAAGTGAAGGGAGAGAGACAACATCCTAAAGGGGTCTGGCATCTTCTACTAATTCATATGTGTAAGTGGGATGAAATTATGATGTATTTTTTCATATGACTACCGAGGACACCTAGAAGGAATCCTGTAATATGGGTAATTGTTGATCATCTCACAAAATTAACACATTTCCTTATATAAGGGAGGATTTACCACTTGAGAGCCTGAAAAAACATTATATTAATGAAGTTGTAACACTTTGTGGGTCAATATATATCGATTGTGTATGATCAAGATCCTTGATGTACATCAAACATCTGGAAAATTATTTAGAAGGATTTAGATACTGAGCTTCATATGAGTTCTACTTATCTCCCCCAAACTGGAGGGTAGTCTGAAATGACTATTCAAACACTAGAAGACATATTGAGATCATGCATGCTTTAGATTAAAGGTATGTGGGATAAATACTTTCCTTTGTTATAATTTGACTACAATAACAGTTTCCATTATAGAATTAAAATTTCACCATATGAAGCATTATACGGTAAGAGGAGTCAAACTCCAACTTGTTGGGATGAGGTTGGCGAGAGAAAACATGTAGGCCCAGAATATATCAAAGACACAACTGCAAAGGTAATCAAAATTCCGGCCCATATTAAATTATACCAAAGTAGTCAAAAGAGTTACACTGGAAATCAGAGAAAGGATTTGGAATTTATAGTAAAAGATCATATCTTTCTAAAAGTATCTCCATGGAAAGGTGTCATAAGGTTTCGTAGGAAAGGGATACTGAGCCCTAGGTACATTGGACCATTTGAAATTATGTAAAGAATTAGAGATATATATTTCTATTTAGAAATTACTCCATGTATATCCAAATTTCATAATGTGTCTCATGTTTTTTTGTTAAATAAATACATTCCAGACCCAATACATGTACTAGTCTATGAAGAAATAAATCAAGAACCTAATTTATCTTATTATAAAGAGCCTATCGATATTCTTGACACTATAGAACAATTATTGATAAATTGGATGACTCGTCTGGTAACGGTTCTTTGGAGAAACCATAAAATGGAGGAAGAAATATGGGAACCTGAGGATGCTATGAAGAAGAACCACCCACATATTTTTAATGGGATTTAATATGAGAGATGAAAATTTTAAAGTTGGGAAGAATATAACACCCCAAAAATTTTATGGTATGATTCTATTAAATAATTTAAATTCATTAGATAGACTTTTTTGCATGAACCAATATGTATCTATGAAATAACACATGGTTATTATTGGATATAGTCATAAACTAGCCATTAAACATAAATTTTCCACTTCTGTGTTTTGAATTTCGAAAAACGGGCATACACGGTTGCGATCAAGGTGATATTTTCAGTATGTTTGAATCAAGATAATTTTTAGTGAATATTAACATACCCTGATGAATAGTAACATGCCCTTAGGAATAGTAACTTACCATTAATAATAGTAATATAACCCTTAATAATTGTAACCTTACCCATGAAAGTTTAAATAAAATTTAGGCACCTTAAAAAAAGAATAATATTTTAAGTGTTGGTATTTTTGATAAAATGATTATTTTAATTAAATTTAACATATTTATAAAATTATTTTTTAAAACTGGAGTTCATTTTTGGATTCTACACATTTAAAAGTGGTTTGGGTGAATTTTTTATATTTTTCTAAAATACTTTAATTTTTGTTGAATAGTAAAATATATGATTTTACCATATTAATAAATTATGATTTAAATCTATTATTCCAAACATCATGAGTGTTTTAAGCACCCAAATATAGAAATCACATGTTCTTATTACTATTATTGTTCATTTAATCCACATTATTTCTTGTCTTACGGAAAAATAATAAACTAATGATTAAAATATTAAGAAAACTCTTCTCCCCCCCCCACTATATAAACCACCCTCACCCCCTATTCCTCCCACACCTTTAAAGATTTGTTCCTTACCTATGTTATACCATATACACTTCCCAAGACACCCCCCTATGTCCAAGACCTCTGGTCACACCAAAATGCCAAAAACAAAGGCCCTAATAAGATTCTCAAGGAGGAGTACTCAAGAGGTGAACCTCTCTTCCTTTTTCATTTAACTTCTTCTACTAGTTCATTTATTACGTTGATCTCTCCTAAAATGACCACATATAAATTATATTATAATTAAATTATCATACATGAACTAAAAGTTTAGTATTCTAATCGAATATTTCACCATCATCTCTCTTTTCCCTCTCCTCATACCCTAAAAATGAAAATATTGTCTGAGATGTGTTAATTTATCACATTCTAGGATGAAGGGTTTTCAATTTCTATTACTATCTTCAGGACTGGTCATGAAACCTTTTTAATGATTAAAACAGATAATAATATATGTATTTACCATATTAAATGTTATATAAATCCCCGCACACGTATAATATAAAATATTAATACAAAACAAGTTCATTGTTCAAAAACCCTCCAAGTTATTCAAAGAGTTTATCATTAAATTTTATCTAATGAGTTATACTCAAGGTATATAACTAGAATAACTATAAGATCATTTATATTTATGTAATTTCACTAATAATGTATATTAAAAATTATTAATGTTTAACTGCATTTCAAATGAATTTCCATTCATGAATATAAGTAAACTGATCATGAAAACCAAGAAAGAAAATGCTTCCAAAACAATAAAATTGAACCACTTAAACCCGTAAAAAAATCCATGAATGAACATAATAAAGTTAAAATAAATCCATTACATGCACATGAGGTTCTATACTTACTAATTAATGAAGATAAATTTTATTATTCAGGTTATTAAGATCAATAGATGAACACATTTAGGCATAAGGTAAGGGGTTTCTTATATCACATTTAATTTTTGTGAGAGTTCCATTGTTCGCAAATTATTTCTTGTATGTGGTATATATGTAATTAAATTTGATATAGAAAATCATTATTCTCTTTATATTCATGGAATTATATTATTAATTTTGTAATTATACAATGTTGGTCAAACAATTCAACTGATTATAATGTGGTAAGGGACATTGTCTCAATTTCCATTTCATTAAGATTTACTTGGTACTGTGAACCAGATATTTCTTATGTTGTTTTTCGAATGGAAATTGGATATCATTTTTCATTTGAAATTATATTTCTGTTAAATATCCATTTTCTTCTAGAATGTATATGATTATTTCCTTAATCCATATACCATTTCACATAAGGTGTTTATTTGGAATGTTGTTTTAACTATGGAAATATTACTGAATATGTGTCCTCTACCCTATACAGATATTGAGAATGCATATTTTACATGTCTTAAATCTATTTATACACAATATTATGGACTTGTTGTGATGAGTGGGGCCCACTATATCCCCTCGATTCATCGACAAGTCTCATGAGGCAAATCAGTTGGCAGAAAACCCTTTGAGTTTGTTTCCAATACAAAATCAAGACAAGTATCTACCCATAAACATAAACTGTTTCAATGGTATAGCGGTATCACATGTTAGATATATGACATTCAATTACTAAGAATTCAATTTATTAATTTTTTATTATAACTATACATGAGTTTTTTACTATGAAAAACTCTATGGATGAAGTTTCATTCATAGTTTATTAATCAGATGTTTTTTTTCATTTATTCACCATGCCAGATTGACTATGAATATTTGATTATGATTCAATTATTATTGATTCATACGTCCACTATTTGAAACCATTACTGATCATTTGAGCTTACCCCTTTAATTTGTTTACCTTCAACATGTTATGAAGGGAAGATAATTTATTAAGTTCTCATGGATGATGTTTAATAGTTTTTGTTATGTATTGTGTATTGTTACCTTTCCCAATGTAATATGAGTTAAATATATATATCAAGCTTCTTCAAGAGTACTAAACTAATCGTTCCTTCATGATTCCATTCCTTTTAATCATGCTAATGTAATAAGTAATGCACAAACTCTGGGATTCTAGGGTCAGGGTGTTACAATCTACAAGTGTCACTTTCCAATTTCCATTAGATACACCAAATATTAAATTGCCTCTATGACCCCATGAAAGAACCAATAGTACATTATCTAGCTCTATCTAACCTCAATCTCGCCTACACCATATCCTGTTTTTCCAAGGTGTAGCTAGTACTCTCCACACTATATCCTATACACCATGGGGCTTCTCCGATTGATATATATATACCCAGACTCCATTAACTCAAAGAAAAATACATCCCTAAACATTAGTTCATTTCCCCCAAACTAAATAGATCTTCATCAAAATTATTATATTTCACCCCAAACTAAAATTGAATCAAAGAGTCAATAGGTACCTAAAATATGGTAATAAAATATTTAAATCTCCCCACCATAAACATTTTTTGTCCCAAATAAATAGTTTAGAACATTCCATATCAAATATATTAGGCCACTACTCTATAATTTGTGCCTCATGATCCCTTGTCTCCATAAAATCAGAACCATACTACCACAATAGAAGTAGAAAAGGGATTTTCTTCCCATTAATAACTAGTTTCACATTATCAAAAATCATTATTGGATGCTTGGTCAGGGATAAATCAAGATCAACATCAAGGTATTCCCATCATAGAACATGAGAAGGGTCAAAATGGTACTTGCAAAGCTATTATACATCAAACATGATTTGTATTGAATTCAATTGAGGTGAAAGTTTCAATTGGAAGGCCACTTTCCCCCCTCACTCGAAAATATCAATAGGACCCAAAATCCTCAGTGTATAATTTCCATATTTTCCAAGACATTAGTTTCTCAAGTGATGTGAAACTCTCTAAAAAACACGGTCACCAATAAAAAAACAAATGGTTATTTATGACGTTACTCATATGATTTATATTTTCTCAGTTCTTTCCACACCCACCGTAGAATCAATTAAATCCTCACCATCTTCTCTTGGACAAAACCTGGTTGAACAATGGTTCTTTCACCAGACTCCAACCAACACAATGGATATTTGAAAGGACATCCATACAATGACTCTAAAAAATACATTATGATAGTAGACTAGTAACTATTTTTATAAGAAAACTCAACAACTCCCATATGGTCATCCCATGCTCCACCAAAGTTTTAAACAGAAGTTTATAGAATGTCCTCATTAATCTATATAGTTTACTATTTTTGGCTGTGTATCTATAGATGATATGTCACTCATAAAGGTAGTTGGGATTATATGGCCTCTTAGAGGCCTCTCCAAAAGTGAGTTGTTAAATGGGGATCCCTATCAGAGACTATAGTAAATGGAACTCCCTAAAATCTGAAAATCTCATACACATAGAGACATCCCAAGTCCCAAACATTGGTTGTATCTAGAATATGTATACCTTTATCTTATTTAGTTATCCTGTTGAGAATAAAACTTATCACATTCCACCTTAAAGGGGTATTAGGAAACCCAACCAAAAATCCTATAAAAATCATGCCCCATTTTCAAGTCATCACTGGATGTAGCTGAAGAAAACCCCTAATGCCTCTGGTGCTCATCTTTGACCTATTGGAAGATATAAAATTGATAAATAATTTCCATAATGTATCTTCTCATTCCCAGCCACCAGAATCATTTTCATATATCATATAACATATTTTTGGATCCATGTTTCACCACACACTAGGTATTATGGGAATCCATCTTAATGAATTTCTTCACTACTAATGGTACAAAATACTTCTTTTTAAAACATAGGATAGAATCTGAAGATAATCCCCACATGTTGATGTACCCCCATAAAAAATAGTGTCCCTAATGCCATATAATATATCATCAAGCTACTTCTCTTGAGTAATCATCTTGAGGCAAGTGGAGGTCAAATGAATGCTATCCAAAATAGCCTCAGACTCATTCTACTAGATTCTCAAATGAAAGAATGTAATTAGAGGAATTAGATTCCACTCTTATAATGATAATTTCAAATCATAGGTAGGAATATTCCTACTATAGGAATCAGTAACAACATTCTCCATACCAAATGTGTAGAAATTGCCAAAATAAAAAGACTACAAGTACTCCACAAAACTCCTCTGTTAATGGTTAAAATATTTTTAAGATAATATATAAATGAAACTTTTATAGATTAAATAATCTTAATCCTTTATCCAAATAGGTAATGTAGCCAAATCATGAGAGAATGAATCACAATTGAGAGTTTTAGATCATGGGTCAAATAATTCTTCTCATGTCTTAAGTTGTAAAGAATCATAAGAAACCACATGATCACACTACATAAGATCACATCCCAACCCCAAACCAGATGTTTCAATGAAGATAACATATCCCTATCCAACCTATGGAATAGTAAACATTTATGTAGTTGTTATAATACTTTCCAACTTAAAGAAAGAAAATTTATACTTTTCATCCCACATAAACATCCTTAGTTTCCAAGTGAGATCGGTCAACATAGAATCCAAATTGGAGAAATATTGGATTAATCTATAGTAATACCCCACCAATCCCAATAATATCCAAATATTGAATACAATTAAAGGTTTCTACCATGGAATAAAAACTTTCAACTTATTAGGATCAAATAAAATACCATGTTCCAAGACCATGTGTTCGAATAAATTCACTTCTCAAATCGAGAAGTAATAAATATATAACATTGGAAAGAGTTGACGATTTCCCAAAATTTATATAGATTATCTCAAATAGAGTACATGATCTTCCTCGATCATTGAGTAAACCATGATGTCATCTATAAATAACACCATGAACAAGTAAAGGTACTCATGAAATATCATATTCATCAAATCCATAAAAAAATAAGGATAATTGGTGAAACCAAATGGGATAACAATATACCCATAATGACCACACCTACTCCGATAAGTTTTTTTCTTAATGTAAAATGTTTTTTATTCTCAATTGTTGATAACCATATTGAAGATCAATATTCAAAAAATATTCCCAATTTCAACTACTTGGATTGATCATCAACCTATGGAAACATATATTTTTTCCTTACTGTGACTCAATATAGATCCTGACAATCAACACATTGGAAATGTATCCCATTATATTTATTTACAAAGATAATAGGTGTAGAAAAATGTGAGACACTCAAGAATATGAAAGCTTTTTTCATTAGATCTTCTAACCAAGTATTCAACTCTTTGAACTCATCTAGTTTCATATGGTTAGAAGGAATAGACAATGGCTGAGTGCTAGATATTATATCAATAGAAAACTCTACTTCTCTTACTAGTGGAAAACCAGAGAAATCACAAGGAAAAAAAATAAATAAACTCGATGATAATTGGGTGGGAGATGCTCAATCAAGGAATATCACTATAATTAGAATGAAAACACAAATATTACCCTTATCAACTCTAAAAAAGGTGGTCCATATCTACATAACCTCGAGTCTCATTCTACATGAAAAATACATGACAACCCATTGAACGTAGTAAAGGATACCCAATAAAAGTAAAATTTTATTGGGGACTAATGAAAAATTAGCTAATTCATTCCAAAAATCAAGTCATGGGGTTTTAGGTTGAGAACTAGAAAACTCTAGGTAATCTCTATCTCAGATAGAGAGAAAACTCATGAGAAACAATGGATATCATTATCTCTATTAATTTTGAGGGGAATAATAAAATCCATCACATTAGAAGAAGGCTTCGTATAAAGATTTAGTAGGTATATAAAAAGAGTCAATATAAACGAGTGATATTCACAATTATTAAAAAAATAAGTCACTAATGATGAAGCTATAATTATGTTACCTCTCCTAGTTGTTGGACCCATGTCATATTCTTCTAGTGAGTCTTCTACTATGTGAAGAAGCTTCATTATATATTATTATCATAAGAACCCATTTGTTCTTGAATAATATTATTTATCTATAGTAATTTTTGGTGCTAATGAGGATGTACCACTACATTGAGAAGATTATATGTGGAAAGAATTCTGTTGGTGGACTAAGTGACTGCACGAACTATATATCTTTGGTGCCTCATTGAAAATCCAATTTGAATTCCCATCCTTTCTAAACTATATGTATGTCATAGGGCCTCTTATAAAAACAACATGAGGTCTTGATGATGACTTACACCATGAGACAGATCATTATTACTATTTCCTTAAATAGAACTCAAAGAACTTCCATTATTCGAAAATGTAACTCCTGTTAACCTTAAATTACCATCAATGTCAAGATCAACCGTAAATGCTATATTCAAAACATCAGTATAAGAAATGTGTCTCTGCAAGAAAACATATTATTAGATACTAGTTGAAGACCTATCTCAAATCATCAAGCTCTCATTATCTTATTGGATACAAACTCACATGAAAATTGAACAAGAACTATAAAAAACCTCTCAAATTGTGTCATGGTCTGTCACCCTACAAAATGTTGAAAATCACGATGGATTTTTTCAAGACCATCAACACTATATATAACTAATTAGTAAAAAGGAATATAATATCTATTCACTCTAATCCCTTAGGCATATTCACCATCACCATTTAATCCCAACATCTCATCCTAGGTCCCTCACTCTTAAAGGTAGCACATTTTACCTTTATAGATTATAGTGTTTCTAAGAACTAAAAAACTAGGTCAATATTTTTCAACCAATCGCCAACCCCATAAGGATCATTAAAAAATAAAAATAAAGCTTTTTTCAAAGAAACTCTTGAGCGTGATCTCTAAATTCATCCATTTGAGGTTCTACTAGCATAGTCTGAATGGGAATGGGTTCAAACTCCTATCCCAAATCATGGAAATCACACATCACTATCTGAAAAATATTTTAGTCAACTAGAGGATTCTCCTATTGTGGTTCACCAATAGCTTACTCTTACAGATTATTCAAACATGTCCTTGGAGTCTTGATTCTACACAATATCAACAAACAACATTGAATAATCACTAAGGGTACAAAGATAACAACTAAAATAATATTTATATGAATATAAATTAAATAAAATTGAATTCTAGATTGTCATTTCAATATCCTCAGATCAAAATAAGGAAAAAGTCTTGAAAATAGATCAAAACATTCCTCAGTGACAATTTTTTGAAACACCCATTGTGAAATGAAGCTAGTTCTGATGAGAGATGGAAAAACGACACTCGCAAATAACTTAAAAATCCCATTAATCCTACCTCATTACCACCATAAAAACACAAATATGCAATGACATCAATGAAAGATGCACAAACTACACCTCTGATACAATTTTTTAATGAACCAACCTAGATACAATGGTACACTAAAACCCAAACCAGCTTTAAAATGGCCTAAATTGAATTCCCAATCCTCCTGGGTTAGCAACTAGCACTTGGAATCATACAAGAATTATGAAGGAATGATTTTTCCACTAAAATATGAAAGATAAAAATAAACGTTAGTATTCTCAATAGTATAATTGGAGAAAGTACTGTAATCAAATATTTAAAAAAGTCTTTAATCTTTATATCATCAGAAGACACAATGTCGGCTAATATAAAAACTCACACATGTCCCATTAAACAAGTTGATAATTTCTCCACATATAACATCCATCTCTCTAGGTCATAATGATTAAGAACATCCATCACCTCTAAGTTGTTATTTCCATTTTCTTGTCCCAAGCATAAGAAAACCTACAAACCCTTGAAAGAAAAGGTAGGGTGTGACCTATAAATCCTAGAAGGGTCTAACATACCAAGTGTTACATATTCCATTTCATATCAATAAAGAAATAATTCTTTCAATTTGAATATAACATGGAAAATATTTTCATTTACATATTTCTAACAGAATATATTTTCAATTAAACAAAATACACTTAAATAAAAAAAGTCTAAAATGTTGTTTTTATATAAAACATTTACATAAAGAGGATACTATGAATAAAATAGTTCAACAATTATTATAATATTCCAATCAAATAAAACAACTCATAGAACTATTTAATAAGCCCCTTGGTGTGTAAGTTTCTGGAAATAGGATCATCACACTACACATTAGTGATCTTTGCTCAATGTGTGAACACATTCCATGATAGATGTCATCCAAAAATACTTCTAATCACAGAAAGACATGTTGTGGTATGTTTATATTAGTTTTATAATCAACAATACTATTCTATGGGGTCATGTCATAGTTTTCTTTCCCTAATTACCACTAAATACCCAAGATACATGTGCTTCAAATTAATCAATCAATCAAACAAACATGGTAAAATCAATAATTTCAAATCATTTTATATTTCACATTTCAATTTCCTAGTTACTTTTTAACATGAATTTTCATTTTAGAACCAAATCATTGGCTTTCCTCAAATTCATGCCTTATGAAATCATCTTTCATTTAATGTCATTTTTTTGTAATGAAGGAAAAGCATTTTTTCTGATGAATGACATCACAGCCCATATTTTTTTAAATCATTCCACATCTCCAAAAAACCCAAAATGGGGTTTTATTTTAGAAACACATTCCTTTTAAATAATATATATATATATATAATACACTTTAATTAATTGTATATATAATCATTTTTCTATTAACAATGATTCAATCAAGAAAAAAATGTTTCAGTTGTGTGGAATAATCATCACAAAACCACTTAATTTTAATCAAAGAACCAATGATAAATAGAAAACCGGTAATAGTAACACCAATTGAGAGATGTAAGTATATAAGATCATGAAAACCCACTAGAATCAATATTTATCATCATATATATTAGATCCAACAATATCATGATTCCATTTCAATCTCTAAGAAATATATATGAGAAAAAAAAGATTACACGTGAGAGTATATTTACTAACATAAAGGAGTCCCAAAATGATCATATGTGCTTTGATTACTAAGGAGAATAAAGTGGTGGGTCCAAAATTCTTCTTTGGATCCTTTAAGAGACAAAAAGTCGTATGACGTTTAATAAGAGGGAAGTTGGAATTTAAAACATTTATGGGAAATTTGTGTCTATAAAAACATAGATCATGTTTTATACCCCATGGATATAGAGTATAAAGTCATAAAGTAACTATACCTTGATGAAAGTTTCATATAAAATTCCAATTCCACCCCTGGCCAACCAAACTCGTGAAAACACACCACAACCCCCACCTAGATCCTCTTTGCCTGGGGTATGGTTGTGACGTAGCCTCAACACCATGCTGCAATGATTCTGGATTTGGAAAATGCATAGAAATACATCGACCAGAGATCCATATAATACTTGGACCTCCATGACACAACTATAACTTAATTGGTAGTAGCTCTACAAAACATCCTATAGGGAACCATGATGTTGATAACAACCCATTATATAACCATGTACAACCTCTAACTTCCCTACACCACATCCTGAAGTCCAAAAAAATTTGGTACTCTTCATGCTATAGTCCATAGACCATTCCACAACTCCTTGGTAGGGATAATATTCTCATCATTTATCATATCTATTTTAATTATTTAAACCCTCCTATTTTATCAATTTGAGTTTATTTTAATATTTTTTTGTTTTTTTGTGTGTATTGGGCTAAAATGTGAAAATTACTTAATTCTAGAATTTAAAATGTTTTTATCACTTTGGTATTTACCACATAACATTTAATATTTTGATCAAACTATGTTTATTTCTTGTTTTTGTAGGGTTCCTTGATTTTTGTAATTTAACTTCTTCTTATGGGCAAGGATCTGATTCAAACATCCACATGCATGAAAAATCAATAATGTTGAAAAATTGTTCTGGATGAGAGAGTGGACCCCACCTTAGTAAATGAAGAATAACTCAGGATACACACATCCAATTTAGATGATTGTAGCTATATTTTCAAGACAATTCAATGTTAAATTTGATCATTAATGATAATATATATATTCTCCCATAAAGACAGCCATTGGTTACTCTAAATATGAGGATGATTTAGGAAACATTCGGCCAGAAAGATAGTGACTAATTAATTGTGCCATAACATTCAGTATACAATTCCAATATTTTTAAATTTGGGGGAAAATAGAAAATTAAATTTATAGATTCTTATAAGAATGACCCTAGAGGATATTCTACCATCTTGTGGAAGAAATAGGTGCAATAATTGAGGAAAGTGATTCTATATGTAAAATTTTATGCTTTTCTTTTTCTTATTTTCTTTTTCTTAATACCACTATCTTCCCCATTCTTCTCAGTTACCCTTAACATTTTGGGGTAAAATTCTAATTGATTGTAGAATGGGAGATTTTATATTTTTTAATTCTTGAAACCAGGTACATTTTTGAATAAAAATTCTTTCTCTCTTATGAAAATATTAATTCAATTTTATAGAGTGATTTTTATTATCAAGTATGAACGTTTTTGTTTTTTTATTATCTCCCTCAACTATGTTCTGGTTAATATACAATATAATAAACTAGGTCTTAGTAGTGAACTACTCAACTATTTTTATTATGTGTGGGAGGGGTAGAAGATATTCTTGATTGTTTGGGATAAAAAAAACCAATCAGGTGTTTCCTATGTCAATTGAGGATATTTCATATAATATCTCACACATGGAAGGTGGATAGACAAAACAAAGATATTGGCATGTTTTTCTTTCACCATCACCAATTGACCAAGGGGATGAGAGGAAACAATCATGAAATCTCATTTTAATTGACTTAGCAGGAGAGGATTGGATAAAAGGGAACTAGGATAGAACTGAAATTCAAAAACCAGCCCCAACCTAATCACCCTTATCATATAATACTCTTCAATCACATTCATTTCCATTTTGTAAATATTTTTTATTAATTACATTATTTTCTTTCATTTCTATCATTTTTTTTCAAACCAAAAAATTTAAAAAACAACCCATTTTCCTCTTATTAAACGTGACAATTTATATTGTGTAAACTCCTATTATAAATAATACCAAGGCATAGTCACTATAATATACATACTTAATATAAAAAAATTCCACACCCTATGAAAGGTGTGGATTAATCTTGTGTTCATTTACAATCAGGTATTTCCACTCGAAAACCAAAACAGATAACATTTCAAGAAACATTTTCCTCATAATGAATTAATTGATTTAAAACATGCTATAATGGCTGGAAATTCCAACCAAACACTGAGAGACATGTGTGCTATTCCATTCACGAATCAGCATAAACAACTCATTGAACCTACATTAATGAATGATTTTGAGTTTCAAATTAGCCTAATTTAGATTTTACCTAAATTCCATAGTCTTGTAGGAGAATACCCAAATAGAATTTTTCAAGAGTTCACACATATATGCTCAAGATTTTGGAAAATAAGAGAACCTAAACACTAATTCCAGTGGAGGTAATTTACCTTATCACTTAATGGAGATTATAAGGAATGGTTGTTCAATATAAAACTCAGAGAGGTTAATGAGTAGAAAAAACTTATGAGGTTCTTCATGAAGAAAATTTTCACCACGTGATGAAATACATCAATTAGAAAAGAGATCTATACTCTCTAATAGTCAACCAAAAAAGCTCTCTATGAATTATAGGAGAGGTTCAAGAATAAATTTGAAATATTCCCTTGTCAATATAAGTAGGAACATACATTACTCATATTCTTTTACCATGGATTTCTCAACAATGATCACAACATACTTAATGCCTCATTTGGAGGGGCCAGGAATAAAAAATCACCAACATATGATAAAGGTCTAATTAAAAATATTTCTCAAAACTCACAGAAATTCGGTACTCGGGGATTCGGAACTAGGGACCTTCATGAGGTAAGGACTAATGATTCATCATCACCTTTACTAGAATCAAAACTCATGGTAATGAATCATCTACTGAGAGAAATGGTTTTGTTGAAAACAAATGGGAAACATGTCATACCTCTAGTATTTGTTCTATGCTCAACTTATTATCATTATAATAACCGGTTTCATGATATTAAAGGGAGATAATGTTACACTATATCCTTCCATCCAATGTAGTTCCATCAAAATAATACACATCAAACCCAAGCCAAATAAGGATATGGACGCCAAAAGAAAGTAGATATCTTTTTATCCTAACTAGTACCCCAATAAGAGACCTTTCCAACAAAAATCCCTTCAAAACCTACCTTCTTAGTAGAACACTTATGAGTAGCCTTCCTCCAATGAATCATCAACTGAAGACCTAAAAATGTGGCCAAAAGGTATAGTATTGGAATATAATACTGAAAATATAATATATCAATTCAAAAGATTTATGGACATAGTGACTAAAAATCTAAGCAATCTAGTTGCACAAATTATCCCAAATCACTAAGAAAATGTTATTTTAATTAAACAATTAAGTGGAAATGATATTATAACACCCAAACAATGTAAGGCTGATGATTCTAAGAGGCCTTCTGAATATTCAACCATCCATCCAAAGGAATGGGACTATAACATTGAAATAACTAAAACTCGTTTTAGATAGAAAAGTATGTAAATACCCTTATATCAATAGTAGATAATGTAGAAGACATGTCATGCACAATTCCCATCTGTATTAGTTTATTCAATGAAAGTGGAAGAATATTAACTTCAAAAACAAATTTTGGAGGCCTTTTTGAAATCCTATATTAGTATTCCATTTCAAGAGGAAATCCAAAAATTCCCAAAATATAAGAAGGTTCTCAAATAAATATTCACTAAAATAATGAAACTGGATTGAAATGAGTTTATCTTCCTAGAAAGATATATATAAACACAGATCGCATCACCGATTCCACAAAAAATTTATGATCTAAGGAAATTTCCTTTTCCATTCACTATTAGATAGTTGAATGTTTTTTATGCTTCATGTGATTTAGGTGCTTTGATAATCATAATTACTCACATGGTATTTACATATTTTTATATTAAAAAATTGAATCCTACAAGAGTTTTGGCCAAACTCACAAATAGATCAACTATTTTCCCAGTTGGTGTATTGGAATGTGATTTTGTGAAAGTTAAAGATATATTGTTCCCAGATAAATTTTATGTATATAAAATAGAAGAATATATGAGTACATCAAACTCACCCAACATAATGGGTATATTATTCTTAAAGAAATCAAATATCATCATCGATGTTCATGAGGGGACACTTTCTATAGATCTTAGATATAATCATGTTCATTTCAATATACTCGTCTCTATGTAGAATATGTCAAGAGGACATTAAATAAATGAAATATACCACAAAAATTTATAGAACCAACTGAAAATTCATATTTTAAAACATCATACATCATGGATAGATTGACCTAATATAATGAAGAATGAAAATCAGGAGAAGATGTTGAGATCAAGAAGTATAAACTCTAATAGACTAAAGATGAGAAAATTATCACTGTTCTCCAAAAGAAACATACTGTGAAGGAGGAAGAACTAACTGAGAAGTAATCCATCTACCTAACTATGAAACATTATTTGAACAAGGTTATAAACCCCCCCCCCCATTAATACTGAAGAGGTAAGTGAAGGATAATCTGAATCCTATGATAAGAGTGGATCACAACGAAAAGGTAAATCAATACATAGTCAATTTCAAAAATATACCTATTTTATTTACAGCATTGGTAAAAAGAACAACCATGTTCATGTGGGTCAAGAAAATTGAGTTTCAATATCCCCAATCCAGATAAGAGAAGCATTTTCCAAGGAAATCACAACCCCTTAAAAAGAGTGATATTCAAATCGCAATAAGGTATCAATAAATAAATAAAAATATTGAAGACCATCCTGAATAAAAAAACAATTGTTTTGTTAGTGGTCTGTTAAGGATGGACTCAAATAATACTCTTGTTAGTATAAAATGTATTTAACATGAAATATTTAAGAACCAGTGGGGGATTACACTCCTCCAAAATTCTTATCAATAAAATCCACTAGGTCATACCTCTCCATAATACTTTCATTCTTACTCTGATTTTATTTAAAATCTGATTACATGTTAAAATATACTTGAATACATTGAGGAAACTACAACATCAAAGTGTGGGGTAACTTTTATAGTTTAGGGTTTTTAATTTTCTTTTTAATTTTCTATTTTTCAAAAAAAAGTCTGCTCGTAAAGTATTTTTTGATTCATTTTCAATTTTTGTGTTTTTTTTAATCTTGTGAGATAAAATGATGATTAGTTAATTTTTTTTTGAAACCCATGTCTATTAGTGAAAATATTTATTCCATGGAACTGAGATTAAATTAATACTAAAAATAACATTGTTTCATGTTCAAATCATAAGAAAACATCAGGAAAATTCCTCTTATTTTTTAATCCCATGCCACAATTCACTATCTTTTTCTCGAAAATCACATTTACATGAGGATTTTGAAACATTTTTTCATATTCTTTAAATTCACCTCACTTTTTGATATAATCAATACATTATTTGTTTAACCGTAATTTTATTTAAATCTATAAAAACATTAGGGTTTGAGGTACTTGTGTTCTAAATCATTGGGGAAATTTATTTGGTTTTATATTCCTATTTTCAAGAGATTACTTTTTATTCCATCCTAAATTATACATTAAATCCATGTATCACATAGAATATATAAAAAACCTTCTATTTTAGCCACATTACAAGCCAATTTTCCTTATCCAACATAATCTTGAAGTAAAATTTCATGATCTAGATGAAATTATGTGTAGAGGGAAGCTGTCTTCTGTTGTGATACCTTATATTGCGATACATTGGGTGGAAAATAAATTATTAAAGAGATGAATTTACTATTTATAAATTCATTCCATCAAAATATGTTCCTTTATATAGCTTTAATGATAAAACAAGATCTTCCTTTCTAGATCTTTTAAAGGAGAATGAAAGTCATGCTTATCTAGGGTGTTAAAAAATTCATGAAAATTTGGGAAGGAGTTTTTGTGGTAAAGATGAAGAATTATATAATTTTTGTGATGTCCATAAAGAAAATATTTATATTATTATAGATCTCAATTGATGATATGATAAGTGAGGAGGAGACCGCACTTGAGTGAAAATTAGATTCATACACTTTTCCTTCAAAAAAAAGTTAATCCCCCCTCATTCGACCTCATAATTTTTGATGACTAAATCAAACCAAAAAGAATCCAATGAACAACCCTTGAGTGGTATTGGGTTGGAAAAGTATTTTTGAAAAATTTAAATTTGTGAGATGACAGAAATTTAATGTGAGGAAGGTTTTCTGTTTTCATGAGATTAGAAATTAAGTGGAAATATATTGAATGATAAGAATGTATAATTTGAAATATTTGTTTAGTAGTAATGACTTATTTTATTAAAAAAATTTATCAATCTCAAGGGTATGTATTTTTTATTTTTCTAGATTTGATTTTGATTCTTACTTGTTGAGGAGTCTAAGTGATAAGTGTGGGGAAATTGATAAAGATACTATTTTAATAATTTTTTAAATATATTTCAATGATTTGAACCATTAAAATTTATCAATTTGCGTTTATCTTCATCATTTTTATTTCTTTGTGTGTTTTGTGCTAAAATGTGCAAATTTCTTAATTATGGAATTTTAACATATTTTTTATCACTTTTGTATTTCAAGCATAACGTTTAAAATATTGATTCAATTGGGACGATTATTTTTTTCATTGATTAATTTATTATTGGGATTAATTATTTTCTTCTAAATGATCATCTTATTTGAAAATCTATGGGCTCAAAAAAAATAAATCAATTTGAAACGTTGTTTTGGATGATAGAGTGGACCCCACCTCATTTAATATAGAATAATTAAGGATATGGACCTCCAGTTGAGGTTAGTCGATATGTATTGGAATGATATTTAAATGGTTCATTTTAAAATTAAATATCATAGAGATATTCCTTCACAAGTGATCCCATTGGATACTCTAAATAAGAAGAATAATTAGGTAACATTCGATTAGAAAGAGAGTGACTAATTAATTATATTATTATTTCTTCTATTAGCATCCAATGTATTTCAAATTTGTTGGGAATATATAAATTTTAATTTCAAGGAGACTATAATAATGACCATTAACTAGGTTTTTCAATATTGTTGAAAAAAAGTGGAAATAATTTGGATTAGATATTCTGTAAGAGAAATTTAGTGCTTTTCTTTTTTTTTCTTTTCTTATTTTTTATTTCGAAATAAATTCTTCTTACCCATTATTTTTAGTTACCCTTTACGATTTTGGGTTCAAATGAAGAGTTATTTTGTAAGGGGATGTTTTCTATTCCTTAATTCTTTAGTTCATTCACTTTAATGAATAATAATTATTTCTCAATTCTACGCAGTTGATTTAATTTCATACAGTAGCTTTTATTATATCAAGTACAATAATATTATGTTTTTGTTTCTGTTGTTGATGTTTTTTTGTTAAATGATAATTATATACCTCTACTAGGTTTTGGTTTACATAATATGGAATAAAATAGGAAATATTTTTGAAGTACTTGATGATATTTATTATGCGTGGGAGTTGTTGGGGATATATTTTTATTGTTTCGGATAAAAAATACCCAATTTTGTATTTCATAAGTTAATATCAGATATTTTTTGAAACTATATCGTATAATGAATTATAATAGACCAAACTAATATATTTTAATTTTTTTCTGTCACCACCACCATTTGACCGAAGGAGTGAGAGGAATAGATCGTGGAATCTCACTTTAATCATCTTAGCAGAATAAGATTGGATAAAATGGATCTAACATAGCTTTAAAATTATAAAACTAACCCCAACCTGATCAACCTTATCATACAATACTTTTCAATCACATTCATTTCCAAATTATTTTCACTATTTATTTAATTTCTTTCATTTCTTTCATTTAATTCGGTTCTTTTCAAAACAAATGAATTTCAAAAACACCCCATTTTTGCTCTAATTAAAAGACAAAAGTTGTTTTTGGTGCACTAATACGGATATATTACACTTTATTCAATAAAATTCCTTCTCTCTTATGTCAATTTTCTCTCTATCTAATAAAATAGTTGTTATTATCAATTATGATCATATTTGGTTTTTGATTCTATTGTTGATTTTGGGTTTGGTCAAAGATCATTATCTCCCTCCATAAGTTTTTCGGTTTATATGTGATGGAATAAACTAGGTATTTGTTGTGATGTAATCAATCATCCTCTGTATGTGTGGGAGGGGTAGTGGATATTCCTAATTATTTGGGATAAACAATACCTGATTGAGTATTTCTTAAGTCAATTGTGGATATTCACTACAAATCTCTCTCACAAGGAAGGAGAGTAGAAAAATTTAATATATTGACCGTTTTCTCCCACCATCACTATTTATCCAAGGGATTGAGAGGAAGTGATCATTGAATCTCACCGTAATCAACTTAGTAGAATAATAATGGATAAAATATAATTAAGATCATATTGAAATAGGATAACCAATCCTGAACTAATCACCCTTCTTATATAATACTTTTCAATCACTTATGTTTATAATTTTTTATATTTTTATTAATTTCTTTCTTTTCATTCATTTCTTAAATTTCTTTTCAATGCCAAATAATTTTAAAAGAACCCCATTTTACTTCTAATTAAAACTGACAATATATTTATTTTGTGAACTTATATTTTTGATACTACCTAGTGTTAATCAGTAGACTATACTTATGTAATTTACAAAATTGTTTTTCCAAGCCCCATGACATAAAACTTTCATTTTTTATCCCCACATCATGTCTTGTTGTTGAATCCTTTGCGATATGAGGATCTTGTCTAATACTTTATTATTTTCTCACACTAAGAATGACTCATGTGGTCTTAGAGGATAGTAGTGACCATGAACTCAAACCCCCACTAATATGGGAATGCTCTTGAGTGTAATCCCCAACAACCATACTCACCCTATGGATCGCTTCAATGCATAAACCAAAAACATATGCTCCACTTCTATAAGCCACAATTGGAATGTGGAGACACAAGGGAACCTTACCCACTAATATCCCCCTTCACCTAACTCTAAGGAAATAAGAAACAATAAACATTAATGTGAAGTGACTTAGGTTTAACACTCGATTGATCACCGAAGAACTTCCTTGGTTTAGTTATTAATGATCCTAAGAATTAGATATTTGAGTGGAGATGAATAGGGTGTAAACCCAAAAGATAAAATTATGACAATGAGAGGAGGAATAAATTAAAATATATTAAAAATGGACAATATTATTACATGGAAAATAAACTACAAAACTATATAAAATGGCCACATAGAGTTGCCAAAATTTTGATGAGGAGAGGGAATAAATTCTTATAGGAGAAAGTGGTGAAATTTTGGATCTATAATGTTTATACTATCTAATAATAGTATAGTGATTAACCCTAGGTTATCCCCCACAGTATATTGTATAGAAAAAAATTTCTCACAATTAATTACAGAATAAACTGGGCATTTATGAAACTGTTTGGTTTTGAAATGAAATAAAATAAAAAAAGAAACCAATTAATAATATTATTGAGAAAAATAGAAATAAAATTGATTGAAATGTTTAATATGAGAAGGGTGATTATGTCAGGATTAGTTTCCCAGTCGAAATTCTACCCTAGTTAAATTTTATAAAATCTTCATCCACAAGGTCTATCAAAGTGAGAATACATGATCCCATCATCTCCCACTCTGTTAAAATGGTAATGGTGAGAGAAAAATATTCCAAGATCTTAGTTTAGTATACTCTCCTTCCGTTGGTAAGAATTTTTCATTGAATATCATCAATTGGATTATGAAATACCCAAGAAGGTTTTTTTATCGCAAATAGTCAATAATATAAACTACCCCTCCCGTAAATACTAATGATCATCAAGTAATTCACCACTAATCTCTTGTTTATTCCATCATATATAAACCATAAACTAATGGAGGGAGATAGTGATCATCGACCAAAGAAAAAAATTAATAATATAATCAAAAATAAAATTTGATCATACTTGATAATAAAAACCACTATATGAAATTGAAATCAACCTCATAGAACAGAGAAATATTTTTTATTCAATAATGTGTTTTTATGCACACCAATCATATGACATGGAAAAATTATATTATTTTTCCTAGTAAAACATAGTGGATGACTAGGGTTATATAACTTGAGGAGATTCTCAGTTTCTTTACCTTATTTATATAATTAACCTAATCTAATTTTTTTTGTTGTTTTGATTTTTTATAAAAACAATGATAAATATTTTTGGGTTTTTTATTTATTTTTAGTGATTATGAAATAACATAAAAAATAGAATTTAAAATAAAACATCAAGAAATTCTAAAAAGAATGATTTGAGGAATAAAGAACTTGGGTTTGGGTTCTATCATTATTCTCCTTTATTTGTTTGATTTTAGTTTGATAATCCAAACAATAAATCTCATGACGAATTATTATTCATTTGATTTATAAATTGTGGAAATCTTGGAATGCTAAATAAATCTCAATTACACCTCCTCTTATAATCAAGGTTGATGACACACCTTGGTCGAGGGTGTTCCATATTCAAACACCCATCATTATCGATGTCGTTTCAACCATTAATTCTCTCAACTCCATAATGTTAATATCTAGTCAATGAAGAGAGGGAAAAGAGATTAAAAAAATAATATAAATAGGTTGAGATGTATTTCATGGGGGATAGTCACCATATTGAGGAAATTCACCACACCCATCCATGCTATCCATATTAACGACAAACGTAAAATAAACTGTAACAAATATATAAGAACACCTTGAACTCCCTTGGAAAAAACCTCGGGTCGTCCCCTCATTATTGAGGGTAAGATATCACTTTTGTGGTTGATAAAATAAGAGAATAATAAAATAAAAATAATAACAAAAATAATAATGAAAAAAATAGAATGAAATAAAAATGAAAGAATTGGGGATGAAAAGAGAGGGAGATGGGTAAATAAAATCAAAGAATAGGGAGAGGGATGAATAAAATAAGAAAATAAATATAGAAAATAAAATATAAATAATAATTTAAAAATATTTAAAATAATAATAATTAAAAGAATATGAGGAAGATTAATAAAATAAGAAGAAGAAGATAAGATGTATTGGTGAAAACCTTTAAAAAAAATAATGCATGTGGTTCTATTTATTTAATAAAAGAAAATAACAATTAAAAGAAGACTAAATTAATTGAAATAAAAGAAAATAAATAAAACTAAAAAGAATACAGAAATGTAGCAGCTTAGTCAAGACTCTTTATTGGAATCCCTCCTTGGAAGAGTGGATCTTCCCGTCATCTTGGTTTAAAAATTTTTTATATAGGCCATGGGGGTGCCATCAATCACTATTCAAATTCATGATCTTACAAATCTCCTTTTAATATATTCTATAGATTCTTTCCAACAAACATTTTATCATGGTAGACCCATTTAATAAACCAATTTTCGAATGGTTTCATCTTAAAAATTATTAAAAAATGTCATTTTCATTTCAATACCAAATTTATTTTTTATCCTACATGTGTAGAAAAAATTATGTCTCATTAAATCTAAAAAATTTGCATGTCTATAAAGAATCCTTGAATTTCAAAACTCTGCTTCTTCCACACATTTATGGCCTTCAAATCGGTAGAATAAAGTTAGACAGTATTTATAAAATTCATTGATCTGGATTTTATATTTTCCTATCTATAATTTTATCTCATTTAGACCATCCATTTATGACATATGGTTCCCGCATAAAAAATATCCAGATCTATTCATAGATTTTGAGGCCTGACATGTGAGAATATTTTATACCCATTTAATAAACCAATTTGGGAATGGTTTCTTCTTAAAAAATAGTAAAAATGTCATTATAATTTTTATACCAAATTTATTTTTTATCCTAAAAGTGTAGGAAACATTACGCCCCGGACCCGGCAGCCCCTCAACTCAAGCCCCGAGCCCGATTGGCCACATAACCACTGGCTCATCTCCCCCTAGTCTAAGGGCTGCCGACTAGCAGCAGGGGTGTGATGGTAAGTCAGTGGGGATATTGTACCCACATGTCAGAGTACAGAGCCAAAATATCTGTGAAGTAATAAAAATAATAAAAGAACAACCAATGTTAGATATGATAAAAAAAGAAACATCCAAACCAAACAACATAAATAAGGAAAACCTTGATAAATATACAAAATCCACATAGGCAGTGTCTGATTCAAAATGGATGTATGGCATGCTGATACAGTAGAAATGTCTGGAAATCATGCGATATAGTAACACAAAAATAGAAAAAAAGTAGTCCATGAGCATATCTATCCAAGCTCGGTCCTCTACTCTGGAACCCCAGATCGAACATATATGAGTCAACAACATGATGCTGGTCCTTTTCCCCTACTAGTACCTGCAGTAGTAATGTCTTCACTGGTGCCAAGGAGGCTGCCCGGGTAGTGTGTGAGACAAGTCTTAGTAGGCCACCACCAACGGGGTCTACTTGTAATCCAAATAGGTGTTTGGAAAATAAACAGTGTTTAGTAAACTGCAAGTAAGTAAATCAAAATAATAAACAACCCTCCCACCCAGGTTCCGGAAGGACACCTGGTGGGTCTACCTGCTTCATCTCATGGTTTTTAATCTGAAGAATCACCAGAGGTATAAGTACATAGATATAGGTTATCACTGGCATGAGGTAAGCATGCCTCTCGTCTATGCTTCTCACATATGTAATAATCATCACTAGCACGAGGTATGAATTCCTCTCGTCCACAAGCACTATAACTGGCATGGGCGGAAATGCCTCCCATCCATAAAGGATATATATGAAAGAGGTATGAATGCCTCTCGTCCCATTACATAAAGAGTCAGCTGGCATGGGGTAAGAATGCCTCCTGCCCACGCATAGAGATTCATCTGGAATGGGGTATAAATGCCTCCTACCCACACACAAAGATTTATCTCGAACGGGGTATAAATGCCTCCCGCCCACACACGGGTTATCACAAGAATGCCAACATAGTATGGAATAACCATTCACATCACAATATATTAATCAATCCATATTATATCATATCACATTAACAAAGAATGGAATTTCCCAATCACATTATAAGGAAAACATGCATATCAAGGAAACATAAATTTCAAATACTTCAAGGGGATCAGGCTATCTCATCCTAGCCAACCTCTTACAAAGTCATCCCATTTGCCTAACATGGAAAATGCCTTTCAAGACAAATTGTTAAGGTCCAATGGTGAAAAGGGCCAAATATCAAGGCATAACACCTATGGTTGACCTTACCCAATCCATTCCTCATCTAAGAACCCTATCTATGTTAGATTCATCAATATCAAACCACATAGGTCATTTAGACATGAAGCAGTTGATATAAATACAAGGTTTGACGAAAGAAAAACCACAGAACGACGATAATAACTCAAAATGGAGAAAACCCAAAATGCAAACCACATGACCACCTACCGTAGAGTTGTAGGCGTAGGCTTTCTTGATATTGACCTCAGATTATTAGTAGGTTGGAAGAGATCTGAGTTCCAGTCCAATGCCCTAGAAATAGGTCTTATGATCCTGCATCAAAATAACATGACGGAAGGCAATATTCACCGAGGAAAGAAGGGTGCGTGAGGTAAGCCTTACCGAGGGTGATCTAACGCCTTCGACGGATCTAAGAACGGTCTCTGGATGAAGAATACACAAGAGAAAGAGAGAGGAGAGGTTTTGTAACTCAAAGAGAAGTTCCCCCCTGAGTTCTATCTATTGGAATGAAAGAGGAAGGGGATTTAGGATTAAAAGATATTTAAGGGCAAAACTATAAATTCACCAAGAACATGATCACACAGTTTAGGGGAACGGTTTACCAAACCGTGCGCAGACCATGTGCATGTCGTGCGCCACTACCTTTAAGCCCATTTCTCAAAATCTCGGGCTCTGAACCCACCCCGGACACTCCACAGACCTTCCTTAGGATGTTAAACACATTAAACAATCTTTAAGGATAGAGATTAAAGAAAAACTAAAAATCTGTACCTTTTCCAATGAGTCGGGTCGTTACAACCTCCCCTCCTTAAAGAAACTCATCCCCGAGTTCGCCTTCTGATGATACAGATGTGTCATCAATGAAAATATCTCTCCATTTTGAACATATATCATCCTATCCCTCCTAGGTCTCGTCATGTACCCGGTCGTGGAGGAACATACCTTCCACAAATTGTATTCAGACTTCGGTCAACAATTCGCATCAGATACTCCTCGAAGGAAGCATTCATATCCATGTCAACATCATCTGGCTGAAAAAAATGAGTTAGATCCGAAAAGTACTGTCCTAGGTGAGAAACATAAAAAACACTATGAATGGCCTAATATCTTTGCGGATGTGAAAGACGGTAAGCTACTGGTCTAATCTTCATCATCACTTGAAAGGGACATATGATCCTCGGTGAAACCTTACAATGTTTCCATATACATCTTTTCCCCAACCTGGGTGAGACCTTCGAGAAAACCTGGTTCCCAACCTCGAACTCAACAGGTCACTGGTTGTTGTTAGCATAGGACTGCTGTCTAGACTGGTCTATCTCCATATGCTTCCTAATAAGCTGTATCTCCTCTGTAGTATCCTATACTAGACGTGGTCCTAGAAAAGCTGCCTCTCCTACTTCAAGCCAACATAAGGGTGAGCGACAAGGCCTACCATATAAGTCTTCATAGGGAGCCATCTCAACGGTAGCCTGGAAGCTATTGTTATAACTGAACTCGACAAGAGGAATATACTTCTCCCATGAACCTCCAAAATCCAGAACACAGCCACGTAACATATACTCTAGTACTTGTATAGTTTGCTCGGTATGTCCATCAGTCTGTTGGTGATAGGCCATGCTCAAAAGTACCTGTGTACCCAAGGCCTTCTGTAAAACCTTCCAAAACAGAGATGTAAATCAAGGATCTATGTCTGAGATAACAGAACGAGGTGATCCATGATGGCATACTATTTCCTTGACATACAGTCTTCCCAAGTCATCAATCGTGAAGGACTCCTGTATAGGTAATAAATGCATGACTTTTTTTAAATGGTCGATGATAACCTATAATACATCATTGCCATGAGGTGAACTGGGTAAAATAGTTAAAAAGTCCATAGAAACATCATCCCATTTCCACTCTAGAATGGACAACGGCTACAAAAGAACTTCCAGACACTGATGTTCCACCTTCACCTGCTGACAGGTGGAACAACATGTGATTAAACCGGCTATCTCCCACTTCATGTTAGGACACAAGTTCTGTCATCGCAAATCTTGATACATTTTGGTGATGCCTAGGTGAAATGCACATACTGAGGTGTGGAAATCCCTCATCAGCTCCTCTATGATGTCATTTGGGACCCATACATGCCCACATAACAAAAAAATATCACCTTCATCCACAATTCAATCCATAGAGGCATCATCTGCGACACTTTCTTGTATAACAAGGCCATACGGGTCTGATAATTGTCTTTCCCTAACTCGTTCCAAAAGAGTAGATATCACCGCTAAGGTTGAGAGAAAAGTCTGACCCTGACCCTCCTGAACCTCAACGTGCATCTCTGAAAATTGGGCCATCAACTTCCACTTCTCATTAGATTCCCGAACCACTTGCGACTGAGTTTTCTGACTCAGCGTATCAGCTACTGATTTTTTTACCAAGAGTGTAGGCCAGTTTGAAATCAAAGGATTGAAGGTACTCGACCCACCTACGTTGCCGGAGATTTAGATCCCGCTGTTTGAAGATATATTTGAGGCTTTTATAGATACTGAATACCACAAAATTCTCTCCCAACAAATAGTGTCTCCAAGAGTGTAAGGCATGTACAACTGTTGTGAGCTCGAGGTCATGCGTCAGATAATTCAGTTCATGAGACTTTAACTGATGAGAGCCATACACAATGACCCACTCATCCTGCATCAAGAAAGCTCCAAGCCTGATACCTGACACATCACAAAAGACCATATAAGATCTGCTTGGCTCCGGCAAGATCATTATCGGTGCTGAAGTTAGTCTTCCCTTCATTTCATGAAACACTAATTCACAAGGTTCTGACAAATCAAATCTCAACCCCTTTTTGGTCAAAGATGTATGTGGTGCTTCTAGGCATGAAATGTCTTGAATGAACTGCCTATAATATCTAGCAAGCCCCAAGAAAATCATGATATCAAAGATGTTATTGGGATTCTCCCAATAAATTACAGCACACACCTTCTTAGGTTTAACTGAAACTCTAGACTCAGAAGTAATGTGACCAAGGAAGTGAACTATATTTATCAAAAAGTGGAATTTACTGAGCTTATCATAGAGATAATGCTCTCATAGTGTATTCATAATGATCTCAAGATGGGTTTCATGGTCTTGTCTCGAGTGTGAATAGATTAATATATCATCCACAAATACAACCACAAAAGAATCAAGGTAAGGGTGAAAAATATGATTCAAAAGAGATATAAACACTTCAGGTGCATTTTTAAGCCCAAACGGCATGACTAGGTACTCATAGAGACCATACCTACTTCTGAACGTTGTGCGAGGTATGTCTGAAGTCCTAACACACACCTGGTGATAGCCTGACCTCAAATCTATCTTTGAAAACACCTTTGCTCCTCAGAGTTGATCGAAGAGGTCATTAATTCAAGGTAAAGGATACAAATTCTTAATAGTCAGCTGATTTAACTTATGATAGTCCATGCACAGTAGAAGGGTACCATCTGCCTTCTTGGAAAAGAGAAACAGTGATCCCCAAGGAGAAGTACGAGGACGTATAAAGCCTTTTTCTTCCAGGTCCTCCAACTAACTCTTGAGCTCCAGAAGTTCCTTAGGTTCCATCCTATAGGGAGGAATGGTAACTGGTGCTACTCCTGGTATAAGCTCAATAATAAACTCCACCTTTCGCACTGGAGGTAGACCAGAGAAATCATCAAGAAAGGAATCACTGAAATTATCCACCACAGGAGGATAAACAGAGGGTTCTAATCCTTGGTCATCGAGATAAAGACTGGAAACTTGTGTCGTGACACCACTTAAAATTTGGTGTTCCGGTCCTGATTGTGTCGCACTAAGATCCCATTCTCCCTTATGCATATGTGTGTCGCCCTATGGTGATGTAAACGGAACCCTCCGACGATAGCAGCGAATCCAATCTTTATAGGGAACTAACCTGTCCATCCCAATTATTGCATAAAAACCTTTCATATCTGGAATATACAGGTTCCACATGAAAAGGTAACTTCCCACCTTGAGGGGAAAATTCTGAAAACGACAAACGACCTCTGAACGGATACCTAATGGGGTATTTAATGTGATCATGCCATGATATGACTAAACGTCGAGGCCCAAACATCCAATAATATCCTCCGATATAAAAGAGTGAGAAACACATGTATAAAAAAAGCAGATACTAACGTAGAGGCAACTAGAATCATACCTCGAACAGTAGATGTTCGGGCGTACTGCTCATGTGGTGTAGGATCGACTGTATACAACTGGACAGTACCACGGCCCTGAGTCACAACCTGGCTACCCTGAGCAGACCCACCCTGATGGTGCTGAGATTCTTACACCTGATTACCTCTACCTCGACTGCCGCCATGGCCTGATCGGCCGGTGGTATTCCAGCCTCCTGACTGACATGGTCCTGCCAATCCAGCACTAGATCGTGGAGTAGGTACAGATCCCTGATCACTAGGCCCTGGGGTAAATGTCCTACAGAAACGGTGGAGATGACCCAACCTACCACAACCTCTACACTCCACTAGATTTCGCTTACACTACCTTTTCATATGTCCTGGAACCCCACATTGGTGACAGATAGGAGTACCACCTGAGAAAAAGGCCTGACCACTAATAAAACCATAAAAGTCCTCAAAACACTATTTCTTCCCAAAATCTGATCCACTATAACCCTTAGGTGACGAACTTCCCTAGGTCACACTATCTTATTCTCTCAGATTCCTATCTGTTATCAAAGCCTGATTGACGATCTCTGAAATAGTCATCAACCTGAACACGTTAACCTGTTACCAGATGGCGTAACACAGCCCGTCCTCAAAATGCCTAGCGACTGTGAGATCATCAGCATCTAGTGTAGGAGAAAAATTTTGTAACTCAGTGAAACAGGATGAATATTCCATTACTATCATGGTCCCTTGCTACAGATTCATAAACTCCCTAGCTCTGCCAGCCCTCAAATTCTGGGGAAAGAAATAATCATAGAAGACAGTCTGGAAAACAGTCCAGATCATATCTCTCTACTGTCCTGACTAGGTGATGACATCCCACCAACTGCAGTATGAACCACGTAGTATATAAAATTTGAGCTTGACCCTCCACTCTGGAGGCCTCTCAATGTGCTCGAAAATGGTCAGAATAGCTTCCAACTAGGACTCCATAGCAAGTGGTACACCATCTCCCATAAAAGTATAAGGATGATGTGACTGAAACTCACGGGTGAACTCTGACATACTCGGGACAGGTCGCACTCCTCCTTGCATACTCTGCATCATACGCAAGTAGCTCTCACGGAACTAGGCCTCAGCGCCCATCACAGGAATAGCAAGAGAAGCCAGGGGTGGATTAAATGGAAGATCAACTAGAGACTCCGAGCCCGCCACCTTAGGAAGATGATCATCGCCGCCATCAGCACGTGCAAATCGTGGACATCTCGGAGGCATAGTGGTACAATGCCAAAAGAACGTCTCAAAATAAGAAACCAACAAATTAAAGGTTAAACTCTAGAAGCTAGGATATGTACTAACCCTTCTTACCCCTAAGATCACCTATCCACACCCATAATAATTCTTATTAAAACCTACAACTGTTCAAATTTAACTTTATCCAGTGATATGAAATTTCCCAGCCCATAAGGGCCCATACTCCTCATGAACTGAAAGATGACACACACTTGGATTCCATTTATCATTTACTTGCGCTAATTAAGTATTTGAATTTACTTTAATGAAAAATATTGGTTTAGTTGGACTGTCATTTTCCTATCCATAAGGGTCCATAAACCTTATGAACCAACGAGTGACACCAACTAAAATCACATCATCCCTTAATTAACAACCTGCAAGAAGGGTAACCACAGTTGCACTCATGTTAACAGGGCATGGAAATAAACAACAAGCAATGTTTTATAAAAATTTAAATGTGCAATTGCAAGATGCATGGCCTAATTGTGCCGGTTGTGAAGCATGTTCTAATGCATAACCCTCATTTCATCGGGTCGAACCCTGAAATCCAAATTCCAACATTACAAATACCAATAACATCACAAAACATGTGAAGCACCCAACGGTGAAAGAGTATCAACAGTAAATATCAGAATCAGTAACAACATAAAATAGGAAAATTGTCCCATACACCGTACGTGGGTTCGCAACACCTAAGCACGGCTCATGGATAAGTCCCTAAGCATTCCTAGTCTCCAAGTATATCATCACAAAATAGAAAATAAATAAAGAAACCTCTAATACCACTTTGTGATGTCCCGGACCCGGCTGCCCCTCAACCCGAGCCCCGAGCCTGGTTGGCCAGATAACCCCTGGCTCATCTTCCCATTATCGAGGGGCTGCCGACTAGCAGAGGGGGTGTGATGGTAAGTCATTGGGGGAGACTTTACCCCCATATCAGAGTATACAGCGGAAATAGCATCTATGTAATAAAAATAGCGGATGCACAACCAATGGTAGATAGGAGAAAATGGGAAACATCCAAACCAAACAACAGAAATAAGGAAAACCCTAATAAATATACAAAAGCCACATAGGCAGTGTCTGATAAAAAATGGATGTATAGCATGCTGATACCGTAGAAATGGCTGGCGAGCATGATATACAGTTACACAAAAAGATAAAAAAATTAGTCCACAAGCATCATTATCCAAGCTCGGTCTTCTACACTGGAACTCTAGCTAGAACATATATGAGTCAACAACTTGATGTTGGGCCTTTTCCCCTACTAGTACATGGAGTAGTAAGGTCTACATGGGTGCCAAGGAGGCCGCCTGGGTAGGGTGTGAGAAAAGACTAAGTAGGACACCACCAATGGGTTCTACGTGTAATCCAAATATGTGGTTTCAAAATAAACATTGTTTATTAATATGTAAGTAAGTAAAGAAAAATAACAAACAACCCTCCCGTTCAGGTTCCAGAAGGACACCCGGCAGGTCTACCAGCTTCATATCATGGCTGGTAATCTGAACAATCACCAGAGGTATAAGTACATAGATATAGGTTATCACTGGCATGAGGTAAGAATGCCTCTCATCCATGCTTCTCATATATGTAATAATAATCACTGGCATGAGGTATGAATGCCTCTCGCCCACAAGAACTATAACTGGCATGAGAAAAAATTCCTCCAACCCATAAAGGATATATATGCATGAGGTATGAATGCCTCCCATACCATTTCACAAAGATCCAGCTGGCACGAGGTAATAATTCCATCCACACACACAAGGAGATTCATCTAGCACGTGGTATAAATGCCTCCCCCCCACACACGGAGATTTATCTAGCACGAGGTATAAATTCCTCCCGCCCACACACGGGTAATCACAAGCCTGTCAACACAGTATGGAATAACCATTCACATCACAATATACAAGGAAATCTATCTTATATCATATCACATTAACAAAGCATGGAATTTCCCAATCAGATTATAAGGAAAACAAGCATCTCAAGGAAATATACATTTCAATTCATTCAAGGGGTTCATGATATCTCATCATAGATGACCTCTAACCAAGTCATATCATTTTCCTAACATGGAAAATGCCTTTCAAGACATATCATTAAGGTACAAAGGTGAAAAAGGTCCAAATCTCAAGGCATAACACCTATGGTTGACCTTACCTAGTCCATACCTCATCTAAGCACACTATCCAGGTTAGATTCATCAATCTAATGCCACACGGGTCATTTAGACATGATTCAATCAATAAAAATACGGGGTTTGATGAAAGAAAAACCAGGAAACGATGATAATAACTCAAAAAGGAAAAAACCCAAAATAGAAATCATGTGACCACCTACCTTAGATCTGTAGGCGTAGTCTTGATTGATATCAACCTCAGATTCGTAGTAGATTGTATGAGATATGGGTTCTAGTCCAATTCCCTGGAAATAGGGCATATGTGCCTACATCCAAATAACAAGACAGAATGCAAGATTCACCGAGGAAAGAAGGGTGCGTGAGGTAAGCCTTACTGAGGGTGATCCAACGCCTTCGACGGATCGAATAATGGTCGTTGGATGAAGAATCCAAAAGATAAAGAGAGAGGAGAGGATTTGAAACTCATAGAGGACTTCTCCCATGAGTTTTGTCCATTTGAATAAAAGAGGAAGGATATTTAGGCTTAAAAGATATTTAAGGGTAAAACTATAAATTCACCCAGAATAGGGTTTCACGGTTTAAGCGCACGCTTTACCAAACTGTGTGCATATCACTGCCTCCTAAACAATGTTTTTATGGTCGTGAGGCCTACTCTGAATGGCCGTGTGCCCCTGTCTGCAGTCGAATGGTTTATCCCCAACCGTGCACAGACCGTGCACAGGCCGTTTGCCACTGCTTGTAAGCCCATTTCTCAAACTCTTGGGCTCCAAACCAACCACGAACATTCCACAGACCTTCCTTAGGATGTTAAACACATTAAACAAGCTTTAAGGAATGACTTGAAAGAAAAACTAATGATTCGTACCTTTTCCAAAGAGTCAGGTCGTTATAGTTTCTTCTTAAAAATTATTAAAAAATGGCATTCTCATTTTAATACCAAATTTATTTTTTGGCCTACATGTGTAGGAAAACTTTTTTCTCAATAAATCTAAAAATTTTGTATGTCTAGAAAGAATCCTTGAATTTCAAAACTCTGATTCTCCCACACATTTATGGCCTTGAAATGGGTAGAATAAAGTAATACAATAGATTTAAAATTCATTCATCTGGATTTTATATTTCTCTATCTATAACTTTATCTCCTTTAGAACATCCATTTATGAAAAATGGTTCAAGCATAAAAAAATATACAGATCTATTAATAGATTTTGTGGCTTGACATTTGAGAATACTTTAGGCCTAATTTTTTTATTCATCTCTTATTCTAAAAGAATGAAATTAAAAAAAAGATGTATTTAATTCTAAATGAGAATATTATAAATTATATCCTTTTATGAAACATTATTTTTGAAATACTAAAATAAATTAAAATATTTAAATTCAAAAATTATACCATTTTTTCAATTAAGCCCAAAATTTTCTAAAACCATAAAATGTGACAATTATCATTAAAATATCAAGTTAGTTGAATTAAAAATTAAAAATTAAATTAATCTAATTGAAAATATTTTTACTATCAATTCATCCACACATAAACTATTCATGTCCTCAAGAATAAAATCATAAAATTAAGAATTAGAGGGAACCAATGTTATCATTATTTGGATTTCATGGAAATGAAATTAAATGATCATAAATGTAAAAAAATTCAAATGACACATAAAATATCAATTCAATTTCAAATTTTCTAAAGAAAAAATAAATTCATTTATTTTAATTTAACCCTTTTGAAAAATAATGTAACTTCTCCTTTAATTTATCCATGATCCTCAATTCATTAATATTAAACATGCCAAATAATGAGCCACCTTACTTTTGAATATTTTATCTCATAACTAAAGATGAAAATTCATGTAGCCTTATGCTCATATAATGATAAAAATATCTTTATATATAAGATTTTAAAATAACAACTTAATTTACATTGTAAATAAAAAACCCACATAAAATCATGACGGCTTTCAATTAAGGATTCAATGACTGTGAGGATTAAGGTTTTTAGGATATTATGTTTAAAAATTAATTCTCAATGAGTAGGTTTATCTCTTAATAATTGTGTATGATATCAAGAATAAACGTTAGAATTCTCCACATAATAGTACCAACTTCAATTTCCCAGAAAACATAATGTAAAGTTTATGATCAAATTAAAGATTATGAATGATTTTTACACCCTCTTTATATATTCTCTTCTTTTTTTCTTTTTTTCTTTTTCAAATGACATTTTCATTTTTTTTATTTTTCTAAAGTTATTCTTGGAATAAACCTCACATAAAACACTAACCACATATAACAAAAATCATTGGTCTAGTAATTATTCTTTTTGGTTTTCCCAAATCGCAACCTATTATTTACTTTTTTGTTGTTTCATTTTGACATTTTAATTTTTTATGAGGTAAAAAATAGTAGAGTACAATGTATGATTAAAAATCTTTTTCCAATAGCCACAATATCACCCCAACACTTTTTCCTTGAAATGTATTTCATCCAATTTCTCATGATTGCCTTCATCCCCACACTTAAACTTAAACATATCCTCAAAATACTAAAATGTCGGTAAGAATGGATAAAAATGGCTTGAAATATGGCTCACACCTAACAATGTTATTCATAGGTTATATGGGAAAAGCAAGGCTTGATATAAAGGTGGCCTTATATTGATAAATTATTTTCAAAAGAGGTATCAATAATTTTAAATGTGGTTTTGTACAACCATATATTTTAAAAGTTCAAATATAATCTCTTGTAGGTGACATGTCCCACGATCACTCAAGAAATATGCTAATGATTAAATAGGAAGTGCTTGGTCTAGAAATCATCTTGATAATGGATATATTATATTGGGAAATCACTCATGTCATGATTAAGAATAAGAGAATAAAATAAAATTAATTTCAAATACTCATAGAATGAAAAATTTTGGTAAATTTCATTTACAATAATCAACTAATTCTATTAAACCATTAATCATTATTTTAATATACATGTTTCATTTTAATCATACAATTTTTCTATTTTAATAATTCAATATCATTATCATTGAAATCTAAAACACGAAATCACAGTATTTATAAGAAACTCATGTATCCTAGATAATTCAAGTAAAGAATTAATTCAAGAATGGTAATGGAATTCCAATTTAAATATAAAATTATAATGTCAAAAAAATATAACGAGTTTAAATGATAAAAATTAATAGTGAACTCCCTTATAAAATGAAGTTTTGTATTGTCTCCTCCTTTACTATTTTGGGCTTCCTTGTTCCATAATGAACCTGAAAAAATAAAATTATTCAACTAAGAAGAGGGATAATGTCATCTATGCTCAAAAAATATAAGTGGGGCTAGGTTTCATGTTGGACTAATCCTAAAAATGAAACTAAAATCTAAATTCCATGAAATCTGGTAAAGATAAATCATTGTATAATCCCCAAGTGTGACATTAATTTTACTACTTATATAGTGTTGTACCCACTATTATCGAATGTTTTATGGTGTTTGGAGATTCATGGATTTGGGCCATCACATGTGAATTTTCCCATCTTGTTCTAATTCCTCTTGGGTGAGGAATGACCCATGGATAGATTATACCAGATCCTCCCCATTCAAAATTAGGTATATATTTAATGTAGGGATATGATGAAGTACAGGTCATCCTTCTTCTTGGTTTCTACTTTTGAAACCTCCCCTTGCTTTTCCAAAATTGAATTAATATAGGCTGCATGAATTTAATGACTAAAGGGAAACAAAAAATGTATTTTACCTTAAATAAAATATATTTTTCAATTTTTAATAAGTAATTTCCTTCAATGTGAGTAGCCTCAATATTTATTTCCTCGGGCAGTGCTACTTGGATAACCTGATAGGGATCCTTAAATGCATGTTCATAAATTTCATGGAGCTCCATGCATTCTTTAACAAGTGAATTTTCTATTTCTTCATCTTCTTCCAAGGTATAAAAATAACTTTATAAATAAAAAAAATCATAGTAGTGGGAATTATTACTCAATTCAGATTGAATAAAATCAAATGAAATAGAGTTTTAGAAAAGATAAAATGCCTTAATTAGTTCATCGAAAATATATTATTTAGTGGTAACTGCCTCTTGATGTAGATTCTGAGTGGATAAAGGAATGTATTCCGGAACCTCCTATTTTTACTTCAAATTCCACCACATGGGTGGTGTATTCCTTCGATGTTGGTGGATCTTCTTCTTTGAAAGGTATTGGGAGATCAAGTAGTTCCTCACATTTTTTAGATAAGTCATCCATATCTTGCTAATCTTTCACATGTATCTTAGCAGAAAATTCTTCCTCCTTGGTCTACTTAGGTAAAACAGTTAAGACAAGTGGCTTATCTTCTCGTTAAAGTTCATTTTTCTCTAATGGTGCTTGGAAATATATATTTATCCTTCCCATTTGGCCTTACAGATCATTCACCATCTCTTCATTCTCGTAAATATCATATTTGAGTTTGTTTTTTTCAATTTCTCCTAGAATTTTTCAGGGGAAACTTATTCAAAGTTATTGGCATAAAGCAAGGAATACACTTTGTTGTACCTCTCGTACCCCTCGTGGTTTAATTTTCATGATCACAATCACTCTCTTATTTATCTAATATTGTTTTAAGTGTTTTTGGATGATAGGCATGATTTTAGGTTGCCACGGAATTGGGCCAAGAAAGAAAGAAGCCAAAAGTGGACTGATTTTCAGTCCACCGGCCAACCGGTGGGTGACCACCGGCTAGCCGATGGAGCCTGGACAGAAGGCATCCCTCTGTCCAGACCACCGGCCAACCGGTGTCCCACCACCGGCCAGCCGGTGGAACCCAGACAAATAGTGTTTGCTACTGTCTCAGCACTGGCCAACCAGTGGCCTCCTCACCGGCCAGCCGGTGGTGCCTGGGCAGAAGGTCTCTCCCTTTTCAAAGCACCGGCCAACCGATGGCCAAGCACCGGTCAGCCGGTGGAGCCAGTCAAACTAGTCGTTGGGCTTTGACCAGACTTGTCCACTTGACTCCCAACGGCTCCGAAGGCCTCTCCAACGGCTCCGAAGCCCCCCAAAGGCCACTTGAGGGTTCCCCCTCTATAAATAAAGGACTAGGAAGCCCCGGTAACGAAAGGAAGCCCACGGGAACATTTTTGATCATTTGGCGAACCTCCGGCGCATTCCTCCAAGGAACCCCCACTTGCTCCAACTCACTTCCACATCCAAGGAGCACCACCATAGAAGCTTGAGAGCGCTCTTCATCAACTTCATCAATCCTTTGGCGCCTAAGACTTCTCCTCATTATGGTTTTTCATTATTTATCATTTTGAGCTTTATTTTGGGTTTGTGCCTACAAACCCCCATTTCTCTCATCCTCCTTTCATTTGGGTTTTCACACCACCTTCAAGGTGTGAAGAGGTTAGTCAAGCCTTCCCTTTAAAAGGCTTGAATCATAGGTGAACTATCCTTCACCTGTAAGAAGGCTAGTGGGTTCTTGCTCAACCATTAAAAGCAATTGGGTTCTTGCATAACCATTAAAAGAAAGCTGTAATAGGTCCTAGACTACCTTAAAGTCTAGTGGGTTTCTTGCTAAAACCATTGAAAAGCAAGCGGTAGTAAATCTCTCAACGGTTGAGTTGGGAGCGGAGACGTAGGCTTTGGTTTAAGCCGAACTCCATTATCAAGTTTTGTGTCTTGCCTCTTTTATTTCCGCTGCACTTTGATAATTGTTTTAAATTATTAATTTTTTTTAAAAGGCAATTCACCCCCCTCTTGCCATCACACTCTCCGACCCAACAATTGGTATCAGAGGAAAAATTTGAGTAATACCCTAACCGGTTTCAAATTCAAGATCCTTTGTGATGGCTTCAACTTCTTTCGCCCCCGAAGGCTATTCTTTGGGTCGTGCTCCATTTTTTGATGGAACCGACTATACCTATTGGAAAACCCGCATGACCACTTTTCTTAGAAGTATAGGTTATCCTATTTATAAAATTGTCATGCATGGTTATTCTCTTTCTTCTCCCGATGAATCCAAATGGACCCAAGCCGATATTAAAAATTTCGAGCTTGATGGCAAAGCCATGAACGCTCTTCATTGCGGCCTTGATCGTAATGAATTCAATCGAGTTTCCCCATGCACCTCATCACATGAAATCTGGAAACTTTTGGAGGTTACCAATGAGGGGACCAACAAAGTCAAGGATACTCTATTGGATATGTTCCGTCAAGATTTTGAGTCTTTCACTATGCACCCACATGAATCAATTTCTGAAATGTTTACTCGTTTTACTGACATTTGCAATGGGAGAAAGTCCCTTGGTGATGATGTGTCTGCAGAAACGATGGTCAAGAAGATCCTTTGGATCTTACCAAGCACATGGGCACCGAAAGTCACGGCAATCCAAGAAGAAAAAGACATCAAGAACATGCCGGTCGAAGAGCTCATCGGATCCCTCATGACCTACGAGACTACCATGAGGAGGCAAGCTGAAAAGGAAGGAAAACCGATCAAAGTTCCAAAAAACATCGCCTTCAAAGTTCAACAAGAAGAAAGCTCCTCCTCCTCATCTTCTTCCTCTTCAAGCGGCGATTCAGAAATGGAGAACCTTGCCCAAAAAATGCACAAATTCATGAAGAAACACAAGAAGAAGAAATCTTGCAAGGCTCAACCCAACGAAAAATCCGAGCCCGAGGTAACATGCTATGGGTGTGGCAAGAAAGGACATTACAAGCCCGATTGTCCACTCAACAAGAAAAAGGCCAAGAAAAAGGAAAAGAAGAAGGCATTCAAGGCCACATGGAGTGATAGCTCCACATCCTCATCCTCCTCCTCCTCAAGTGACAACGGTAAAAAATGCCTAATGGCATTTCATGAGGTTACCTCTTCCGACTCCTCATCCTCTTGTTCTTCAAATTCTTTCAATCATTTATCCTATGAGGATCTCCAACATGCGAGAGATCAATTGGAGGAAGGTTTTCAGGAACTTTCTTCCAAATTTGTTGCTTTAAAAAAGAATTTCAAAAAACATTCTTCCGAAAAGGAACAACTTCTCAAAGAAAAGGAGGAGTTGTCCCTCATGATTCAAAACCTTCCCGATGTTGAGTCTATGGAATCAACAATCAAGGATTTAAGGGAATCTCTTGCCAAGTTCACCCAAGGTGAACAAAATTTGACCAAATTGCTTGGTTCCCAATGCATATCTAGAACCACCCAAGGGCTTGGCTATTCCAAGCAAGCTTCCTCCTCCCATGCTCCAACTATTTTTGTAAGGGGGAGCTCCCAATACAAATTTTGCAACTATTGTAAAAAACCCAGGCACTTAATTTATGAGTGAAATTGCAAAAATTCCCGGTATGGAAGGCCCAAAACTATTTTCTTTAAGGATTAATTTCATAGGAGAAGACCCGCCACTAGACAAGTGTGGATTGAAAAATCCCTTTTAGCGAGTCTCTGTAGGATCGAAATATAGTATGAGATGCTCAATATACAAGAGGGGGGTGAATTGTATACTTTAAAAATTCCTTTGGAACCTTTAAAGTTAGTTATGAATAACTAAATTTTCCTTAAGAAAAGGAAAGGGCTAAGTTTAACAAAGTTAAACTAAGTAAATTCACAACACCTCTAACACCGAACTAAACTTGGAAAGAGATTCCAAAAGTAGGTTCCGGAAATATGGTTCCGGAATTTGAAACTTAACAAAAGTTACAATATGAGATTCTACCTTAAAGCGTATAGAATCTAAATGAATCACAGTAAGTAAAGAAATATAAGAAAGTTATACTTTCCTTAAGATACAAATTGCAGCGGAATAAAAACAAGTAGTAAAACTACTAGTAACAAGATATAAGTCTTTTAACCCAAAGAGAAGGGTATCCAACAACCATGGATAAAGGTCCCATGATTTATACTTTCAAGCAAGTCTATCTTACCCACACCAGGGTAAGCCCTCGATACGAAGATCGGTGTCTCTGTCTTGCTATCTCTGCAAGCCCTCAACTTCAAGGTAGTTGGAAACCTTTGTCCTCCTCAGCAAGGAAGCCCTCGAACATTAAGGTAGTCGGCACCTCTGTCTTCCTATCCCCGGAAGCCCTCGAATGTAATCACCAACATTTGGAGTCGCACGAAGCTTTGAGAGTTAATAAGAGCCTCTCTCTCTAGAATTCACTTCAACAGCATGTAGGCACAAAACTCAGTCGTTTTCCCAACTGCCCCGAGCTCTTTCAAATGAGCTCCTATTTATAGGAAAGGTCGGCTCCTTCTCCAACGGTCATATTTTCCTTAAAGATCGGAGGGACCTGTACACGTGTCACTTAGAAAACAGCTAGTTTATAACAAAATGGATGACATCGTTTTATAACAAAACAAGTGTAAAAGAATGTACGACATCGTTTTAAACTCTAACATAAAAGTTCGGAATGAAAACTTCGGAGTGACGGTTCGGAGTGAATAAATTCAGAGTGTATAAAACAAAGATAATCAGATTCTGTTTAATAGGTGAATTCGGAATAAGAATTCGGAATAGGAATTCATCATCAGAAATCATAATGAGAAATCATCATCAGAATTCGTAATGAGAATTTGTCATCAGAATTCGTAATGAGAATTCGTCATCAGAATTCGTAATGGGAATTCGGAATGAGATTTCTTCATTAGAATTCGTAATGAGAATTCTTCATTGGAATTCGTAATAAGAATTCGGAATGGGATTTCTTCATTAGAATTCGTAATGAGAATTCTTCTTCAGAATTCGTAATGAGAATTCGGAATGGGATTTCTTCATTAGAATTCGTAATGAGAATTCTTCTTCAGGATTCGTAATGAGAATTCTTCTTCAGAATTCGTAATGAGAATTCAGAATGGAATTTCTTCATTAGAATTCGTAATGAGAATTCTTCTTCAGAATTCGTTAATGAGAGTTCAGAATGGTATTTATTCATTAGAATTAGTAATGAGAATTCTTCTTCAGAATTCGTATCCTGAATCTGGAATTGAATTTAGTCAGAGTTCATATCCGGAATTCGGAATGAAACTTCCTTATAGTTCTTGTCCAGAATCCGAATACTAAACAGAATTCTTTATATCAAAGTTTTAATGATTCCGAGAAAATGAATCCGAATCTCATACTTAAGAAAAATATGGATGAAAATATGATAAGGATAATTTTTCTTATAAAAGCCATTTTCCTTAATAATGAAATTTTCCTTATAAAAGCAATTTTCCTTATAAAAGCAATTTTCCTTATAAAAGCAATTTTCTTTAAGATAAGATGTTTGTGATTTTCACAACAAGAAGGAATGGAAAAGTCATAAGGAAAACCTTATTGACTCAACAATCTCCTCCTTTTTGGAAAGCACAAACATCCTTACGAAAAACAAAAATTCTAAGAAGAAAGAAACATATTAATGCTTATCTCCCATGTTTTAAGGATATAGATGAATACGACTAACTCCCCCTTAGGCTTCGAAACTCTAAGGATCGTATTCCTATTTCCGGAGTGATATTTCATAAGAAGGTCTTCTTTAAGAAAAACTCCCCCTTAAACAAACTCTTATTAGATTTCTTTTTCCTTGGGTATTTTTTCTTTCTCCCCCTTTGATAAACTCTTATTAGAGTTCCTCTTTTTCTTAAGGATCTTTTTCTTCTCCCCCTTTGTGATTTTCAAAAAGAATTGGAGGGAATGGAAAAAAATAACGAAGTACCTGAAAGATTAGTAATGACAACAATAGAAACAACAAGTATAACTTTCATTAAATTTGAAATCTCGACAACAACAAAAAATACAACAAAAAGATCGGATTGGGTTATTTCGGATCTTTTTCCTTAGATATGAGCCCCTTTAGAATAGTCTTGATCTTCTTGAGGTCTTTATGATCTTCTTCGGCTTGCTTCTCTAAGACCACTATTCTTGCGGATTGAGCTTCAATTATTTCTTCCTGAGCCTTCAGCTTTTCTTCCTGATCTTTCATTTTCTCTTCCTGAGCCTTCATCCTCTCTTCAAAATCGATCCGATGATCCCTTTCAAATTTCCAATTTTGAGAAACGGAATTGAGATTACCATTCAGATCTCTCACTTCCTGAATCCGAAAGTTCTTTTCCTCTGTCAACTTTTCTTCAAAGGATGCAGTCAGCTCATTAATCTTGTTGTCCTCGGTCTCAAAGGCATCCTTAACATTATCTTGAAACTCATCGAAAAGCCTCATCTCTTCCAAAGTCTTCTTAGACCAGCTTGTCATCCTCTTGCAAGATCTTTTATGAGCATCGTAACCAATAAAAAAGTTTTTTAACTGTGCCTCAATCTCAACGCACTTATCCATAACCATGGATACGGAGTCTGTTTTCTGATTCAACACATGTTGGAGCATCTGGCATCTAGAGTCGATACTAGAGAAGGTCGGAATGGTTCCTACCAACTTCTTCAAAGACTGAACAACAAAGTCATGCCCCAGAGAGGATGACTCCGAATCCGAAACTTTGCTAGGATAATTTTCTTCCTCAATAAGCTCCAACTTTATTTTAGAAGAACTACCAGCTTCCTTCCTCTTTCCTACTTCTGAGCTCGGAGTCTCGGTATGAATTTTCTTTCCCTTTTCTTTTTCCGGAATTGAAACCTGTTCCGGAGATCTCTTCTCACTATCAGAGACTTGAACAATATTATCTTCATCATCAGCAACTTCTATATTTTCCTTCTGAGAAGCATCAAGTAAAATATTTTCTTCTTCTCTCGGATAAGAAACTTCTTCTTCACCTTTCTCTTCTTCCATTGTCGGAGTAACAAGCTTCGAAGATTCATCTTCAGAAGTTCGGAGCGATAAGTGTTCCGAAGGAGTTCCCTTGTACTCATCTACTTGTTTTAGCACATCTCCTGTCTCACCACTTCCTTCAACAGCCTCTTCAACTTATTCAACTTGCTCTACTTCCTCAATATTAGTAGCAACAGCTTGTTCCGGAGCAACGAGATTTCTTCCTGGAGTCTCAGGTAGAGATTCTGGGGAGAAAGATCTCGGAACTGGAATTGTTGCTGAAACCATTTCATTGAACTTTAACAACGCTTGAATAGCCTCGGATTCTGACATCTTATTCTTAAGCTTCTTCTCCTTTGCTTTCTTTTCAAGCTCATCAGCAGTTTTTTCCTTCAAAGCTTTAGCTTCCGTAGGGTCCAATCCGAACTGCAGATGACCTTCTTTAATTGTTTTTTTATCAGCTCTCCACTTTGTAACAAACTCATCAGGATAGGTCTTCTTCTTCTTAGGCTTTGGTGGTACGGAATGGACTTTCTTAGACTTAGGCTCTTCTGCTTCTACTTCCACTTGTTTCAGCTTTCTCTTCCTTACCGGCTTAGAGGATTCCAGATCAGCAGTTTTCGGAGCCACTTCTTCTTGATCAGGTAGATCAATAAACATTCCAGAATTCTTGTCAAAGGCTACATTCATTCTTTTTAGAGTATCATAACTTACCAACAAGATTTTACACACCCTTGGTTTAGATCTGCAAGCTTCCTTGAAGGATTCAAGGCACCGAACTATCAACTTTGACAAAATTGTTGCGTACATCACGATCTGTGCTCTGAGATTTCCCTTCTTAAGATTATCAATGGTTATGAGAATATGATTCATGAAGTTAAACTTCCTTAGATTTATGAGGAAATCTAAGATATAGATATTACTCTTCTTCAAGCTATCCTTATCACCTTTTCTCGGTACGATAAGTCCTTGCACCCATAATTCCATAATCCGAAAATTTGTAGAATGACTTGCAATTTTTGGAGCCTTGTCATCAGCAAGTCTGAGAGTTTCTAAGGCTTTCTCTTTGTTGAAACTACCCTTAGAGTCCGGAAATACGTGAGAAATAAACTCAGCTTCACCTTCATAAGATAACCCTACCAAGCTTGCAGCCTTGGTGTAAGAAAGCTTATATGTCTTTCCATACGATTTGAATGAAAACTTCTCTCTATCATCTTCCTTAAAGAAAGAAACTGATTCATAAAATTCGACAAGTAAATCAGAATATACTTCATCTTGATTCCCGGTTTTAGATACCACAACATCCTCCCAGCCATTCAGATTGATGTTCTTTGAGATAAGGGAATCATAATTGTTGAAGAAATCCGGATGGAGTAATCTTTCTCTGTATACTAACCACTGAGAAATAGGCTTGGTTGAAGACATTTCTTGAGAAGCTAACTCTGCAGACATTCGGATCTGAAGTCCTCTGAGAAATTCGGAACGGAGTAAACTATGGTTCGGAACGGCCTTAAAACAGAGGGGCAGAGCTTCAGCACGCGAAAGCTTGAAACCGATGTGGGACTAGAATTTATAGTCCCCTTTATATAGGCAATGGGATGACGGTTCACCTTCCATGGTTGATCTAGCGGTTTAGAATGAACTGAGATCAAATCTGACGGTTGATAACTTGAATCCGATCTTTTTGAGGTTTTTAATAAAGTAAAGAATTAAGAAATCCAAAATCCAAAAACAAAATATAAGAAACTGCCAGCAAGTAAAATATGATTACGAAAACTTCAGTAAGGAAATCATACCTTTCGAATTAGCTTAGGAAAGTTATTCGTAATGGGTAATATAAAGATGACTACGAAAAACTCAATACGAAAAACTAAATACGAAAAACTCAATACGAAAAAGTAAATACGAAAAAGTAAATACGAAAAACTCAATACGAAAAAGTAAATATGAAAAAGTAAATACTAAAAAAAACTTGGTACGAAAATCTGGTTATGAAAGTACCAGTACGAAAGTTGTCCATTCCGGAAATTTTCAATACGAATACTTCCATTCCAGAAGTATTCTGTACAAAAATATCCATTCTGGAAAATGGTAGTCCCAGAAGTTTCATTCCGTAAATCTTCGTTCCGAAAATTTTTAACACAAATTTTGAAAAACTTTGTTAACCAAACAATTAGATGTACTCCCCCTATGAAAAGGAGTTTATTACTGTAAGAAGAATTTTTCAACAGAAAGTTAATTAAGGAAGATTACCTCACGGTTATCATTCCAAGTTTCTGTTTAATATATTCAAATCTATCAGAAGGAAAAGATTTTGTGAAAATATCAGCAAGTTGACGTTGCGTTCCGATAAACTGAAGAATAATATCTCCTTTTAGTGTGTGATCCCTAAGAATGTGATGCCTAATATCTATGTTTTTTGTACGAGAGTGATGTGCATGGTTTTTACTTAGGGATATGGCACTCGTGTTATCACACAAAATTTGAGTTTGAGTAAAACTCAGGCCATAGTTTGTGAGTGTGTGTTGCATCCACAACACTTGTGCACAACAACTTCCAGCTTCTACATATTCAGCTTCAGCAGTGGAGAGTGCTACAGAATGTTGCTTCTTGTAGGACCAAGAAACTAATGAATCTCCTAAGAAATGAAAAGTTCCGGATGTTCTTTTTCTATCCATTCTACATCCGCCAAAGTCAGCATTAGAAAAGAATTATAGAACAAAATCATTTCCAGAAGTATAAAATAATCCTAGATCCATGGTTCCCTTAAGGTAGCGAAAAATTCTTTTTACTGCCTTTAAGTGAGATTCCTTAGGATTGGAATGATATCTTGCACATAATCATACTGAAAACATTAAGTCTGGTCGACTAGCTGTTAAGTAAAGTAGACTTCCTATCATACCTCTAAAAGATGTTTGATCTACCGGTTTCCCAGCTTCATCAAGATCTAAAGAGTTTGAGGTACCAATGGGAGTACTTATACTCTTAGTGTTGTCATAACCATACTTTTTAAGAAGATCTTTAATATACTTATGTTGAGATATGTAGGTTCCTTCTGGTTTTTGAGAAATTTGAAAACCAAGGGAAAATGTTAACTCACCCATCATACTCATTTCAATCTCAAATTTCATTAGACTAGCGAAAGAGTCAGTCAAAGATTGCTGAGTTGAACCAAATATAATGTCATCAACATAAATTTGAACAATTAAAACTTTTTTCTTATCTTTCTTTATAAAAAGGGTTGGATCTGCATTTCCCTTAACATAGTTATTTTGAAGCAAAAATCCAGTAAGTCTATCATACCATGCTCATGGGGCTTGTTTAAGGCCATACAATGCTTTGGTAAGTCTAAAAACATGATCTGGATGTCTTGTATCTTCAAAGCTAGGAGGTTGTTCAACAAAAACTTCCTCTTGAACATAACCGTTAAGAAAAGAACATTTCACATCCATTTGATAAAGTTTGAAATTAAAGAATGATGCAAAGGCAAGTAGAATATGAATAGATTCAAGTCTAGCTACTGGAGCATAGGTTTCTTCATAGTCTATTCCTTCTTACTGATTATAGCCTTTAGCAACAAGTCTAGCTTTATTTCTAACAATGACTCCATTTTCATCACATTTATTTCTGAAAACCCATTTTACTCCAATAATAGAAGTTTCCTTAGGTCTTTCAACCAAGGTCCAGACTTGATTCTTTTCGAATTCATTTAGTTCATCTTGCATTGCTTTGATCCAATCATCATCACCTAAAGCTTCATCTGTGCTTTTAGGTTCTAATTGGGAAAGAAATGCTAGATGTTCTACTTCATTTATTAAGGAACTTCTAGTCCTTACCGGTTGGTTTACATCACCAATGATACTATCACTGGGATGATTCTTAAGAAACACCTGATTTGGGTTTTGTAAAACCTGTTCATCAACATAGGGTAGAAAGACTTCTGGGGTAAATGTTTCAGAAGTATCTTCTAGAACAATTTCCTTATCAGAAGGTTCTTCTATCAAAGGTCGACAATCAGTTTTTTAAAACACATCCGAGGATGTAAGTTGAGATGGTTTAAAAACAAAAGGATCTGACTCATCAAATTTTACATGTACTGTTTCCTCAAAAGTGCAAGTATTTTTATTAAAAACTCTATAAGCCTTAGAGGTTGTGGAATAACCTAAGAAAATTCCTTCATCAGCTTTTGGTGCGAATTTATGTAGGTTATCTTTAGTATTCAAAATCAATACTTTGCAACCAAAAACCTTGAAGTAGGAAAGTCTTGGTTTTCTACCATTCCATAACTCATAAGGAGTTTTATTAAGAAAATGTCTAATCAAAACCCGATTTATAGTATAACAATCAGTACTTACAGCTTCAGCCCAGAAATGTCTAGCAGTAGAATATTCACTCAACATGGTTCTAGTTATCTCTTGAAGAATTATATTTCTTCTTTCAACAACACCATTTTGTTGAGGAGTTCTAGGTGCTGAAAAATTGTGAGTAATACCTTTCTTAATACAAAAAGTTTCAAAATCAGAATTTTGAAATTCTCCTCCATGGTCACTATGAATAGTTTTCAATGGAAGGTTTTTATCATTTTTAACTTGAGCTCTAAAACTTTTGAAATAAGAAAAAGCTTCAGATTTCTTTTCTAGAAAATAGACCCAAGTAAATCTAGTGTAATCATCAACTAGAACAAACACATAGTATTTTCCTCCAATACTTCCAGTTTGTGTTGGACCAAAAAGATCCATGTGCACCAACTGTAATGCATCAGTTGTTGAGACTTCACCGATTGACTTAAAACTAGATTTATGTTGCTTTCCATATTGACAAGGATCACAAACTTTAGAAGAATCAAATCTAAGCTCCGGTTGATCCGTAACAAGTTTCTTCTTAGAGAGTTTACATAGGTTTCTAAGGTTACAGTGTCCTAGTCTTCTATGCCATAACCAAGAATGATCTTCCATTGCACTTAGGCAAGGTAAATCTTGGCTTATGAGGTCTTCTAGATTCAAAGTGTAAACATTCTCTTGCCTATTGGCTAAGAGAATAAATTCTTTCTTGGAATTGTGAACTAAACACTTATCATTCCTAAAATTCACAAGGTAACCTTCATCACATAACTGACTTATGCTAATGAGGTTGTGCTTAAGACCTTTAACAAAAAGAACATTTGAAATCAATGTTTTACCTAAAATAACTATATTACCAATACCAACAATCTCTCCCTTATCATTGTCTCCGAAAGTTACCTTTCCTCCTTTCGTTTTGATAATCTTTTCAAAAAAGCTTTTGTTACCAGTCATGTGCCGGGAACATCCACTATCCATGTACCATGTATTGTTGCTGGAACTTTCTTTATTTTCCTGAAATCAAGAAGAAAATTAGACTTTCGGAATACAAACTTATTTGGATCCGAGATTTCCAGACAATAAAATTTTAGGAACCCATATCTTCTTAGAAAAGTAAGCTTTGTGAAATTCTAGAGATTGGGTTTTGTTTAAGGAACAATTTTTTGCCCAGTGACCACCACATTAACACTTAGTACAAAATGGGGCACTTTGAGGAACAAAATAATTGTTACTGAAAACTGGTTTTGCATGGGTATAACCAAATCCGGATTTATTTCTTAAAGGTCGTATTTGGGAATACATCTTAACAAAATTTTCCTTACCAAGGGTAAAGTTTGATAAACACTTGTTTAATGAAAAAATTTCGGACTTGAGTTTTACAACCAAGTTTTTATCCTCAAAATCATTAGTTTTTGAACGAGAGTTAGGCTCGAAAACATTTTTATTAGAAATTACTTTTTCTAACTCTTTAGAAAGTTTATTCTTCTCAGAACATACTTCCTCAAGATTTTTTGAAATATTTTCAAAATCAGCATTTTTCTTATCAAGATCTTTAGAAAGATCTGATATCTCTTTTGTAAGAATAGAATTCCTAGAATTTTCCTTGTCAAGTTTCTTGTTGAGTTTGGAATTCTCAATCTCAAGAAGTTCAGCAAACCTAGAGACTTCTTCATAAGTAGGTAAAGTATTTTCCTCATCAGAAGATGATTCTTGATTAGAAGAGTTATAATACTTACTATCATTAGGATTTAAAGAAACATTAGTCAATGATTCAGCATTTCATACCTTAGCTATAAAACAATGATTATCAATAGGCAATTTGGCTATAAGACCAAGATTCTTCTGTCCTGAAGATTCATAATCAGAATATTCATCTGAAGAGTCACCACCACTGGCACTCCAGCTGTCATTAGCTTTCAGAACTTTCTTAGCTTTGGCTTTATAAAACTTCTTCATGTTCCTGTCTGAATGCCTTTCTTTTCTTTCTTTATTTATGAGCATAGGGCAATCTGGTCTAATATGTCCATCTCTTTTACATTCATAACAAGTAACTTCTCCATCTTTCTTATCTTTCCTATCCTTCTTCTTATACTTGGATTGAAAATTTCTTTGTCCAGCTATCTTGTTCATCCTTCAAGCAAGATTGGCTAATTCATTTTCTGAGACTTCACTCTCACTAGATTCGGATTGGAAAATGACTTTCTTAGACTTGGATCTGGTTACTCTCTCAGGAGTCTTAGCTTTCATCTGATTCGACGTTGTAGTAAAAGCAACAGTACCATTTCCATTCTTTTTCTTGATGTTTTCAGCATCTCTCTTCATTCTTGTTTCATGTTATAGAAGAGTTCCAAATAATTCATCAAGAGTAATTTGAGTAACCTTCCTGTTCTCATCTATAGTTGTTCTCTTGGATTCCCACTCATTAGGCATAATATCAATTATCTTGTCCACAAGAGCTTCATCATCTAAACCTTTCTCTCCCATAGATTGTAGACTGTTGAAAATAGTCATAAATCTTTGTTGAACTTTACAGATAGGTTCTCCATAAGGAAAATTGAAGCCATGATATTCAGCTCTAAGCATAGCTCTTCTAGTCTCAATCACCTTAGAAGTCCCAAAGTGTTTAACCTCTAACTTCTTCCATATACAGTTAGCTGCTTCACAAGAAGAAATTTGGCTATATATATTTCTGGTCATTGAACATAGTAAAGTATTGTGTACCTTATAGTTGAGTTGATATTCTTGCTTTTCCTGGTTAGTAAAGGTTCTGACTTCCTTGTCAGGAATTTTATAATCACCAGTAAGCATGACAAAGTTGTCTACTCCAGTATTGATAACAAATGTCTTCATACGATCTCTCCAGTATTCATAATCATTACCATCAAATATAGGTGGTCTTGTAGGATTCAGATTTTCAATAGATCAAACATTAATTCCTGCCATACTAAAGATAACTTTGCACACAAACTTGTTAGTAGAAAAAGATTTGTAATAACAATGTTCGGAATGAGAAAAGTTCGGAATGGAAAAGTCGGAATGACAATGTTCGGAAGGATAATGTGAGCAAGAAAAACTTATTCATGAGTATAAGTATTTCAGAGACCTGCTCTGATACCAAATGTAATAATGGTATAGAGTAAGAGGTTTCCAACCTCTGATACCAATTGTAGGAATGGTATAGAGTAAGAGGTTTCCAACCTCTGATACCAATTGTAGGATCGAAATATAGTATGAGATGCTCAAAATACAAGAGGGGGGGTGAATTGTATACTTTAAAAATTCTTTTGGAACCTTTAAAATTAGTTATGAATAACTAATGTTTCCTTAAGAAAAGGAAAGGGCTAAGTTTAACAAAGTTAAACTAAGTAAATTCACAACACCTCTAACACCGAACTAAACTTGGAAAGAGATTCCAAAAGTAGGTTCCGGAAATATGGTTCCGGAATTTGAAACTTAACAAAAGTTACAATATGAGATTCTACCTTAAAGCATATAGAATCTAAATTAATCAGAGTAAGTAAGGAAATATAAGAAAGTTATACTTTCCTTAAGATACAAATTGCAGCGGAATAAAAACAAGTAGTAAAACTACTAGTAACAAGATATAAGTCTTTTAACCCAAAGAGAAGGGTATCCAACAACCTTGGATAAAGGTCCCTTGATTTATACATTCAAGAAAGTCTGTCTTACCCACACCAGGGTAATCCCTCGATACGAAGATCGGTGTCTCTGTCTTGCTATCCCCGTAAGCCCTCAATTTCAAGGTAGTTGGCAACCTCTATCCTCCTCAGCAAGGAACCCCTCGAACTTTAAGGTAGTCGGCACCTCTGTCTTCCTATCCCTGGAAGCCCTCGAATATAATCACCAACATTCGGAGTCGCACGAAGCTTTGAGAGTTAATAAGAGCCTCTCTCTCTGGAATTCACATCAACAGCATGTAGGCACAAAGCTCAGTTGTTTTCCCAACTGCCCCGAGCTCTTTCAAATGAGCTCCTATTTATAGGTAAGGTCGGCTCCTTCTCCAACGGTCATATTTTCCTTAAAGATAGGAGGGACCTGTACACGTGTCACTTAGATAACGGTTAGTTTATAACAAAATGGATGACATCGTTTTATAACAAAACAAGTGTAACAGAATGTACGACATCGTTTTAAACTCTAACATAAATGTTCGGAATGAAAACTTCGGAGTGAAGGTTCGGAGTGAATAAATTCAGAGTGTATAAAACAAAGATAATCAGATTCTGTTTAATAGGTGAATTTGGAATAAGAATTCGGAATAAGAATTCGTCATCAGAAATCGTAATGAGAATTCATCATCAGAAATCGTAATGAGAATTTGTCATCAGAATTCGTAATGAGAATTCATCCTTAGAATTCGTAATGGGAATTCGGAATGAGATTTCTTCATTAGAATTCGTAATGAGAATTCTTCATTGGAATTCTTAATAAGAATTCGGAATGGGATTTCTTCATTAGAATTCGTAATGAGAATTCTTCTTCAGAATTCGTAATGAGAATTCGGAATGGGATTTCTTCATTAGAATTCTTAATGAGAATTCTTCTTCAGAATTCGTAATGAGAATTCGGAATGGAATTTCTTCATTAGAATTCGTAATGAGAATTCTTCTTCAGAATTCGTTAATGAGAATTCGGAATGGGATTTCTTCATTAGAATTCGTAATGAGAATTCTTCTTCAGAATTCGTATCCTGAATCTGGAATAGAATTTAGTCAGAGTTCATATCCGGAATTCGGAATGAAACTTCCTTATAGTTCTTGTCCAGAATCCGAATACTAAACAGAATTCTTTATATCAAAGTTTTAATGATTCCGAGAAAATGAATTCGAATCTCATACTTAAGAAAAATATGGATGAAAATATGATAAGGAAAATTTTTCTTATAAAATCCATTTTTCTTAATAAAGAAATTTTCCTTATAAAACCAATTTTCCTTATAAAAGAAATTTTCCTTATAAAAGAAATTTTCCTTAAGATAAGATGACTGTTATTTTCAAAACAAGACTGAATGGAAAAGTCATAAGGAAAACCTTATTGACTCAACAGTCTCACCAGACCAAAATTTGTCTCGGTTTCAAAAACCTCTCCCCGGTGATTTGTTGTTTTTATTTAGGGGGTGTTAGGATCGTTTAAGCCTTTTTGCTTCATTTCAAAACTTTCAATTTCAAAACTTTCATTTCAAAAAATTCAATTTCAAAACTTTCATTTTTAAACATTCATTTCAAAACTTTCAATTTCAAAACTTTCATTTCAAAACTTTCAATTAAAAACTTTCAATTCAAAACTTTCAATTCAAAACTTTCAATTCAAATTTCAAAAATTTCAATTGGTTTTAAAATCTCTATCTTTTTTTTCAACCTTTTTCCCTCAATCAAGTTTTATGCCCCGTGCTATTTTGATAATCACAAAGGTGGAGAAATTCTTGGTTGATTGGGGGAGAAATATTTCTCTCATGCTTTACATTTCAATTTATCCTTTAAAGTATGCCTTTCATTTCAATCTTTTACATTGCTTGTTTTGGTGATTGTGATCATCAAAATAGGGGTAGATTGTTGTACCTCTCGTACCCCTCGTGGTTTAATTTTCATGATCACAATCACTCTCTTATTTATCTAATATTTTTTAAGTGTTTTTGGATGATAGGCATGATTTCAGGTTGCCAAGGAATTGGGCCAAGAAAGCAAGAAGCCAAAAGTGGACTGATTTTCAGTCCACCGGCCAACCGGTGGGTGACCACCGGCCAGCCGCTGGAGCCTGGACAGAAGGCATCCCTCTGTCCAGACCACCGGCCAACCGGTGTCCTACCACCGGCCAGCCGGTGGAACCCAGACAAATAGTGTTTGCTACTGTCTCAGCACCGGCCAACCGGTGGCCTCCTCACCGGCCAGCCGGTGGTGCCTGGGAAGAAGGTCTCTCCCTTTTCAAAGCACCGGCCAACCGGTGGCCAAGCACCGGTCAGCCAGTGGAGCCAGTCAAACTAGCCGTTGGGCTTTGACCAGACTTGTCCACTTGACTCCCAACGGCTCCGAAGGCCTCTCTAATGACTCTGAAGCCCCCCAAAGGCCACTTGAGGGTTCCCCCTCTATAAATAAAGGACTTGGAAGCCCCGGTAACGAAAGGAAGCCCACGGGAACATTTTTGATCATTTTGCGAACCTCCGGCGCATTCCTCCAAGGAACCCCCACTTACTCCAACTCACTTCCACATCCAAGGAGCACCACCATATAAGCTTGGGAGCGCTCTTCATCAATTTCATCAATCCTTTGGCACCCAAGACTTCTCCTCATTACGGTTTTTCATTATTTATCATTTTGAGATTTATTTTGGGTTTGTGCCTACAAACCCCCATTTCTCTCATCCTCCTTTCATTTGGGTTTTCACACCACCTTCAAGGTGTGAAGAGGTTAGTCAAGCCTCCCCTTTAAAAGTCTTGAATCATAGGTGAGCTAGCCTTCACCTGTAAGAAGGCTAGTGGGTTCTTTCTCAACCATTAAAAGCAAGTGGGTTCTTGCATAACCATTAAAAGCAAGTTGTAATAGGTCCTAGACTACCTTAAAGTCTAGTGGGTTTCTTTCTAAAACCATTGAAAAGCAAGCGGTAGTAAATCTCTCAACGGTTGAGTTGGGAGCGGAGACGTAGGCTTTGGTTTAAGCCGAACTCCGTTATCAAGTTTTGTGTCTTGCCTCTTTTATTTCCGCTGCACTTTGATAATTGTTTTAAATTATTAATTTTTTTTAAAAGGCAATTCACCCCCCCTCTTGCCATCACACTCTCCGACCCAACACACTTCTTATAACATGGCTACTTGTTGATAAAATTTTGGGGAGTACTTAAGAATTCCGTTAACTCTATGGTCAATACTTCTACCACTGGTTTCTTAATGGTCTCTATGAGATGCTGGATGAGGTCCTTGAATTTCTCCTCTATGTTAATTTGGCTCCCATCTCCCCTAATCTACCTACACCACCTAGAGATATAATCTTATATAGATTGAGGTGATTCAATTATGGTTTCTTGCACCTATGAGTAATTAGTTCATGAAGAATAACATCCATTTGAATAAATCATAGAATGTTTTATGGATTTTCTAAAGAAATAAAAATTATTTAAATGTGAGAACAAAAAAATTAAAGAAAACTACTAATTGTATCCCTAGAAACTACACTAGTATTTATACACTCCTATCATTCGGAAAGGTAAAATAAAATTATTTTTCCTAGGGTATCATAGTGGATGACCAAGGTCTTCACAGTTGAGGATCTTCTTATTTTCTTCATCTAATTCATCTAAAATAATTTTGTTTTTTGTTTTGATTATTTTATGACAATAATGATATTTTGTTAATTCTTTTTATTTTCTTGAATAATGAAATGACTTGAAAAATGAGAATTTAAACTAAACTATCATGACATGATAAATAGAATTAGTTAAGGAAGAAAGAACATGGTTTTGGGTTCTAAAAACATTCTCATTTATTTTTTGATTTTTCTTTGAAAATCCAAACATGAAATCTCATAATTAATTACTATTCATTTTATTTAGAAATTATTGAATTATTTGAATGCCTAAGAAATATCAATTCCACCTCCACCTGTAATGAAGGATATGACACACCTTGGTCAAGGGTGTTCCGTCTTCCTAGGCTCATCTCTATAGATTATTTTTCATCCATTAAATATATTAACATTATCATATGAAAAGTTAATAATGAAGAGAAGAAAAAGATATTAAACCAAAAAATAGAAGTAGATTTACTTTCTTGTCAAGGGTTATAGTCACCACACCAAGGACATTTGCCACACCAATTAGTATAACTTATATCTACGACGAACATAAATTAAAAAATAAGAAAATTTCAAGGACACCATCACGTACCCTGAGCTATGCCTTGGGTAATCCCCTCCTTGTCGAGGGTAAGAGATCACTTTGTTGGAAGATAGAGGAAAATAATAATAAAATAAAAACAATAAATAAACGAATTTACAAAGAATAAGAATGAAATAAAAATTGAAGAACATGGGATGATATGTGGGAGAGGGAGATAGAGAGAGATAAATAAAATAAAATATTAAGATAGAGAAGGAGGAATAAAATAAGAAAAGAAATATAGAAAATATGATATAAATAAGAATATCAAAATAATAATAATAATAATAATAATAATAATTAAAATAAGAAGACTAGTAATAATAAAATAAAAATAATAATATAAGATTTATGGGTGAAAACCATTAAATATAATCATGTATGTGGTTCTATTAATTTATAGAAAAAAAATTAAATGAAAACCAAAAGAAAATAAATAAAACAAAATATAGTAAAATAAAATGAAAACAAAAAATAAGTATCTTGGATAATCCTCCTTGGTGGATTATCCCCTTGGATGAGTGGATATTTTCTTAATCATGGGTTAAATTATCATTATATAGGACATGGGGGTTCCATCCTTCAGTATTCAATTTCAGGATCATCTAAATCTCCTTTTAATATCTTCTCCAGATTTGATCAAACGAAAGTCTACGTTTGGTAGACCCAGTTAATCACTAACTTTGGAAATCATTTCTTCAATTAAGTTGTTAATATATATATATATATATATATCTCATTTTCAGATAAAATTTCTATTTTATTTGACACGTAGAAGAATTGTTATGTTCGATTTACTTTGAACTTTTTTTCTGGCCTATCAAACTCTTTGAATTTCAAAAATATAAATTTCCCACGCATTTATGGCCTTGAAATAGGTATTATCATGTTGGGAAATAGTTATAAAAGTGTATTCTCAAGATATCAGGATTCTCTATATAGAATATTAGCTCTTTTGGACTAGCTATTTATGAGATATGGGCCCAACATCAAAAATATCTACATCATTGTATAGATATCGAGGCTTGACTTATGAGCATATTTTGGGCCTCTAAATATCGATTCATATATAGTTCTAGAAGAATTAAATTAATCCCAATGTGTATTTAAGAATAAAAAAATGTAATTTCATAACATTAATTAGTATAAAAATATTGATTGTCAAAATAATAAAATAATATAAAATAGTTAAATTCCAAAATTAGGCCATTATTTCAAATTGAGCCTGAAAAGATTCTAAAAACATAAAATGTGACAATTGACCATAAAATATCAATTTGTTGGGAATAAAAATTTTATTTAAAATTAAAATATATTATAAAATTATCTTTTCCACTTCTAATATCACATTTATACCTTCACTCCATTAACTCAAACACACATACATCCCGGAATTTTTTGTTATTTCAACTGATAAAATATCTCTAATATCGAAAGGCATGTGACGCACCCCAAACTAAAAGGGAATAAAATAAATATTGAAGAGGTACATAAAATATGGAAGTGGAATGTTATAATTTTAAAGAAGTTTAATAATACGTAATGGATATGAAAATATTACAAAATTTGAATAAATGGTTATCCGCTTAGTATGATTATCTTCAAATATAAAATTAACGATGATCATTTATTGATAAAATAATTAATAGGTTTTATATATTGTTTTTTAAAAACATTTAATGAATTAATAAACATATTATTTATTTTTTAATTCCATCAGTATATCCATTATTTTATGTTCGTTAAGGGAAAAAGAAACATGTCACGTCATGGTGGTGGTAGCCCTCACAATGCATGACCATCAATTTGGTTTTTATTAATGGATCGGGTATATAAATAAATAATGAAAATAATATTAATATAGTAACATTAAAATATACAAATGATAATAAAATAAATATATTATTATGGATATAATAAATTTTAAATCACATAATTAATAAGAAAACTAATTATATGAAAATAATCATGTCGGGGACATGAATTGTCCTTGGATGTCTTATTTAATTTGAAGTGATTTTGCTACAAATAAGTGAAAATCGGATTATTTTTATCCGATAGGGTTCTAGTGAGAGTAAAAATAAATACCTTAAATGTTTAATTTTAAGATTAAGTATATATTTGAAGGGTGTAAATGGTATGAAATTATAAGTGAAAGTTAGGGTACCTTTAGAATCACTTTTACAATGTTTAGTAATGAAATGTCCTTTTCAAGGTAACAAGACTTAAAAATGAAAAAAATGAATAGGAAACACGTATATATTGATAAAAAACAACAATTAAAATTAATCATTTTTTTAAACAATTTATGGCCTTATACTGTGTTAAAAACAATTTATCCCTTTTACTTTTAATGTGATAATTATTTTTATCAATGTTAATTAATTTCAATGAAAAATATTAAGATTTAAAATTTTACATAATTATATATATATAATTTAAATTTGAATCCAAAATTTATTGATAAAAATTTATAATGGTGTGAAATATTAATTTTTAAATAAATACACTTAATAACATAAAAATAGATTTTAGAGAAATAACTCTTTTAGTCATTAAATTTATATAAAACAAAACAATTTTTCATATATACTGAATTTAATTGCATAAATTGATATAATTTTAAAAAATAAATGATATGAAACTTTAAAGTTAATACAAACTTCATCTTAATTAAAAATACTTTATTTACGGAAAAGTCTCAATGTAATTATTTTTATCGAAGTAACATTTTATTTAGGTCTAAAAATGTGTTAAATGGGATTTTGAAATTACAAGAATATATTTATATGAATATTGTTATTACATAAAAAATTATTTAATTAATTAAATGGTTTTCTATGAATACAAGGAATTATTTTATAATTATAATGTTAGGTAAATTATATGTTTTTTGAAAATTTTATTTTCAATTAAAAATCTACCTTTTTTAGAAAATTCTGAAAATTACATAATAAAATAATTTTGAAATTATGAATTCAAAAATGAAGTTATTTTGTTCAATTTAAAATTATTAAATTAATATATGAAATAAATTCATGAATACAGTCTCTTTAAATGGTACTTCCATAATAGTTTAGAATATTGTTTTACCTCCATCAGTAAAGTCTGAAGTAGTACATGATCCCCCAATTAAATAATTTCATCCTAAAAATTATGGTATATATAATCTATTGAATTTTTTTTGACACTCTTTCCTTATAGATTCTTTAGGCTCATAGGTTTCCTTTTGCAGTTTATTATTTATCTGAAGGACTTTCACCATACTAGTTTCCGATTTTGAAATTCTTTTTCTCTAGTGTCAAGAATCCAGATGGGGCCCTCATTATAAAACAAGTTTGGTGTCAACTCTATTCCATCATATGTGAGAACATACATTGGATCCATAATATATTTTCTTATTAAAAAAACATTGAATTAATTGTGTACATTATAATGTTTGGATGGCATTACCAATCAGTATTATACAACACAAATTATTTATTATATTTCAAAAGGAACAATTTTCCTATGGTTTAGCTTCCCCTTTTTAGAAAATATTACAACTCTCTTCCATTGTGAATCCTTCAAGAATACATGATATCCAACTTGAAAGTCCATGTATTTCCATAAATTATAATCATAATAATTTTTTTGGATTTGGGATTCTTTAATGTGATCTTGAATAGTACATACATTAAAAGTTGTCTGATCCACAATATTTTTGTCAACTAAATTTCCATCTCAAATTTCTTTGAAATATGTTGGAGTATTACACATCCTCCCAAATAGTGCTTCAAACAGTTCCATTTGGATACTCGAAGGGAAGATATTGTTGTATGAGAATTTCAATAAAGGTAGATACTATGAACACATACCATGGAATTAAAGAGAACATGATATTAGTATATCTGCTAAAGTATAGATAAACTTTTCAGACATCCCATTAGTATAGGGATTATAAGATGTTCATAAATGTATCCTTCTCTTGAGATCCCTTTCAGGAATCTTCCAAAATTTATATTTTACATGAGGTTCATGATCAAATACAATTGATAAATGTTCCCCATGAAGAATTTTGATTTCATTAATATATATCCAATATTGGGAATCATGGGGTATATTTCTCTTATCTTTAATAAATGGTAAGACAAAGTAAGATGATAAACAATGGATCATATAGAATCAGTATTCCTTAGGTTATTTGGGAGTACTATGACAATGTCAACTATACTATTCCCACTCCTATATATAGTTTTAGAAATAGGATGCATGAATCCATTTAGATATTTCCTTTTATCCTTAAAAAATTGTCATAATAAGCATGTCGATACATAGTCCATATTTTCCTACATCATACAATCCAACCAAAAATATTATCTTAAATCCCTGTACATTTTTCTTCTATTAGGGCGTATAATGAAATTCAATATATGTCATTCATCAGGTAGTTTCCTTTTCATCTCTAGTGTGGATAGAATACATAACCTATTCCCTAACTTTAACACTCCATCTCTATAAATTTATTTTTTCAATTTACTGTTATTCAATACTTTAATATTTCTTTTTAAATTTTTGTCATCCTTTTGGGAATTCTATATGATTTTTAGTAAGGTTGGTTTAAAAATTATTTGGAAAAGGAATGATGGATCCCCTTTCTATGTGTAATCATATGCAGCTTTAATATATATTTATATATGAAATCCTTGATAATCCACAGCATGGTCAAAATGTCATTATCTCTTTTACACAATACATCAGCCACAATGTTTGACTTCTCAGGGAAGTAGTGTATCGAGAAATGGAAGTCCTTGAGTAGTTCTAACCATCTTACGCACCTCATTTCAAGCTCCATGATAAAACACTATTTTATTGAATATTTTATTGATAATAAATGATATAATTTCCTCACATTGTGTTAAATATGTTTATTTATAAAATATTTGGGATTTGATCATTCATTTGAAAATTTGGTGAAAATTCCAGTTTTACCCTTAATAGTGCACTGTATTATTTCAAAGATAAATATTTTTATATTTATTATTTGAATTTGAAATTTTGTAACAGTGTTCCTAACTTAATTATCTACAACTTTTATTCAGGACACTAAAGCTAAAGAGTTAATTCGGTTGTTGAAATTGGGCCATGAAGTCAAAGTTGGGCTGGGCTCGCCAGAATGGAGAAGGTTCTGTATTTGGGCCATATATTCTACATACGGGCTTGGATTGAGCCCAAATTTTGTTGAAAGCTCGGGGACATGATGTGGCACAAATCATCCTTCTGGAAGGCCGGCCAATTCACGCGTTTTGGTGGTCAAATGGGCGGTTCAAGTTTCATTAAAATATTTGGCCGAGATTTTGCATTCACACTTGAAACCACTTTAAACCTAGCCTCCCCTCCACTCTATAAACTAGTGATTTTCTCATTTTGAGAGGCTGGTTCGTGCATTGGGAGATTGGAGGCAGAGGAGAATTGGTTTCAACCAAATTCTCCAACCATTGTAAGAGAGGTAGCTCTTGAAGCAAGGATCCTCTCATCGAAGCCTCCTTCTCTCCTTCATGTTGTAATTGTTTTGTTTGTGTAATAAACTTCTTTGTTCTTATTTTATTTCTTCTCTTTTCCTCTGTTTTATTTAAATTTATTCTTCTATTAATCTTCCTCTTGGGGCTGGAATTCTTGAGTAGAAGCGATATTGGGTTATACCCATTATAAACCTTTGCACATGCAAAACGCTTCTACGATGATTACGCCACCCATGGAAGAGTAATTTTTAGTGATCGATCTATCTTCTACCCTCTTAATTTAATTATTTTGAATCATTGAGCCTACTGTAATTCACTTAATATGATCCATGAATTATGTTTTTAAATTTTAAGAAACTAAGCAAGCAATTGAACAATTAACACAAAAACACGCGAGGTCGGGATTTTGTGTAAATTGTGAGAGCGCGATCTTAATCGGTAATACAAGACCACACGGGATTAATTTGTAGTGTTCAAATATAATCCCTAAACACAATTCATCCTCATTTCCAGAATGGATATGTGCCTTAATTTACCACTGATCATAAGCTAATCTTAGAACATCAATCAAAGCAGGGTGCTGCGATTGCACGTTCCAAAGTTAGCCTAGGTTTAAATTCACATCATCTTTGTGGTAAAGTTAATTCTCGTAGGGTTCGGGATTTAACAAATTAAGGGATCATAATTAAGTGAATGTTAATTTAAATGATAATGATTAATAATAAATTGAAGATGTAGAGTTAGATCGATTACGCTTTTTAAATAGATTTCTAAAAAAAACATCTTCTTGTTGTGTCATTTAAATTGAAATTCATTTCAAAACTAAAAACAAAAAAAAATTATACAATCTTCTTCCAGCAAACTTCTTCTAGATTCATAAACTATAAACAACCACCCCCATCCTTTCAAGTAGTGTTTTTATTCTCTTTTATTTTACTTCTTTAATACCTCTAAAAATTGTTTTAATTCACTTCCTCCTTTGAGAGACGACCTTGGTTAGCCCCCTATGCTACACCAAGTAAACTAAACATTAGCTTCATAGAGTGTTGTGCTTGGAGGAGCATTGGTGGACAAGACATTCTCAATCTACGGGAAGTTTCAACATTCAACCAGTTGGAGAATTACTCCAATATCAGAACATTGAAATTGGAAGCAATTCAAATTCAAACATAAAAGAGGAACCAATGGCTGATAATAATGGAAATGAACTTAATAGAACCATTCGAGAATTGGCTGCACCTGATATTAACTATCAACCAAATTGTATTGCATACCCAAATCTCGAATCGGACTTTGAATTGAAATCTGGATTAATTCACCTTCTTCCAAAGTTCCATGGCTTATCTGGTGAGGATCCCAACAAACACCTTAAGGAATTTAATGTGGTTTGCTCAACTTTAAAACCAAGAAATGTTTCTGAAGATCAAATTAAATTAAGAGCATTCCCATTCTCACTTGATGGAGCTGCAAAAGATTGGATGTATTATTTGCAACCTGAAGATGTAACATGTTGGAATGATTTGAAACATCTTTTCTTGCAAAGATTTTTTCCAGCATCAAGGACAACATCCATTCGAAAGGAGATATCGGGGATCAAGCAAGCCCAAGGAGAGTCGATGTATGAGTACTGGGAGAGATTCAAGAAGTTGTGTGCAAGCTGCCCACATCACCAAATCAGTGAGCAACTCCTCATTCAGTACTTCTATGAAGGACTCACACCCCTGGAGAGGAGCATGGTGGATGCTGCAGCTGGAGGAGCATTGGTGGACAAGACACCAGTAGCTGCACGAGCATTGATCGACAAGATGGCCCAAAACTCCCAACAATTTGGTGATAGAGGTACACCACATGTTCGAGGAGTACATCAAGTAAGTCCTTCTTCTCTTGAAAGTCATTTGATTGATACTAAGTTAGAAGAATTGACAACTATGGTGAGGCAGATTGCATTGGCACAAAAGACATCTCTACCCCCTCCTTCAAGGCCTTGTGGTATTTGCACTGAGACAAGCCACCCAACTGACTGTTGCCCACAACTCCAAGAAACAGAAGATTGTGCAGCAGTGTTCCCTGGGAGACCATTTCAGCAGCAACAACAACAACCATATCCCCAAAAGAAGTTTGATCCAACATACAACCAAGGGTGGAAAGATCAGTCGGACATGAGGTATGGCTCTGGACAACAACAAAGGCCACCCTTTCAACAAAACTTCCAGCAGCCTCCGCCTTACCAGCAGGGTTTCCAACAACCCCAAAGGAGATTTGAAGCTCAAACATCAACAAGTCAGCAACAAGGGAATCATCCACCAAAGGTAGATTCTAATACTGATGATCTTTTGAAGCAAATTGTTCTTAATCAACAGAATGAGCTGAAGAGTCAAGGTTCGGAGCTGAGAGAGTTGAAGACTCAAATGAGTCAGATTGCCACCGCCCTCCATGAACTTGTGAGTAAGAATTCTGGAAATCTACCTTCCCAACCCACTCCAAATCCAAAGGGGAATGTTAGTGCCATCACATTGAGAAGTGGGAAGCAAATGAACGATACATCTACACCTACCATTCCACCGGGATTCACCTCAACTTCAGAGAAGCCGCATTCCATACCAACTGATGAACAATCCAAGGAGAAAGATAAAGGTAAGAAAAAGATTGATGATGTTCCTCCTAAACCACTTCCTTTTCCAAACAGGGTTGTTCAAACCAAGAAGATGGCTGAAGAAGCAATGCAAAAGGAGGTTTTGGACACATTCAAGCGTGTGGAGATCAACATTCCTCTACTTGAAGCCATTAAGAAAATCCCAAGGTATGCCAAATTCTTAAAAGAACTTTGTACCAATCGAAGAGGGCTCAAGGGAAATGAGAGGATCAACCATGGAAGGAATGTCTCAGCACTCATTACACCAACTCTAGAAATGCCAACAAAGTGCAAGGATCCCGGGACATTCACCATCCCATGCACCATAGGGGAGTTTCACTTCTCTGATGCTCTTTGTGATTTAGGAGCTTCAATAAATGTGATGCCTCACTCTGTTTTCTCTTCATTGCAGATTGGTGAGCTCAAGCCTACAAGGGTAGTGGTGCAGCTAGCGAATAGAGCTACAGCATATCCGGCTGGTGTCCTTGAAGATGTGTTGGTAAAGGTAAAGGACATGATCTTCCCTGCTGATTTCTATGTACTAAACATGGAAGATGACCAGGTAAGTTCTCATGCCCCTATCATTCTTGGTAGACCCTTCCTCAAAACTGCTAAGACCATTATCAATGTTCATGAGGGTACTCTTTCCATGGAATTCGGGGATGAAATCGTGAGGTTTAAAATCCTGGATTCTATGAAGTACCCACTAGAGGAACACTCAGCATTCTTTCTCTCTCATTCTGAGTCTCCATGTGATAGTCCCTCTATTTTTGATTCCCAATCTCTTGGGGACTATTCACTTCTTAATGAAATAATGAGTATTGGGTCCAACTTGATGTCTCATTCTACTTCATCCCCTTTAATTCATGATCTTTATGATCTTGGGATTGGTTCATTTGTCCAATCATATTCGAATTCTGAGCATGTATACTCTGATTATGATATGGCTGCTAATTTTTCTGATGGATTTGATGCATTGTTCTCTCATTCAGATGATATGTATGATTGTGCACAGATGTCTACGCCACTCATGCTTCCATCCATTCAGCATCCACCATCACTGGAACTAAAGCCATTGCCACCAAATCTCAAATACTCATACTTGTTAAGTGGTGAAAAATTACCTGTTATCATTGCTAACAATCTCTCTTTTGAACATGAAGAAAAACTTTTGAATCTTTTGAGGGAGAACATCAGGGCAATCGGGTGGACCTTGGCTGACATATCAGGTATTAGCCCCTCCATTTGCATGCATAGGATTCTTTTGGAAGATGGAGCTAAACCGGTGAGGCAACCACAAAGGAGACTCAATCCAACCCTTCTGGAGGTTGTTAAAAAAGAGGTTGAAAAATTGCTCGAGGCAGGTATAATCTATCCCATTTCAGATTCTCAGTGGGTAAGTCCTATTCAGGTTGTGCCTAAGAAAAGTGGTGTTACTGTTGTTAAAAATGAGAAAGATGAGTTAGTTCCAATGAGGGTACAAAACAGTTGGCGCGTGTGTATTGATTATAGGAAACTAAATCATTCCACTCGCAAAGATCATTTCCCCCTCCCATTTATTGATCAGATGCTTGAGAGACTAGCTGGGAAGACACACTATTGTTTCTTGGATGGATTTTCTGGATATTTTCAGGTTCCTATAGCTCCGGAGGATCAGGAGAAGACTACATTCACCTGTCCCTTTGGGACATTTGCCTATCGGAGGATGCCATTTGGACTTTGCAATGCCCCAGGTACCTTCCAGAGATGCATGGTGAGTATTTTTTCTGATTTTATTGAGACCTGCATGGAGGTATTTATGGATGATTTTACAGTGTATGGATCTTCATTTGATGAATGTCTAAGTAGTTTGGAAAATGTGTTGAATCGTTGTATTGAGAAGAATCTAGTCCTGAACTTTGAAAAGTGTCATTTCATGGTAGAGCATGGCATTGTCTTAGGGCATGTAGTGTCAAAACATGGGATAGAGGTTGATAGATCTAAGGTAGACATCATTTCATCCTTACCCTACCCTTCATGTGTGCGTGATGTTCGATCATTCCTTGGACATGCTGGATTTTATCGACGCTTCATCAGATATTTTAGTAAGATCGCTCTACCCTTATCTCGATTGCTTCAAAAAGATATTGACTTCAATTTTGATAATTCATGCAGGGTATCATTTGATGAGCTAAAGAAGTGTCTGACCACTCCACCGATCATACAGCCCCCACGGTGGGAGATTCCTTTTGAGCTTATGTGTGACGCCTCCAACTTTGCGGTTGGAGCTGTCTTATCTCAGAGGGTGGAGGGACGTTCACATGTGATCGCCTATGCATCGAGGACACTAGATTCAGCCCAATCAAACTACACCACAACAGAAAAGGAGTTTCTTGCTGTTATATTTGCTTTAGATAAATTTCGTTCATATTTATTGGGCTCTAAAGTAGTTGTTTTTTCTGACCATGCAGCTTTGAGGTACCTCCTAAAGAAGCCAGATGCAAAGCCACGACTTATCCGTTGGATGCTCCTTCTTCAAGAGTTTGACCTTGAGATAAAGGACAAGAAGGGGTCAGAGAATTTGGTGGCGGACCACATGAGTAGGCTTACTCACACACTAGAGGGTGACACCTTGGACCAGGTACCACTTCAGGACACTTTCCCCGATGAGCATCTCTATACCATCTCAGGTAAGCATCCTTGGTATGCTGATTTAGTTAATTACATTGTTGGCTCTGAAATCCCAGTAAATTTGAAGAAGCATCAAGTCCAAAAATTAAAAAGTGAGTCTAGGTATTATGTGTGGGATGATCCATACCTCTGGCGCATGTGTAGTGACCAAGTCATTAGGAGGTGTGTTCCCGATCATGAGTTTGAGTCTGTTTTGCATTTCTGTCATACACTTGCTTGTGGTGGACACTTTGGACCCCAACGGACAGCTAGGAAGGTTTTAGACTCAGGATTATATTGGCCTAGTTTATTCCATGATTCCCATGTATTTTGTAAGTCATGCTCTCGTTGCCAACACACTGGAAACATTTCAAGAAGACACGAGATGCCCCAACAACCCATTTTATTCTGTGAGATTTTTGACGTTTGGGGAATTGATTTTATGGGACCTTTTCCTAGTTCATTTGGTTTCTTGTATATCCTTGTTGCTGTCGATTATGTGAGTAAATGGGTGGAGGCCAAGGCCACCAGGACTGACGATTCTCATGTTGTTGTGGATTTTGTCAAAGCACAGATTTTTTGCAGGTTTGGAGTACCAAAGGCCATCATCAGTGACCAAGGGACACACTTTTGCAATAGGAATTTTGCTTCCCTCCTTCGGAAGTATGGGGTGACACACAAAACATCAACACCATACCACCCCCAAACAAATGGCCAGGCTGAGGTTTCAAATCGTGAGTTGAAACAAATCTTGGAGAAAACCGTGCAGCCAAATAGGAAGGATTGGAGCAAGCGCTTGGATGATGCATTGTGGGCTTATAGGACAGCATACAAGACCCCCATTGGTATGTCCCCATTTCGGATTGTTTTTGGGAAAGCGTGTCATCTCCCCGTGGAAGTCGAGCATCGGGCATATTGGGCTATAAAGAAATGTAACATGGATTTGGCCCAAGCTGGAATTCAAAGGAAGTTGGAAATTCAAGAGCTTGAGGAGATTCGCCTGTCATCATATGAGAACTCAAGGCTCTACAAGGAAAGATCAAAAGTAGCTCATGACAAAATGATCCAACAAAGGGAGTTTCATATTGGAGAGAAAGTCCTTCTCTATAGTTCACGACTGAAGTTGATGCCTGGTAAGTTGCGTTCCAGATGGTTAGGTCCTTATATTGTGTCTAATGTTTTTCCTTATGGTGCAGTGGAGATCACACAAGAGGACACTGGAAGGAGCTTTACAGTCAATGGGCAACGTTTGAAGAGATACATTGAGGGACATCCTACTGATGCAGTGGATTTTATCACACTGCATGACCCCATCATCACTTGATCACATCAGGCTGTTCCTAACCCTTTCACTTTTATATTATTTGTCCTATTTAAAAATTCTGCATTTCATGTGCATATATCATCTCACGGGTTCACATTGAGGACAATGCAATATTTTAAGTGTGGGGGAGGGAACCTTTTAGTTTAGTAATTTCAATTGTTTTCCTGTTAAAAAAAACCAAAAAACAAAAAATGTGTGTTTTTCAAAATTTGTGTGTTTATTTTACAATTTTCTGTGTGTTTTTGAAACTTTTGAGCTGAAATGATTCTCATCACCATTTTTAAATCCATATCAATAAGTGAAACAATTTACCCCTTGAAACTAAGCTTACATGAATGCTGAAATGACTTTGTTTCATGTTCAAATATTTAGTAATTTCATGGAAAGTACACCGAATTTTGAATCCCATGCCACATCTCACTGTCTTTAAATTTGAAATCACTTTCCTGTGAGGATTCTGAACCATTATTTTCATATTCTTTACATTCACCTCACTTCTTGAGATAACCAAACCATACTTGATTTAACCAGAATTTGATCTATTCCTGTCAAAACTTGAGGGTTTGAGGTACATATGTTTAAATGATTGAGGCATTTGTTTGGTATTAAAGCCCCCTTTTCAAAGAATCCTTTTTTATAATGGCCTACCTTAAATATTTAATCCTTGTAGCCCTTAGAAGCCATGCACAGCCTGTTAGGTTAAGCCACATTACAAGCCAATTTTCCCTATCCAACCAACTCTTGAAGTGAAATTTCATAATCTAGTTGAGCTTAAGTGTGGGGGAAGCTGTCTTGTGTTGTACCACCACATTATGTGATACTTTGGGTGGAAAATTAAATTCTGAAGAGATGTGTTTGCTGCTAAAGAAAGTCATTATATTGAAAGCTGTGCCTTTTCTGGAGCTTTCATGACAAGTGAAGCTGTGCCTTTTCTGGAGCTTCTAATTGAGGTGGAAAGCTGTGCCCATCTGGAGCTTTCAAGAAAATCATGTTTTAGAAGATTGACATTTTTTTATGCTGAAATGATGAATGGTGTAAACCTTTCATGACTTTTCATGATGATGGAGCTGAATTGATACTATGGGGATTGAAGAGAAGACCATATTTAAGTGAAAATTAGATTAATGCAATTTTGCTTTAAAAGAGTCAAGCCCTCCTCATTCAGCCTCAGAGTTTTTCACATATTAATCCTACCAACTGAAAGCCACAGAACAACCCTGAAAAGTCCTCATGATAAACATATGTCCTTGACTCACATCGGGTAGCGATGTAGGAATCTATCAAGCCTATGGTGACCCTTGTATGAGTTTGGATGAGAAAGACATTGCAAAAAAATTGATATTTGAGTGATGAGAGAAAATTCAAGCGAGGTAAGTGTTTTGTGCATGGGTGGATAAATGAAGTGGAAATATATTGAATGATATAAATGGAGAACCTGAAATAAGGTTTTTTATGAGGCATGATATCTTTTTTATTCTTGGTGTGAAATTGATTGATCTTAAAGATATGTGATTAAAATTGGTTTTGATTTGATATTGATTTTACTTGATATGAGGTTTTGCCCAGGTGTGCAAAAGGGTAAGTGTGGGGGAGTTGATAAAACACTATTTTATTGAATATTTTATTGATAATAAATGATATAATTTCCTCACATTGTGTTAAATATGTTTATTTATAAAATATTTGGGATTTGATCATTCATTTGAAAATTTGGTGAAAATTCCAGTTTTACCCTTAATAGTGCACTGTATTATTTCAAAGATAAATATTTTTATATTTATTATTTGAATTAGAAATTTTGTAACAGTGTTCCTAACTTAATTATCTACAACTTTTATTCAGGACACTAAAGCTAAAGAGTTAATTTGGTTGTTGAAATTGGGCCATGAAGTCAAAGTTGGGCTGGGCTCGCCAGAATGGAGAAGGTTCTGTATTTGGGCCATATATTCTACATACGGGCTTGGATTGAGCCCAAATTTTGTTGAAAGCTCGGGGACATGATGTGGCACAAATCATCCTTCTGGAAGGCCGGCCAATTCACGCGTTTTGGTGGTCAAATGGGCGGTGAAAGTTTCATTAAAATATTTGGCCGAGATTTTGCATTCACACTTGAAACCACTTTAAACCTAGCCTCCCCTCCACTCTATAAATTAGTGATTTTCTCATTTGGAGAGGCTGGTTCGTGCATTGGGAGATTGGAGGCAGAGGAGAATTGGTTTCAACCAAATTATCCAACCATTGTAAGAGAGGTAGCTCTTGAAGCAAGGATCCTCTCATCGAAGCCTCCTTCTCTCCTTCATGTTGTAATTGTTTTGTTTGTGTAATAAACTTCTTTGTTCTTCTTTTATTTCTTCTCTTTTCCTATGTTTTATTTAAATTTATTCTTCTCTTAATCTTCCTCTTGGGGCTGGAATTCTTGAGTAGAAGCGATATTGGGTTATACCCATTATAAACCTTTGCACATGCAAAACGCTTCTACGATGATTACGCCACCCATGGAAGAGTAATTTTTAGTGATCGATCTATCTTCTACCCTCTTAATTTAATTATTTTGAATCATTGAGCCTACTGTAATTCACTTAATATGATCCATGAATTATGTTTTTAAATTGTAAGAAACTAAGCAAGCAATTGAACAATTAACACAAAAACATGCGAGGTCGGGATTTTGTGTAAATTGTGAGAGCGCGATCTTAATCGGTAATACAAGACCACACGGGATTAATTTGTAGAGTTCAAATATAATCCCTAAACACAATTCATCCTCATTTCCAGAATGGATATTTGCCTTAATTTACCACTGATCATAAGCTAATCTTAGAACATCAATCAAAGCAGGGTGCTGCGATTGCACGTTCCAAAGTTAGCCTAGGTTTAAATTCACATCATCTTTGTGGTAAAGTTAATTCTCGTAGGGTTCGGGATTTAACAAATTAAGGGATCATAATTAAGTGAATGTTAATTTAAATGATAATGATTAATAATAAATTGAAGAGGTAGAGTTAGATCGATTACGCTTTTTAAATAGATTTCTAAAAAAAACATCTTCTTGTTGTGTCATTTAAATTGAAATTCATTTCAAAACTAAAAACAAAAAAAAATTATACAATCTTCTTCCAGCAAACTTCTTCTAGATTCATAAACTATAAACAACCACCCCCATCCTTTCAAGTAGTGTTTTTATTCTCTTTTATTTTACTTCTTTAATACCTCTAAAAATTGTTTTAATTCACTTCCTCCTTTGAGAGACGACCTTGGTTAGCCCCCTATGCTAAACCAAGTAAACTAAACATTAGCTTCATAGAGTGTTGTGCTTGGAGTTTTACCCAACGTAACTCACTTTTGAAGTTATTTTGAGAGCGTGTGCGACATCGCTCTTTCACTCCACCTGAGATAATATATACTTTAAACTATTTTGGTCCTTATATATCTCACATCTTCTGAAGTTAATGAGTTATATAGTTCTTTTCCTGGATTTTTAATTGTCTTAATTCGTAATAAATTACCATAACACTCAGTATAATGATATAATCAAGCCCTTTCTTTTAACCATAACTATAAATTATAAATATTTTATTACCTGATGGTGAAGTCAAAATCAATGCATTAATCAGTCTCCTATTTAGATCTTCAAAACAGTCCTAAAATTTCCTTGACCATGTGAATTTAACCCCTTTATGTGTTAACTTGGTTAATAGTCTGGGAAATCAGGAAAAATATTAAACAAACCACTGATAGTTACCCATTAAGCCCAATAAACTAGGGATATTAGTTATGTTCCCTAGTGTTTTCCATTATTTTATTGCCTTTATCTTCAAAGGGTTAATAGATAGACCATCCATTAAGAAAATATGTCCATGAAAAGAAACCACGTTGATCTAGAATTCATAATTTTTATACATCACATATAATTCCTTTTTTATGAGGGTCTCTAGAATTATTTTAAACGACTCTAATGTTATTTATAACTCTTATAATATATCAATATGTAATCAAAGAATACAACCATAAAGTTATTATGATACTCCTTTTATAACTTATTCAAAAAATCCGAATATATATAAGGTATATTACTCAATCCAAAAGGAAATACCATAAAACAATAATTTCTATACATTATTGGAAATGTCATCTTCAGTATATCATCCTTCTTTACCCATAGTTATTGATAACAAGAGATAGGATTAATATTTTAAAAGTATTGGGATCCTTAATATTGATCAAATAAGACATCAATGTAGGGAAAGTTATATATAATATATATATTAATGACAGTTATCTCTATAAAATGAATGCACAATCTCATGGAATTATCCTTCTTTTTCAAGAATAAAAATGGGGCTCTCCACAGTGAAACACTAGGGAGTATAAATCCATTATCACTCAACTAATGTAATAGTTTCCTCAACTCCAAAAACTCCACTGGTTTCATTATGTATGGAGTTTTAAATATAAGACTTTTATAATAAATGAGTTCAATTGATAACTCCACATCATGATTTAGTGGGTGACCATGTAATTTTTCTAGAAAAAACGTCAATGAATTTTTTGTACCATGGGTGAATAATCAATTAATAGTATATCTTCATTATTCATATATTCACTTGATATTCATCTCTATCCAAAATTTCATTAAGGAGAGATTGTGGGGGGTCATCTAGTCCTCATTTAGATGATGAAGTTTCCCTTCTAAAGACAAATGGTTCAACCTCACCTTTATGAATCATAATCCATTTATCTTGGAAATAAATTTTTTCAGTATAATATGAAAGATAATAAATACCAAGGATCATACCAAATTCAACCATAGGTATAATAACAAATTTTGAAACTGGGGTATTCCCATGGATCATAATTTGATCTACCTGACATATCTTTGTTTCCATAAGACTCCCATATGGTGTCTTAATTGATAACTACCTTACAAGTGTTCTATGGAAGTATCTAGTATGTTAAAAAAAATAGAATATATTGAATATTTAAATGATCTAGAATCATAAAAATAATTATCTAACTTTGAGGTAACAATCAATGTACCTTCCATTATATCATCAGGAACTTGAAATTCAGTTGCGGTAATCCCATAAGCATATCCTTTCTCCCTTTTAATTTTTTGACTTAATTATATTGTTGTTTGGGGAATTGATTTTAATAATGTACCTTATCCCTTTAGTTAAATAATTTAATATCAATAGATTATATTTTTTCTTTTCATTGGTGAGGTTGATAATGTTTCTATATAAACTTGTAATAAACTCTTATTTTCAACCTGAAATCCCTAGGTTGTTTCATCACATAGTTTTATCATGTATGAAATCACATCATAACATTATTCCCCATAGTTTCATTTTTATTCCCATGATGCTCAGTCGACCTATTCTTCTACTAATTTCCATTGAATACATGTTATAGAGAACTAATTTTCTATATTAATGTTTCTTAAGACTATATCCTCGTATGATAAATAATTCTAAGAGACGAACCACCATCAAAGGATTGGTTTTAGACTATCAGAGAAAAGATCAATATTTATTCTTGGTATACATTTACAGTCCACATCATTAATAGATAAACATTTAATTTTAGGCACAAACTCAACAACATTTTCCTCTTTATTTTATTAAATATTGGGGAATTTTATTTTTCATTTTGTAAGAACCCGAGTTTTTGGAAACGGGTCAAATTCCGACCCGGTTTAAACTTTTGACCGGTTTTTTTAGAAGTCTGGAAAATCTGGGCAGTTTCCGGAAATTACCAGACTACACGCCGTGTACATTAAGTACACGCTGTGTATGAGTTACCCGAGTGACCAGCCTTGGTCTCGCCGAGTACATGCCCTGTAAAGACTGTGTAGAACTTTCCTACTACACAGTGTGTATTTATAGACACGCCGTGTATCCCTCACCCGTGCGAGGCCAGGTACATGTCGTGTGGTGCCCAGGTGTAAATTTCCATATACACGATGTGTAGCCTTCCTTTCCATGCCGTGTACCCTTGCCCCGTGTAGCGGCTGAGACCCTGACCGTGTCCTGACCGTGTACACGGTCCAGACCGTGTGCCGGACTCCTCTTAATTCGGAGTACGGAAACACGTATACACGGCGTGTACTTGGTAAATAATGCGGTGTAATTTTTTTTATTTTATCGACCGAGGCGTCGTCACGCCTCATTCCTAGTTTTCTATTCCTCTCCCCCTTTGGACGAACAGTCCATCCGAAAGACATCCACGAACACAAATCCTTCTAGATCCGTTGTACGACCTCTGTTATTCGGTCTGTCGGAGGCAGCGAGACCGCATTAGAGAGGCTAACCCTGCGCACCCTTCTTCTTCCTTGATTCCTCACATGTTCCTCCACAGATTCCATCTGAACGGAATTTCCAGATTTAACAGAAAAACAGATCTACCGCGATTCAGTCTGATTCAGAGGCTGAAATCAAAGGAGTGGCATCGTACGAGTACGAGGTATGTGGTGAATATATTTTTTTTGTGTTTTCGTAGACAATATGGGGTTGCGACATTCAGACGTGATGTCGGTTTTTGAGAGAGACCATGTTAATTTGTTTTTATTTAATTATCTACATTATGGAATGCCTCTGGGTATTCCCTAACCCTGTTGTGATTGATCGAGACCGGGTTAGAGGTCGTTGCTCGTTTGGGGCAATTTGACCGGGTGTGCTGAAATGCGTGTGAATTGGGCCATTGTTTAAACTTTTGTGTTTATACTGCTTATTGAATGTCTCGAGTCAAACTGTTTAGTTTAATTGTTAAATCTTGAATGAGTTAGGTGCTGGTATGGGATAAGATAGGTTAGTGCAATTTGACTGTTTAGTGATTGCCTGTTTAAAGTGATGCTTCCATGTATGAACATGCAATGTGTGATATTGCCTGTGTTGAACTTCTTGTTGTGTTGGGCGTGGCCCAAATATATTGTTGAGTGATGGGGATCACAGGTTGGGGCTTTGGCTCAGGATACTTTGGGTAGTTTCTACCACAGGATTAGGCGTCATGGACGTCAGTTGAGGCAGTTGGACTATCAGGTTGGGCTTTCGCCTGGGTTACTTGGATGGCGAGGACGTCTGACTTGAGTGAAAGGTTCGCAAGGACACCAGGTGTCATAGTTGTTGTGGCTTGGGACATACTGAGGTGATTACTGCTCACCGGGTACTTTTGAGTAGTTTGCACGCAGATAGATTCCGAGATGAGGTGGTACGGCCACACGCTGGGTAGAGGCCCCCAGTAGATGCGGTTAGGAATTTTGGGGTGGGGGTGCTTTCCATGAGAAGCCACGTGGAAGGTGAGAAGACTTCGGGAGATAGCATTGAGGCGGTCAGGTTGGGGGCAGAGGCTCGCCGTGATTTGAGGGCAGACATCGCTGTCCCTCCGGTTATCTTTTGAGGACAGGTATCGTTGTTCCTCAGGATGTTGTTCCATAGGCAGGTTGAGATTTTAAGCTGGGTTATGACGTTTGGGCGTCCCTTCAGGATGACGGTACTTGAGACACATGGTGTCAGGTGGCACGGGGTGCTGGGATGCAGATCAGACTTTCCGGCGTTGGCTGAAGCAGGTGACACTTCCAGGTGGCTGCTGAGCACCAGTGATGTCCTTTTTTACTTTTGGGCTTTGCACTGTTCAGTATTTTTCATATATAAGCATGTCATCCTAAACACATATATTAGGTACGCACCCTTGGGTGGTATCCTACTGAGACTTGTCTCACACCCAACACGGGCCCTTCGAGACGAGTGTAGACTTTATGAAATTGCGTGCAGGTGGAGGGGCAGCCTCGGGAGCTCGACTTTAGTGCTGTTGACTTGCAGCCTAGCACAGACCTTGAGGTCATGCCATACTAGAGTTACTTGTTTAGTATTCTTTTCTTGTATCAGCATGTTTACTTTATATTGTAGCTACTACTGGGTAGCCATTGGTGCCATTATATATGTAATGATTTTCATAACTTTCTTGGATGCATGCTTGGTTGTTTTAGCAGTTATTGTAGTTGATTACTGGCATGACGTTCTATTTACATTCTGCTACTGTTGTTTTTACATTGTTTCCACTGTTTATTGTTATTGAATGTGCTTCCGATATGCGGGTCTGGTTCAAGTCTACTGAGTAATTTATTTTCACTGCGCATTTTAGTTTATTACTTGGACCAGCACCTTTAATTCCTCCGAGAGGTTATAGCCTCCCCACTATACCTATTCAGACCCTCGCTGTTAGTCGGCAGCCTTTGGTGTTCAAGGGAGGTGCGCCTAAGGTAGTAACATCCGACCCGTTCGGCATTGTTTGGGTGGATAGCCGGGTCCGGGTCGTTACAAAGTGGTATTAGAGGAAGTTTGACAAGGATTTAGTAGTAGTGTTTTTCTAGATACTAATGATATTGAGACTTCTCCTTTTATTTGTGCTGGTTTTACTATTTAGGGTATGGTAGACTGGAGATAGGTTGTTGTTGGAACTTGATTTTTGAACTTGTGCTTGGGTGCCTACAACCCCATGTACGAGGCATAGATTGAGTTGCCGGAGGTGGGAATTGATTTTTGTTTTTTGCTCAGATTATTATAGTAGATATGATTTCCACCTCAGTGTCCCACTTTATGTGTGATGTTATTGATTATGATATGTAATCCTTGGCCGGTATGGCAATGGTTTCTTCCTTGGATTTTGATAGGTACATTTTAGGGTATTTCAATTTCATAACTGCACATATGCTTTGTGAAGTGATAATACCATGTGAATAAAATCAATCGCCATCCTATGTATGCTCTGAAATGTGAATAGGTAAAACTCCTGATAGAATTACTTGTTTATGGTGATGTATATTCCATGCTTTTTATTTTTTACAATTTCATGTTGCAGGATATTTGGGTCTGGCTCATATGAGAGCAGAGAGATACTATGGTTGAGGCAGTGTAACTGTCAGGACTGGACAACTCGGTCGTCGGGATTGAGGCAACGTTGGTTGTCAGGGTGTGCATGGCCCTATGTACTAATTATACTTGGCTCTTTTTAGGGCAGGTAAGAAGCCCATGAGGTCGGGATGTCATGTGGCATGGGTTTCGGTGAGGGGGAGTAGGGTAGTTGTTATGCACTGCCTTTTACTACTTTCCTTATCTAGATAGAATATATTGTTATATATATTTATGTGGGTTGTTTGAACATTTATGGTATTCAGTGGGTTACTTCTTCACGACACGATGGAGCAACAGGCAGGAGAGGATATGGTACCGTAGGATCACGTTCAGAATCCAGTGCAGGCAGAGCATGACCCGTAGGTACAGGCTCAGGGACAGGATCAGGTTCAGGATCCAGTGCAGGCAGGGCAGCATCCGGGTTTGGCAGCATTTGGACCGTGGCTTGACGAGAAGCTCCTAGCTATCCTAGTATGCGTCTTGCAGGGGATTGACTGAGGCACGCTGGGTACAGAGCCTTCTATGGCGTATCTGACACGGGAGTTCCAGTCGCAACACCCGCCACTTTTTCAGGGCGAGGGTGGTCCACATGAGGCAGAGAACTGGATAGAGAGTATGCACATGATCTTCGAGCAGCTCGAGACGCCTTCAGGGCGGAGGGTCAAATTGGCGACGTACATGCTGAGAGGAGCGACAAAATGTTGGTGGGATGTGCAGGTACAGGCTCGTAGGCACGAGGGACTGGCGTGGAAGGACTTCGAGGACAGGTTCTTTGAGCACTTTTATCCAGAGACGGTGAGGGTAGAGAGAGCTCAAGATTTCTTGAGTATTCAGTAGGGAGATATGTCTGTCATGGACTACGCTTCTACTTTCAAAGAGTTGTCTCGCTTTGCACCTGGTATGGTGAGAGATGATGCAGCTAGGGTGAGGTGCTTCGAGGATGGCTTGCGATATGCCATTCGGGTCTAGGTGAACATCTTCAGGCTGGGTTCTTTCTCCGAGGCAGTGAATCAGGTGCTCTTAGCCGAGGGAAACGAGAGAGAGAAATCTCATTTTGGAAGGGTGATAACCCCAGGTAACGGTTCAGACAGGAGGAAGCGAGGGAGAGGTGATTTCCAGCAGGGCGGGCAGGGCAAGGACTCAGCTAGACCACCTCATGGAAGTTCAGCACTGGTTTGCTTTCAGTGCGAACAACCGGGACATATTCGGGCTCAGTGTGATAGGCCCTCGAAGGAGTGCCAGGCCTGTGGACAGGTCAGGCATCTGGAGAGGTTTTGCAGGCAGCCTTCTCAGACAGTCGGCAGGCAGGGACCAGGACAGACTGTGGCCTCAGGAGTTGGTTCAGGTTCGGTACCAGGAGAGGGTGGCCGAGGTTCAGCTGCACGTGGAGGAAGTGACAGGGACAGTAGGACCCAGCTGAGGGGTCTGTGGCCGGAGACTGGGGAAGCACTGTAGGGAGGTGAGGCACCAGGCAGTTGGGATTCAGGCCAGGTGCACGTTGTGGAGCTTCCAGGGATTGAGCAGGCTGGAGAGCCGACGACGGTGGTAGGTACACCACAGGTGTGGCCGTGAGTTTCATTACATTCTTTTGGCATGGCCTCTTGAGGCATGTCTGGTTGAGTGCATAGGATGCACAGGATACTTGTGGACTGACTAGATTCTAGTTCGTGGGATTGACATCATATCAGATGCGTTTTATGTTTTATTTATGTATTTGAGATGCGTGTCATCAGGAGCATCAAGGATGCAGGTTACTTGAGGTGCCATGGGCATCGGGGCATCGTGGATGCAGGTAACATGAGGTTCATGGAACCAGGTTTGAATTGAGCATCTATTAGATGCATGACCTCAGGTTGGCGGACTTCGATGTGGTGAGAGTTACATTGGGTGTTGGGAGCGACACGTGAGCACCGAGGAGGTCCAGGGGTGATGATGCGTCACAGGAGGACCATGGGCCCGGGAAATAGGTCGTTGGGCCTTGTTTGTTTAATTGTTTGCTTTGAGCATTGTTCATGTTGAGACCGAGTAGGAAATTCCTAAGGTGGGGAGCCCCTTTTAAGAATTTAGCTATATCATTGAGACCGGGGTAGTCTAGGTTGTTTAACCGGGATGGGCGTGTTCGGTTCCATCTCCTGCTTTCGTTTGGTAGCTCGGGAATGAGCTACGTTAAGGTAGGGAGTTTGTAAGAAACCGAGTTTTTGGAAACGGGTCAAATTCAGACCTGGTTTAAACTTTTGAGTGGTTTTTTTAGAAGTCTGGATAATTTGGGCAGTTTCTGGAAATTTCTAGACAACACGCCATGTACTTTAAGTACACGCCCTGTATGAGTTACCCGAGTGACCGGCCGTGTGCTTGCCGAGTACATGCCGTGTGAAGACTGTGTAGAACATTAATACTACATGACATTTATTTATAGACCATCCATGTATCTCTTACCCGTGCGAGGCCAGGTACATGTTGTGTGGTGCCCAGGTGTAAATTTCCATCTACAGGGCGTGTAGCTTTCCTTGACACGCCGTGTACCCTTGCCCCGTGTAACGAACGAGACCTTGACCATGTGCTAACTGTGTACATGGTCCAGACCATGTACCGGACTCCACATAAGTCGGAGTATGGAAAAACGTATACACGGCTTGTACTTCGGAAATACATGGCATGTACTTTTTTTATTTGATCGACCAAGGCGTCATCACGCCTCATTCCCCGTTTTCTATTCTTCTCCCCCTTTGGACGAACAGTCCATCTGAAAGACCTCCACGAACACAAATCCTTCTAGATCTGTCGTACGACCTCCGTTCTTTGATCCATCGGAGGCAGAGAGACCGCATCAGAGAGTCTAACTCGTGCACCCTTCTTCGACCTTGATTCCTCACATGTTCCTCCATTGATTCCATCCAAACGGAATTGTTAGATTTGATGGAAACACAGATCTACCGAGATTTAGTCCGATTCAGAGGCTGAAATCAATTGAGTGGCATCGTACGAGTACGAGGTAGGTGGTTCATAACTTTTTTCATGTTTTTGTAGACAATTATGGGTTGAGACCTTCGGGCGCGACGTCGGGTGTTGAGCGAGACCCTGTTTATTTGTTTTTATTTAATTATCTGCATTATGGAATGCCTCTGGGTATTCCTTAACCCTGTTGCGATTGAGGGAGACCGGGTTAGAGGTTGTTGCTCATTTGGGGAAATTCGGCCGGGGTGCCGAAATGCGTGTGAATTGGACCATTGATTAAACTGTTGTGTTTATACTGCTTATTGAATATCTCGAGTTAAACTGTTTAGTTTAATTGTTAAATCATGAATGAGTTAGGTGCTGGTATGGGATAGCACAGGTTAGTGCAATTTCACTGTTTAGTGATTTCTTGTTTAAAGTGATGCTTCCAAGTATGAATTGGCAATGTTTGATATTGCCTGTGTTGAACTGCTTTTTGTGTTGGGCATAGCCCGGATATATTCTTGAGTGATGGGGATCACGGGTTGGGGATTTGGATTGGGATACATTGGGTGGTTGCTATCACGGGATTGGGCGTCATGGTCGTCGGTTGAGGAAGTTAGACTGTAAGGTTGGGATTTGGCCCGGCTTACTTGGATGGCGAGGACATCTGACTTGAGTGACAGGTTCTCAGGGACACGAGGTGTCAGAGGTGTTGTGGCTTGGGACATATTGAAGTGATTACTGCTCACCGGGAACTTTTGAGTAGTGTGCACATAGATAGACTCCGAGATGAGGTGGTACGGTCACTCGTTGGGTAGAGGCCCCCGGTAGATGATGTAAGGTATTTTTGGTTGGGGGTGCTTTCCATGGGAAGCCACGTGGAAGGTGAGGACCCTTCAGGGGATAGCTTTGAGGCGGTCAGTTTGGGGGCAGAGGCTCGCCATGATTTGAGGGAAGACATCGTTCTCCCTCCGGTTATCTTTTGATGACAGGTATCACTGTTCCTTAGGATGTTGTGTCATAGGCAGGTTGAGATTTCAAGCTGGGTGACGACGTTTGGGCATGCCTTCGGGACGTCGATACTTGATACACATTGTGTCAGGTGGCACGAGGTGCCGGGCAGCAGATCAGACTATCCGGCGTTGGGCGAAGAAGGTGACACTTCCTAGTGGCTGCTAAGCACCAGTGAAGTCCTTGTTTACTTTTGGGCATTGCACTATTTACTATTTTTCTTATATAATCATGTCTTCCTAAACACTTATATTAGGTATGCACCTCTGGGTGAAATCCTACTGTGACTGGTCTCACACCCTACACATGGCCTTCGGGATGCGTGTAGACATTATGAAATTGCATGCAGGTGGAGGGTCAGCCTCAGGAGATGGACTTTAGTGCTGTTGACTTGGAGACTAGCATAGACCTTGAGGTCGTGTCGTACTGGAGTTACTTGTTTAGTATTATTTTCTTGAATCAGCATGTTTACTTTATATTGTAGCTACTACTGGTTAGCATTTGGCGCCATTATATATGTATTGATTTTCATGACTTTCTTGGATGCATGCTTGGGTGTTTTAGTAGTTATTGTAGTTGATTACTGGCATGACGTTCTGTTTACTTTCCGCTGTTGTTGTTTTTATATTCTTTCCACTGTTTATTATTATTGAATGTGCTTCCGCTATGCGGGTCTGGTTCGAGTCTTCTGAGTAATTTATTTTCACTCCGTATTTTAGTTTATTACTTGGACCATTACCTTTAATTCCTCCGAGAGGGTATAGACTCCCCACTATACCTATTCCAACCCTCGCTGCTAGTCGGCAGCCTTTGGCGTTCAGGGGAGGTGCGCCTAAGGTAGTAACACCTGACCCGTTCGGCACTGTTCGGGTGGCTGGCTGGGTCCGGGTCATTACACATTTATAGTATTTTTTAAAAAGATAATTATTTTTAATAGAATACTTAATTGAAATTTACCTATTCCATGAACTTGATTGCATCTTCTAATTTTTTTTCAATTATCATCCACCATTTGTAAGAATCTCCCTTTAGATCATATACTATCGTGATGAAATTTTACAATCCACTTCTTCCCAAATAGAAATATATTCTTTATAAACATGATCCTTTGTTTTGGTACCGTTGGATTAGTAGTTCCAATGAATGGTAGAGGTTGTTATGGCCTGAATTGTTCCAATATTGTTACAACAAGTTGTGGGTTAGAAGGCCTGTCTAGGTTGGTGGGATGATTTTTCATAAACTAGGTCAACTTCCCTAATATGGTTATGATCTAATTAAACTCAACTATATCTCCATTAACTTGATCAAGGATAATATCCCTCCATTGAATACGAGTGTTGATATGGTTCACATTCCTCATGTTAATCACCATAAATCTACAATGTAAAACATGTAATTAGGACATGATATTGAATTGTAAAATATAATTCCTAGAAGGATTTTCTATAGTCTCCCATAGAAATATTGACATGTTTTTATAGTTCATGGGGTATCTTACTTGGTCCAACTAAATATAATCCACAAGTTTACTATAAAACATAATTTTATACCAATTATAACATACCATAATCCAGAAACCTAGAGCCGCTACTTATATAAAATATGATTATGGTGTATAAAATAACTCAAATAGGTAGTATATACACAATAGAAAGAAAATTTGGTGTATCACACAAAATATGTATTTATGAGAGGAATTTGTGAAGGAATCCTCTTTCCACTTGTGTTCAATTCCATGAAAGTTATTTAAACTACTGTATCATAATCATATATTTCCTAATAACTTTATTTATAACCATCCTCAAATACATTTTCATTCAAAATTTCCAAAAATAGTAATTCTCTATATGAATTCTTTTGATTTTGTACCTCGGTGTTTATAGTTTTGATCATTTGAACTTGTTTCATAATAACGGTGTTCATAATAATTTTTTTTGAAAATTACGTTATTTATAGGTCATGAAATTTACTATTAGAGATGATATATAATAATTTCTGATGATTAAAATTCATTTCATGAGTATTTAGACCTTTTACTTGAATAAGATGTTGATAATAAGCATGTTTTAGTGATTTTTTTATGATTGGATGGTGATTATTTAATTGATGAATCAAATATGTAAAGAATATCTCCAGTACCAAAAAAAATTTAATTTACACATTTAAATCATATTATACCATTAAATAATTTTTCATATTCATCCATGATGTAAATGAATAGTATTGATTAAATAAGTTGTTAAACCAAACCAAACATGAATATGCTTTCATTTAATGAATGATTATAAGGTGGTTTTATTATAATCATAGTATATAAGAATCATAATGATCTTATTCAGTCTTTTTAAGTGTGATATATTATAATTTATGGAATTATATGAACAAGTAATAGATATTAAAATATTAAAAAATTTGAATAAATGGTTATCCTTTTAGTACGATTGTCTTGAATGATTAAATCAACATTAACCTTTTTTCATGTAATAAATTGTTTCTATAATTTGTCACAATATAAAATTAATGATATTATAAACATCATATTTTTTATTTAATACCTTGATTAGATCCATCATTTTAAGGAAATGAAATATAATGAAAGAAATTACATCATGGAGGTTGTAGTCTGAACAACACATAGATAATAGTTTTTATTTTCTTAATGGATACGGTATATGAATAAACAATGATAAAAAATCAATATAGTTACATTAAAGAATATAAATGATAATAAAAAATATATATTATTATAAATAGAAATTTTTTTAAAGAAGATAATTAAGAATAAATCTATGTAGTTGATAATACTGGTGTTGGGGACTTGAAGTTTCCTTTAAATACTCTATAAATTTGAATTGATTAGGATTAATATTAATGAAAATTGGCTTATGTTAATTAGATTGTAATATATATAGAGTAAAATCAAAAAGATTAATGTATTAACTTTATTTCTATGTGTATCTTTGAAGGGTTTAAGTGGTATGTTTTTATAAGTTAAAGTAATGGCATTTTTGGAAACACATTTATATTTTTCAATAATGAAATGTCATGTTCAAGGTACCAATGCTTAAAAATAGACCAAAGTGTATGGGATGCATGGGTAATTCAATCCACATCTAAACCATTCAACCCCAGTAATTTTTTAAGTGTTAGATCTCTTAGATAGTTTCCCTTGATTTTTTATTTCTTCTACGGAGTTCACAGAGACCTCACCTCTACTGAACATGACATTGGTGGAACATTTTAGCCAAAATAAACCATCAGTAAACTCATTTAATAGATTTTTGTTTTATTTTTGGATTTTATAGGATATCATGATGGTTGTCCTCGATATCAACACATTATGATATAGTTTACCTTAGAGGAAGATTTGATTACTACGTGGTCCATAGATCATCGATTTTTCAATGGTTCCCACTTCTACCTATTTTTATGGTTATATATCATTCATATGAAGTGTTATGATCCAACTATGATGATTTGGGTATTTATTAATGAATCTAATCTTCCATTTCAAAATCCATCGATGATCCTTATGTTGGGGAATATGGTGTGTCAAATTTTGTGTTTGAACAATACAATAAACATGATTTTCAACCTATTTACCCTTATATGTATGTGAAGGATAATGTTTACAAATTTATAATTAAATTGTTACATAATAAAAATGTTTGAGAGTATCATTGTAATAAAAAGGTGGAATTGATGTACTGGAAATATTACTACTCTTCTTTAAAGAATTTGTGAAACCTTATTATATCGTGTTGTTATGGTAGAAGGGATCTCTATAGGAAGGTTTCTCCCAACCTATTGATTGGGAAAGTTCTCTTTAGCCTCTATACTTGTCCTTTGGCCTATAATGAAACACTCACATATGTTTTTCATTAGGAAAATCTTAGTGTTCGGAATTCTAAACCATTATTTGTGGATATATTTACCATGTTGAGGAAATATTTGGTTGATTTTAAGAAGACAAAGTAGGCTCTAAGAAAGGTCGGTTCCCCCGTGGATCCTTCTTTTACAAATATAGTTATGGTTGTATGGATTAGTAATGGGTAGAATATTGAGAAATTAAATGTTAACGGCGGTGATTTTACTCAAATAGATTTGTGGTATCCTTATAAGATTAAGGATTTTCCAGGTCTGAATGCAGCATTGTCTTCAAGATGGAGGCTACTTCACCAATGGGAATAATCAAGGAAAATTAAGATTCAAAATAGTTTATCTAACTTAAAGGGAAATTCAATGGATAATGATAATCAATAATTATATGAAACATACATTCCATGATTGAAGTCAAATCAGGTGTGGTCAATGTCTTATAAGGATATCAAGTTAAGTGAAAATGAAGCAGACTCCCAACCAATGACGCACTATGAGTAGGACTCCCAAGGGTTCATGATGGTTGCGTCTGGCTAAAGGAGGGGAAAGAATATTAATATTGTTTCTTGGAATTTATCAGGTCACAAGGTGTGAAGAAAGGCCTAAAAATATTATTCAAATATAAAAAAACAATTGTATCTTGATCTTAATTTATAGAAAAGAAAAATGGTACAGAGACACGATAAGGGAATAACCAATAGTTAAAGGTGACATGAAGGTTTCTACAAATTTGGGTAAGAAAGAATTCCATGAGGAAAGAAAGTAACCTGAAGGAATATTAAATGTGCACAACTATGATTCAGTGTCTTCTAAAGTGATGAATATGATGGAAGGAAATGTGGGAGTGTAGAAAATGAAATATTTGGAGCTTGTTTTACACTCTAAGGAAGAAATGATAGAATAATATTTATATATCAATCCCCTGAAGGTGGTAATCAACAAAATACATGATAGAATGATTTTAGTTGACATTAATTTTGGAGAAAAGGGAATTTAAAAACAAACAAGCTCACATCATGGAGTGAGGTTTTAATAAAAGGGTGATCAATTTAGATGAATATATCCATACTTGGGATAGGATGACCAATCATTTTGAAGTTCTTATATAGGATAATATAAATACACTGGTAACTGCTCTATAATAGGGTTTATATAGTGTGATTGAATCCAATAGCCTTAGTGATGTCAATCATTTTTATTTTTAGATCTTTTGATTTCGACTTATTTTGTTTCCGAATTTTTCCTCAAAAGATCCAATAAAATAAAAAAATTATTTAGTTATTAATGTAACATTTTATTAGTTATAAAAAAATTTGACATAAGATTAATAATATAAAATAATATTTTAATATGAAGATTTTTATTTAATACATTGATATTTTATTAATTAAAAGGTTTTATAAATTTCAAGTTAATTCTTATATAATGATACAATCGTATAAAAAACTTGTTTTGTGAAAACTTTATTTTTTACTAAAAACCGACACTTTTGGTAAAATCTCAAAAATTTATACTAAGTTTATTTCAATGTTATTAATTAAAAAATGAAGTAAGTTTGATCAATTTAAAATTATTAAATTAAAATTGTAAATAAATTCATGAATAAAATATCTTTAAAGGGAACATTGTGTTAGAGTTTAGGATATGGTGTTTACATTCTAATGTAATTTCTCGAGTGTTATAGGGAATGTATAAAATTAACACTCTATAAAATATTTCATGTCATAAGAAGCTCTTCTACACCATGAAATAAAATTTTTAAGGTTCCTCAAAGTTCATAAGGTTCTATATTTTATCATTTTGAGGAAAATTTCTCTTTTGTGAATGGATTATTCATGTCATGAAAGAATAGAGGCGAGTTTTAATGATTCTTCCCTGATGACGCTCATATTGAGAAAAATATTTCACGCCATGATGTGGTGGAGATATATTTTATTGCGTCTTCCAATTTCTGGTTTTCTATTAAATAATGAAGGAACTATTCCATAAATATCCATTTATATGTTTTTACATTACTAGAGTAAATGTGATCATTCCCTAAGAAGGTTGTCTCATTGAAAAGAAATCTTGGTGAATATCATTGGTTCAATATAGTTTGATTTGTATTCCATAGGTATGTGGGTCATTTCATGATCAATTTGAGAATCAAACTAATTATAAAATCCAAATTGTGATTCTAGCGGAATTAAAATAGATATATCAATTGGATTATTTGTATCTGGTTGTTCATTGTGAATTATTCACTAAAGAGACTAATTCACCATGGAGGTACTCAAAGATGTTGGATTTAAAATTCACTAACATAATTACACACTACAGAGGTGGATGTTTCACCATGATCAGTATATTTTTCAGATTTAGTGAAAAGAGAATATATCAAAAAATTAGGGATATAAATCAATTTAAAAAACTATACTATGATGTGATATGATGGAAATATTATATTTACTCATCCTATGACTTTCAAGGAGGTAACTCAAATAAATATAAGAGAGAGAATATTGTGTGATATCACTCCATATAAAAAAGGTGAAATATGTTAGAGAGAAATATAATTAAGCTATGTTATAGTTGTCATGTCTCTGAGAGAAAGGTAAAATAGAGTTTCAACAGATAGATATACATGAATACAGGAGAAGGAATTTTTTTTTATTTAAGTGAAGAAGAAACTAATTTCAATAAATCTATCCTAAGAAGTAAATTTTTTGATGATGACTCATGGAATGATAATTGTTATATTCATGGATAAATTCATATCCAACCTATGAATGAGTAGTGTAGATTTTAAATTCACCCATCCAAACTTGGTAAAACAAAATTGTGGTCATTCGATGTTATAATATTTGACAAAGTGGTAATACATTCATATTAATGTGACCAAATATAAAGGGGGAAAAGTAAGTGATCCTTGGGATGTAGTGAGTTGTTCCTAACCAATGGACATTGTGCGAACCTAGGGATAGGAGTGACCTAGCTTACACTCATTCTCAAACCCATGAGTTTAGTTTATTTTAGTGCATTTACACATCAATAATTTCATTATCCTTGTATTTTCATAGCGCGAGTGAACCAAGTAAAATAATTGTGTCATATGTGTATGGTTTATATTTTATGAGACATCATCGATGAGTGTGGTTCATAAATATTTATCAAACTGGGTAAAGGAAATGTCATAAGAAAAAGTAATAATATTACCAATATCTAAAGAAAATAAAATCAAGCGACCCTACAAATAATGAGGTCAATTTTACTATGGCAGTGAGGCTTTAGTGGAACAAGTGTTCATATGGTAATGAGTTTACATACCACAATTCACCGGACATGGTATCTTAAAAAAAGACCCTAGTGGTTCAAAAAAGTTATTACATTTCATAGGTTTCTTTTTTTAGATTTTATATCTACAGTTATAAAATTATTGTTTTGAGTTAATTTCCATTATACACTTATTTTTCTGATGGTATAATAAAGGGAAGAAGTGTGAAAAACAAATAGAAATTCAAAGAGATTTCATTTTATAGAATAGTTTTTAGGAAAAGTATAATTATGATAAAGAACTATAGTATCCCTCAAAAAGAAGTTTCAAATGGATATAAATATGAATTTATTAATAAATATAATGATTCTATAGTATTATCTAAAGGGTATAAAATCTATTACGATACTGGATCTATGGATTATGATGATATCATAACGAGGAAAAAGGTGGATGTTTTTCACTTAGCAGAATAAATTCATCATTATCTAACTATTTAGAACATTAATTTGAAATATGAGAATACGTATCAATATATTTAGGGTAAGGTGATAAAAAATGATTTTAGAAATTTAAATAGACTAAAAAAGATGATTTTTATATATATACTGATCTAAGGGAGAACAATGACCCCTAGACATAGTAGATAGATTTCATTTCTTCTATGATATAGAATAATTAGGCCGATTATAAGATGAAATTACTTGATTAAAATTAAATTCCTAAAATTATGGTTAATAATGTATATTTTTTTTACATATGAAAGATTTTGTCACAAAGAATAATTTTTAAAAAAATGAATTTATAAAAATAAATACTTCATTTATCTAATGGACACCAAGTTAAAAAGGCAACATGACGTTCTAAATAAAAATACTCATGCATTGAAGGATGATATTTCTAATTAGAAGAAACCCATGTAATACATGAAATCTCATCTTCAATCAAGAAGAATAATGATCCAACAATTAAAATAATACTTGGTCTTGTTTTAGAATAGTTTGGGGTAATCAAATGATAAGTGTAATCCAAAACATATAGGTGCGTTAAATGTTTTGTTTGATTACCCTTCAATATATGATAACAAATTGAATACAAAGTATTATCTATCATAGGATAACCATGAATGAATAGTTATTTCACAAATGCTTTGTTATATGGGAAAATTCTTCATTTTTCATTGTAAAATATAATTGAATATCAAGATGAATAGTTATATGGAAGATTCCAATAAAATGTAAAAATGTTATATGTATTGAAATATATTTAGAAAAATCCCTTTAAAGAATCATGAAAAAAAATCGGTCCCAAAGGGAGGTAAGGAGACATGAAATACAATTTTGAAATGCATGATAACATTTATAATTTTTGTTTTGATGAATCTGAATAAATTAACTACTATGAATTTTGAGGAAAATATGAAAACACATCCACTAAACATTGAAATGAACGTATAGATATCTTTTCAATAATTCATTCCATTCTAAGCTAGTCGGTATTGAAAGAATAAATATAAATTAATATGTAATAAAAATAGAAAATTGTTTCACACAAAATGAAAAATATATTCCCATGAGAAATTTTTTTCTTGGGATATTAAAATAATACCACCATGCTAAAATCTGATGGAAAAATAGTTCCAAGTATTCTTCTAAAAAATTTCATGAAACTTTAGGAAGAAGACTTAGAAAAGAGATAAATCGTCACATGTTTCCAAATTTATTTAATATTATGGGAAATAAGTATCCCATGGAATGATATGAGTTCATAATCCAAAAAATTCTTTTCTGGATAAACAAGGAAGCAAGAAATTTTGGAAATTAAAATTCCAAATAGTGGAAATTCAAGTGATCTTTAATGGTACGATTACCCAAGTAAGTTCATTTTGTGATTTTGAAAATGAATAGAAATAAACCCCAAGAATTTAATAAAAAGTCATATAATTTTAAAACATTTTTAGCTATAAAAATGTATTCCAAATATATGAAAAACAGAAAAATGTTTTCCAATTTTATCTCACCATCTTCCTCAACTTATAGAAAAGTGGAATTTACCCTTTCTCAATATATTTAAATTCTATAAATTATTGTTAAATTGTTCCATTTTTTATGGATATATTATATATGTGGATGTTTTTTAAAATGATATAATAATTTTTGAATCATACTGTAAACATAAAATGGAAGATACAAGAAAAACATGTTATATTCTATTAATGTTGAAATTACAACAAGAGGATTCAGAGAACCTATTAACTAATGAGACATTGTATCATATATGTGGTATCATGTAGATTTAATTATTTTATATATTGTTAATAAGTGGTCTTGAAGTGAAAATTTACATTGAAATTATAGTACCCTTTAAGTTTTTTGGAAGAGGTGGATCCTAGTCTCTCTATATTTGAGGCAAGGAATATGATGATAAAGTTAGAGATCTCAAAGAGGGAAAAGATTTATTATTTCTTTCATAAGAAATCAAATTATATAATGTAAAGTGGTATTATGTGTTTAACCTGAGTACTCTACAAGTAGTACAAAGGATGTGAATAATTATTTATTTGACAATATGAATATATTGGGCATGATAATGATGCTAAGTGGTAAGACTCTTGTTACCAAGGTCATATATTTTTAAAGATTCTACATTTATTACTTTTTTAAGAGATATTGAATTGGGATTAATGTTAAGGGTGGAGAAGAAATCACTTTTAATCCATGATTATGGATAGAAATTGATGGAAGAGTATTAAGCATGCCTAGAGAGTAGTAAGCTTCAACATGATGAGAAGGTATTTTAGATTCATTATTGGTGTTGATAATAAATCCAAAGGGAGATATTGTTATATTCTAATTGAGTATTGATGTTTAGTTGATGTTGGACTTTATTAACATTTTTTGGATGTTTTTCTGATATATTTCTCATGAATACATTTTTTTTTATTTTGGGATGTGGTAAAAAAAGATAAGATGTATGGAACTCATTAAAATGATGAAATAGTAGAAGAAATCTAGCCAGGGACCAACCATGTCATGGTCTATTGTTATTTAGAAGTATTGGATATATAAGTAACAAGAAACATAGATTTTGTTTTAAATTTAATTTAAAGGTTGTTATTTTAAAATAGTCTAGAAGGTGATATCTTTATTAGGTATAATTCATATGACAAATTCCATGAATGTTTTGGAAGAGGCTAGAAGGATATTTGTATTCAAGACAGAAGTTGTACTAAGACATCCATGTAAATTTTAGAAGATAATAGAATGAGAAATATATATAGGAAAAATATCAAAACACAACTTCCATGGTTCCACTTTGAATAGTGTTTCGAGGCATTGAATTAAATACTAAAAAATAGAACATGTCTTGGTAAATACCTTGTAAGATTTTGTTGGTCCATGATGATTTATTGGTTGTATTGTTGAAGGGAATGTCATTTCATGAATGAGTGATTCTAAAAATTAGAAATTGATTTTTTTAGTTTCATTTGAATATTTATTTTGGATAATATGTATGATCATGTGTTTGGTACAAACTATGACATAATGTGTCATGCTGTGAAAGGATTTGGATGAATATAGTACTTCTTAAGATTTGGAAGTGCACACACTTTGAGCTTCATCATAATGTAATGATGTGAGTATCATCTAAATAATTAAAAAGGGGGAAATCCTAAGAGTCTTCATGGAATTATTAAGAGTCCTCAAATAATGTGTAAGTATGTGTCATGCTTTAAGGCATATGGTCTTGTCGTGATGAAGGAATGCACTAGGAAAATTGAAAATGCACAGTTTCTAAGGAGGTGTCACACCATAAAGAGTATATTCACGACGTAAAAGGTATATTTTAAGGTTCCTAACAAGTATATAAGGTTATATAATTTCTTTTTTTGGGGAAAATTTTTCACATCAAGAAAAAAATAGTCATGTAAGAATGGGAAATAATAAATTTTTAGTGGTTCTTATTAACTAAGGAATCTGATTCTAACATGAGGTCCCACGATGAAGGGGATGTGAAATATTTTAATGCCTCTATGAAATTCATGTTGGACACAACAGGGTTAAGAAAATTTTAAATTAAGTTCAAACTAAAATTGTTTACAATTATTGATAAATGGTTATAATTTAAATAGAAGGAGGTCACATCATAAAAAAACTAGAAAATTTCCTTGAAACTATAAAGGTATAGGTTTTCATCACGAAATAGAAGGCCATGTTACAAAAATTTAGAGAATAAAATTAATAAAAAATATATTTATTCATTATATAGTAAATAATTATGATATTTCCACTGAAATTTGTGGATATTTTTGTTGATATGGAATTACAAAGTAAAGGTGGTTGACGCATTGTGAAGGTGCTCAAGGATATAGAAGTTAAAATTCATTGAATAAAGAATACAACATGGGAGGAACATCACATCACGATCATGATATTATATAGATTAGATGAATATCAAATTATTTGGGATATTATGAAATTTAAAATAGTTTATTATAGTGTGATATGATTGAAATATTTTATTTTCATATCTTGAACCTTTCAAAGAGTTGGCTCAACCACATATTTGAGATAAAATCACTTAGATATGTCCCAATATATAAAACAATGTAGACATATTTTATAGTGAAAGAGAGAAAAAAATTATGTGTTTAATGTGATATCATAGAAAGAGGAAAAAATATAGCTTCTTGAATAGATCTATATGAATAAAAGAAATGAAATTACTATTGTTTATCAAAGTGAATAAGAAGATTGTTTTTATAACTTTATTGGAAGAAGGTGGATATTCCATGAAGATGCATGAAAATATGAATGTGTTATTTATGGGGTCATAAAAATTAAACTAGTGAAGGATAAATATAGATCTCAATGGCACTCATCCACACATAGTGTAACAATAATAGTGTAGTTCTTTGTTGATATCATCTTCAACAAAGAGCCAATCTCTTTCCTAGTTCAATGAGTGAATATAAAGGGAGTGAGGGAAGTGATTAATGGGAAGAAGTGAGTTATACCTAACCATTATAAGGGGTATTACCCCTGAAATTATAGTGATATGGTCTTAAACAACCAAAAAAGAAGGGAGATTAGCGGATTCCATTACATCACCACATTACTGATTTCATGGTTCTTGGATTTTCCCAGTGCGGGTGAACTAGGAAAAATCATTGTGTCATATGTGCATAATTTATATTATATAAGATGTCATTAGTGGGGGTGGGTTATGAATTATTTTTCAAACCTAGTAAAGGAAAAGTCATGAGGGAGAGTAATAAGATCATATATATCTAATGAAGTGAAAATCCAGTGAACCTACTAATTATGAGGCTAGGATTTAATTATGTGGTGAGGGTTTAATTGATCAATGATAATTTTAAAATGAATTTACATACCCAAATTCACCCAAACCCCTCTCAAGTTATTATATACTAAAGTAAGAATTGGGTCCTAAATAAATACATCAATTTATGATTTTTTATTCATATGAATCTCAATTGATGGTTTAGAAAGTTGATGACTTTATGGATTAATGATTTATAATACTTTCTTATTCAGATCCATGATATAGAAGACTATATAATTTCATGTTCATGATCTTATTGAATCATTGTTTCATTTTACTTTTTTTTCATTGGATGGTTAACTAATTATCATATGGATTAGGATCCCACTTTGTTCGTGGTTTGGGTAATAATACAGGATTTTACTTATCCATTATTAAATCCTATTATCATCATTATTATATATAATGCTTATAAATGATTTATATATTCATTTTCAGTTCATATTCATTACTATATAAATCTTATGTCTAAGTATGTGTTTATATTTCTCTATTATATCCTTTAATTAATTTCATTTTTATTTTAATATCGAGTGAATATCATTTCATGAAATACATGATCCTTAAATTTCAACCTAATTTATTCTCCACATTAAATGGAATGGATATGTGAATATATTTTATTGTAAATATATCATTCACTCTAAGATCACTCCTACTACTCCAGAAAGGGCTGATATATTTGTTGATGATTATGGATCTTTTTTAAATGGGGTGTTAGTGTGTACATTTTAGTGGGATTCAGAGACTCTAAAACAATTTTATCACTTCCTTGATTGGATATTGTTTCCTTCCTTGTTTCTCGGATAATAAAATATGTTTTAGGTATGGATATTGGTACTAGTTAAGTGTAAAGTGTTGTTCCCCATGTTACCAAAGTGAAACCACAATTCCTACCTATTATGGCTAATAAGATTGAATTTATTTCACAGAATGTTTTAATAGAGGGAGGGGAATTGGTTTGTCATAGTAAAGAATTCATGGGGGCCTTGTATCATAATTCTTGAATCTAGTAGAGGATGTGTCCCATTAATGTTTAATAATAAGGACACAAAATTATTTTTCTATAATATGGGTCACTGGGGAAGATGATAAGGACATTATTTTAACTAATTTAAGGAAACTGTATTTATTTAATTTCCTAAATCCCATCATTTATGATAAGTTGTTATATTTAATATCATATTTAAAAGAAAATAAGGTAGTTGGAATTGAAATCAATTATTCTAGGAATAATAATTATTTAGATTCATATATGTTTTTAGTTAATATAGGAATCATCACTCGTGGATAGATGGTGGGAACAGTTACCAAGATAAAGGATCATGTATAAAGAAAAATAAAACAAAAAGGTAAAGGAAATCCTCTTCTATAATGAAATTTTGAGCTATAGGGAGTGGAAATGTTGATAGTATATTTATAATTTTATCTTTAAAAATGATGCTCTAAAATTTACACATTTAAGAGTTGGTCAGAGTATGTATCATTTATATAGTAAAGGATCCTATGATTATATGGTTCTAACTAGTTTTCGAGAATACATTGGATTTTATTAGGATCAATATTCAGACAATTAGAAGATATAGATCATAACCTATAAAAAGAAGTAATTCATGAAATATTCAAGTTGGTTTCTCCTCCTCACCTAGTGTATTGGGATAAAATTTTATTTTTATCTAGGATCCCATTGAAATTCTTGATTATAATGAGGAAAATGAGTAAGATACATCAATATAGGAAAGATAATGCTCTAAAAAAAGAAATATTTAATGGAAAATGATGATTTTTGTACCCCTTCAACACATTTTAATAGATGATATGTTACTCAAAAAGAAATGAATGAATTCGATTTCTACATTGAAAAACGTAACACAAATTTTCTAATAAAATATTATTCGTCTAACTATGAAGTTTTTACATGGTTCTATTAGTATTTATTTTAGGTTTTCACTTCTTATTTTAGTTTATTGCAATTATAACAAAAAACTATTACAATGTATAATTCCCCAATACAAGTACATCACCTTTCCAACATATAAACATTTCAACATATATCACAATATTTAAATAAATATTTTCAATTCCCAATATATATATCAACTGAATATATAAATATCATTATAGGTAAATAGTAACTAAAAATGTTTTATATACTATTTCTAGTAAATTCTTTTCTATATAAAGGAAAATTAGGCTCATCATTCGATATATTTTTTCATTTTTTGATTTTACTAATGGACAATTTTCTAACTTTTTCTAATAATATTTTGTGATAGAAAGGGTTTCTATCTTTAATACACAATTTAAAAAAATTCCCATTATAATATTTAATATGTGATAAAAATATCTATTTAATTTCATTTAAATCATATAATATAAATAAGGTCCTTGTAAAATTACAATTCAAACTCTGATCACATTGAATGTCAATCATATCAAATAATTATAATTGATTTCACCAAGTATGATATAATCAAAATTGAATGTATTATAAACTTCTCTACCAATAGGATCTTCAAATATATATTGAAATAAAAACTTCAAATTTTTTGTTTTTTATTATTTAAATATGAGCCAAGTGAAACATTTCAATAATAGTGTTTTTTTAACCTATATATTTTATTTTTCAATCGCTGTATCATTTATTCATTTTAAAATTAAAATCTTTTAGTTTATTCAACATAAACAAACTTTTAATTAAAAAATTAAAAAATATTCATGTCTACTTGATGGATTGTTTATCTATTTTTGGATTTAGACAATCAATAATGATCATATATCCTAAAATAATTTTAAAAGTGAAAATTAATCATTAATAAAAATACCCCCAATTTGGTAATATACCTTTAAAAAAAGATGATAGTTTTTTATTTATTTCTTTTCTTTGTAAATATTATGTTCATTATCAAATATACATTTCATTATAGGTACATTCTGTCCTTGTGGTCTCTCTATAAACTCCCCATGCCTCATTATTCATAAAATAAAATCTCACATTACATTACTATTTATCGTGAAACAACCACAAATGATCCTTTACTAAATATATAAAATTATAGAGTTGTATTTTATATATGAGTGTTTTTATCAAACAAAATCTTCATATTCTATGTTTAAAGAAATGTTAATTAGTCATAATATGTTTTTAACTCGTCAACTTCATCTTTTTAGTCCATTTCCATGAATTATTTGATGAATAATTCTTACAAATCCACTTATTTATTTTTATTTATCTTTAGATAATCCCTAAAAATGATATAATGTATATTTAAAATTTATATTTCTTGTTTTTTCATCATCATAAAAAAATGGTTTTTTTTTTCATATTACCATTTTTTCTATATGATGTCATTACATTAATATCAATATTTTTAATAAAATTATTTACATTTTAACATAAGAACATGTAAGCTATAATCTTTGTATAATATCCAATCGATGATATTTTATTTTTATTTTGAACATATATAACTAATTTCACTAATTTGTTTCAATTTTATTTTTAAAAATAACATAATATAATTATTGATTTTTAATATTTTTAGCACTATAATTTTTTAGCAGTAATTTTTATAGAGTTCCCACATATGGAGCCTCTTGTGGTATAATACGCATCATTTAATAATTTTTTAATTAAATTGAAAGGAAATATATTCTAAAATCTAATTATAATGACTTGACCATTATTCAATATTAATTCATATTAGTTTTCAATACAGTTCGATGAAACTGTACATATTTTATATTATGTATAAAACCATGATACAAACCATCATGATTTAATAATTATAAAATAATACATATCAACATTTAAATTTAATTGATTTTTGGGACATGGTATAACACATATCCATGTATAATACGTTAAAAATATTATAATCCCACTTATATAATAACATATAGAGAATTATTTCCATTTTTATACCTCATATATTCTTAACATTCCTTACCCCCTCTATATCTTCAAGATTGGATCATCATTTAATAGATAATACTTTATATCATTTTTATTTTTACAAATTATTATGTCATTCTAAATGATTCAATAAAAATTTTATTTCTTTGACTTAGATAAACATATATTTCAATTTCTGTGCATGTAATAAAGGTTTTTATTTTTTATTATTCTATATATGAAGTATTATCATATATTTAATATGATTTTAAAGATAGTATTGTTGAAATATTATTATAATAGGCACAAATATATTTGATTTAAATATAATAAGTTATCTTTCAATATTTCCCGAATTGTCACCATATTTTTTATCATTTCATTTATGACACTTTTCCAATTTTCCTTATGATCCATCTTTAATTTTATGTTATTAGAAGTTATTTTACTATCAACAAGACTTTTTTTAATTTCTCAAAATGTTTACAATACATATCATATGAAATAATCATCAATAATTCAAGTATCCATGAACTATCAGTCTTTCATACATTCAATGAAACTTTAAATATATTTGGAATATCATTAGTTCTCATTTTTTTACATATGATCCATTATTATTTGAAATTATATTCCATATACTTTTATTAACCACACTAATTCTATTCTTAATGCATTTATATTATTGATATAATGAAAATTTTTATTTAGTGTAATTTCTTTTCCAATCCTTATTAGTAAATTCCTTGAAGTATTTCTTGATTTTGTATCAATAATTTTGAAACTAAAATAAAAAATCGGGATGGGAATTATTATCATAAGAAAAAATATCCTTAAAAGATTTTCCTTCATCATTTAGTGGAATATTACTCTTTTAGGCAACTTTGTTAGATTCTAAAAATATAGCTTATTAAAAAAAATATTATGTCCCTTAATCATGTCATAATGTTTATTATATAACAACAAAATAGGCACTTCATCTTAGAAAATACTTAAATTAATCTCAATTTAAATTCAATGGAATATGATTCAAATTTTTAAGTGACTCTCATTGAATTTTTTGGATTTTTAATTTATATTTTATTTAACCTTTTCCCAGTAACCTTATTTGGATTAACATTTTTACTGTATGCTTAGAATTATTTAAGATAATATCTGTGTTGGGTCTGGTTATTTATCAAAATTTCATCAATAATTTTTGTGAATTTCATTAATTATTATATATCCAGTGTTTCAAAACATCATAAAAACCTTTTTTTAAAGTTATTATGTATTTTAATTCTTCTTCATGTTTCCTCCTTAATGTCACCACTCCTGTATTAAGTGGTGTAATACTATTATATGTTTTAAGAATTTTAAAAATTGTAAAATCAAATATATTTTATTTTTATCTAATATTTTATTTGTATTAAACTCAATTTTATATGTTATCTAAGCCAAATGGTTTCTCTCTAACCACTTTATTAGTTATAGTGATATCATATACATGTTTTTTAGTAAATTCATTAGACTCATCCGTGAATACATTTATATTTTTTTCATTCCACTGAACCACATATCCTTCAATGGAATCTTCAATAATAAATTTTGGATTTAAAAATCCATATTATTTATTTTTGACTTCACATACATTTTTTGTCACATCCTTAAACAAAACTAATACATATTCTAAATCAATTTTTTATTTGGGTTTTTATTTATCATATAATGATTTATTTTTATAATCTTACATTACAATGAAAATTTATCCTTTAAATTTCAATATTGATTTCTTATCATTAGTAGATTTTTTGAGATTATTATTTGGATAATTCCATTTTCCTCATAGTTTAGTATTTAATTTCATCATCACCATCATCATATACTGTTAAAATCTAATAATTTATATAAAAAACCATTCTAAATTTTAAAAAATATAATAATATATAAAATCTAAACCTTTACTTTTCTCACATTAACTTATTTTAATGCAATGATATGAATTTATCAGAAACATAATTTACGTATTATAAATTTAATTTCACCTTATCCATCACATTTTAATCTATTTATCATGGGAATTTTTACCTTGGAAAACCTTCTATCAGGATTCATGTATCATATACTACTAAGTTATGATTTATTGATAATTTAATATATAAAAAATAAATCTCTTTACTCTATCCTTGATACCTTTTAATTGTATAGTTTTTGAATTGTTTTTAATATCAGATTTTCAATTTATAAATCATGTATAATTTATTCAATCAATCATATTGAGAAAAATATGGATTTTTTTAATGAATTTGTTAGTTCTTCATCAATGTGTATCTTAAATTATTTAAATTTATTATAAAAAAATTAAATCTTGACTAATTTTATCTTAGATTAAATTTTATAAATTTTTGGATGTTTGTTAAAATTCACCATTAAATATGTGAAACTCATCAACACAATATAATACTTGTTTAAAAATGATTTTGATAATTCTTCTTGGTCCTTTTCATCTAAATTCAATATTATTTTATTTAATTTAGTTACTAAGACTCAAAATTTGGTGGTAACATAAATATCATTAATCAAAGATGAGTATAAGTCAAACCTAAGAGATATTATATGTGACCAAATTTTAATTTTTTATATTTTATAGTCCGAAAAACATAACAAAATCATTCATTTGGTATTTAAATTTCTATAAAAATATTTATATCATTGGAATATTTCAATAATTAAACACATATATAAAATAATTAAAAAACAATAATATTTTGGGTATAATGTCTCCTATTACCACTATGTTCCCATATTATATAAAACAACATTAATTGAGGTGGGGGTGGAGAAGAGGTGTGATATAATGGTTTTTGGGTGTTTTTTCATTAATTATTAATGTCAAATGTTAAATATTTTTTAGGATGACAATTTTTATGGATTATGTAATATAAATATTAAAATAATCTATTCATTAAATATCTGAATTAAAAGGGTTGACTCATTTTATATGGTAACATCATATGCTACATAGTTATAGTAATTACTTCAAAAATAAAATTTGAATTTATTAATGAGTGCAGAATCTGGTGTGTGCCATGGGGTATAGGATTGGTTGAAATATTGGTTCTCAATAGATGCCAGGAAATTATTTTTAAACATAGACAGTTAGCTATATAGTTTGTAGAATTATGTGATGAGCCATGATTTTTTATTTTAGTGGAAGAGATTAATTCTTTGAATATCTACATATAAAAGGATACCACGAAACAAAAATATACATTATTGGTTTTCATGTTAATGAAAATTCATGGTTAGAAACATGGTTTTAGAGAACATGAAACTAATTATGAACACAATTTTTAATTGTTTTACTTGAATTTTAAATATTCAAAACCCTCTATTTCAACCCCATAATCATCCATAAAATTCCCTATGATATTTTGGCATTCCTTGGGGTGATTTTTTCTTATCTCATGGAATGATTATGAAATCCTTGATATTGATGAATGTATCAAATTTAGTTTTATGTTATGATTTTGTGATCTATTACTCTGTAAACACTCACTCTTATTTCAACTGTAAATATTATATTTTGTGAATTAGAACTATGAATTTATGATTTTTTTAAATTTGTTGGGATGATTTAATTATATATTTAAAGTATTATTTATCTAATTTGATTGTGTTCAGGTATCATTCCTGGGTGATGGATCAATATTTTGATTAATTTCTTCTTCAAAAGTAATTTAAGTGAGTGGCATATAGAATTTATCATATAACATTTCTCATTTAAATTTATCATATTTTTATAGTCACATATAAATAGATTAATTTTATTATCAGGTTATGATAAATTAATAAGTTATTTATGGAGTGTGATATTGAATTATATTAATTTTATGTAAATATTATTTTTAAATGAATATTATGAATTATTTACTTATAAGATATCTGAATTAGTGGAAGCAATTAATTAGTTATTGTATTATAATAAAATTAATTAGATGTTTTTGTAACAGGATAATAAACTATAATATTATAAGGTAGAGGTATGGAAGTGGAATTCATTAGAAAATTATTAATGGAGAAATTTAAATGGATAAAAATGAAATATAGTATTCCATATTGAATGAATAGATATAGTATCACAAAGACAAAATGATCAGATGTTGTATATTGATGGTGAATAGTTGATGATTTATTGTTAAAATAAGATATACTGTGACATTATGAATTAGTATGATTATGTAATTTTGAATAAGGTGATAAATATGTATTTATTGGAACTCTAAGATACAAATTTATAACATTATTAGATTATCTATATTCCCAATATATGTAAACAATATTATATAATTATTGAATATTTTTGGAAATTGTGTAATGAATATAACAAAATGAGTTTGGACATAGTGATTGTTATATGTCATGTTTTTAATGGATGTGGGGAGATGATACATTGATATATATATATATATATTCAGTTTCTAGTTTTATATTTTTACATCATGGATGATTTAGTATTCATTGTTCTCTATGAAACCACCATTTGAGATAGAATAATCATGTTCCAAGATCCATGTTGTATTATATTCAAATTTTTAAAAAAAATCCATGTTTTGTTAGATGACTAATAATTTCCGTATAAAAGATATTATATTTTTTTTCATGTGATATTTGGCTTCATTAGTGTCGGACGATGTTCCAATGAATATGTGTTTATTTTGAATTATTTTAAATAATATTAGGGTTTTTAAATTTTTATGAGTCTAGGAATTTAATTCAAAATTTTTTAAAACATTTTTTTATCGTACATTATGAGGTACACAGTTTAGAAGAAACCATGAAGGTACCCATACATGGTCATTAGAGTCCCTAACATGTAGTTCATTTTAAATGACCATGGTTTTTCCATTATGGTTACCACATGGTTTGGATGACTCTTAAGATAACTCTGCAGCTTACCTTTCTATGGAGAGTTTCCTTGAACATGGCTTGCGTAGTATTATGAAAACGATGAAAAAAACATGAAAGGTGGCTCTACTATTTAATGGAGTAGTTTTGTATAGATGGATCATGGTTACTAAACCATACATCCAAACTAAGTAAAGTTTTATTGTCCTTCTAGTGGAAATTACATTATTTTAGTATATTTTACTAAACATTGCAATCAAATAGTGTAAAGTTCCAAGGTATTTAATTTTTTTCATTTTCTAGTTTTACCCCTCTTGATTTAAGGTATTTCAGACCCTTTTAGTTTCCCTTCATTTTTTTGACCATGAGGACCATAATGGATCCCTCTCTCACCCTTCTCATTTCTTCATAAGCCTTTATTTCTCTTAACATCATATAGATGCCCTAGGAAACCCCTCTTTCCTTCATTATTTCTCTTCCCCTTCTTGACCCTTACCTTTGATTTTCCTCTCCCATATGAATCCCATGGGATATTTGGATTAATTTTATTATTCATGAAGTTAATTTTATGGTGGTTTTCTAGCAAAGTATTTCATGAGGTTCATTGATTCTTATTGGAGTTTTCATCATCATATGATACAACATCCAACTTCATTGCCATTGGACCAAGGTAGGTGTTTTTTTATTTACATATGAATTAAATTAAATTATTAGTTTTTTTAAATGTTTTATATGATAAATTATACCTACATATGATAGTAGAGATGGATTTCATAAAATTTCCAAGGATTTTTTCTCTTCGACTAAAAAACTCACATATAATTTAATGTGGTACTTTAAAACCAAGTATTTCTAAGTGTTAAAGAATATTTGACACCAATTGAGTCAAGAATTGTAATTTGAAATGTTTTTTTAACATTTTTGTGTTTTCAATGGAAAATGTTGAGTGTTTTTATTAGTTAAATTTCAAATTATTTTGTTTAATTATATAACAAATTTTTTATAAATGGATTTTAAATAGTTTTTTTCATGTAATGGTATGATATATGATTTCAAACCACAAGAAGATGACAAGGTATTTCCATTCTATTTTGACAGAAGGATGATTTGGATATTTTAATTTTTTTAATGGTGTGGTTATGTGAGACCCTCTCAATTACACTTTCTGAATTGTGACCCTGGGGTGGTATTTTTTATCACTTTATATGGATTATAGACTATATGTAATTTTTCATATCATGGTAGAATGGAATAGTGTGTTGTTTATTATTAGGGAATAAGTGGTGAGATGTGATTTCATTCCTTTATATTATATCAATGATTGTGATTTCTCACCCCCTATTGTTTGACATATATAAGGATCATAGGAATCTTAGAGTGGTTTGTGAGATTACTACTACCAAATACTGATTATAAATACAAGATCCCCCATGAGATGGGGTCCACAAGTCATGGGGGTGTTCCATTAGTGAGGTTATTTGAGAGAAACTAGTTGATTGTTGACATAGGATTGCATCGATAGGACATTATATGGTTCCAGTAACGTACATATATGTTTTACTCACAATATTTTCATGAATAAGAAATGTTTATAGAATTATTATCACTATAAGACTTCCTTCTTATGTTCCCTAGATTGACTGGTTCAAGGGAATCCTACGTAATTTCTTGATTTATGACATCATGAAATAGTGATTTATAATATTTCCTTCATTCAACATTTGTTTTTAAATTACATTAGGACTTTTAAAAAATAAATTTTAAGGTGAATTTTTAAAATTATATTTTAAATGGAGCATTTTTAATAAAAAAATGGGTGAGGCTCGATAAATGGTTTTCCAAGTAGTTTTTTAATTTTATAATAAAATAAAGAAGATAGTTCTATAAATATTGATGGATGTGATATTATAATTGAAAATGAAATGGTAAACCTATTTTCTATTTTATTACAACCCATTATTAAATGAAATTTCATTTGTAAGGAGTTTCAAAAAGTAGTGCTTACCAACTAGGATTTGTTTCACTCACATCATGCATACTATATTCCTTGCATACAACTTTTATGATTTTGTTTCAACTTCCTTGGCCATGATATTATAGTTCCATTTTTTATGGTGGTTCACAAGGGATGAAGTGAGTAACCAAGGTTCATATGGATATAGTATCCATATCCCTTGGTGTGGGTTTTTATTTGTTTTTTTGGGGATGTACATATATTAACATATAGTCTAGGATCTTGATCAAGTTTATTTATTATACTAACATTATTCTTGGATAGTTTTTTCATATGAATTTATTTATTATTTGTTATTTAGTTTTATGTCACCTTTTAATTTATATTTATATTTCTTATATATTTTTTCTTAATTATGTTTGTGTCTATGGTGAAATCATAACAATTAATTATGTTCTGAGACCCTGGTACTACTTTTCAACTCAGTATGATTAAGAACGTGTCTTGGGTATGTCCTAGACCACCGTTGGCTTCTATAGAATGAATATTCTATGTTGTTTCATGATAAAATGGTATCAATGTATTCCCTCATGTTATTTGGGTAGTTTATGGGTAGTATGGAGACTGGGATCATCATCGGTACTCAAGTAGAGGGTGTGGGAAAGTGATTGAATAACTCTTATTCACAGAAAACATCAATATTATAGAGTTTTTTAGGATTTTATATATGATTTTTAGTTTTATTTTGGATGTATATGATGTATTTTAAAAATTTTATAGGATATAATGATCCCTGAGGAGTATGTTGATGATTTTTGGGATCATTTTGAGATTAGAGGAGAAAATGGTAAATGGACTAGGGTTACATGGTTAGCTTGCATACATTAGTGAACTACATACTAGTCAAGCATGGTTTTATAACCATTATGGTTACAATCAAATAGTTGGATATTGGTCTACCGAACCATGTGGCCAAACCTTGAATACTGCTGTTTCTCCTTCATAATTTTTTTATCCTTTTATTTTTTGATCAATTCCAATGATGTATATTATTGAAGTGATTGTAATTAAATAGGTTTTATTAGGGTTTTATGTTGATTACATGTGGTTTTGTTTAAAAATTATTTTTTGATGAATGTTTTCCCCTTATTTAATTTGTGTTATGTATTTGGGAAATGAGGTTTTTGATATAGAAAAGAAAGCTTTATGAGATGTTTTTTAAAATACTTTTTAAAATGGTTTTTAATGGATTTCTAATTTTACATTATAGATTGGTTTTATCTTTTTTATGTTAGTTTTTAATTTGGAAAAAAAGTAAAATTTTTATTTCATTGAATAATTTAACATGCGTTTTGTTTAAAATGGGGTTATTATATTTATCTTGAATAAGAAAAGTGTTTATTTTTTAAAATATGAACTTAATTTATATTTTATTATAAAATGGGGTGTATTAAAATTATTAGATTAGAATGTTTGAAAAAGTAATTAATTTTGAAAATGGAGTTTTTGAATTAATTTTGGGTTAAAAATTATTTTTTACTTTATAATTAATCTAGGATGAATTTTATCATGATCAAACGTATATAAAATTTATAGGATACCTATTTTTGAAATGCGGACTTTAAAATTTTAAATTGATGGAAGAAGTTTCAAAGTGTATGTTGATTTTAGAAATCATAAATTTTTAAAAGGTTTTTGTTTTAGTGGATGTGATCCTTTGATTTTTTTCCTTTTGTTATAGAAACATTCATACTAATAGAGCAGCATAATAATCTAGACTCATGACTAATAATTTTTTCTATATTCCTACCATAATCGTCTTAATGGTAGGTATGATATTCTCCTTGTTCCTAGGTCTAGTCCTCCTAGTTAATGGTTCTACCCAAACTCTGTGTGGATTGTAAAATTATAGATTTGTTTTTCCCTATAACCTCATGGTTGAGTTTATAGCGTTGGTGGTAAGTCTTTTATGTTTTTTTAGTTAGAGACTTGTGTGTTTTTTTAGTGGTAGTTTATTTAAAAAAATGGTATTCATTGAGGATTTATCATTTTTTATTCCATGTATAGAAGTGATTTATGAATTAATTCCTATATATTTATTTGAATGTTTTTCAGATTGAGGATTCGTTATGGTTGGGCTTTTGGTTGGTGTTGTGTTTTGGTTCGGTTTATGACTTGTCATTGTAAGTTTTTCCTCCTTAATGCAACCAAATGGTTTCCTGTGTTTTCATATTTTTATGACCCATGGGTCGATACTTGGGTAATTAAGATGGATTTCACCATTATACAGTTGAGTAATCGGTAGTGTCATCTTTGTTGATTTCATCATGAGATGGTATTCCATGATTGTGGTAATAATTTATCTATGGAGTATCATGTCTTCGGTTTGGTGACTGTGTATTTTATTTTTTAGGAAAGGATCATCTATTCTTATTCTATTTTTGGTGGGATAGAATTGTTGTTTTTGGTGTTGATTTATATTTAGGGGTATCATGTTAACTCTAGTATGGGTTCCCATTGTGCAGTTAAGAATTAGTGTCTTGGATGGTTTATGGAATGTTTTATAGATTTTATCTCATGGTTGATGTTTTGATCTCATGGTTTGTACCCTCCTCATCCCACAATTTAAATAATTTATAAATCTTATAGATACCTATGTGTGGTCTCCATTTATCTTCAGTTATTGATCCATGTGGTTTTTGTTGTGTTTTTCTTAGATACGTTCAGAAATTTTATAGATATGACGCAGTAGTTTAAAATTTCCTTTTTTTTCTTAATGATCTTATTCATTAGGTTATCCTCATATATTTCACCATCTAAATCACCTCATTCAATGGTGATACTATAAAACACTCCTCTAACTGTTTTGGCATTTAGCAGTGCAATACAAATATGCTGATAAAGTCCATCTTTTTCTCTAATGGCCCAAAGTCCTTCATTTTAAATGATTTTCGATAACCCCTCTTTAAAAGGATTAGGGAGAACCCTTACAAGGCATGTAGGCTCAGATATTACATGGAATGTAGGATTATGATAATACATGACCTGAAGGTCTTAGGGAATTTAATAAGACTATCTACCAGGAACTGCCCCACCCCAGCATCTGCATCGGGATATTAGCTCCCCATCTTCACATGGTCGTCTGGCTAGGCTACCCATGCAAGCAGAGCTTGGTCCTAATTTCATAGACATACCCTCTCATTCTGAAAAATCCATTTGGATATACTCTTGTGAGTGCACCTGCTCTGAATCCTCTTCTAGGGCTGTAGCTTTTTTTTAGATTCTGTCTAGGGCAACTACATGTGGCCTGAAGGCCTTGAGGTGGCATGAAGGCCTTAATGGTGTCCTGAAATTCCTACTAACCTGAAGGCCTAGGTGGCCGGAAAGCCTTAAATACTTCAATCCCAAACCGATGGCCTTAGGTGAATAGTTCTATCTGTTATAATACCAAACAGTACTGGCTACTGTAGCTAATATAGTTCGAGCTACAGTATCACATAGTGTACAGTTCTGGTACAGTACCTGCACAGTGTACAGTTCTACTACAGTTCCTGTTAATGTGCCTTCTACAGTCCTTCTACAGTTCCCCCAGAAATATGCCTCTACCGGGTTTTTGAACCTGGGTCTCATGGATGCACTTAAGGATACTGCACCAACTGGGTTTAGGCTCATGTTCAAGTACATCTTTATCATTGCTAAAATAAGTGATGATAAAGGGATACCATTATTGGTGCTAAAAAACACTAATAAAGGGTACCCTTTATGAGTGTTTCTTTCTATGTTGATAAAATGGTACATTTATCATCCCCTTAATTTAGGGCTGATAAGGGTCACCCTGTATCAGCTCTTTATTAGCATTGATAAAGGTCAAAAATAAAATGAAATAATTAAACAAATAAAAATAACAAAATTTCACAATTTCCTCAATTAAATAAAAACTGTTAAAAATGAATAAATTTAATATACATATATATAAATTTTAAAAATTAATAAATAGTATATATTAAAAATATTGATATGTAAAATGAATAAAATGAAATAACTAAAAAAATAAAAATTAAAAATGAGAAAATTTAGGAAAATATTAAACATTTTATTAATTAAATAATTACTTATAAAAATGAAAAAATTAATATACATGTATATAGATTATAAATAATAATAAATACTATATATTAAATATAGATATATAAAATGAATAGATTGTAATAATTAAACAAAAAAATAAAAATGATTAAGTTAAAAATTTATTTAAAAATTTATTAGTGAAATAATTATTAATAAAAATGAATAAGTATAATATATATATATATATATGTTAATTATAAATAGTAATAAATAATATTTATTATATATATATAATAAAATATTAATTAAAAACATATTAATTTCTTATTCATTTTTAATGTTGTTTGATTTTTCAACTTAACATATATCAAACAATGTGTGCTATATTGATTTCACACACACACACAGATATATATATATATAATTAAATCATTTGTATATACAAACACAAATTCTTTTGACCTGAGGGTGTTGCGCCCGACGGTTGATTGTAGGGTGTTATGTTTTTGTGTAATTGATCCATATCCGGGACAATATACATGAATAGTCTACAAAGGTTTTATTAACATATCCAAAAACACAGAACGACCCTATAATAACTGATTCAAGGACCTTATTTCAAAAGGCAGTCATTCGTTGGATGATTTAGACAACGACACATAAGAACCCTCATTAGTTGAGAGGTTGGGAACTCAATCTCATCACACCATTTGGGGGGAACTATTAGCTATTTTGGGACTCTATTATATATTTAAGTCTTGTTTATATATTTTTGAATCATTTGTTAATTCCCAAGCTTGTGTCCATGGATTACTCCTAGGTTTCTATATCGATCATAAATACACACGGGTCCAGAATCATCTGTGTGATTCTGAGGTTCTCAATGAATTAATATATCTGTAGGTATCAGTGGTTCTTCATCAATGTTACCCTTCTAGAGATACATTTGTAACTCCTTTGTTATTTATTGAGACAATGCTAGTTTAGTCCACATGATGAGGCACTCTAGATTTTATTGCCATATATTGGGATGTGAATTTTTTTGATGTTGAGATCAAACTAATAATGTGGGTTTCCAATGTATATGCATGAGAGGAATTAGAACCCACATAGTCTTGTGCCACATAACTGGACATGTCACCTTTTAAGTTCATGTGATGAGGACCCAACCATGCAGTTTAACATCATGCGGGAAGGACATCCTGGAAGAAGATTCATAGTCAAGATTTGATGTGGGACTTATGTTGAGGTGGCCTAGGGGACACAGAAGAGATGTGGTCTTTTAAGAAATCATGACCCTACTGAGAATGTTCCTAGAGAACATTAGATTGGATTTGGGAGCAAGATTTGGGCCTCAATGAAGCCTCTTACATATCCCTGTTTGTTGGGAATCAATTCCTGCATAGTTCAATAGAACATAAATTTTAACATCAAATGGTTAGGATGAGAGTGAAACGACATGAGAATAATGGAATATATGATATATGTGATGTATCAGGCATGAACCAATAAAAGGTGTCCAAAATATCCCAGTTAGTTGGGAATAAAATTCTCCCACAGATCTGGATGATGGGGCTTACACATGGAAGTTGCACAGAAATGGGGCATGATTGGGGCTTACATCTATAAAGAAGGCCTTGTTTAAGTTTGGGGTTGTGCGGGTTTCATAATCACCACTAATCCCCAAGCCCATTTGATTTATACTCTATGTGAGAAACACGAGGAGGAGTGCCCTGAAATAGGTTCTGGGAAAGGGGAGGAGTGTCACTCTTTATCAAAGGGAAAAGAAAGTGTGATTTCCCTTATTTATTAGTGGACCTCATTAAAGAGAAAGGATAGTGATTCCAAATAATCCCTAAAATGGGGACTTTCATGTCTGTATCCCAAAGTGGGAACCCGAATTACCATGGGAATGTAAACTTAGGGACATTCTGGGGGTCCACCATTTTGTCGAGATTACCCATGTGACTCTGTTTACCATTGGTATGTAAACATAAAAGGGCACATTGATGTGCCCAATTGTCTCATCATATAGTTAGAGTGGCTTTAGGAGATATTTTGGCCTAATTCCATTAGATTGGCTCATGTAGGGACTACCAATGATATGATGGAAATAGAAGGAAATGGTTGAATCTAGAGGGTAGAATACCCAAAGATACCCCATTCCACATAGCATTTCCTTATACGATATGTGGTTTCTTCTACCTAGATTATTGCAATGTAGGTGAGGGAGTCCTCTACATACCATGGTGGTATGTGGACAGGGGTTTGATCTACATAGCATTTTTCAACTTGGGGATACATTCCATCTGTGCAGAAATTTTCATTGTGTTGATGAGTTTCGTTTGCATAGTTATTTTCTGTGTGGTTCAAGGTTCCACCCACGTAGTGATTTTCTATACAATACATGGTTCTTCATGCATATCTCTTTTATATGTGGGATTCTTGATAAACAATGGTCACTAATTCTCCACCATCTTGGATATATATCTGTAATGTAATTTGGGTTTGCGGTTTACCAATTATTTTTTTCCTACATTAATGTTATGCATTAGGTTTTACCTACAAGTAATCATCAAAAGAGTCTGTCTTTTGCAGTTTTCTCTTCTTCTATTCCTTAATCGATCGATTTATCTCCCTTATGCCCCTACTCAATGTACTTTAATAGAGAGGTGGAGTGTGATACATATTTTATTTTTCATAGAACTATATATGAAACATGGAATGCAGATGACTTGATCAGCAGTGGAATGGGGTTGTCATCCTTAGTGGTGAGAATTGCCATCATGGTCCTGTTAATGGCTTTATTTTCTTCATGGGGAGCCATAACCTTCCCCTTGATAGTGAACTGTTTGATTTCATGGGGGATTTATTTTTTGGGGTAGGATTTTTTATCCTTTTCCCACAAATGATTTCAATTCATTTTAGAGAGTTAGCTTTATCGTCTTCCTCCCACAAACTTCTTAGTTTGCAGACACCTTTGCGAAGCGGGCCTGCATGCAGAGAGGTCGTCTGTGGAAAGGGTTTTATTGATGATTCACTTTCTTCGTTTTCTATTTTTTCACTTGTTTAAGCATGTTTCCTTCAATTATCCCTCTGATTTTTCTTCCTTCCTTCATCAAATTCAATAGAGTAGTTTGATTTTACTTTGCAATGTTTTTAGGAAAAAAAAATCCCCCATAGGAATGCGTTCTGATCAGGATGAAAACAATGCTATTCTAATGTATAAAGTGGTCCATCTTTGAATGAATGATCAAATAATTAAATAATATTTTCTAAATCCTAGGGACTCAGTGAGCGTAGTGTGAAAATATCTAGGGTTATCTAAAAAACCCTACAAACATTGTTACTTTATGTGATTAACCTGATTTTTTCCTAAACCCAATTTGGTGTGGGATTAGTGGGTGTAATGTGAATTTTTTATAAGTTATCCTTTTTCAGTTTTTTTCTAACAATATGTGCATCTCTTTTTATTTTTGATTTCTTTATATTTTTCTTGAACCATACAAAATATAGGTTTAGAGATCTTGTACTCGTCTTTTGTTCTGGTTTCCCTTTTCAGGTTTTCATCCTAGAGAGTTTCATGTATCTATTGATGAGTAGTTTAGATTCATGGAAACTAGACTATCATTATTTATATTTTTAGTCAAACAACTTTGAACATTACTAATGTTTTAGGACGAACAACATTGACCATGACATGGATGGAGAGGTCCCCAATTTGGACTCATTAACAAGGATGTCCCAATATCTTTCAGACTTAAATTGTGTATTTTTCTTTACCTTGAGTTTTTGGTTTCTGGATATAAGACCTGATATGGGGCATGGGATCCATTTCACATACTGAAATAGAAAAATCCTCTCATGGGGACAAATCTCCCTTCCAATGATGGGTGTTTTTGTGGGAAACTCATGCGAATCTATTAGGGAATTATGAGCACATTCAAAAAATGGTATCCTTAGGACACTTCCCATCCATTTTTTATAGTTGGGGAATTTTATGGAAACATGGGTTTGTTTTGTTTTTGTATGACCATTATGGGTGTACTATAGAGGTAATAATGTCTGAAAGTAATATTGGAATATGTATCCTCATTGAATTGGAATGACGCTCCCACATAAATTTTAATTGTGTAAAGGAAATTTGAATAATGTTGTTGTTTAACATGGTACAACCAAGGCATTTTAGAATTATGATTTAAATTTATTTTATTCTAGCCATAAAGGGTGTAAATGATTTTCTATTTTCATGGTAGTGTGATAAGAAATGTCTTATTATCTTCAGGCATAAAAGGGTTAAAAAGATATAAACACAAATCTGGGTTGTTTCTAAAACCAGGGATTGAGGTGGGAAATAAATGTCATAGGGGTGTATGGATGTTGGAAAATCCTCTCTTGATGATGAATTTTCTTTTGTTTGACATTCCTTTTTTATGGTAAACATATGAAAATCCATCGGGGGATATTTTTCATAGTCAAAAAAATGTGTCCTCGAGACATTGGCTATCCATTTCCAATAGCCATGGATAATTATGGGGATTTGAAACTTTCTGGATAGAAATTATAGTTTGTGAAGTGGGGGTTAGTGAACATGAAAAAAGAATCTCAGTGCAAAATTTCACGGAAATAAGTAGAGACATTATCCCTTTACAGTTGTGTGGAGGTTCCCTATACAGGTATGACATGTGTACAAGAAAGGAGGGGAATGTTTTGTTTCATTATTGGACCTAATATTTGAGATTCAGGTGTCACTATGTATTCTGTGATAATAAGAATCATGTCGTATGTTCTTATATTAAGGTTTCTCTATATGCTGATATGATTCCTATATTAGATTAGGGAACTTATGCTTTTACATGATCTCACCAGTTAGGTGGGACTAATATTGGACTTTCCTATGAGGATTTATTTCAGGCATAGGAACACGATGGAAATATTTTTAGGTTGTTTTTGGAAATTTCTCACGTAGGTCTAAACCATATGTGGGGAAGTAGTATTTGTAAACTTTACTATGGATAGTCCCGAGGATAAACATTTGGTATTAAACATCATTTAGTTTTAATCTAAGGTGATTATAAAATTGATGTATAAGCCCTATGTAATTGGAGGATAACTAGGTCGAGAATTCCCAATATGTCCAAGACATGATGGGGAAGATTCTAAACCATGGCTCCAAGGGATCTTGAATCAGGAGAAATGATATAGGTCTTGGAATCCATTTAGCGTACGAAAGTATGGAAGGTCTCTCGTGATGATCCATTTACCTTTGGTTGACCGTACTTTTTTTGTGGGAAACATATGCTGATCCGTTAGGGAATTTTGTGCATAGTCAAACAAATGTGTCTTCAGAACACTAAATGTCCCTTTTTGGTGGTCAAGGAGGTTTGTTATGATCTAAAAGCACTCAAATCATGGATTTTCATGGATGGAAAATATGTGTTTGGACATATTGGGAGTATTTAGTCCATGATTACCTATAGAGTTTGGAATTTCCCTCCGTAGGCCTAACTCGTACGTAGGGTGGGCCATTTTGATTCTTTTTTTGGAGAAAGTCATGGGTTTTGGGATTCAAGTGTCAGTATATATCCTAGGATAACAGGGATCAATCCATATATAGTTCTTGAATTTTTTCTCCATTCATAGGATTGGTCCTTACATAGGAATATGGGCATTTTAGCTATATTTGGCTACCTTTGGGGATGTCTAGTCTTGAGATATGTCAATATGAAATCCCTATGTGTCCTACATGTACATTAATAAATACAAAGATAGTTATTTGGGGACCATATAGTATATTTTCAGGAGGTAATGACTTTGGGCTCCCTAATATAGAGGTGAAAACCCTAACATGACTTTTAAGATCTTGCCCCTAAGACCAATTATTGTTAAATGATTTCCCATTGCTATGTGGGTAATCCCCTACTGGTGTCCTTAATCCTACATGATCAATTATCAGTATGACAAATAAGTGGATGAAATGGTTTAATCCCCCACCTAGGCATGGAATGATCAAGGAAATGATCATTTTATATTTGGGGTTCTTTGACCAAGATGAATGTGCAGGCATCATTATGTACTTTATATGGACATGAATCATGCTATACATAGTTCCATAACATGGCATGGATGGTTATTGGTGTCGAGGTAAATATCATCTTGAGTTTGAACACTGTGATGTTGTGTAGTTTCATGATGTACAACAAATACATTTTATTATAATGTTTAATGTTGCATAATTAGGAAAATAATCAAATAGATTAGTGTTTTGTGGAAAGGATCTAGAATCCAAAAAATTTATCATCATGTGGTGAGTACATAAATGGATCGACATGAAAGAAAGGAAATGTGTTTCTTCTTTAAATGGTTTTTCAAATTGGTCCTTTTTGGGAGTCCCCTTCTTTGAATTAGCTTGCATGAAAAGGAGGGGACATTTTTTTGCGTTCTACGGCTGGGTTCTGGTCATAGGTTCTGAGAATCCCTACTATTCCCATGGTAAGAGAGTAATCAAGACACACCATGTTCTTTAAATAAAGGACCATGTGTAGGTATAGCCCATTTACAAGGAGGATATATCACTTTTAGGGTGGCTGGACCAAGATAAAAATTCTGGCATCACAATGAATCCTGTGTAGGTAGAAATCAAGAGGAAGGCATTGATCTATGACATGACATGGTGGGTGACTAATACTAGAGGCAATGAACTCATAGGTAGAATACTATTATGCTATTCAATTTAACATCATACAATATGGAAAATTTTTACATGATGTTTAATGTCATGCAGTGAGGACGTGGGTGAATCAATGTGAATGGACATGGCTGTTATGGATCCATGTAGTTTTATGTCCTATGGTAAGGACACTGGTCATGAAATTTAAAATCTTGAGGGGAAAAACTATAATAGAAACCATTATTATGTATGGTAAAATCACGTTAGGATATTCTATCATGCCCTGAACGTGAGTGGGGGAAGGGAGTGTAAACCATTATTCTAGGGAAAGTAAAATAAGAAGGAATAATGAAGGGATTGAATGAAATTGAGCATCTGAAAGTAGGGAAGGCCTTGAATATGGATAAATTTTACTTTGGTTAACATGAATTTTTTGTGGGAAACATATGAAGAGCCACCAGGGAAAATTTTCTATAGTCAAACAAAGGTGTCCCCATAACACTTACCCTCCATTTCTGATAACCATGTTGATTTATGAATATTTGAAATCACCCAGGATACAGAGCTTGATGGATGGATAAGGGTGTATTGGAGAATATAATAAATATCCTGACCATGATTAGTTATGATGTATATAATCCCCTATATAGATCTGAATCATATATAGAAGGGCCATGATCCTTTTACAAATCCTTATTGTAAGAATCAAGGTTTGTAATATCCTGTATGTATTTTCATTTACATGTAAGAGATTGGGGGCACTGTTTTTTGTGTGTATGGACCCATGTGCAGGGTCTAGGAATCACTATTTATCGCATTAAACTAAGAATCAATCCACAGGTAGTTCATGAGGTACCATGAAATTCCACAACATTCGGTAGTACATTGGTTTCCTATTAAGAGTGGGAAGTGCATAGTGTCCCTTTTTGGGTATCTCTACTATAACCATGGAAACACTACTATATATTGATACACCTTGAACATGTGGATAATCCCTTGAGGAAACTCCTAATATCATGTTAGTTGTTTTAGGTTTGAGAAACATGGGATGGAAAAGGATTATTCCTCCACATAGGGATAACATAAAAAAGGATAAGGGAATTTTATTTTTGGAACTTTTTCATCGTTGGGCCTGAGTTTAGAGATTCGGGTTCCACTACACCTCTCACTAGGATAAGAATCATTCTGGACATAGTTCTATAAATTTTACTATGAATGTATGGCCCATACACAAGGAATGGTCATTTGTTTTGGGTGGCGTATGGACCAATATGTAGACTCTGGGTGTCACTATATATCCTATAAGGGAATGAATCGTTCCATACATAGTTCTAAAGGAAAATCCCTATATTGGTATGACCTGTTCATAGGGATGTGGACTTTTCAGCATTTTTTTCAATGTGATGGGCCTTTCATGTACCTTCACTCTTTTTTCATGTAGGGGAAGACCTTACCACCATTACTAAGCTCATGAGAGATATTATAGTCATGAGTCACATGGAATAGTAGGGGTTTCTCTCTCAATAAAGAGGCAGTTGTTGCTAAAACATAGTCATTTTTATCATGTAGTGGCTAGTCCAAAATCTATGATCAAGGAATCTCTATATATCCCATTTTAAAATTGGAATCAATCCATACATAGTTCTTTGGAGAGACATCCCTACATTGGTTTGGTCCATACATAAAGAAGGAGGCATTTTTTCATTTTTTTAATGGTTGTTAGGCCAAGGACATAGAGCCTCTATGTCACTGCATTTCTCACCAAAATGAGAATCAATCCACACATAATTCTGGAAAAAGATAGTTCCTATTTGGATCTTACTCTCACATAAAGAAAGAGTAATTTTGTCATTCTCCCACATAGATCTGACTTATGTGCAACAAATCATTGATTGGAATATTATGATCCCCATACAGTTTAACATCATGTTGTTAGGACAACTGATGTCATGCAATTTAATGTCTTATGTTAAATAAAATTTATGATATGTATATTAACATCATACAACAAGGATGTTTATTCCTACCATTTAACGTCATGTGATCAGGACATTTCATTTTTTAGTTTAACATCATGTGATCAGGACATTTTATCCCTCAATTTAACATCATGCGATCAAGACAGTTTTTTCATGCAGTTTAACATTGTTCGGTTAGGATAGTTACACTATGTAGTTTCAGGTCGTATAGTTAGTATGTTTCATCCTGTAGTTTAACGTCGCATGATCCTAACATTTTTCATGGCTAGATTAAATATTTCTTCAAGAACCTTGCATTGCAAGGACCTTTAATCAGCTTTCTATCAATTAAGATTAACTAGTATGATCTATTATAGTAGACCATGGGTATCACATATTGCCCATCCATTTTATTCTCCAATTTAGAAGCTTTCTTTATAAGTATCATCAGATTTCCGAGTACCAACACCAATTCTCCTTCATGTAAGGGCTTAAGTTGATCATTTTTGTTAAAGTATCATCTGATTCAGTTTGGTTGACCTACAAATGGTGCAATGTTTTTTTTCTTTTTCATCCAGTAGCTCCAACTCATCCAACTATTTTTGGGATTTCTCATATGTGGAAAATTGATCACGGATGGTAATGAAAAGTGAGGGTAATTTAACTTAGATGGGTAGAACCACTTTATCTGGTATACTAATGAGTAAGGGGTTGCTAGTATGGAAGTGTGGGTCATGGTCCGGTAATCCCACAGAGCATGTAGAACATTGTCTAACTTTGATTTCATGTCCTTGTCCAAATTTGATGGGAGACCCTGGATCCTAACTGATGTGGCCCACAAGCTCGAGCATGCACTTCTTTCATGATGACTATAGTGTATTCTCCATAAGTACACCTAAGAAGGACCCATCAAGACCCATATTATAGAGGACCTTTTGTTGGTTTGTGTTGTCATACTGAAAAATGTTGATTGCTAGCCTCCAGGTTTGATTCCTTCCAGCCCTATCTATAAGGAGTTCTCCCTTTTGAATGTAATGCACAATGGGAGTCACCAATCTAGTGGTTAGACCATACAACTCAAATATGGGACTAGCCTCATTGATTTATTCCATGTTTGAATGAATGAATGGTGAGATCATCCGATAGTGAGCAATGTTGGGGACCATTTCGCCCAGGTTTGTATCAGCCAGAGTTGTGGTTGTATTTTCTAAAGCATCGGCCTCTGCATTTTTTCCACCCGGAGACATGAGTTAATTTTGGTTCTAAGGGGAAATTTTTCTTTAGTTCTCATACATGGTCCCTCAAAGGGATTATATCCTCCTTCTTGATAGAATAGTTACCATTAACTTTATTTATGTCCAGTTATGAATAACATGTTATCTTCAAGTATCTTTATTTTACTTGAAGCTTCAGATCGAGGCCAGTAATGAGAGTTCGGTACACCGCTTCATTGTTTGTAGACACCTCTGATAGTAGGAATAAGTATGTTAAGTCTAACTTTTTCAAGATATGAGTAAAACTCTCAACCATACATTTTTGAGATTGGGGTCTTCCATCCACTTTCTTATTGGACTTATGGATGCACCATCAAAATTCAACTCCCATATTTTGGATTCCGCCTAAATAGAGAACACCTCTTGATCTAGTAGTTCAACATATAATTGGCTCATTTATTTTGAGGGGTGTTCTTCAAAAATTAATTTTATCACCTGGAATTTGATGATGTTCTAAAGTACGAACTTTATATCAAACTACTTTAGGATGACCACCCTTTATGATAGGAATCCATTAAACATTGCACATCTAAGAATATAATTGAGCGGGTTTCTATAAGATACCAAATGGACCTCAGGATGTTGAAGATAGTGCCTCATATTATAAACCTCAAATTTCAGGGCCATGTATCTCTATTGAAAATTTGAATAATGAGTCTCAACATCAATCATAGTTTGACTGAGATAATAAATACTATTTTTTCCATCAACATCATTCTTCTATATGAGGGAAGAGCCTAGTGATCATTTCAAGTAATTCATATATAGAATGAGTGGTCTTATTTTAATATGAGGAATTATCATGGGCGATCTTAAGATATATTTATTTAGGCTGTTGAACACTTATTAATAATAATATTTCCACTGATATAAGACACCTTTTTTCATCAACCTGGTAAAGTAAAAACATTTTCCTGTAAGGGCAGTTATGAAATGTAGGAAAAATTTCCTTGAAGTCCTCTCAACTCGGTGAGGTTATAAGGATGTTTCATTCAAAGGATATCCATTTTATTCTTGTGTTCAACAACAATTATATTATAGTTTATGAATTATCCAAGGTGTTTTCATGAGGTAACAATGAAAGATCATTTCAAGGGGTTCATTTTCAGATTTTGTTGGGGGATGTTTGCTGAAACAAAATTCAATATATGGTAGGTGGTCCAAAACTTTTAGTGATTTTACCACCATTTCATCAACATATATTTAATGAATTTTCCCATGAGGTGTTTGAAAATGTGATTCCTGGTATGTTGGTATGTGGTGAAAAAAAATTTCAAACCAAAGGGCATCACCTTGTTGAAAAATTCCCCTTGGGGAACCTTGAAGGTGATGGATTCTTCTTCGTCACATGAAATTTAGATTTGGATATATCTTTCATACTAATCCATGAAATAGTTATTCTGATATTTTTTTTGTTTTAACGATCACTAATTTTGTGATTGGGATTTGGAAGTCATCTTTCGAGAAATGCTGATTGAGATCACTGAAATTAATGCAGAATCTGATCTAGAAATTCTTATGCTAGACATGAAATACATTGGATATCTAGATAGTATATTGGAACTCTTAAATTATGTTTTCTATGACGTGTTTGTTGACATCATCTTCTTTTTGTTAGCATGTGTCGTGTTGGTCCTCCTGGCAGTTTACATGTAGCCACGGTGGTCTTCCCCTAGGCCAAGGTGGTGAGTGGTAACATTAGTATTGAGTCTTAGAATTTCAGTATAGTTTTAGGTGAAAAAATCTTGATTTTAGATCAAGAAGTAGGTGTATACCTCTGTCTCTTTGAAAGTCATGGTTATAATAATCATAGTGAGTTTCATATCTCCTTAGGTAGCTAGGTTAATTTCCCTGATTTGATCAATTGTGGTAAAGACACCCTCCTTAAATGTTAGAGGAGTATCCATAAGATTTTATTCATCTTACTCTTATACATACTCCTCATCGTCTTCTCCTTCTAAAGAGGAAACAATTATTTATATGAGATATTCATTGTTAAGAAAACATTTCAACCTTTTATATTTGGAGGTTGAGGAAACTTTTTTTGACCCGACTAACTGTGGGGATTTATCAAGAAAAGATGGATTTAGGGATGGAGTAATGTATACATATTATTAGGGTGATAATACATCCCCTTATACCTTACAGGGTTAATGAAGGGTTATTTGGAGCATTGTGGGTGGATTGTGGGCATTTCCATCTGAGTATTCACCGTCGTCTTGGGGATTAGTGGACTTTTGATCACTGTTAGGCCCGTTGGACATGACTGAAATCATAAGGATTGTTGAATATGTTTCCAAACTCAGAATCACGCATTCAAATTGATTAATTGGATGAAAATATTCTTCATCTAGATACCTATAGGTGTCAGTGGGGACCATCTCCAAACTATTTGGGGCCGTGACCCAATCAACACCATCTAATAAAACTCAATTCCATTTTTTCTCATAGAACCTTCAGTAAATATAATGTGACTTAAAAGATTAAAATGGAGATTTATTGGTGTTCAATATCCCATTGTGTCCATTAATGTAGTACATGATACACTATAGGTATGATGATGGAATTGTTATGTGTGGATGCAGCTAGGGCATTCCTAACGGGATATTGAAGGCTATGTTTTTCTTGACCACCATAAATTCTGATTCGAGTATGAGGTTTCCAAAACTTACTTTGTGATTGATCTGGTCTAATAGATTCGTGTCACTCTTCTCATAGCCCAATATGTTTGTGGTGGAGGATGTCTGGTTATCCTCATTGTATCCCATCTGGTGAAGTGTCCACAGTGGGATGAGATTAACTCTAGAGCTATTTTTAATGAATACTTTTTGGGTATCAACACCATTTATCTTTCTAAACACATGTCAGGGTTTGATTTTCCCTTTCATGATGTTGTGTTCATATCAATATATGAAGGGGGTGACCACATGACATTTTATAGGATTGGTTTCTGTCTGATGGATATTAGTGGGAACCACTTTGGATTAAAACTCGTATGGACATAGAAAATCATATATAAGTGCTTCCTTGAGATCTATTGATAGATTGAGTGCATCTAGGATTGATAGCTTTATCAGTACCAAGGCTAACTATTTCATAATATCATATTTCTGATCCAAATTATGACACTTCCTAACTTGGGGATAATATTTCATAGAATATTTAGGGGATTGAGAATTGTATGTAGATGGACCAACCCTGGGGATAGAATCCAGTGGTACTTCCGTTCTTTGTGGATTTGGTTGGGCATGTCTGAATGTATTCCATGGGAGATTATATAGTAGTTCCTATTCTAATGGATATTCCAGGATTATTTGGATAGAGTGTTTTCTAGTGGGGTCATGGGGATTTTCCTATTCCCGTTGTATTCTCAAAGGTCTCTTCAACTGGTTTCTACAACATTGACGGTTTAGGATAGGATGTGGATAGGATTTTGTTTTCTACCACGACATTGATTTCCGGAGTATCCTCGTCTCTTGAAACCACTTCATCTGGATCCTTGATGGGGGTTAGGGACCTTGGGTTCAACACCATATTATCCATTATAGAAGTTTTCCATTAAGTATATGGTATTAATGGAGATGAAAATCAGTTCCTTGTTAGATGACGGATATGCCTGATTGACTTCTTCCAGTGGTAACATTTTGAGGTTTAATTATCGCCTCTTCAAATCTGATGGCATAAAATCTAATAGTATTAAATCCAAATTTGGCCTTAATAAGGGCTCATATTCTTGTACATTATCTTTGCCTAACTAGTCTATCTTTTTTCTTGACGCTCAAACTATGGATGGTTTTCAGATCTAAAACATCAGATGTGTTTAATTATAAGTTATTTGGGGAATAGTCAGTTTCTTCAACTCTTCTTGGATTATTCCATGGGCACGGTTTACTATTTTTTGTGTCATATAACTATAAAAATTCTACTATGTTTTTCTAAAAACCATTTACCACTCCCCTACTTAATCCTAGTGAGTGGTGGAAACATAAAACACTTGTGCTGGCGGTAGTCCCAGTTCGACATTCCCATGATATATCATTTATTGCAGTAGGGATTTGAAGAAAAAAAACTCTTGAATTGTGTTTCCTAGTATCCAATGGATGGGACAATAATCTGGTCATTCATGAATACCTATTTCATCAGCCCTCAGTGGATCTGGTAGATAGAGAAAGTTTCAATTCGTGGAGGCTAAAAAGTAGCCACGAACATGGTCATCTCAAAACAATTAAAAAGCATACCTTTGTTAATAAAATTGATTTTTTTGGGTCACCTTAGATCATCTTGTCAAGGTGGGGGTGGATTTTGACATCCCGGAGGTTTTCATGGTTTGGTTTAAGCCTTGGAGTTGGAGCTGGTTCAAAGGGTGGCTTATGGGTAATGAAAGATGAATAATCTCTTCCCACTCTTTTTCTAGTGGCCAATGGGGCTACCCAAGGCTTTATATTATTATTAATTAATGATTATTCTATTTTTTGGGGAATATTATAGAAATCCGGAAGCCCAATTGTATATTTCATAGTCATAATTGGTTTTCGTAGATCATCACAGAGGTTTTCGATGCACATAGTAAGAATCTCATCTTGGGGGAGTAGCCAGTTCAAGCAGTAATTTAGAACTTCCCCTCAAGAAATGAAGACTAAAACTCATTCATTCTCCCACTATTTTCAGTTCATGTGGTCACTGAATATTGTATTTGTAAACATTGATCTGAACTAGGAAAGGAACTACCTCCAGCGGTCCGCCCATCCTATTATGTATTGAGCTGGAAAACTGGTGTACCATTTAAAGGTCGAACCCTATAGAGTTCGTATGAAGAATCTGATATTTATTTCTTCTTATTTATCTCGGGTTCCCATTATGGTGTCATAATAAAATGTTTAGTGCATGAAATATTGTTTCGGGTCACCTGACCCATTTAATATTGGGAATACATGGTTCCCAAAATTTGGCGGTGACAAAATGCTGATCGCCTAGTCAGGGTAAGGATTCTGGTCTAGTTGTATCAAAGAGTGTCATCATTCAATGGCTTCAATTTTGCTTCCAATGACTCAAAATTATGAATGAGTCCATGATGTGTGTTGTATTGAACTTGATCATGGGAGGGCACAGTAGGGGAATGATTAAACATTTTGTATATGCAGGTACATGAGGAGGATACCCAGATCGGGGAATCCTTTTTATATTCACATGAATCTTTTCGGGTTTTTTATTCAATAGAGGGAAATATTGATTTCTTTATATGATTGGATTCAGTTATACTGATGATCCTAGCACTATTTTGGATTAGAATCCTGATGTTAATTAATTTTCTAGGATGAACCCTTGCGTCCTAGGCACTCTTGTTGGAATTGTGTGTTGAAGTTCCTCTTGGGGAGTATATCCAATATGAAATATTCCTCAGAGACGCTCTGTGTTGATTAACCACAAATCTTTTATTAATTCTTTTAGCTCATTGAATCTCTCCTTGAGTGTGAGGGGATCAATTTCATAGGGAGGAGGATGTTTGTTGTTTTCAACCTTTTTTTTATTCTTCTTCTTATTAGTGACATTCAAAGGAGGTGATGATGGATTGTTTGATGGAGTGCCCAAATGTAGGCTGACTCTTTGGTTCTAGGTACACACACCATTAAACTCGGTGTGGACTACCTCTGGGAGGGAGCCACCTTCTCTTGAAACCTCATTATTCTGATTATTTTCAGTAATGTATGTGGGAATGATGTCCAAATTGTTCACTGATACATAAGGCATTGTTGATGGTGTACTATGTGTGGAATGGTATGAGTGATTATTGTGTACTTTTTTGGATATTCTCTTTCCATTTTGGGTCCCCTTCAGGTTTCTTGGTGAAGGGTAACATGGAGGGAACCCTTACATAACCTTGTCATGTGACTTCATTCAGGGGTACATGATTCATGATATGGAATGGAATGGGTGACCTCTCTACTTATCATCCTCCATAGATAGAAAAATATTGATGTCTGCTAGGTAGGTTGTTGAGTTAAAAATCCCTCAACCATGTGGGATGGGTTTTCTCTCGTTCCTTTGTTACTATGTCTCAGCTAGGATTATTTGGTCTTATTGAGAAAATTTGTTTTAAAACTTCACCCATCTCTATGGGATGGGGATAATCCCGTAATACATCGGTTGATGGTGCTATTTCAACTTTCTTAATCTGACACATTCCCATTTGGGTGTCAGACGTATATGGTGTCGAGTCTGCATGTAAATTATTTTTTCTTAAAGAAAATATAAGTGATTTTTTATTTAATTCCCTTAGGCTATATGCCTACTGGATGTCCTCAATCTCCTAGTTCAATAGTTTCTCAATGGCCCGCTCTCGTCAGGCCTATTGATTTTGAGAATTACTCAAGGTCGGTTCATGTCCAGCATGTCACCTTTCCTGAACATGGATTTCATTTGGTCACTGTATTGGGATAATGATATTATAGGATGTCACTTTCTACGGGTTCTGCTAGAAAGGACATGGGGTGATCTGCAAAGCTCAATGATATCCCCATCCACAGATACAAATGTCATGTGGGGCCTTGCTCATATGAAAACACAATTTGTACAATGCATGGAGGTAGGTCAGTTTGAGATCTTTCTTACACCTCTCTGATTATGGATGTGATGAATATAGAAGATATTATTGGTCAATTTGATGGTGAAACTTCCCCAATATATTGACATGTTCTGCATAACCATTCAAGGGAAAAATTAATTTCAAATAACAGTATTTTTCTAGAAATTGAGATGAATGTTATCAACTGTTTATTCCAAAAATTCTCTTGGTATGTCAAACTAAGAAGTGGTTGTGGTCCAAACATAACCGGTATGTCATCCCTGGCTGATTTTCCTCTCATGAGCAACATATCATTTTTTTATCTTCTAGTGGATCCCCTTCTTTTTCTTCCCAACATGAATGCTTAATAATTATTTAATCTCACATAATGGGAAAATTAGAAGTTTAATTAATATATGAATGGTATGGGGGTGTCTTATATTATTATAATGGCCCCAGACCATCTTCTAGATGATAAAGGATGTCATTTTACAATGAAGTTGTTCTATAAATGTCGTGATCCATCTATCCAAGTACCTTAAAATATGATGAATTTCTCATATTTGACCCGGTGAGAGGAGGTACTTCTTGTTGATGTAAATTTTTACTGTGGGGAGGACCTTCATAGACAATACCATAATGGAGAGGGTTACCATTGCAACTTGATGTCCAACCATATGAATAATTTCTATAGAATATACTCTGGGGAGGACCATCAGGGTTGACCCTAGTAGGGGGATAACCTTCTCGAGGCTTGTTTTCATTACAGGTAGGACCTTTGTAGGGGCTTCCATCATGGCGAGGACAACCATAATAGCTAGACATCCAATTGGAGGGAGATTTTTTGTAGTGTATACGATGGGGAGGACAATCAGGGTGGACTGAAATAAGGGGATAACCTTCTTACTTGTTGTTTTTATTGCAGGGAAAACCTTCACAATGACATCCTTCATGGTGAGGACAAAGATCATATCTTGTCATCCAACTGCAAGGAGAATTTATATAGTTTATTACATGGGGAGGACCTTTTGGGTGGACTGTAGCATGGGTAGGACCTTATTATTTCATTTTTTTAATTGTGAGGATGAGCATTATTGTGACTCTCATCACGGAGTGGACTACCATCATAGCAAGGTGACCAACTATAGGGAGAATTTCAGCAACACATACAATATAGAGGACCATCAGGGTAGAAGAGAGTAAGGGTTGGACCTTCTTTTCATTCTGAAATCTCATCATGAGTGAGGAAAACTATGAAACTCAGTATGATATAGGATCTCCTGATTGATTTTTCCTTTCCCACAAAGTAAGCTTCTGTGGGTGCTCTGAGGAGGACCTTCAGATCTATTGGTAAAAAAAATTAGGGGAGGTCCTTCGAAACTACTATTACACCACCAAAATTTTTTAATGGGTTAATAGAATATTGAGCCTCTATTGATAGGTGATTGATGGAATCAATAACTCTAGATAATAGTGGAGTCGGATCATGAATTTTCTCTTCATTTTTCAGTTTCCTTTTGCTCATTTCATTTTTGGGTGCACTCTTACTGGAAACTGGGGACACCTACTATTGGTAATGGTATTCGTATAAAGGTTCCTATTTGAGTGGTTCTCGTGATAGTGTCGGGATATTCCTATGATCATCTTGAGTTATGGAATCAATATATGTCTACCATGGAGTGGTCACCATAATGGACCGGTGTCCCATAGTTGTAACAAGTATTTGTTCTTAATCCGGGTATCCATTTATTGTGGAATAAGGCCCATGAACCTCTTGGATTGGAGTAGGGATGTAGGCCTGCTTCGGAGTGACCATTTATTTTTTGGATGAGTCACCCCACTTGGGGATATGGGGTTGTGGGACCAAATCCTTGATATTTCCACTAATGTGATTATATCTTGATATTTCTGGAGTATATGATTTGAAATTGATGTCTAATTCTCTATAATTTCCATGATTTATTGAGATACATCATTGGATGTAACGAGGATATATTCACATTTTGATGTTAGAGGAGGAATATGTGCCTGATGTGGTTGGCTAGAATATACTATATTTTTCTCTTCTTTCCATAATTTTGGATTTATTGGATTCATATTTTCTAGTAGGTATTTTCATCTTCTCATTTCTTTTTGTGATTGTTGATCATGATTTGAATGAATCCGTAGGAATTTCTATCTTCTTATATTTTATTTCCATCATATTTGACAAATGTTCCTAATATAAGGGGGAATAAATTTAACTCTCCCAATATTTAATGGTAACCATATTTTACTGGTGGGATTCATATTCACTAGCAGGGATATTCTCCTGCATGTAGTTTGTTTTCTTATTTGGATTATGGGATTCATATGCTTCATAAAGTATTTTCATCTAATTATAATTTTACACCCTTTTTTCTCGGTGGGAATGGATAGCATTCGTAGAAATTTGGGCCTTCTCATAATGTGCCACAAAATTTTCATGGTGGGCATCTGAAGTGGAAACAAGGATGTATTCCTTCCCATAATATACCTCCATATTTTTATGGTTCATATCCTCATTAAAAAATAGGGTGATGGCCTACTCTTGATTATATATTATTCACACTTATTGGGAATCTAGGGGGAGGGGAATGTTTATTGAACTTCACCAGGATCCCTTGGATTGATTTCCTCTTTAGGATGAGGATATTAGGTCACATGGTGTTGGTGGAAATGTTTTTTGGTAGGGTCACTTGAGTGATTGCCCTGTGCAGTTGGACTGAAGTCATTGGTGAATACTCCATCTACCTCCATATGATAAGGGTGGTACTCATTGTCATGTTATTAGGATAGGATCCCAAAACAATTAGAGACGGCTAGTGGAGTCACCTGGTTCTTGAAGGTTGTCTTCTACTGGGTGGGTGGTAGGTAAGATTTCTTAGACTACAGGGAATTTCTTGCTGCCTCTAGTGTTGGAAGATATTGGTTCTAATGGTACTCCTAGATTATCTCATTTGAGACTCAGCGCAGGAGGTGTCTGGTGGGTGATCAAGTCCTCTTATTCGTGGAGGACTCGATTGGTTGTACAATCGTTGACATGCAAGTCTGAAAGAACATATAGGATTCCACTAGATTGAAGGAATCGAAGAACAATTCTTGTAGTATATGTGACGTTTACAAAAAATAAAATCACATTAAAGTAGCATCTCATGAAAAAATGTATAACTAAGGATCTCTCTTGGCCCGATTCCCTTTAGGATGCGAAAGGGGGCTGATGTGGGGTAACACGGCCACCATGGATAAGGATTAACATTAGGTTCTCCATTTTTGTTTATGCATGGGGGGGAAACAAAATGGCCTAATATAAAATTACAACTCATATGTCATAATATATATTTTCCTAGTGGGGTAACACCACCTCCGTGGTTAAGGATTCAAATTAGGTTCACCATTTTTTGTTTCGACCTGAGGGAATTTCACTTGACAGTTTATTGTAAGGGGTTAAGTGTTTGTGAAAACAATCCTAATTGGATATAATATACTCATATAGTCTCCAATGGGATTATTTTCAGAGCAATAAACACCCAAATTTCCCCTTATCTATGATTCGTGGACATGCTTTTCAAAGGAAGACATTCATTGGATGATTTGTCCAATGACAATTAAGAACTCACATTGATCGAGAGGATGGGAACTCAAGCTCATCACAACCTTTTGGGGTGAACTATTTTATATTATAGGACACTGTTTTATATTTAATCCATGCTCATATGTTTTTTAATCCTTGGTTCATTCCCAATCATGTGTCAATGGATTACTCCTAGGTTTCAAGATCGATCAAAAATACACACGAGTCTATAATCATATATTTGTATCAAAGGTTCTCCATAAATGAAGATATATGTATGTATGTGAGGTTCTTCATCATTGTTACCTTTATGTGGAAAGGTCATGAAATCCATTTTTATTAATTGAGACAGTGCTATTTTAACCCTTTCGATGAGGTTATCTGGAGTTTATCATCATCTAGGGGGACAAGAATTGTTTCGATGTTGGGATAGAACCCATAAGATGGGCTTCCTATGTATCCTCATGATAGGAATTGGAACACACATAGTTTAGTGCCACTTAACAAGATACATCAACTTTTAAGGTCATGTGATGAGGATCCAACTATTCGGTTAAACATCATGTAGAATGGGCATCTAGGAGGAAGATGCCTAGTCAACATTTGAGGTGGGACTTATGATGAGGTAGCCCTGAGAACCCAGAAGAGATGTGGTCTTATGGGCAGACATGACCCTACTGGGGATGTTACTAAAGATCAATAAAGTGGATTTGGGAGCTGGATTTTTACTTCAAGGAGGTCTCATATATATCCCAGTTAGTTTGGAATCAATGTCGCATAGTTCAGTAGACCATGTAGTTTAACATCATGTGGTGAGGAAAAGAGTGAAATGACATGAGAATGATGAAATGCATGAAACACATGATGTATCAAGCTTAAACCATATGGAGGTTTATTATTTATCCTCATTAGTTGTGAATCAATGTACACATAGTTCGTGATGATGGGGAATACACAAGGAATCTTCCCATAATGGTGGCATGGTTGGCGCTTATATCTAGAAAGAAGGCATGTTTGATGTTTGAGATCATGTGGATGTCATTATTTCCACTAATTTAAAAATAAATTTGAGTCATTCATAATGTGAGAGATAATAGAAAGCAGTAGATAATACGATCGCACAACCCTCCCCATTTGTTGATGGATGGTGCTCATGCCCAATGGGGGGCAGAGGGGTTCGAGTGCACTCGTTTCCTATCTTACCTTAATATATAGGATAGTCATGTTTGGTGATATATTCGGATTCTTCCTAGGCTAAGGTGAAGAGGCGGACGAGTACCACCCTCTACAAGAATGGATAGGGCCTTAACTTATGGGGGGTGCCAAAAAATTGGTTATGGGAAATGAGAGGAGCATCACCACTAGTCAAATGTAAAAACAAGTGTGATATCCATTATTTATCAATGTACCTCATCAAAGAAAAAGGAAAAAAATTCACATTAATCCATAGAATTGGGAGGTTCATATTAGTATCCCAATGTGGAACTCATGTTACAATGGGACTATAAACATAGGGATATTTAGGGGCCCGCCTTATTGTGGGGATTACCCATGTGACTCCACATAAAATTAGCGTGTAAACTCAAAAGGGTGTGCTAATGCACTTGATGGTCTCATCATATGGATCTAGTGTCTTTGGGAGAGGCTTTGACCAAATGTCATGGTGTTGGATTGCTAAGGGACTACTGATGATATGATGGAAATGGAAGTAAATGATTAGATTCATAGGGTGGAATGTTCAATGATACCCCATCATATATAGAATTTATTTATGTGGGATGGGGTGTCCTCCACATATCATGTTTCTATAAAGTTGAAGGTGTCGTCTTCATATCATAGTGGTATATAGACTAGGGTTCAATCCACATCACACTTTTCTACATGGGGCTGTGTTCCATCTGTACAGCAATTTTCTAGGTGGTGCGGAGTTCTTTCTACATAGTTTTTTGCTATGCGGTGCAGGGTTATTACCACATAGTAATTTTCTACATGGTGCATGGATCCCCTGGAATAGCTATTTGGTATGTGGAACGCCTGATTGAAAAATGGTCACTGGTTTTGTGACTTGTGGGAAATACATCTGACAAGGACATTGGGTTCACGGTTAACCTATTTGTTTTTTTTCCTCCTTTAAAACGATGCGGCATGTTTTACCTATAGGGAATCATCAAAATAGTCTATTTTTTGTAGTTATATATTCTTTCGTGCCTTCTTCAATTGATCCCTCTCCCTCAGTCCTCTCCTCGGGGTCCTTTTATAGAGAGGTGGAGTGGGTCACATGGCGTCTTTTTTGGAAGCCCATGGCAGAAACCAAGCCCGTGGATGACTTGGTTAGTAGGGGCATATAGTTTTCATCGACAATAGTGAGAATTATTAACTTGGTCCCATGAAAAATATTTTGTTATTCATGGAGAGTCATTGTCTTCTCCTTTCCCATGAACCATTTGAGTTAACAGGGGATATCGTGTAGAGGAAGGATTTCTCCACCTTCTTCCCACATATGATTTGATTTCATTTTTTAGATTTGGCCCTGCCATCATCCTCTCATGAACTGATTAGTTAGCAGGCACTTTTATGAAGAAAGCCTCCATGCGGAGTGGCGTTCTGCAGAATGTATTTTGGTTCATCACACCCTTTCTTTCTTTTCTATTTTTTATCTTCTTTAACAATATTTCCTTCAATTCTCTATCTAAGTTTTTTCCTTCCTTTTCCAAATCCATGTGTTCAGTTTGATTTCCCTTTTCAACATTTTTATGACACAACAGACACACACAAATATATTTACACAAAATATAGAAACACATGAACCTAATATTTATGTAATTTTTTAAATATCATTATATTTTATAATTTCATTATAACATGATACATTTAATATATTTTTAATCTGTCAATTTTATTTATTTAATTTTAATTCCTGTATTGTTAGAGTATTCATTCTTGTTATTTATTTATTTATTTTGGAATATGATAATTTTCTATTATTTAATTATATATATTTATTTACTATGTTTCAGTATTTTCAATATGAATTCATATTTATATGAATATATATATATATATCCATATTTTTTTAGTAATTTTTATTTATTTAATAAAACTTATCAATTTTTTTAATATTTTTATAGTGTACTCATTATGAATTATTCAATTTCAAACATTTTTTAATGACCTTTATTTAAGATTATATAACCAATAACAATGATAAAATTATATTATAAATAAATATTCTTAAATAAAAATATTTATAAATGTATATTTACAATATTTATGAATGTATATTTTTATAATTATATTAAATAAATATTTTATATTTTTTAAAAATGTATTTATATAATTATAAGTTAATATATTTTAATATTACTAATTATAAAATTATAATAAATTTCTTTAAATAATTATAGTTATAAATCCGATATCATCGCTAAAAGTTTATCGCTAATAAATGAATATTTATCACTCTTTTTTATCATTGATAAATATCGATCATTATCAGCACTAAAAATTAATGTTTATTGATAAATAGGATTCTTATGAGTGATTTTATGAATGTACTATTAAAAGTGTGCTTGGTTTATTTAAAATAAATGTAACCTCAATTCAATAACTCGTGATACCCAACATCTGATGGAATTACTCTGCTACTGGCGTGACTTATCTATATTCCCTCAGATGAATCAAGGTTAGAATCCAATGTATGTTGTTTTTTAATATTCCTCTATTGTTGTTTAGTTTTTTGGTTTTTGGGTTATTTGTTTTTGCAATGTCCTTACCCATGATGAACCCTCATCTCATCTCTTTTCCACTAATATACAAAAACTGGTTCTATTTCATATTTTTCCTCCATATACAATGGTTTCGAAGAAATGGAAGGTTTTTTTAATATGGTAGGGTCATTCAACATGTGTGTATGGGCCTGTATTGATAAATAAAATATAATTTTCAACACATGTTACTAAAATGATAATGTTATCTATATCCCTCATCATTGAAAAAAGACTATTGGTCGGGAAGTATGTCTGAGGTGATGTGCTGACCTGAATTGGGAACTACTTGGGTATACTAGGTCAAAAATATTACAAAATGGAATCATGGTGAAACTAGACATATTTGTATTGATTTTATCCAAAATAAAAAACATTCCATACATAAGAAGTAATCCATAAATATGTATGGAGGTCATAATTGTATTGGATACTTGAATTATCATATGATTTCTAGTTTCTTTTTTTCGTTCCCAATCTTCTTGAGTCTTATTCCTCTTATTTAGGAGTTGATAGGTATCAATTAGTAAGAATATATGAAATTTCATCTTTTTATGTTTGTTTGTTTAATTTGTTTTCTAGAATAAATTATAAATTTATATTAATAGAAACATGAATAATAAATAAATAGTTTATTCTTATTTACTTATTATGGATGATTAGGTTTATATAAATTATTAATAGATTGAGTTTATTTAGTAACCGCATTTATCAATACTATTAGTTAGTTGGTTATTAATTATATTTAAATTAATGATTCTAAATATTTTAAATTATATTTAATTTATGAAAATACATATTAAAAAATAAATGAATGAGATATAGGGGCAGGGGTAAACTTTAATATAGATTATTTTCGGCCTATTTCGAAAAGATTATTGTTTTTTGGAAGGGAAAAATTATGTGAATATAAACATTAATATAGAATAAGTCACCACTCTAAACCCTAAATCTACATATAAATTATCCAATGAACATCCAATTTATGCTAGAAATTATATTGATTCTCATGTCCTAGAGGTAATAAATGATCTACTTCTATTTATGTAGTATAATTTTCAATGATGTGGACATAGAGAATCTAAGGTTCCTCTTTGATTTTTTGGTAATAAATCATAATAATAAATTAAGGATTTCACTGATTATATTAATTTCATTTATAAGAGTAAAAAAAATTCTAGATCAATACATATAATAAGTTGAAAGATTAACCCTTTAAAGGGATGTATTTTATTGGAGGGATCATATGGGGGATTAAAAAAATATCCAAAATCTGAAGGCGAGGAATCCTTGAGTAGAAATAAGTGATGCCGAATGTAGGTGGGGTGAGATTCATTTCTTCAAGACCCTTATTGTAGAGGTATTCCAATTTATGTTTAATTGAGGAGACTTTTTGAGTGCTTCCATTAGTGTAGGTTCCAATGACCATTTAATCATTATTTCATCCTTCAGGTGAAACATTTCTATAAATGTGGTTAGTTGGGGAACCACCAATGGTTTTTCTGAGATATTCCTTCTAGGAAGGGTCATTAGATATGATTGGTATATTATTTAGGATTAAGTAGTCTCTGGGTGATTCTAGATAGGGTTATTCTATAGTGATAGGTATAGTCCTTGTATATTATACTCTTGATGATGATCTTAGGATAGGGAATATTCCTATTATTTATTTTCGAGTATCTTATATTTCATCTGGGACTGAGATTAGAACTCATTCATAATTTTATTAATATAGATAATTTATAAAAGTAAACATATGGAAAAAGAGTAATCAGTGTAAATTTATTTTATGAGTATCTTATATCTCTCTCTCCCCTTACCTATACCTACACAATGCCACCCCTATTTTGTAAACTCCTTCCTGCTTCATACAAGACCACTGTGAACTGCATATCTATCCGCTATTGTGAAATAAGAATACAAAAAATAATAGTCATAAGAAACATAAATAATTTTTCGTAAATAACTTCCATTGGTTTCACATATAAGGTTATATAAATAAGGATTAACTTTTGTATGACAGACATACTATACAATACACTCCATGAATAAAATTCTGCAATTTCATGCATCTTGCATGAAAATTTTTACTGTATTGAACAAAGATATAATAAATCAACACTAGAGTACAACTAACCTTCACTACCTTTAATTAATCTATCTTAATACATTTGATTACCTTTTATCTCTTGATAATGGATTGGACTCCCTCTTTCAAACTAGCATTCCACCCATCATTGGGATCCAATGTTACTTGATGAAATTCATTCTCCTTGAATTGTATTCATTAATCTCTATCAAATCCACTGCAATGGAATTGAATTCTTCATCTACTAAATCATTATTCAACCCATTCAACCTTTCATCCTCCTCATTTTCTACTTCCTGGGAACACAAAAATGACACTAAAAATTTAATGAAAACATAATGAATGATTTTTTTGGTTTCATGATATTAATTTACTTATATCATTCGCTCGATAAAATTTGACAAAACAACATGAACAATACTATTATTTTTAGTACGGTAACATTGGATACTATTAGAACTCTATATATAATATACTTGGATGAGAATACTACTATAACGAGTGATTTAATCTAACTCTCGAAGGTATTCCTCCCACAATGAGCAGAGATATTTGACCTTGTATTTGGATTCATCATCAAGATACTTTCTCTTGGAAGCTTGGAGAAATAGTCGATTTTGAAGATCTCTCTTCCACCTCATATCAATAACAACAAAATTTTCTATCTCCCCTAATCCCTAACAAAAAAGAAACATTTCAGAAGAAGTGAAAAACAATACATGTCTGTGAATGGAAGTAAATGTAAGTGAGTGGGAGTCATGTAGATTTGAATGTTCATTCCTTTATTTTTTAATGTAATATGTTAGAGGCCATAATTAAAATTGAATTTAAGATATTTTTTAAACTCAGTGGAAAATCGACTTTCATCTCCCAAATAGTTATTATTGTATTTAGTTTCTTGAGACTCATCTCCCATCTCTTTTATATCGCTAGAACTACTCTGACTAGTAGTCATCCAAAATTATCAAGGTTTTATTTTTGGTATGGTTGGTTCAATTAACATGGGTGGATGTAAAAAAACTATAGCAGATAAATATCATACAAAAAAATGAAATAATAACTATTCAAGAGGTATTTCATTAAGAAACGTTGGAACCTCAATGATGGGAGGAAGGAAATTATGAAAGAGGGATTCTATTCCATCAACAAGTGATGGAAGAAAATAAAGTTCTAAGGATGAATTAAATGAAGGTAGAGAAGGTTATTTGTACTGGAGTATTGAAGTATTATATCTATGTTCAAGATAGTAACAATTTTCATGCATGTTGCATACAAATATGGAATTTTATGTATGCACTGTATTGTATTATTTTTATTCAATAAAAATTAAATTTTTGGCTACTAATGAAGAAAATTCATTCTACACAAGAAGATTTTACCATCACAAGAAATAATAGACTATTGATGATGAAACTACATAATTAATAGGGGATAAAAAACATGTTAATGAAAAGAACAACAACAATACAACATCACAGTGGTTAATAAAATTATCAAGGAAAGATGTCAGGGTACAAAATTTGAGGTTGGTTGGAAACCACATGGGAAACCTATTGATGCAAACAAGTCAATGTTAATTAGTTATCTTGGTGTCATAATTGGGATGAATGTTCAGATTGATTTTGATGCATGGGGTTGCATCCATCATGTAGTGAAGGAAATCCTTTGGAATGATATAACTATCATGTTACATTATAATTTCTTTATTTTAGTAAAAAATTATTTAATTTAATTTTGATTTAATTTTCATTATTCATCATATTTTTTTTATATTATATTATTTTTGTAATAAATTTGTCTTAATTACCGCTGAAAAATCACATAGTGGCTTTCAGACTCTTCTTATGAAGTTACAACATAGGGATGTTGAGGGGAAAATAAATCCCCACCCACCACTTAGTTATGAACACATTATAAAAGAGGAAATAATGACTAATTTCATCAATAATCACAATGAGAAATCATTTCATGTGCATTATATTTGATAATATATTATTTTTCATTATTTATTTTATACATCTTGATTCAAAAAATTTAATTTATGAAACAAATAAAATGTAACGATCCAAACTTTTATCATTGGAATTTATCCCTCCTTATAAAATTATCATATAGTATAAAACAAATAAAATAACTTATATACCATAATAAAAGTTTTATAAATGATTCATTAATAAAATAAGACGTGTTTCTAATGTTAATAAACCTATACTGATGAAATAATAACTTTACCTTAGGAATATTAATATGAACATTATGAACAGTAAACCAAAAAGATGAGGAGTAACCACACCCATTAAAGTATAAATAAAATTTAGGCATCTTCTAAATGAAATTATGATACAATTATATCATTATATAAGTAAATATATGTTTTAGAAATTATTAATTAAGTGTTGATATTTTTTGCAAGCTATAAATATATTATTACCATTTTTTGATTAATTGAATAATTTAAAAGAATTTTTTTTCATAAAAGTATTCATAAATTAATATTTTTATTTATTATTATTTTAATATAATTTGATGAGACCATAAATAATAATTCAAAGTGTTATAAAATCAGTTATAATTTTAAAATTGGTATGTTTTTCAATTAAATGAGTATTTTAATTAAAAATTAAATTTATCATACTTTTTTTTCATAATATGGTGTCATTTTTTAAATCAAAATTTATATATTTTCCAAGGGTGATTTTTTATTAATTTTCTAGAAAACTTCAATTTTTAGGTGAATAGTAAAATATTGTTTTTTACATAACCGGTAATCCTTAAATTACATCATTCATGATGTAATCGTGACATTATAATTTCTAGAACATTAGGTTCTTCCATGGTTTATTTAATTTCGTAAATTGATCCTTACAATACAATAAACTCATTTTATAAACCTAAAAGAACTTTCCCAAACCGAAATCCAAAAGTGATTCATTAAAATATCAGTTTCTCTTTCCTTGCACTTTCCTTTTAAAAAATTAATTTATTATAATTACCAAGAATATTTAAAGTATTCAAAAAATTGTATTATATTTATATATTAATTATATTTTAAAAAACTAATATTACAAGTCTAACCTTTGATATATTATTTTATTTAAAATTTTATTCTAAAAATACCCCCTCCTCCTGTATAAATAACTCATCTCCCTCCCCATGGAAAACAACACTTACCATACATTACTAAGACTAATATCTTATAAAATCCTCCCTATAAAGCCCCTTAGAATACCTAGGGACATTTCGTAGTCCTTCAACTCCAATCACCAATGGTGTTATAGTTTCACGCATGAGAAGCTACACTTAAGAGAGAGTAAGTCTCTAACAAATCTTCTCTCTTTTCTTCTTCACGTTTATTTTTACCCTATCCATTTCAAAAAAAAATATGATAAAAAATTAATTATACAATATGTTAAAATTATTTTAATTATTTTAACCTACTGTAATTATCATATTAATGAAAAATATAAATTCCATACTTCCATTTCATGCTCTTTCGACAATGTCCCATTAAAGGTCGGTTAACCACCTATGGAGACATCGACAAGAGAATTATTAAAACCATATTCATGCATGGATTGAATAAATTATTTATAATAAATTAATAATAGATTAAATTTATTCTATGCTTCTGGAACTAATTATAATAATTTATAAATTACATTTAATAAAATAGTGAGATTGTTGCAAGATGGGAAATTTGTAAGTAAAATATGATCTCAAAATGCTTCAATTTCATAAACAGAAATTAATAAATATAATCAAATGAATATAATTGAAAAATATTTTTATAAAATGATTATAATTCTATTCAAGATCAATGTTTTAACAAAAATATATTTTTCATTTAGTAGGCACAAAAGAGTCAAAATTTAACAGGAATTAAGGTAAAGAGATTTCTCAAACCCAACTCTCTTTCTTTAGGTTTTCCTTATTTCACTGCATTTTCAGTATGGATATTTCATAAAGATAATTTCCTAATAATTATCTTACCTTTTATTGGATATACATGTTTTCTACTGGAGTTTATGACAAACACAATGTTTTCCAAAAGAACTCTTCTAACAAAACACACCTTTTTATCCTAACTCATGGTTGATGATTGTTATATCAAGTATGTTATTCCCCTTTCATTTGGGAACCCATTTTTTATGAAAGTATTTTTATTAGATGAAACTCATTACTTTATATGGGTTATTTATGTTTATGATTTAGATATGTTATATGTGGCATTCATGATAATGTAAATATTATTATGTGACGGGAGCACTCCGAATTATATAGCGCAATGTTAATGTTATGATGTGATGGGTGCACCCATAATTATATAGAAATCTAATGAATTTTAAAATAAGAATAATCTCATGAGTAAAGTTAAATATTCATGATATTTATTCTATATTTTTTCACAACTATGTGTTTTAGTTGACCACCATGACATGATGTTTACTTTTTATGCATTGCCACATTCCAAGACTTCTCTTAATGATTCCTCTCGTGATTGAGATCCTATGCCTGTGTTATGATAATTATTATTCCCAAACCATGTTATATTGTTTCATGTTCTTATCTATACCCTTATATCACCCCTTTTTTATGTATATCCTCAAGTTACTAATTTAATATGGATAATTCAAGAGCCAATTATATGTTATAGAAGATAAAATTGAATGAATTTTTATCCTTTATGTTATAAATGTTATGCATGGTCCTATTTTTTCAAAGACACTAAAATGTTGGATATTGTTTGTTTAATTATTTAATTTTATTTATCCTTAAAATTACATAATAATAATGTAAGAAAATTAGGGTCCCTATAGTTGGTATTAGATCAAGGTTTAGGGAATTTGGGAATTAGGATTATAGAACCTAGGTAAAAACCCATAGTGTGAGACTAAGTATATGTAATCACATAACAATGTTTTCTAAACATAGAAATCACATAATATATGATTTTATTATTAATTTCACAAATGAATAAATTTTTTGGTTATAAATTTTTGAATGATGTTTTTTTTAAACCATTTTTATTTCAGAAAATGGTGGGAACCAAGAGAAACCAAGCCAACAAACTGTTTGAGTTACCATGTTGTTATTTCCCGAATTACATTCCCAATAATTTGTGATGTGGAGTTCAAAAATTCATGGTGATTCTTACCCAACCATCTCAGGATATGAACAATAACTTTAATAATGTGGAATTCCATCCTTCACCTAAGAGGGAGAAACTAGCTATTGAGTGTTTTATGCGACAACGACCATCTACGTTTAGTGGATTTTTTATCAAGTAGTCATAGAATAGTGGGTCACATAAATAGGGAATATCTTTTATGTGACACACTATTTTGAGATGGAGAAGGTGGCCCTGGCCGTTTATCTTCTAGGTGTTGAGGCCGATCAATAGTGGGTGTTGATTAAGAACACCAACTCGATGGATGAAATTGAAGAGATAGAATGGGAAGACATTAAGATAATGTTTATTAATAAGTATTTACATAAAACTCTTAGAACTATTATTTATAGAGAATTTATAGATCTTAAACAAAAGGAATGAGAATTTGAAACATCATATGAATCAAATTTTCACAAGTCTAACAAGGTAAGATTTAGGTTTTGTTATCAACAATGATAGAAAAATTGATAGATTCTTTAGTGGTTTAAAACCACACCATCAAAAGGCTCTATAAATTTGAGACTTTGGAAGTTATGAAGAATTTGTTAAATGTAATCAAATGATTATATGAAGTTTTAGAATGGTCACATGGCTATGGTGATAAGAAATGAAATATGGAGTTTCAATACGAAGGATCTAATGAGAAAGGTGGAAGAACATTCAACAACCCACATGCTAATAACGGGGGAATAAGTATCATGGGAACTACCTAAAATGGATAGGGAAATTCTTCATGTGTGGTAAATAAAGACACCAAGATCATGAATTTATAAAATACATTAGAAGGTATGAGAATGTGGTGGAGGAAAGGAGATCACCATCTATGGACCAATTCTAAAACTATATGGAGAAAGGGAACTATACAATCTAGTGCACTAAACCTCGAGATCTCAAGGATAATCAGTGTCATTATCCACAAAATCCATAGTATAAGGGGAAGGATTATTCCATCACTACTATGGAAGTGGATAAGGAAAATTAATTCATACAATGTACTCTTCCTATTCACTCAAAAATAGAAAAAGTATTATTTAATTCTGGTTCAATTAATTCCTTTATATCTTACAAGTTTGCTAGAACATTGGAATCAAAGCCCAGAAACCTTGAAGTAGAGATATCCGTAAAAACACCAAGTGGTGAAATAATTTCAACCCAAGTGTTAGACTCTTCCCCAATTGGTGTATGTGGGAATATTATTCCATCAAATCTTGTGATACTCCCTTGGTGGAATTTAATGCTATAATGGGTGGCTCTCGCTATATAGAGCACATATGAACTATCAGGAAAAGAAAATATCTCATAATATTCCAAACCATCCCATGATCCTCTAAAAATGAAAGGAAGATCATGAATCTCCTTTATAAAATACTTACATGGTGTGGGTGTTGATTACATGTGTAGAAGAAAACCTCGTTAAAATGGTTGAGTCAAAGAAAAGCTTCAACCTAGAGGAAATTCCCATTCTGAGGGAATACAATGATATATTTACAAAATAGTTACCTAGAATTCCCACAGATCATGAGGTATATTTCTCAATATATCTCATACCTAGAGATACTACTATCTCAAATTTTCCCTATAGGATGGCTCTTATATAACTGGATGAGTTAAAGAAGAAGTTGTAAGAGAATTTGGAAAAAGTGGTCATATTCCCTATTGCATCACCTTGGGATGATCCCATTCTATTTGTTAAGAAGATGGATGGATCAATGCGGTTGTATATCGATTATAGGTAACTCAACAATATCAAAATAAAGGAAAATTATCCTATTATAAGGATTTATTACTAGTTTGATAAGTTTCCAGATGCTCAATACCTCTAACACGAGGATCTTTGTTTTGGATATCATCAACTTATGGTGAAGAAGGAATACATTGAGAAGACTGTCTTTCATACAAGGTATAGAAACTATTAGTTTTTTGTGATTCCCTTCAGACATACTAATTCTCCAATAATCTTCATGTATTTTCTGAGTAAAGTATTTAGGCATTACCTCGAAAAAATTTTAGTAGTTTTTATTAATGAAATTCTCATCTAATCTAAGAGCATGGAGGAACATAAAGAATACCTAAAACTTGTGTTGGTGACATTGAAGAAAGATAAATTGTACACCAACATCAGAAAATGTGACTTCTGGAAACATCAAGTCACATTCATGGGACATGTGATAATATGTGAAGGAATTTCTGTTGACCCTTCAAAAACAAAGGCAATTGAGGAATGGACCAGACCCTCTAGTGTCAAAGAAATAAACTTTTTCTGGACAGATGAATGCTAGGAAAGCTTCAAAGAGGTAAATATAAGGCTAATCATTGCATCTATACTCACATTACTGAAACATGTAAAAAAATCAATATATAATGATGATTCAAAGAACTTATTGGGCTGTGCACTCCTGAAAAATGATAATTTGATAGAATATTCCTCACAGTAGTTGAAGATCCATGAGAAAAACTACCTGATGCATGATATGGATATAGAAGATATGATTTTTCCATTGTAAATCTGGAGGCACTACCTTTATTGTAAGAACTGTGATATATATACCAATCACAAGAGCCTAAATTATATATTCACACAAAAGGATATCAACATGTTTCCAAGGAGATGGTTAGAGATAATCAAAGCCTATTTCAACTCTATTCACTATCATCCTTGAAATGAGAACAATATATCAGATTCTCTAATTAGAAATGAATCTTCTACTCTATCCAGGTTGTGGATTGAGAAAGTCCATATCTTCATGGATATGGAAGGGATGGATTTGGAAATCATAACGGTAGGGAATAAATCCTACGTTTTCCAATGGATTTCTAACCATCTATCCAAGATAAGATTAACGAGGTACAAAGGGATGATCTGGAGTAAAAAAAAAGGTGAATTCAGTAAAGAAAAAAATGTTACAGGAGTTCCATATCAATGATGATTGTGCGATTTGGTTTGGAACGAGGATTCGTGTTCCATTATCACCTGGTATAAAGAAGTGCATATTGGATAATGCACATAGCTCACCATTCTCTATCCATCATGGGAACACCAATATGTATTGTGTTCTCCATGAAAACTTCTTATAGGACAACATGATGAAGGAGATTATTGAGTAAATCTCATAGTGCTTGATATATAAGCAAGTTAAATCAGAGTGAAAAAACGCTAAAGGTATGATTGAACCATTCCCTATAACCATGTGGAAATGGGAGAATTTCACTATGGACATTGTCACAGGACTCCCAAAGAAAACCAAATGAAATAATTCTATATTGGTTGTGGTGGACCGAATCCCAAAATCTTCATACTTTATCACTATTTGGGAAGACCTGTCACTTGAAAAACTTGAAAATATATATGTGAATTAAGTGGTTAGGCTGCATGGAGTTCCACTCTTGATTTTCTCTGACTGTGATCTAATGTTCACATATAAATTCAAGAGGAGTATTCAACATTATTTATGTACTGAATTAAAATTCAACATGGCCTATCACCCCCAAAATGATGGCCAATATGAACAGACTATTTAAATGCTTGATGATATGATTGGACCCTTCTATTTATAATTAAAAGGTGTATGAGATCAGAATCTCTCATTATTTGAGTTCTCATACAATAATATCTTTTACTTGAGTATTCAGATTTCTCTATATGAAGCACTGTATGGAAAGTGATGTAGAACTCCAACCTGTTGGGATGTAGTTGGTGAAAGAAATCTACTTGGACCTGATCTTGTGAAATATATGATAGAGAAGGTTTAATTCATATATAAACATATGGAAGATTCTAAAAGTCAAAAAAAAATATAATGACAACCATAGAAGTGACTTGGAGTTCGACATTGGAGATAAGGTCATCCATCGAATATCATAATGTAAGAGAGTCATGCGGTTTGGAATGAAAGGGAAGTTATGCCCAAGGTATATTAACACCTTTGAGATCATTTACCACATATGAGTCATGGCCTATCGCCCTGAGCATCCACCAAATATGGATAACATTCATGACGTATTTCATGTATCACTATTGAGGACGTAAATACAAGATCCCTCACATGTACTGAAATCAGAGGTGGTACAGCTGGAAGATGATCTCTCATAAAAGGAGTAGCTGCTAAAAATTTTGGAATGGAAAGATAATGTTCTATGCAACAAGGTAACCATCATTTTCAAAATATTGAAGAGGAACTATAATTATGAATAAGAAACTTGGGAATCATAGGATGTGATGAAGGAGACATACCCTCACATGTTTATGTAAAACGAAATTTGCAGGGTGAAATTTCAAAAGGAGGGAAGAATGTAATGACCCAAGCTTTTATCAACACAATTTCTCCCTTCATATATTAATTTCATATAGTATAAAGAATATAAAATCACTTATAGATCATAAAAAAACATTATAAATGATTCATTAATGAAATAAAAATTATTTCTAGATGTTAAGAAACTGATACTAATGAAATAGTTACATTACCTTATTAATAGTAATATGAACCTTATGTATTGCAAACCAATAAAATGAATCGTTACCACACACATTAAAGTATAAATAATTTAGGAATATTATAAATGAAATTATTTTATAATTATATCATATTATAAGTAAACAAATTTTTTAAAAATTATTAATTAGTTGTTGGTATATTTTTGTAAGCCATAATTATTTAATAACAATTTTATGATTAATTGAATAATTTAAAGGAAAATTTATTCTTATAAAATGTATTAAAAAATAATATTTTGATATCTTATGATTTTAATATAATTTTAGGATACCTTAAATAATATTTCAAAGTGTTATAAAATCGTTTATAATTTTAGAACCGGTTTTTTATCAAATAAATGATTATTTTAATTAAAAATTAAATTTTTCATATTTAGAATATTATTTTCATAAAATGGTGTCCATTTTTAAAAATAGCATGTTGATATTTTCCAAGGTTTATTTTTGGTAATTTTCAAAAATACTTCATGTTTTGGGTGAAGAGTAAAAAAGTTATTTTTCTCATAACTGGTATACCTTAAATTACATAATTCATGATATAATGTTGAAATAATCATATCCATAACTTTAGGTTCACCCATGATTTATTTAATTTATTAAATTGTCCCTTAAAATACAATAATCTCATTATATAATCCTAAAAAGAATGGTCTAAAACCTAAAGTCAAAAGTGATTCCCTAAAATATCTTTTCCTATTTCTTTTCCCTTTCCTTTTAATAAATTAATGAATTCGAATTATAAAGATGATTTAAAGTCTAATATGAATTATATTATGTTAATATATGATTTATGTTTTCAAAAAACTATTATTAAAAGTCTAAAATTTGATATATTATTTTATTTCATATTTCTTAAAAAAATTACCCCTCCTCAAGTATAAATAACCCATCCCACTCCCTTGAAAAAAAAACTCCTCCCATACATTCCAAAGCATAATATCTACCCAAATCCTCCCTATCAAGTCCCTTTTAATAACTACATACATTCTGGTTTCTCCTGACTCCAATCACTACGGTAGTTATAGTTTTGTGCCAGAGAAGCTACACCAAGGAGAGAGTAAGTCTCTATTAAATGCCCTCAATTTTTTTCTTCTCTTTTCATTTTACCATCTCCCTTTCATAACCATATGCTAAAAATGATTATAATATAAATTAAAGTTATATCAATGATTTTATAGTAATGAAATTAATATATTAATGAAAAATCTATATGTCATAATTCCCTTTTTTTCTCTTTCAACAACGTCCCACGAAAGGTTGGTTAACCAGCAACATATACATTACCAAGACAATTCTTGTTACCACCTTCATTGATGGAAATTATAAGTTTTATATAATATGTTAATATAAAAATAAATTTTTTATATTCTTATATATCTAATTATATTAAATGATAAATTACATTTAATAGAATTGTGAAATTGTTAGAAGATGGGAAATTTTTATGTAAAATATGATATCAAAATGATTCTTTTTTCATCAATAGAAATTAAGAAATATAATACAATGAATATAATTGATAAATATTTTTATAAAATTACTATAATAAAATTTTTTGTCATTGTTTCAAAAAATATATGTTTATTATTTAATAGGTGAAAAAGAAACAAAATTAAGTTGGAATTAAGGTAAGGGGATTTCTCAAATCAAACTCTCATTCTTTGGGTATTCTCTCTTTCACCAAATTTTCAGAATGGATATTACATTAAAATAATTTATTCATCATTATAATCACTTTTCTGGGATATACATGTTTTTTAATGGAGTTTATGACAAACATAATTTTTTCCAAAAGAACTTGTTTTTCAAAACACACCTTTTACTTCTAACTCATGATTGATGATTCTTATATCAAGTATGTTGTCCCCCAAATTATTTGGGAATCCAATTTTTTTTAATGAATTCTTATTATATGGAACCCATTACTTCACAATTATTACTTATATTCATGATTGATATATGTTCTAAGTGGCATGCATGATAATGTAAATGTTATGATGTGACGGGAGTACCCAGAATTATATAGCGTAGTGTTAATGTTATGATTAGACAAGTGTTCCCAAAATTATAAAGTGATCCAATGCATTGTGTAATTTGAAAAACCTCATGAGTAAAGTGAAATACATGTGAACATGATTCTATATTTGTTCACAACTATGTGTGGTAGTTGACAACTAAGACATGATATTTTATTTTTATGCACTGAAATATTCTAAACCATCTCTTAATGCTTCCTATGATGATTATGGTCATATGCCTATATTGTGATAATTATTATGCTCACCCCATGTTATATTGTTTCATTTTCATATATATCTTCTTATTAGGATTTTATCTCACCCTTTTTTATATATATCCTCAAGTGACTACTTGTACTAAGGAGAATTCAAAGCCAATAATAAGCAACGGATGATGGAATTAAATGAATGATTATATTTTATGTTGTAAATGTTATGTATATTCTAGTTTTCCCAAATCATAAACCTTTGGATCCTGGTCATGTAATTATTTTATTATATATATAATTAAAATGATGTAATATTAATATAATAAAAGTACGTTCTCTATAAAAAGAGTGTTGAAAATAATGAACGTACACTAAAACCAACATTCCCCTATTACGAATAGAGGGTGGGGTATGCTTCATTAGAGAGTAAATTGGTAGGTAATTTAAATAAATAATAGAAGTTTAATTATGTTATATAAGACAACATATATACCTTTTTTTATATTTAGATAATGAATCAAAATCTGAATCCACTTCAATCCCAAGACAAGTGCTATGGAAGGAGGTTCATGTAAATGAGGAGGGTAAATTAGTTGAGGAAAACACAAAAATAGTATGGGAAGAATGTTTATATATGACATAATATAAATTATTTATGATTTATAACAATGTTACATAAATATATCTATTTATGTTCATATTTTTTATGGTTTCGAAATAATAATAAGTAATGACCATACTAGAAGAAAATCTACTTTCAGTAGCTATGAAGCATACTGAACAATATGGTCGCATTAAAGGGTTGGGTTTTGTAGTCTCTCCTAGAACATATTTCAAGAAGATAAAACCACATGAATATACAAATAATATTGTGAGACGATTACAGACATAAATTGACTCACTGCATTCTTTTATTTTGTGGTATGTTTTGGTAGACCAATGTACAAGAATGGATCAAAGAGAACTGGTGGTGATCCACATATGAACCAAAGGATCCCACTAGATTTGAGGCTAGTCATTCCCCCCAACTGCATACATTACCTAGGGTAATTAAATTTTTCATTAATATTTCCCATTAATTTCATACCTATAACTTTTAATAACTTCATATTACTAAAATTCTATAGGGTATAGTTGTTTTTTATTTGAATCTATCAACAACCATGTACCACTGTGTTGTGATGGGTATAGTGTATAATATCCTAGGAGACCAACTACACAATAAATACCTCTAAAAACACATGAGGGTGGGGATTTAGGTATCTTATGATCTGACTGATGAGTTTCATGTTCCACTTGATGGTCCACATATTACAATGGTCAAAGATTCTATTAAATCATTCATAGAATGGAAATATAATATTATAAATATATACGAGGTACATCATTAACAAAAATTTTCATATGAAAAACATGTAACAGTTGATGATAATATCTCTTCAGTGAGTTATGATATTACATATTGATAAATAGGTAGAGAAATAGAAGGATTAATCATGAATTTATAGTGAATCATCAAAGAAAACAAAATTACCTTCTGAGAGTAATTCTACCCACTGTTTCTAGGGAAATATATATTATCATTACAACATCATGTAGACACCACATTTAAATAAAAACTATATCTTACATTGAATATGAAAAAAAAATGTGTGGATATTCCTTTACATACATAATTGGTCTTCAGACTCTTACTGTGATTCTAAAAAATGAATGGATAGGATTCTCAGTTTTGAATACATACATAAGGTACATATTCATCATACATCTATACAAATAGTGAGCTAATATGATTATTGAAGTTAATAAATATTAATATTTTTTTATAGTCATTTATATCAAAATTATATAAAGGGAAGATTGTTCAAATCCTGATTTGGACTCATTAATCCTTGTATCATTTCTATTCCAGCGGTTGCTTGAATAAGTAAGAAATTAATAAAGAAAAGTTTAGTTACTCGAAGCATTTAATAAAAATCATTAGATGATAAACTCATTTTTTTTCTAAAATGCAAAGGTAAAACTCTAAAATCCAATCACATAAATGATATTTTTAGTTATTACATTACATAATTGTTTTTTTAGGATTCACTGGATACTGATAAGGGTCAAAATGAACATCATGAATATTTATTTTTTTGGATCCAATGCATGGATATGAAACCAACAAACCAAAAATGATGTGTATTGTGAATATGTAATACAATACAACAATCATTGTATAGATAAAAATTGAATTATATGCTCATTCTATGTTTTAAAAATAATTTTGTTATAACAGGGTGGCCACTCAATACAGTCTAGATCATAGAAATATTTCAGTGTCTAAAAAGATAAAGCATGTAGATTAATACAAATGGAAAACAAATTAAGTTATATATATATATATTTAACTATCAAAACATTTAAAAATGATTTAATTATTTTTTCAATGTTTTTGTAGTGTCCTAAACAAGATAATGATGCTGATTGTGGATATTGTGTTTTCAAATTTATGAGAGAAATCATAAAACCTGAAAAGACCATCATCCCCCAATAGAAAATTTCTAAAGGTAATTACAATTTCATTAAATATATTTCATAATCATTTGTTTCTCTATATTTTCTCAATACTAAAAAGATTTTACACAACCAAGATATTCAAAATAATAAATCAATTTTTTTAGAGATGATGGAAAAATGTACTTTATTTGAGAATGTATGACGACGACAAATTAAGGTGATTTCTTACTATGATTGTGATTTAGTGAAATTTATGACATTTGAAAGATATTTTGGGTGTGAAGAATTATTGTTAGAATGATTATAAAGTATTTTTTATCTCTTTTTCAAGGAGAAGTATAATAAAGGAAATGAATTTGTTTATAATAATTGACCTGTAAACAATAATTTTTTGGAAATCATGGAGGCATTGGTGGAGACGGAGGCATAGGAAAATCCACATGTTGAGGTAAAGGCAGAGGTTGAGTCATATTCAAGGTAAGAGTTGAAGATCAACATTGAAGAGGAGGCATAGGAAAAGAAAATGGTGGATACTAAGGTGACAGAGGATAAGAAGCACTAGCTTGTAAATAATAAAATTGTTGGGAAATTAGGTAGAATGAGGATAACAACACTATTGTGTTTGAGAAAAATTTTGTAAATGTTCACACAACACTTTTCACTTAAGATAATATCCATTGGGAAATTGTTTCATGTGACTTATTGAAATAATGTTTTTCACAACTTTTTAAAGTGATTTTATATAGGGTAGTAGTCCACCTATAAAATCATTATTTTTTGGAAGCATCAATTTCTCCACTGGGTTTTTTGAAGCTACATATGTACAAATACCAATCACCAAATAGGTATACAATACAACTTAATTTTTTTATTAAATATTTGTTGAATCAACCACTGAATTTATTAGGTTTATGAAAGAACAATTACCGGAAAACTAACATTGACATATCATGGTCGTCGAGTAGGGTTGGTGTCAAACTATCTGTTATCTGTTTAATGTTGTTATATTAATACAAAAAATGTGTCACTCACTGAAAACAACGAAAACACTCATATAATGTCTTGATAATTTGTGAAAACTAATTTTTAATTAATTTTTGACATGTATGTATAATTCTAATGTCCAACCCACACATGATGCCACCTGTATGGCTCAATGTGCATGATTCCAGTTTAAAATGAAATTTTAGTAAAAAAAGTGGCATACTCAAAACTGAGGAAACGCATTTTGATTATTTTGATACATTATAAAAACAATCTATAAGTCATTTGGGATGTGTATAAATATTCCTCACCTAAATCTGATACATGGTGTGATCGATATGACTCTAAATGCGTCTATTTATTCAAAAATCACATTAATTTTAGTGAAAACAACAACTGGAATACTCAGAACAAAGAAAAATAATTCAGATTGTCTTTTTTACTTAAAAAATAATCCATATGCCATTTTTGATGTGAATGAATTAGCCTCGCCTCAATCTGAAACATGGTGTGATTGGTATGTATCCAAGTGCATCTTTTTATTCAAAAGTGAAATTAATTTTTGTTAAAAAATGTCATAATAAAAATTGAGAAAAATATTTGGATTGTTTTGGTACTTTAGGACAATGATACATAAGTCATTTTTGATATGTATGAATCATTCACACCTCAATCCAACACACCGCGTGACCAGTATGAATCCACATGTCTGTTATCATTTTAAAAATAATATTTTAATTTAAAAATGTGTCACACAATAAAAAAAATATAACATGCTTGAAGTGTCTTCATAATTTAGGAAAAAGATTCATAATTAATTTTTGATCTATATGAATCATTCACATGTCAAACCAACACACGATGCCACCTATATGGATCAAAGTGCGTGTTTCGAGCTTCAAATTACATTTTAGTATAAAACAATTGGCATACTCAAAACCAAGGAAACACATTCTGGTCATTTTGATACTTTTAAAAAAATATCCATAAGTCATTTGGTTTGTGTAGGGATTTGTTACACCTTAATCTAACACACTGTTTGACTGGTATGACTCCAAGTGTGTCTTTTTATTCAAAATTGATAATATTTTTTGTTAAAAAAAGAACTGACATTCTCAAAATTGTGAAAATGCATTTGGATTATTTTGGTACATTAGGAAAATGATTTGAAAGTAATTTTTGATTAGTATGAATTATCCTCACCTCAGTTTGATGAAAATTATTACTGAAATGACTCCATGTGCCTGCTATTAGTTTAAAATTGACATTTTAATACAGAAAACGTTTCACTCCATAAAAATTGATAAAAAATGATCTTATTGTCATGATAATTTGGGGAAATGATTCATAATTTTTTTTATGAATCTGTCTCAATTCATTCCGACACGCGATTCCATCTGTATGGTTCAATGTATGAGTTTGCAATTTAAAATGACATTTTAGTAAATAACACAAGTGGCATTCTCAAAACCAAGGAAATAAGTTCTGATTGTTTTGATACTTTAGGAAAATGTTCCATATGTCACTTGGGATCTAGAGAAAACATTTTCAACTTAATCTGATGCAGGGTGTGACTAGTATGACTCCAATTGTTTTTTTCATTCCAATCTGGCATTAATTTTTGTGAAATAAAAATTGACGTACTCAAAACTGATCAAATGAATTCAGATTATTTTTTTATTAAAATGAACCATAAGTCATTTTTGATGTGTAGGAATCAGTCACACCTCAATCTGATGCACAGTGTGATCAGTATGACTCTATGTTTTCATTATGAGTTTAAAATTGACATTTTAATTTAAAAAATGTTCAGTAACATAAAATTGAGTAAACACGCTAAAAGTTTCATGATAATTTGGGAACATGATTTATAATCCATTTGTGATGTGTAAAAATCAGTCTAATATCAAACCCACATGTTATTCCACCTTTATGGATCAAAGTGTGTATTTCTAGGTTAAAATGACAATTTAGTATAAAACAAAAGTGGTATACACAAAATTGAGGAAGCACATTATAATTATTTTGATACTTTAGTAAAATGATCTTTGAGTCATTTGGGACATGTAGAAAATATACACACCTATACCTAATGCATATTGTGGATAGTATGACTCTAGGTGCATCTTTTTATTAAATATTTACATTAATTTTAGTGAAAAAAAACTAACATAATCAAAACTAAGAAAACACATTATTATTGTATTGGTACTTTAGTAAAATTATTCATATATAATGTTTGATGTGTAGGATTCAACCACACCACAATATGACACATGGTGGGATCGATATGACTCTAAGTGAATCTTTTTATTCCAAACTAACATTAATTTTAATAAAAAAACTACTAACATACTCAAAATAGAGAAAATGTGTTTGGATTGTTTTGGTCATTTAGGAAAATGATCCATGAATCATTTGTGACATGTAAGAATCAGTCAAACCACAATTAGACACACGTTGAGACCATTATGACTCTATGTGAACCTTTTTCTTCAAAATTTACCCTAATTTTAGTAAAAAACCCCGACATGCTCTATAATAGTTTTTTTCTTGTATTTATGTTAGAAATATTTTTTAAATAAAATTCCGTATTTGTAAATTATTTGGGAAATTTTTGTTATTATTTCTTGTGGTGTCGTGTGTTTTTATAGCACAATTCACCTATTTCTGTTGCTATAGTGAGATGAGGCATCCCACTGTAGTTTTCACCTTTGGAAACGTTAATAAATGTGTTGATAAAGATAGAATTTATCAGTTCTTGTATAAGTAGTAATAAAGTAATCATTATCAGTGTTAAATAAAAGTGTTTATTAATCTACCCTTTATGTGATCTTTTCTATCACTGATAAAAAGCCTTGACCTTCTAACCACATTGAGGCAGTCAGCACTTTTCTATAACTGATAAAGACCTATTCTTGTGCTATTGAAAACATGTTTTTTAGTAGCGAGGGGTGTGGTTGTAACATGATCTTGTGTCTCTCTAATTCTTCTAAAGACTTTCCTGGGGAAGTTAGTTGCGTGGTTGGGAGTTTTTCACACCCTCTGTCACTTTATACATGTTGATTTTATATTATTTTAATTAATTTTAGTGTAATTTATATATTTTTTGTTTTGGCAATGAATTTTAATTTTTATGTAATTTTTTATTGTGTATGGTTTGGGGCGGACTGTTTATAAGAAATAGTGTGGGTACCATTCTATGGAAATTCGGTTCCCTTACATGAAATTAATTTTGAAAGTGCACAATTTTTCTAATATGGGTTGTGGATGATTTTTATGTCTCTTAGGAGAAATTGTGCAGCATACCTTTTCATGGGGAGTTTCCAAGTGCTTGACATGTGCACGGTCAGGAAAAAAATGTGATAACTTGTGATGCTGGTGTAATGTTTTATAGAGTAGTTTTTCATGAATGTATCACTATTAGTAAATCATGTGGCCAAACCATGTTAAGATGTTTTGTACATCCAATGTAAACCACATGGTTTTCACACGGTTTATTAAACCCTATGACATAAACTTGTGATGTATACATGAGTTTAATTTTATATTTTTTTTAATCCACTTTATATTCATGTGTTTTTTGTCCCTTTTATTTTCCTCTAATTTGGTCAACCTTGAGGTGCATTATCGAGACCTCTCCCTCCCTTATACTTTCTTCTCATGTATAAATTCCTCAGATATTCAAGTGGAAAACAGATATAATCCCCCATTCCTTCGTTTTTTTTCTCTACCACTTCATACCACTTTGGTTTTCCCCTAACCCATGAACCCTATAGATTATTGGGTTCTATTTTAGGGTTTGAGGAGTTTTATTCATGGTGGTTTTAATTGTTAGGGGTTACTTGAGGTCCCACGAATCTTTTTGGAGCACTCCTAATTATAGGTGATGACATATTGATTGATTACTATTGAATTGAGGAAGGTATTTTTTATTATATTTGAATGAAATTTAATGAATGGTTAATCTAAATTTTTTACATAATCAATTATACATACATATCACAATAGATATTGATTTCAAAATGGTTTAAAGGGTTTCCTATCTCAAGAATCAACGTTTTAAATATAATTTATAGTGTACACGACAATCTCAGTATTTCTAAATGTGTTGAGGAATTTTTTTAGTTAAATTGTGATATTTTTCAATTCCATGACCCAGTTTGGGTCAATAATTGAATTGAGAAATGGGGTTTTGAAGCTTTTTATTTTTTTAATGAAAAACGGAGAGTTGATTCATTAATGGATTTTTAATTGATTTTGATCAAAAAATTTATAAGTTTTTTTGAAATAGATTTTATATATTTTGTTTCAATTAAAGGTTTGAAAATATATTTAAAAACATTACAATGTTACTTACCATTTGGATTCCATTTCAATTGAAGTAAAATTTGTGTCTTAATTTTTTTCAAGTGTTGTGGGTGTGTGAGTTCCTCTTAAGCCCCTTTTGTCAAATTGTTATCCTAATGGGGGATTCTGTGTATCATTTTATATGGATTGTGGCATATAGGATTTGTTTTTTATGTTTTTATTGAATGGATAAAGGGGTTGTTTCTTTTGATGAAGTGGAGGTGAGGCGTAATTTTTCTACTTTTTGTTATATTCTTGTCTATGATTTCTCACATTTTATTAATTTACATGCATGTGGATCTGAAAAATATTTAAGAAGGTTGAGAGAAGTTTACTACCTTTTTATGACTAAATGTACTAGATACCCTATGGGGATGGATGCTTAATGACCATGAGAGAGTGAAACTAATGAGGCATGCTAAGAGAAAATGGTTGGTTATTAACATAAGAATGAATAAATAGGATTGTAGGTTCTTCCACCCAAGTATATCTAGGTTCTCCTCACAAGATGTTTTGGAAATACCCATGTTCACTTGATTATTATCAATAGGTAACTTCCTTATTGTGTTCCCTATCTTTAATTTCATTAGGTAATTTTTTGTTATTTCTTACTTTATGATATGATGACTTAGTGATTTATTATGTTTCTTATATTCACCTTATATATTTAAATTTCATTAATATTTTTTAAAAAAATTATATATAAAGTCAATTTTTAATGTTTGGTTTTAAATAGTGGTTTTGATTAAAAAGGGCTCAAGGATTGATAATTATTTTTCTACGTGATTGTTTTTATTTAATAAAAAAATAAGAATGTTTATTTTTAATTATTGATGGATATGATATTGTATTTTCATATAAAAAAGAAAAAATATTTTATATTTTATTTCAAACTAGGATAAAACATATTTTATAAGGAATTTCAAAAACACTATATTTCATATATGTTGGGTTTTATATTTCTCACACCCTATATACACCATTAAATGTATACAGTTCTTATTGTTTTTTTAGGTTTCATGGCCATGGCCTTATAGTTTTTATTTGATATAGTAGTTGAAATGGAATGTGGTGAGCGACCAAGGGTCACTTATACATAGTAGTGGTAGAGTTTGGTATGTGAAATTAGGTATTTTCCATTCCCTTTTTATTATATGGATCATTGGAGACAGTGTCAGTTGTGAGGGGGTTACAAGATCCCTTTATGATATATTATTTTATCAATACAGAATTATATTGGCATAAATATTATAATTTAGTATATCATGGTTGGGGTTAGAAATGAATGGATGGGTTTTTCCCAAGGATGGGATACATTTTCATCTTCTTCTATTTCATGAAGTGATACTTTAGTATACCACATCAATATTTCCACTTGAGAGCTCTTAAGGGAGAACCTACTGAGTATAGTGTACACTATCCCTTAAATTTACCTATTATTGTTTATATTTGAATGACCACGTGGTGGGTGGAACTATTTCTTACTTTTTTTGAGTATATGGTGTTAATATGTGGTTTAAGGATCATAATCTTTCTATATCATATATATTATGTATTATTGACATGATGTAATTTTTTTACCTAGGTTTTGTTATTTTATTTCCAATGTGAAATATAAACATTTATTTAAAACATTTTTTCATCATATATTTTAATTATATATATTTGAACTAATATTGATTATTGGTGTTTAATTTTATAATTAAAAGGTTAATTATTCCCATAATGTTATTATAACACCATAACTGTTAGCTTCCACCATGTAACCAATTCTACGCAATCATTAGGGGTTAATCGAAATCTTTACATTAGCTAAGGAGTATTGGTGGGGTTAGGTCATGATAAAATGGACTCATATATAGGATTATAAAAGTGTTTATATTGTTTATTCTAGTGAGGATTAAATTGGTTTGGTATGAAAAAAAATATTGCATTAACATAGTGGGTTAAGTAGGTCTGGGAAACCCACCATACACCTATAGGACCCATATATTTATAATCTAAGATCTTCATCACCTATTAATACTTTTAAATAAAGGTGTATTGAAAATATAGTATCTTTATAGGTAGGGATACATGCGCCATGTAGTATTTTGTCATGGAGATTACACTTATTGAATTGATTTTTATTATTATAAAACTGACATTTTGTAGTAAACATAAAACACATTGATGACCTTGGTATTTGTATTTATTTTTCATTAAAATAGCTATATAATTTTCATGATGTCAGTATTTGGTTCTGTTGGAAGAGGATAAATAGATTCAAGAAATAATTCATTTGAGTATTAATCTATTAAGTTGTGATATTAGGAGGATGATATTGAGGGAACTATAGTGGTTGAATCTACTGATATATAAGCATATTATTCTTAATATGGAAGCTGATAATTGGTTTTAGGATATATTAATATCCTTCTAAATTATTTTGATTATGGAAAATCATTAGTTAATATTACCTATATGGTTATCTCTTGGAGAATCCAAATAGTTGTGGATTCTTTACTATGGTGATCTGGGTGGGTCAGAAGCCTCATGGAAACATCTTTGATGCGATTTTAGAAATGAATTTACTACATTGAATCTCAGAGATTAGAAATAATAAAAGTTATTAAACATTAGTCTTAAAAGTTATAGAATATGAATATTTGGATTCAAGTTTGATGAAGAAGTTTCATTACTTAGTAGAACTTATAAAATAAGAATACATATGAATACATCATTTCGAGGGAGATTTATTTCAATGGTATAATATCTATTTATCCCCTTTACTCAAAATATATATTCAAAGGTGATGAAAAATTTTGAAGTGATTATGATAAACTTCATTTATAACTATTATATTATGAATGGAATTCATTTATGTTTTAATAGGTTATATGTAGGAGAATGTCTATAGATTTTATAAGAAGCCGTGTTCATGGAATATTAAAGGATTCCACCATCCATACTCATCTCATGTATTTGATGTTATAAGTTACTGATCATATGACATAAATTTACGAATAATATATTATATCTATGGTGGACATGTACTTGAATTTTTATATTCCCATCCTACCAGGGTGGTAAGTAAGAGTCTAGAAGTGTGACTATCAATTGTTTACTTTAGTTTTAAATTTGTCCTTAGTACCAATTACTAATTTAACATTACCTATAATGGAAAGATTGATGAGTATTCAAATCACCAATGTTGGGTGGTATAGGTGTTGGTATGTTGAGGGACATTATTCTCCCTTAAGGAAATCAAGTGGAGTAAAGAAGAGGTAATGGTGGAAGGTATGGTTAATGAGGAAAAGGAGTTGGAAATGGGTAGATTCATGTGATAGAGTTTCTTTTTTATGTAGGACAATAAGATTATTGAGGTACCATCTTCCTTTATTATATACTAATTTTGATGTTGTTAGATACCAATCCATATTATTTATTACACACTCCAACATTATTATATGGATTTAGACATAAGGTAATGATACTTCATATACCATTGGTTTAATCTAATAATTTCATAGGTTTGTTTAGTTAATAATATTTATTTCATTAGTATCAATTGGTGATACTGAAACATCGATTGACGTGGAAGTTTATATTTATATAGTTATAAAAATAAAATTCCATTCGTGGAATATATTATTTACAATCCATTCATGAATTTATATATTTAAATTTAAATTGATTTATTTTTATTCACGTTAAGTTCACCATGTTATTTTTATGGTGAGTGGTATCTCTCCTCTAAATATCTTTTTTCATTTTCCGAATAAAAACCACTTTTATGGCTAAGTGGGAACCTCATAAACTGCCACGATTTCAATGTTTCAAACACCATAGAAAAAAACAAAAAGGCATCCAGAATCACAGTACACCAACAAATTCAAATTCAAAAAACAATTTTAAAGTTATCAAACATAAAAATCATCAACGGTTACGGGCCTCCCCAAGCACACCATACGCAATAGTCACCATCAACATCGAACCAATCCCATCGCCAACAAGGACTCGACCAAGTCTCAATTGAATCACTGCACTGAATTAAGAAAATACACTTTAAATCACATTTTCCTATCAACACAGTCATCGTCACCGCCATCCAAACACCGCACAATAAAGATTGTGAGGTCGTCATATCACAATAAATGCATAAACAAGAACAGAACCAACACAAGAAATGTAACCCTCACCGAACAATTATCAAAACCATACACTGAAGTCGGAGATCTGAAAAACCAAACCAGATCCAAATAGATGCCGAAATTGCTGACAGGAGAACCATCGAACACAACTATGTCGTTGATGGTCAAATATTTGCCACCATCCACCTCCTGACACCGCCCGTTCAGACTCACATCCAAAAGATCCCAATTTCACCGCGCCTGGAGCTCCAATGGCCATCGAGACACACATCTCAATGTCTCGATGCAACCACTGATCCAGATCCGACTCGGAGTGGTGCAGAGCATCGCGAGGCCAGACCAGAGCTTTGAGTAGCAGTGGGATCCAAACACCAGCATCGACAGTATAGATGAAAACTAGTAGCAACTGAACAAAAAAAACAATCTGATTCCAGTAGCATAGGGAAACATGTCGACCGTCGATCCACATAACCCAAATCCTCATTGTAACCACTGCTCCTGCTCCGACCAGGAGAGGCTCAGAGTTACTTGAAGATAGAGAAAGGATTGTGTAGCCCCGAGCTTCCACAAGAAGAAACATTCGAATGGAAGACCGAAAGAAAACGAAGAAGAAAATCCACAGCATCGAGCACCATATCTAAGGAAGGAAGGTGAATGAGAAACCTAAAGTGAAGAAATGCCACAGAAAGGAGAAAATCTGAAGGGTAGATCCGTAATCGCTGAGGGGGCTTCTGAAACCCTAGGAGGGGAACTGAGAGAGGAGAGGGGAGTCAGGTGATTTGGGCTCCATCATTAAATTTTTTAAGGATGGTGAGTTGCATCTTTATATAGACTATTGATGTATAGAACATATCACATAACATGTGTATAATTTGTTGATTTTTATAATGGATGATGTAATATATTAGTTTCAAATAATTTTATAATACTTTATTGAGTTTTTCATGAGTTTTTTTGATATTGAAAAATCATCATCAAGCTAGATTTATTATGTAATTACATCCAATTATTTATCATATCTTCATGTAATCTCATCAAGTTCACGAAGTTCTTTAGTAGTTGTGATTACAATTTGAAATTTTATTAAATAATGACTTCATATTACCATGTTCTTGAAAATTTGAATATTTAATTGTATTTTTTTAAAATGATGTGTATAGATTGAGGTTGTTCACTATTTATCAATATTAAAACTAGTGACAATGAAGAACCATTATAATTAACAATCAATTGATGACATGTTTGATCAATAGTAGAGTGATAACAAGTTTCTAAGTATAAACATGCGACCATGGTATCTTTATATATGTGTTAATGGGGAAACAATTAATAAGATGAACATTCAACATTGATATGTAAACTTTGTATTCATAGAGATACCCTTTAGATTTAAAAATGCATAAACAATTGTAATGATTTGAATAGTATAATGGTGTGAACCTATTTAATTTTTTCAAACCTTTTGTATTTGTTTCATTTCACATTTTTTACTTTTTAACATGGGACCTGATAGTTATCATCAGGTGTTATCCCAGTTATAGGGGGTGAAAAGTGTTGCAGAAAAATGTCATTTTTTGCTGATGAAGCATCACTTCATGACTTTTAAGGCTCACATAATGACATGTTCCTTTTTGTGAATTATTTTTCATAAGGTTGGAGAGGTCATGTAAAGCCTTATTGATTCATATAGTGGGGGGAAATACAGAAAAAAAACAGAATTTATAAATGTAAGAGTAAATTATGTGGGGCATGAAAAGTCATGTGGTGATGATTGGACTCACACTATGATTATAAATATTGATTATTGAACTCCTATAACTGCATATGTAAAATATTACATAAGAATACTGGTTATTACATGAAAAAAGTAATCATTTTGTGATGTTAAATCTTACATATTAATCCCTTTTATCTTTTTTTAAATGTTGATTCCTTGGTCAAAAATGACCAAAGAACAAATATTATTAAAATAATGATAGAAGGATTACCATAGTATAAAAAACGGGATCATATTAAAATATTTTTCATGAATGGAAAGAAGGGCAGTGGGAAGGTCTTCGAACCAAGTAATTTCTTGATTGAATCCCATGGTGGCCAGACCATTTGCAACCATTTTTTCTTCTCAATAAACATGTGTGATGATATAGTTAAGATCAATAAGCGAGCAAGATAATTCATTCCAGCGGGTAGTGATCAGCCAAGAAAATTGGATAATGCCATTCCAAATATTTTGACAATGGAAATAGCATGTATCAAACCGAGCATTTCAACTTAAAGGGAGGTGGAAATTCCACATTTACCTAGGAAGTATCCAAGGATCTGACCGAGGTGGTTCCTGAAAATAGCACCACACCCTGCAGGTCCCGGATTTCCCTTGGAGGTGCCATCAATATTGATCTTGATCCATCCAGGTAGGGGGGATCTCCACAACACCTCCAGTGTGTGATGTGGCTGATAGAAATTTCATTTAATCCTTAGATTCCTTAGGATTGTAAATCCTTTCACGGTGTTGTCGAAATGTCCCTTTCAAATCAAGTCAACTTCATGTATGGAAATGAGGATCCTCATCCAACCTTCATTTTGATTAAATGTGTAATTATTATGAATAATAGCATTCTGATTATACCAGATCACATGGTGGAGCTCAGCAACCATATCATGGAAGAGGTTCTTGGCTTGCTGAGAGCCATCCATTTCTGCATATTTTTAAGTTGATCTTTGACAGAGTCATTAATTAATTAATGGAGAATTCCTTAGATGACAGGGGCGGCTAGAGTCATGAAGTGGGGCTAGGTCATGGAGTTTGGACATGAGGTGATTTGCTGTAAGAGGGATAAGGGACACACCATGATGACATGTGAATTTGATTTTGTGGGTCTTACTAGTAGAGGTGTTCCATTCCTTTTTTATCTAAATAGTTTTTTAGATAAATAAACTAAACAAATGATTTCAAATTAAAATATATTAATAGGGTTCCCATTATCCTACAATTATGTGTGTCCTTCCCCCACTCCCTCTCTAAACCATTTCCCTTCCAACGTGACTTCTATGTTCCTCAACAAAATCATGTGTCGTTAGTTTTAAGAGACAAATTGATGTATTTATAATACTTAATTTCAATTCTACCTTTATTTCTCTTGTTTTATCATCCTCTTATTCTAGTTTTGTAAATTTCCCCCTATTTCATGGCTTCCACCTAAATCACTGACTTCTCCCATTTGAATTTGAATATACATTAAATATTTTATTAGAAACCATTTAAGAGAGTATGGATGGTTGTACCTATGTTTCCTTAATTATAGTATACTTTGATATGTGTATATGAAATGTGGATTCTAACCTATATTGTTCTTGACATAAATTTTAAATAATTTTTTTGTACTTTTAATTCATATATAAAACCATATGCACTGATTCATGAGAGGCCCATGAGTGATTTAAATATTGCAAACAGGGGCCACCATGCATGGTGATACCTTATTTGGATAATTTTTTTGAAATTTGAAAAATAGTTTTAGGGGTTCCATAATTTGAATGATAATATAATTTCTTGAACATAGATTCCCTAGGAGGTTGAGAAGAGATATTGAAAATGGAATGTTAAAAACATTTATAATTCTCGGTTGTGGTGAATTATATAACATGATAAATTCCTCATATTGAAATGTAAAATATGGTTCTTTTAATAAAGTATAAATTTATAAATTACAGATAATTATGTGATAGTTTTGGAGAGGGTAACTATTCCCCCTAGGAATGGATATTGATAAGATGGTTTCAAGGTGGGGTGCCATTACCTTATTAGGTTTGGATTATGATTGATAGGGTTCCAAGGTGGGAAACCATTCCCCATGGGTGTGTGGAGGTATTCCCCCTAGGTTTGGAAATTGATGAGATGCTTTAGAGAAGGGGTATTATTCCGCCTAGGTGTGAATCTTGATGAGATGATTTAGGAGTACAATGACACACCCCTAGGCCTAAATTTTATAAAGATTGATCTCAAGTTGGGTTCCATTATCCCTAGTGTGTGGATATATTTGATATGGTTATAGAGAGTTATTTTATTCCCCATGAGTGTGGATATTAATGAGTTGGTTCTAAGGTAAGTTACATTTTTTCCATTAGTATGGATACAGATGATGATGATGTTATGATGGAGCATTATAGGGTGGGGTTCGATTCCCCTTGATCATTAGGGATCATGTTTATAAAAATTATTTAATTGTTAAAGTATTTATGTTTGATTCCATGTGTCACCTAAAAAACTATGGACTAATAGTGAGTTTTTTATTTACACTTCTAGATATTTATTAAGGCATATTAACATGAACCATATTTATAAGGGATATATTTTGGGAAGTTGTTAGTTATTTCCTACTGAGTTGTACTCGCATCCTACTCAGACCCTTATGGGTAACATAGATGACATAAATGTCAGAACAAGGATAATGGTCCTATACTTTATTTTTGATCATAAATAGATGATTTTTTGTCCGCATATGTGACCACTCTTGGGCTGAGACCTAGTTTTGTGATTTTCTCAAAATCCGATATTATTACAATCATTTTATCTTGATGAAGAAGATCCACCCATAGAGGATCTTATTGATGTTTTGGTGACTAATATGGAATGCATAACATTTATATTGATATAGTATGGATGTTATATTTTATTATTGGAATTTGGTTGTAATGAATATTTATTCCAGCTTATTTGGATGATTGATACTATTGTTATTTATACTATGATGTAATACTCTAATATGAAGGTATACTATCCCCAAGGTAAAAGCCTATAACCTTTAATTTTTAGTAGAATCTGGTATATGGGGAGGTATTCCTATGGTCATGTAACCCTCTTATCTAGTCATTATAGACTGATATGGACTGGGGTATTACAAAGCGGTATCAAATCGTGGTTTCTTTTTTTCCCTTACTATTTTGTAAAGGTAGATAAGAGATATAATGTTATCTAATCTTGGTGAGGGGTATATTATTAGGATTATCTAACTCATATTTAAGTGAAGTCTTTTCTTGTAGGGATATGACTATTGTTCTTTATTTCAGTTTTATTATTGAATTTCTTTAACCAAAGTGATGCACTTTGATTTTCAAATTTTGATTCATGACACTTATATATTGGATCATGTTGAAAGATGGATTTACATTAATGAATAATTATTGTAATTTAGTGCTCAAATGATATTCATGTTTTTTCCATAATTAGGTTCCTTTGGTTGTGATTTAGGGGTTTGTTGTTTTTTTTCATAGGTAACTTATATTTTTTTTCTCATATAACATGATGGAGGGATCTTACCTATTTGATTAATGTATATTTTTAATGTTATTCTGCGGATTGGTTATATGATATATATCTATATATATACATATCTATGGTATCCATTAAATGGAATTTTAATAGAATATTTCAAATTGTTTTCATCTAAATATTGTGAATGACATTTTATTTAACTAAACCATCATGGTAATATCCTCATTATAAAGTGCAAAATAAAAAATTAAATTTAATTATGTGGATCATATCTGTACATGATATTGACCCTATGGTTGTGTATATGAGTGAGTGTCCATGTTTTCAGACCCATATGATATTGGAAATACATGAAGAATTGGGAGACGTTATGCCCTCCAATATTTTCCCTAAATTTTGATATCAAGAATTATGATAGAAACATGTTCAAAGATGTGTGTTCTTCACTGTAGATACATTCCAGCATGTAGAACACCAATAGAGTTCCAAGAGAGTTGTGTCTATCATACCCCTCCATTGGTTGTGATAGATCCCCTAATAGTGAAGGAGAATATGATAGATAACTAGATTTATGAAAGATTATAATGAGTTATATGGTAAATAGAGGGATAGAATCTATGAGCTACAACTTCTTTGACCATATTTTCTCAAGAGTTTATATATAGGTCCCACCTTTTTTCATGGGTGAGAATATCCCCTAGTCTTTTGTATAATGAGTGAAGTTGATTCAGGAAATATTCAACCATCTAGAGACACCCCTTGAGGGAAGAGTTGAGTTGGAAATGTATATTTTATGAGGTCTAGCTAGGAATTTGTGTTGCATTTTTATTATAATATACTAATTCATGTGGTTTTCTTTATATTTTTTTGGGACTTGGGTTTATATCATTTCATTTTGGAGGCCTTAAGGATATATATCACTAAAATTTCGTGCATCTCACAAAGAGTGGGATATCAATGGAGTATGTGTATTTTATAGTGATTTGAAATTATTTACCCTAATTATATTTGAGGTTGAGGTTGTAAATGAGTGACTCTTTGAGGAATGGATGAAATATGATATTTAGGTGTAAGTAAATATTGTTTCATAGATATCTTCCTCAAAAGTAGTGAATTTTTTCCACATCAAAGTGTGTAACCATAATGAGTGTTGATATACTAGTAATTTTAATTATACCAAGGGAACTAGTAGTGGTTCCTCGTTAATTGGAAATCTCCAGTTTATTAGTACATAGAATGGGGGAAATGGATAGAGAATCCATAGCGGTGGGATTCCTCTTCAACCTTGGGTAGAGGGTTCTATGGAGTGTTATCAATGTGTTATGTCTAAACACATATATTGTCATTGTGATCATTGATAAGTTTTCTGTCAATAATTTTGAAGGATATGGAACCTAAAAAAATATTGTATTAACTCTCAATAATTATCTGAGGGTAGAGGACAAGTACAGATTGAGGTGTTAGGGGTAGGATTCAGAATGCCCTAGTAAATAGGTGTCTAGATTACCATCATTTGGTCAGGATAGGTAGGATGAAATGTTTCCTAGGGAAAACGGTAGTAGTGATTGCAGGGGAGTAAAATTTAGGTGAATTAGGTGGGTGATTAGGGATGGCGTTCAAGACAATTACATTTTCTTGAGACACTATTACTAACCGAGATGTTGATCCATATTACTTTCAATGTATGTTTTTTTAGGTTACACCTTATCTAATACATAATTCAACATAAGTTAATCATATTACAATATAAATACATAGTTTTTTAAACCCTTATGGAAGACCATAATATAAAATTATGTAGGACCATCAATCAATTCCCCTATTAGTACATCCTTTGAGGTTATTTAAAAGCTTCAGGATTATTCCATAGTGGATAGCAGTTATAGTATTCATTAGGGATTATTTATATTAGATATGAAATGTTTTGAAATAATATTTGGTATAGATTCACTAGGTCATTATATAATGGACCAAACATTACATATAGATATGACATCAACATTGAATAATATTTATTATATAACATAACAAAACCATTCCAGGACCATATAGGTTTAGTGTCTTTAGAAACTGGTAAACATAAACAATTGGTTCAATAAACATCCATATTATCTCCCGCTTATTTCTTCATGAATACACTCCTTTTTTACATATCATATTTAATACCCTTCTCCATAACTTGTGGAATGGAAACATATGAAAGGGTGAGCTCAAATGCTCTGTAAGGGTAAACAAGGAAAATATCAATCATATCATAATCATAAGAACATAACATTTGAAAATATTATCATATATATAAAAGATCATAATATCTTGTCATGGGATAAATCATAAAAGTGAAATGTAATCCCAATATTCATAATATAAGAGATGAAATTTTATAGGATACACACATCAATATAGAAAATCATTTCATATTAGTCAAGTCTCATTGTCGAGACCATCATAGAAAATAAATTCCATTACTGAACTGATTTCACTCCTCGTTCCTGCCCTGTAATACTGAACTACATTTATTTACTATTCTAGTCATTCCTATCTCATGAAATATAAATTTTTAACCAATGAATTGGAGGGAGATATAGGTCACACCCATCTCGTAATGAAACCATTCTTACGTGTTCTACAAAAACATAAAAACACTCACCATAGCGTACCCCATGAATTCAAATGGGTTTCTTAAACATCATTCAATCATAATTCATATAAAACTAATGGATTTCCTAAATAACATTCCATTATAAACACAATTAAATCATAGTAATAACAAGGTTATAAATTTAATCCTATTTAAATATTCTCATCTTAGATGGAAAATAATTTTGAGAAAACAATTGAAATTAATTCTTGAGGAAAATATCATTTCTTTTTCAAATCATTTTCCTTCCTCAAAATTCCATACAATTATAGAAAAATAGTTTTATGTGAAAATAAACTTATAATATTGTAGGGGAAGCTTCAAGTAAATATGGTGTTGTGAAATAATCAAAATTTGTTCATGTCTTACATTTAAAAAAAATCTCCTGCTTTTTCCAAGAAATTCAAAAAGTACATCATACCAAAAAACGACAAAAGATTTCATTCATACCGTTTAGAAAAAAATTCATGAATGGGTCAAATTGACTCTAGAAATGTATATAAGAATATAAATAATATTTAGTAATTCATATATAAGAAACATTGACGTGGATGATTGTGACGTCCTGAACCAGGATGCCACTTAACAGGTGCCCTGAGCATGGAGGGCCACAGGGCCTCATGATGTAATGTCATGTCACTATAAAACTAGAAAACATGGATACAAGGTAATAGGCATAACATGTTACACAAATTAAAAGAAAACAAAGACTACTTAGAGCATCCCGATATCCAAACCCATGATATAATATCATGCTCCTTCTTAAATAACAAATAATCAAGTGTTTGAAGTCATTTGCTTCCCTATGTCAACACCTGCAACCATGTAATCTACTTCGGGTACCAAAGGATGCACGGAGATGGTATGAGATAAATATTAGTGGGCCACCACCAACTACGTCTATAATATTTGTCCCATGTAAGGGAATATAGTAGTGTGCAGGCATGTGTATATAAAGTAAAGCAAGGAGTACAATACAATTAAATATGCAAGTACGTGCTTCATCCCTTGGATGTTTTCTGACCATGTAACCAGTTAATTAAATATGTAATTACCATTTAATGTTAAATTTTCGTGTGAGGCATATCCATCACTGACATCACATCATGATAGTATAAGTGGTGGAGGTCCCAAGATGTAACAAGGCAACCTGAAAAAGATATACAATGAGGGAGTTATAGGGTAATTACCAAGGCAATGTAAATCTCAATGAATGATAACTAAGTAGTATCTGAGTCTAGCTAAGTGGTAATACTATAATCCAGGGAGTGTATTCCAATTCATTCCATAATAAAGATCCTACCAAGTCTAAGGTGATCAACCAAGGTAAAACGAGGCTAAGAAAAGATAGGTCCCTTTGCGCTTTCACCATGGAACCTACTAATCAATGCTCGATCCAAGGAGTGTATATGCGGTATCCTATAATAATTTAGAGGACCCTATGGTAGTATATCTAGATTCCTAATAATAATAAATAACCATGTCCAAGGTGGGTATTAACCTACTAAAACCGCATATTTGAATTGGAATGGGGTTCCTCAGCCCCAAGGAATTATCCTCTCAAAATCCAAGGCGAGCCTGAGTTATTCCACTCCATTTTGAAATTTTAATCCTAAAATCATTCATTAGGTTCAATCATTTTCTTCCATTAGTTTTGATATGCCAAATAGCATTGCAATCATTTAATCAAGTCATTATTAACCATGAATGCATATTCATTCATAGAGGTTCACTCTGCTACATTCCATCAATATGGAAAGGGTTACTAAGGACAAGTAACCTTTATTCAATATCTTTCGATATGGACAATTTATATACTAATATATTTTCCATTTCACATTTCACATTTAATAATCAATTTGAAAAACTTATATTAGTCAGGTCAAGTGGTGAGAATACATGGTACATGACATTATTCAATTCTCATTAATAACATGTTAGTTATTATAAGAAGAATAACCTTTAGAAAGGTCAAGTAAATGAACACCAGAAAAGTGGCTCAAACATGCCGAAACACTAAAAACCAATTATGGGATAGGTTTAAAAATTAGGCGGATTGAGTTTTGGGTGTATCCACTAAAAAATAATCACATATTTTGAAAGATAATAACCATATGAATATAACAAGTATAATCATGGAATTTAAATTTAATAAAGTTCTTCTGATTAAATCGGTAGGCCCCACACGAACATTCCAAAAACAAATAACTTTAGTTATAAGTTATATACCTCCCACCTTAGGGTTGTATGATCCTCCTCCTCTAGTATCGGCCCTTGATTTTCCACATATCAGAGTAGATCTAAGAAAATGTAAAAAATGATCACATGGAGATACCTAGTTCGAGAGAAATATATAAGAAGAACAAAAAAATATGACTCAGGTACTTACTGTTGTGTATCCAACATAATGAACAAAAGCTCGATCAGATGTCATATGAAGAAGATATATTGATCCCCAACTTTGGTCTTAAAAAATCTCAAAAATGAGAGGAAAAAGGGGTTAATCCACCAGGTTCTTGGATTAAGAAGAAGAGTTGGAATAATAGTCCATTAAAGAAAGTTTGTGCATTTTACATTGTATTTAATCCTATGCACTATTTCTTTTCATGGTTTGTTAAACCATGCACAAAACATGTGAGACGGTTCTGCCTGAAAAAATATCCTCTACACTGTTTCATCAACCTATACATAAGCCATGCACAGGTACCTAGGGAAAAGGGGCACTTGCATGGTTAGTATGCATGGATGTGTTCCATCCATGTGAGTTGTATATGTATAAAGAACACCATCCTCCCAGTTAGTAAACCCATGAAAAAATCCTGTATGGTTTACTCTAAATCGTGCGCCAAGCCAGTTTTCCCCCAAAAAGATAAGTTCCTGGCTCTGAAAAATCCCCATACACCCTCAAATCCTTTAGTAACTCATTAGGTATCCATATAAAGTAAAAAATTAAACTTTATGCTTAAAATTAAAGGATCCATAACTATGTGAAAAATTGGGTTCTTACAGTATTCCCCTCTTAAAAGAACTCTCCCTCGAGTTCTCCTTCCTACGTTAAAGAAACATTGTCTATGAAAAAATCTGCTCATTGAGCACATACATAGGCTTCGATCTCCCATGTCTTGTCTTATACTTAGTCGTGCTACCATAGCACCTATACGAGAGGGACTGACTTTCCTCAAAGAGCCTTCATGCTTTGGTTAACAATGTGTATTGGATATTCCTCAAAGGTAGCATCAACATGTAATTAAACATCCTCAGGATTAAAGGTATGAGATGGGTCAACATGATATTGGTGAATATGTGAGACATAAAAGATATTGTGCATGGTAAGATACCTATTAGGTAGTAACAACCGATAAGCAACCAGCCTGACTCTCTATAGAATCTCGAATGGCCTGACGTAACAAGGTGATATCTTTCCCTGTTTCCTTGACCATCTATTCCCTAGCCTGGGTGATACCAAAATAAAAACATGATCCCCAGGCTCAAAATCAAGAGTTCGTTAACAGAGATCGGTATAAGATTTATATCTACGCTGAGTAGTTGTCATATGCATCCTGATCAGATGAACCTATTCTAAAATCTCCTAAATGGGATGAGCACCTAGTGGGGCTGCCTCACCAGCCTCTAGCCAGTTCCAGGATAAACAAAGTGGCCTACCATTTAAAGATTCAAATTTATCTATATGAATTTTTCATGAAAACTAATATTATAAAAAAACATGATGGGAGGGGTATGCTTCTCCAAAGCACCACCAAAATCGTGAAAACATGTTTTGAGCATATCCTCTAGAACCTACATGGTCCGTTATGATTCTCCATTAGCCTGAGGGTGCAAATTTGTTCTTAGAAGCACCTGAGTCCCCATAGATTTCTACAATCCTTTCCAGAACCATGAAGTGAAATGAGCATCCCTATCTAAAATGATAGTACATGGTACCTCGTGTAGTTGTATGATATCACGAACATATAGTCTTCCTAGTTTATTAACTGATAAAATATCCCAAATATGAATGGAGTGGGATGAATTCATTACTCAGTCATTGACTACCCAGATATCATCGATACCCCTCAACGACCTAGGTATGAGGACTACAAAATCCATAAAAAAATTCCCATTTCTATTCTGGACTACAAGTGGTTGTAATAAGTGGACAGGTCTCTAGTGCTCCCCCATCACCTGCTGATAGGTGGAACACCTAGTGATGTAGCCTGCAATATAACTTTTCATTCCAATCTACCAATACTAGTGCCACATATGTTGGTACATCTTTGAGATGCCTGGATGAAATACCCACTAAAAATCACGGGAGTCTTTCATAATCTTTTCTATCTTATCTGCATGAACTCGTATATTTCCACATAGACACAGGATGCCATCTATGTACATAGACCAATGTAAAGTTGGGTTATCTCCTGATATAGTCTCATAGAGAACAAAATATTTAGGATTTGAAAACTGCCTACTCTCAACCTTCTCAAAGAGGGAAGAGGTAACTGTTATGGATGATGGGTATGACTTATCGTTATTGAAATGAAAATCCAAATGAAGCTTAGGAAATAGGGACATTAACTTCCATTTATCACTGGATTCATGTATGTCCTGCATTTGAGTTTTATGACTCAGTACATCAGTAACCACATTTCCTTTTCCATGCATATAGGCAAGCTCAAAATCAAAGTATTAGATATATTCAACCCATCTCGATTGTCTGAGGGTCAATTCACACTGAAAAATGATATACTTGAGGCTCTTCAGATCTATATACACCACAAAGCATTGATCTAACAGATAATGTCTCAAGCAATGTAAAGCAAGGACAACAGCTGCTAGCTTGAGGTCGTACATCGGGTAATTTCTTTCATGAGGCATCAAGATCCTAGATTCATACGTAATGAATTTTTCTTCCTTCATCAAAACTACTCCTAAGATAATGCTTTATGCATTAAAGAAGACAATATAACCCTTACCAAGTTCTGGAAGAATTTGAATTGACACCAATACAAGCCTCCCTTTCAGCTCCTAAAAGGATATCTCACATGCTTCTGACCATGTGAACATGAAAAGCTTATTTCTAACACTAGTAAGAGGTGAATAAAGGTGAGAAAAGTCAGGTATAAAACATCTATAATATCCAAATATCCCTAAGAAACTCATGATATCAAACACATTCTTGGGATGAGTCTACTAAACTACGTCACTAAACTTTTCAGGGTCAACAGATACTCTTAATTCTGAAATTATATGACCCAAGAAGTGGACGTTGTCGATCCAAAAGTTGAACTAATCAATCTTGGCATAAGGCGGATTCTCCCTCAGGGTACTTATAATGATATCAAGATGTTTGGTGTGGTTTTTATAGTGAGAAAATACACCAATATGTCATCCACAATGACCACAACAAAAGATTCCAAATAGGGGGTTAAAACCCTATTCATCAAATCCATGCAAATGGAAGGCACATTCGTAAGACTGAACAGCATAACAAGTTACTCATACAGACCATACATTCTGTAGAAAGATATATGAGGTATGTATAATGTTCTGACTTCCACGTGATGATAACCTGATCCCTGGTTGACCTTAGATAACACCTTTTATCCTGGAATTTGGTCAAAGAGATCATCTATTCGAGGAAGTAAATATTGATTCTTCACCGTAAGCTGGTTCATCCTTCTGAAATCCATTCATAGACATAATTTTCCATCAACCTTCTTGACAAAAACCATAGTCAAACCCCATGTGGATATACTAGGTCGTATAAATCCCTTGGCCTCTAGGTCCTCTATCTACTGTTTGAGATCCTAAATCTCAGTAGGTTCCATCTTGTAAGGAGGAATGGACACTGGAGCTTCTCCAAGAACAAGATCAATGATAAATTATACATCTCTCTTAAGAGGTAATTTTGGAATCTCATTGAGAAAGAATTACATAAAATGATCAACTACTAAAGGGAAATGATTTTGAATCAAACCCTGATCCTCCATGAAAAAAATTTCAATCTGGGAATCACTCTAACTAGACCATGATGCTTCTGTACATCTCTCTTATCCTGGACATCCCACTCACCATTGAAAAGATAACTACAACCTTCTGGTGATGTAAAAGAGACCCTATGGTGATAATAGTCTAAAAAGGTGTGATAGTGGAATAACTAGTCCATCTCAAGAATAACATAAAAGACTGTCATCTCAAGAACAAATAGATTCCAAGAGAAATGGTTACTTCTAGAATCAAGGGGACAGTCCCTGCACTGTAGTATTCCCTCTATCCATATTCCCAATGGTGTATCAAAGGTCCTTACACCATAGTGATAATATATCTCTAGTCCGAGATATTCAATAATTGATATAGAAATGAAAGAGTTTGATGAAAATGTATCAAACAAAGAATAAACAATAGTGGAGGCTACTAGAATAATACTACATACTATATATGGTCATCCATCTTGTTCCACAGGTATCTGTTGTAAAGCATGAAACTGACCTGATCCACGGCCTTGTGCAATAGATGGACTACCATGATAATGATTGATCTTCTGATGATGCTGGTGATCAGTAGTTGGACTACCATGACCATGTACACCTCTTTTTCTAGACCTACCTGTGCTATTCCAACTCCCCACATGACGCGATGCAAAATAACTCGCTCCTATAGGCGGAGCGGATGCTGATTCACTTCAACTTGAAGTGGGTGAAAAGGACTTATATAAACATGGAATATGAGCCATATGACTAGAAGACCGACCCTCAATAGGGTCTCTATCACATTGGTGAATGTTATGCCCAGGTCTTCCACGCTGATGAAACAGTACATAGCTATCAAACGGGATACTCTCGATACCACTACCCTAATGGAAAACCTCAAGGGAACGTTTCCTACCACCGAAAGAACTATTATCTTGATGTGTCACAGATCCTTTAAACTTGGTACTCATAGAATTATCTTAGGATACACATAGTGATAAGAGATAGATCCACTATTTTAGAAAATTTTGGAAGGAAAAATATATTCATCTGATTTAGGATGGCGTACTGGATCCCATCCTCAAAATATTTATCACTCAAAAGCTAATCACTGACTAGTAGTGGTGTAAAGCACTGTAAATCGGTTAAATGTGCTAAATATTCCATAACTGACATAGAACCTTGCTCAAGATGCATAAACTCTTTGGCTTTGTCAGCTCTCATTTCCTAAGGAAATAACAGATCATAGAAGGAAGTCTGGAAATCAACCCATAACATTCCCTGATGATGATCGGCCTGGGTAACCATATCCAACCAACGCTTGGCCGAATCTTGAAAAATGTATGTAGTAAGTTTGAATCTCCACTAGGTATAAATTTCGAGATTCTAAAATATAAATAGAATGGCCTGTAGAGAATACTCATCATCCTGAGAACTTCCACCCCCTAGAAAAGAAAGAGGATGCTACTGCTGGAACTCCCGAGTCAGATCAGCCATCGTATGTGCAACCCGTGGAGCACCATTCATTGACTACATCAGATGTATCAAACTATCACAGACTTTAGAATCTTTTCTCGAATCTAGTACTACATGATGTGCCTTATGTTTCACTCCTAGAGTTAAGACTGGTGGCTCAGGGCCCACCGCATCTGGATCATGATCATCACTACCTTCCTAGAGAATGACAGGAGGTCTTCATGGAGTCATTGGTCAATAAATTCTTAGACCGAACCTCATAACAAACATGTAATCGTAATATAGAATCACTATAGAAAGCTAAAAGTAAGAAGACTCACTAACAAAGGCATACTACCTAAACTACTTTCTTAGATGGCTAGGTATCGGTAGGTTCTCAAGTATAAGTTTCATTTAATTTTGCACATAATTTCCAAGTTCACTCCTTTACCTTTCATAGACCTGACAAGGCAGTATAAGGATGTGAAACCAATTAATTATAGATTTCCAGATTCACTTTATATTGGATATCCATTTCTGATTAGTTAGTTCCCATACACCTATCACTAGAAATGACAACAAATTATTTATAACATAATGCCTCAACTTGGTAAATTATTCATCCCAACCCATGATGGATCACACACCTCATGAATTTAGACCTGAAATCTCTAAATCATAACCAATAGTAATTCATGTACAAGAAACTATCAAAACATCACTGAACAATAAAAATCATATCTAACAATGTAAAGCAGTGAAATTCACCTATATGGCATGGCAATATGCTTGACATGTGAATTTTAGGTTCCTATAATAATGCATGTATAAATTATCCTTTCCCAGATGTCTTCGTTCTAAGGATGAAAGATATTATCAAATAGCGAAATAGTCAACAACATAAGACATCATGTGTATTACTCAATAGTGAAACAATATCAACTATAATAGGAAAAATAGAACAACAATTTAATTTAGGAAACTTGGTTTTTACCCCGACCATGGGTTCGTGACACCCAAGAACGGCTTATGACCAAGTCCAATGTGTTCCTATTAGCCAATATATAATTACCAAATAGTAATGTAAGAAAAGAAGACACCTCAAATAACAGTTTGTGACATCCCGGACCCAGATGCCACTTAATGGGTGTCCTGAGCCCGATGGTCCACATGACCTCAAGAACATCTCCCCAAACGCCAGAGGCTGCCGACTTATAGTGAGGGCCTAGGGTGTTTCTGTGGGAAGACAATCCCCTCATTAGAAGAATGTATCATAGTGTAAGGAATATAAATGAATAACAATCCGCAGATGAAATATATAATATAAACAAATAGAGGAATTGAACTGATGCAATAGATAAACGAGAATAACATTAACTATACTAGTAGGCACAATGATGATATAATGTCATGTCACTATAAAATTAGTAAACATGGATACAAGATAATAGGAATAACATTTTTCTGAAAGTAAAAGAAAACCAAGACTACTCCGAGAATACTGACATCTAACTCATTCATATGTTATCAAGCTCTATCCTGAACAGGAAGCAATTATGTTTTTGAAGTTGTATGCATCCTTTTGTCAACACCTGTAACTGTGTAATCTACTTCAGGTACCAAAAAGTTCCTGGAGAGGGTTTGAGAAAAATCTTAGTAGGCCACCACAAACAGTGTATATAACATTCGGCTCGTGTAATGGAAGATGGTAGTGTGTAGGCATACATATATAAATTAAAAAAAGCAGTAAAATATAAATAAATACCCAAGTACCTTCTTTATCCCCCAACTGGTGTCTGGACATATAACCAGTTCACTAATAAAGTAATTACCATTTAATGTTAATAGGTCACATGATGCATAGCCAGCACTAACATCACCTCGTGATAGTATAAGTAGTTAAGGTCCCAAGATGTAACAAGGAATCTTAACAATGATATCCAGTGATGGATTTCTAGGGTAATAACCAACATAACGTAAATCTCATGAAATGCTAACTCATTGGTATCTGAGTGTAGATAAGGGTTAATTGTGTAATCCAAGGTGATTAATCCAAGGCATTCCACAATATGGCACCTATTGAGTACAAGGTGATTGACCAAGGTAAAACATGGTTTAGCAAAGAAAATGCCATATGGTCTTCCATCTTAGCACCTACTAGTCAATGTTGGGTCCAAGGAGTGTATTTGAGGTATCTTGTAATAATGTAAAGGACCCTATGGTAGTATATTAGGCATCCGAGGAATAGAAAAGAACATGAGTCTAGGCGCGTATCAACCTAAGAAAACTGCATCCTTCAATCAGAATGGAGTTCTCGAATCCCAAGGTATTCTCCTCTCAGAATCCAAGGCGAGCCTGAGTTAGTCCATTCCTTTTTTAAATTATAATCATGTAATCATTAATTAGTTTCAACCCTTATCCTCCATTTATTTTGATAGGCCACGTAGTGTTGTAACCATTTATCATGTATTTATTAAGAATTAAGGTATATTCATTCATAGAGGTTCACTCCGCTACCTTCCATAAATATGGAAAGGGGTGCTACGGACATGTAAAGTTTATTAAATCTCTTTTGTTAAGGCCAGGTTATATACTTAGTATAATTTCCATTTCACGTTTCCCATTTAATAATTAATTTGAAGCACTTACCTTAGGTGGGTCAAGTGTTGATAATACATGATACATTCCATTATGAAAATATCATTAATAAAAAGTTATTTATTATAATCAGATTCACCTTTAGAAAGGTCAAGGAAAGGCACACCCGAACGGTGGCTCAAATGTGCCGAAACACTAAAACCCAATTATGGCATAACATTAGACATGAGGTGGATTGAGTTGTGTGTGTAACCACTAACAACTAATCACTTATTTGTAAATAGCATAACCAGATGATTCTATCAAGTATAATCATCGAATGTAAAATTAAGAAATGGATTTTGATAAAATAAGAGGGCCCCACATGATCATTCCAAAAACAAATAACTTTAGGGATAAGTTATAGAACACCCACCTTAGGGTTTTACGATCCTCCTCCTATGGTATCATCCATTGATTGGCATCAGATCTGAGTATATCTAAGAAAAGGTGAAAAATGATCACATGAAGATACCAAGTTTGAGAGAAAGAGGGAAGAATAAAAACTAAATATAACTCCAGTAATTACTCTTTCTCATCCAATGTGATGAACGGAAGATCGATCAGATGCCGAACGAAGAATATCTCTTGATCCCTAGCTTTGTTCTTCAAAAAGTCCCAAAATGACAGGAAAGTATATTAATCATGATAGTTCTTAGATAAGGGAGGAACATTTTACTTAATAGACCATTAAGGTAATTTTTTACATGTTACATAGTATTTTATCTTGTACAAATTTTTTCAGCACGGTTTGTCAAACCATGAGCAAACCATGCGAGACTTTTCCGCCAAAAAAAACATCATCCACACGGTTTCATCAAAACGTTCCCAAGACATGCATGGGTACTTGGGGGAAAAGTTGAACTCTCACAGCCGTGTGACAATCATGTAAGAGGTATCTATCTAAAAAAACTATCTACATAGTTAGGAAAACCATGTATAAATCCCACACAATTTACTCTAAACTGTGATCCAAGCTAGTTTTCCCCAAAAAGATGGGTTCCAAGCTCTGAACAAGCCCCAGACACCCTCAAAAACATTACCAAATCTTTAGGTATCCATATTAGGTCCAAGTTAAATATTTAGGTAAAAAATTAAAGAATCGATCATTTAGTTAAAAATGGGTTCTTACAATGATAATTATACTCTAGTAAATAATTACAAATAAACAATCTCGGATAAAAATGAAATTTGGAAAGTTATCCCTTACCTTAGGTCTGATATGCTTCGTATATATTTGAAACTCTTTTATAATGAGTTAAATTATGTTACTAATTATTTCCAAAATCATAATAATTTTTATGATCATATTTATGATCATATTTTCATTAATTTGTTAGTAACATTTCATTGTTTCTAATTATTCAGTTATTACCCCCTTTGTGTTCATATGGATGTTTTGTCGGATAATTTATTAATCATATTTTTAGGTTACAGTTATATAATTTAAATAATAATATTATTATAATATATATCAACTTTTTTCTTTCAATTAATTTATATAATCATGTATTAATGAAGATCATGCAGATTGAATCGCATTGCGTCGTAGAGATGGTAGGTCGTACGTACGCACGAGTGATGATATAATTCCCCAAATTATTGAATAGTATTGAAGAGAATAGTTTATAATATTTTAGATTCGGTTTCATGTTATAATAATAATATATATTATTATTATTTCCATCATTATACACATCTAAGTAAGGTGGTGGTGAAAAACATATTACACCACGACGTGGAGGCGGTAAGCCGTCTATATGCAAGGGTGGTGATTTTATTTTTCATGTGATGGGTAGAATGTGGAATATGGTTGTTTTATATTTATAAATACATATAATTATATGAGTGGTACTTATTTTTTTTCTTTATAATGAAAGAACTAATGAAGTGGAAGTAGAAAAAGAAATAATTTTAAAAGAATCGGTAGAAGAGATAACCCCTTCCTCGACGTGCTTCCTCTAAATCTCTTCTTAGAGCACTAGATTTGGTCTTTGAAGATGACCAAAAACTCTAGAATTAAAATATGGATGTTGATAAAGTAAAATTTTAGGGTATGGACGAGCTTGAAGTCTCAAAATGAAGTGAAGCGGTGATGGAGTAGGTGCACTTTTATAATTGAGGTGAGGGGAACATTTTGAATCTCTATAAATAATTATTTATAATAAAATCAAACCCTACCCAGAAACCTCCAAAATGTCCCAATATAGAATATGAGAAGATATAAGGATGTAATATCATCAAAAAAAAAATTTTGGATAAGTTATTTTGTCATTTTAAACAATATCGTTTTAATTGACACATAGTTATTTTAATTAATTTTAATTGTGGTAATAACATTCTAAATATTTGATGGTTATAAATATTAACTTTATGCTATTAATTTTCCATATATGGGTATTTTATGAAATTTTAGATCTTATAATTATAAATTTGTAATTTTTAAATATTTATTTCTTTTTAAATAATTTAGTAAAATATTATTTTCATAAAATATCAATAGTGTCAATTTTAAAACTATACATTTATTTCACATTAAAAAAAATCTCACAGGAGATAAATTCAAAAAAAATATTCAATACACTCCTAACATGTCATAATCACCTAGTTATTATTTATAAAACATTAATTAGATCATATGATATTTATTGAAATATTATTAAACCCATTTAATTGATATTTATGTTAATAAAATAATATTTACATAACTATTGTGTCATCTTTAATGGTAATTATTTAATCTATAAAAATTATAAATAAATTTCTATGATGTCGGTAATTATTTTATCTCTCAAAATAATATCTATAGTATATATTGTCTCGTAGTTATTCATATATTAAAATTCATATACTTATATAAAATGAGATTGTGACACTGTTTCACATTCATTAGTTTTTATAACATTTATGTCATATTCATAGGTATGTGGTCATAAAGTGATTCCATTTCAAACAATAGAATAAAAGGGTAAAATTTAATCAACTAGTTGAATTTTTATATGTGTTAAGGTAATTTTATAATTTTATTTTTACCCTTAATAACCCTATTTACCATTAACCATGGTAATAAAAATATTTAGCAAAGTTACTGTTCTTAATTCCAAAAAATGAATGTTGCCTATTAACATAATTTTCACCTACTAATTTCAAATATGGAATAGATTTTTCAAAATTTAAAACACAATATTTTATGTAATTAATATAAAATTAATCTTGTTATTGAAATGATAAAATGGGTTTTAAAAGTTAAAACATTACAAAAGATTGAAATGTTTTTACCTATGATTTCATTGTAAAGTAACTATAATGACATAAATTATATTTAATGATAAAAATATATTCTATATTTACTTTAAAACAATGAAATATAATAATTTAACTATAAAAATTATCTCAGTGAAAAAAAATTTTAATTAAAATTTCTTTTATATTTATTATTCATCAAAACAAGAAAGTTGTCAGAAAAATATCAAGAATTCAAACAAAGTGAATTTTTATATCCAGATTCAAAATAATGTGTTTATATTTCCTTATATAAATAATTAATGTTTAAAAAACTTAATTTAAAATGGGTTCTCCATTCCAAGATGAAAAATGACCCTTTAAAAAATAGGTTTTTATACATCAAATAAGGTTGTATTCATATGCTATGACAAAAATACCCATTGGATGAATATAAAAAATATATTATTAAGTATATAACGCAAATATAACTCATTAATTTCATTACCAAAAGTGATCCACTCAAAAATAAAAATATCTAATTGATTTATATTTTTCGTAAATAATTGATAGCCAATGAATTCATAATGCATTTTCATTTGTTAGTTATAATTATTCCCACTAACCTAACAACTTGGTCATAACGATAATTTTAAAATAAGGGAATCTCATGGTTCGTCTTGACTCAGTATTATGTGCAAAGAAATAAACTGAAGAATAAAAATTATTTAAAGAAAATATTTCATAAAAACATTCAGGTATTAAATTCTACCCCCCCCCTAAACTGAATTTTTTCCTCTAAATTCATCAAATGGAAACCAAAAGATGAGGATACCTCTCCCTCATCATATCCTAAAGTTCCCTTGTTTCTTCTTCAAATTCATGGTTTCTCCAAAAAAAATTAACAAAGCAAGTGGTCTTGTTTTGTATATGTTTTTTTCTACGATATTGAATCTATATTAGTTGTTCTTCATAAGAAAGATCTTTCTCTAGTGGTACGACTTCTGAGATTAGTACATTTGAAGGATTGCGTATGTACTTTATTAGAAGAGATACATGGAACACATCATGAACATGAGAGAGATCCGGTGGTAGCACAAATTGGTAATCTACCTTACCACCACTATCTAGAATCTCAAAAAGAACTGGCACACCTAGGGCTCAATTTTCCCTTATTTTTAAATAACATTACTCTATTCGAGGGAGGTATTTGTAACAACACCTTATCACCCACTTCAAAATATAGGTATTTTATTCAGTTGTCAGCATAACATTCTTTCAACTATGATACGCTCTTATGTGTTATTTAATAGATTTGAACTTTTTTTCACTTTCATCAATAAGATCGTGTCCTAATAGCTTTATTTCACCAAATTCATCCCAAAAATTTGGAGTTCTACACCTTTTTCCATAGAGGGCTTCATAAGGATAAATCTGAATTATTGAGGGAAAGCTATTATTGTAAGAAAACTCTCCTAATAGTAAGTTTTTATCCCAACCACCATTGAAATACATAGAGAACCCTCCCAACAAGTCCTTCAGAGTTTGAATTTTCCTCTTAGACTGACAGTCTATTTGAGGATGATATGCCATTCTGGAACTTAACACTGTATTCAGATCATGCTGAAGACTTCTCCAGAACATCGAGGTAAACCTCAAATCCCAATTGGATATAATGAAAATTGTAACTTCAGGAAACTTACCACTTCCAATACATATATCCTAGAAAGCTAGTCAAGAGAGAAATCCACTCTAATAGAAATGAATTGTGCTGACTACGTAAGGAGATCAACTATAACCTAGATAGCATTATTGCCTTTCGGTGTTTTGGGAAGTCCGATGACAAAGTATATGGTGATGTTTTCTTATTTCCCTCATAATATGGGTAATTGTTGTAACATACTCTTAGATTTTTGTCTCTCAGCCTTAACTTTATTACAAACCAAGCATTAAGAGACATATTCAGGAACATCTCTTTTCATGCCATCCCACCATAAGTACTCTTTTAGGTCCCTTTACATCTTTGTGCTTCTAGGTTCAATAGAGAATAAATAACTATGAGCCTCATCCAACAGATCCTTCTTTAATTTTTGTCTCGGAGGAATAAAAACTAGTTTCCTGAACCTTATTATTTCTTCACAATCAAGGTTGAATTCAGGAACATTTCACACCTTCTTTTGTAACTCTACAACATCATTTTGTGCCTCTTTAATCATCACATGTATAGATGGTTGAACATTCATTTGAGAAAGATAATATTTCTCATCCTCCATTAGAATTTCAATATCCATCCTTTAAAAATCCATAAATATTGGATCTTTCATGATCCCCATCCTAGATAAACAAGCATAGTCTTTTCGACTCAAAGCCCCTGACACCTGGTTCGCTTTCTTATGGTGATAATGTATTAAGCAGTAGTAATAATTAATCAAATCCAACCATATTCTTTGTAACATATTCTACTTCTTTTGTGTAAAAATATACTTTAAACTTTTATGATCAATATAAATATCACACCTTTCACCATAAATATAATGCCTCTATATATTTAATGCAAAGATTACTACAGCTAACTCAAAATCATGAGTAGGTAAATTTTACTTGTGAATTTTCAACTGATGTGAGGCACACACTATCAAAATATCATTTTTCGTGAGAACACATCCCATCCCCTTCATTGATGCGTCACCATTGATCAAAAACCTTTCTCCACTACAAGGCAGTGTGAGTCCAGGTGCATTAGCTAACCTTCTTTTTAACTCTTTGAAATTCTCTTCACATTCCTCCATCAAAACAAAAATAACTCCTTTCTGATTCAACAAGGTCATTGGATTTGATAATTATGAAACTCATTTCACAAAACGTCAGTAATATCCTACCAAACCAAGAAAAAAAATTATATTTGTTACCATTGTTGTTCTTGACCATCTTTCAATAACCTCTATTTTTTCTAGATCACATATATCCCCTCTGTTGAGATTATGTGACCCAAGAATTAATCTTTTTGAAGCCAAAATTAAAACTTGGTAAATTTGGCCTAAATTTAATTCTTTATCAGGATCTTCAATACAATTCCCAAGTGATCTTCATATTATTCCTTGATCTTTTAATAGTCAAGAATATCGTCTATAAATACTACCACAAAGATCATGATAGTCTCTAAAGACTATTCATTATATCCTTGAAGATATCAGGGGAATTAGTAATACCAAAAGGCATCACTGTAATTTCATAGTTTCTATACCCTGAAAGGAATTACATCTTTTGTACATCCACTATTTTGACCATTAATTGGTGATATCCCGAATGAAGTCAAATACTGGAAAATTATTGAGCTCCATGTAGTTTGTAAAATAAGTCATCATTGCAGGGAAGAGGATATTTTTTCTTGATAGTGATCTTGTTACGTTCTCAATAATCAATGCAGAGTCTCACTGATCCATATTTCTTCTCAAAAAACATAAACGGTGCTCCCCAAGGTGATGTACTAGGGAAGATAAATTCATTATCAAGATTATATTGGAGTTTCTTCTTTAATTCATGCAACTCAATTGGGGCCATTCAATAAGGTCTCTTTGAAATATGAATAGCAGCTGGTATATGTTCGATTGAAAACTCAACTTCATGATTTCGTGGAAGACCTGGATATTATTTAAAAAATATATCATAAAACTCCCATAAAATGGGTGTATTTTTAATCTTTAGTTTGTCCCTAACCATTTGAGATAAATAAATTTCATTTTTTGGAATCAAGACCCATAAGATAGAAGAAATTTCTACTGGAGGGTAATATTAATCCTTGCATCAATAGATGATCATTGATTGATCTTCAATATGAAATGTGACTTCCCTTCCTTGGAAAATTATATGACCTATATATAGCCAAATCCAATCCCTGCCAAGAATCACATCAAATTTTACAATAGGAAGGTTCACAAGATTTGTAGGAGGAACAGTCCAATAAACATCAAATGGATAAGAATTATAAACTTTTTATGTGACGGTTGTGTCATTAGATGTTTTCACAACTAAATAATCATCTAATTGTTGAGGTAATATAGATATCCCCTTAGAAAATTATTCAAAAATAATTGAGTGGGTGGATCCAGATTCAAATAAAACATTTTCAACTCTAGAGTGGATGGTAAGTGTACCATTCACCACTTCATTATCTTACTCCATGTCACTGAAAGTAATTTCATGTGACTTTCCTTTGTCTCTAGCCTTAAGAGATTTTTGATGTGAAACATCATCAATAACCCTTTCATTAGGGAATTTATTGGCCTAATTTCCCATTTTCTTGAACTTGTAACATTGATGTGTAAGAGGTGAATATTGTGTAGCCTTTTCTTTTTCGCATCATTAGACATCTTTTTTCCATCACTTCGGTATTAAACTACCATATGGCCTTATTTTCTCCACTTAAAATATTTACTAATCCCTTTAATACAATTCCCTCCATGTTTCTTTCAACACATTTTGTATAAGGGAAAACTCATCTTCTTTTCATTGTGGTATTTTGAGTTTTCTTTGAATTACATATTCCTCGTCTTATCAAACCCATATAACAGATGGATAACTCCAATATCCATCTCAACCTTGAAAGAAAATAGAAAAATTTCCTTATAACTATTGAAGTCCCTTGTATCTAATTCCCTTTGGTGACATGGTTTTAATCCACTAAAGAATCAATCAATTTTACTCTTATGTAGGATAATAATTCAAGAAGCATACCTTGAAAGTCTTGTAAAATTTGATTTATAGGTACCAACGGGCTCATCATTATTTTTGTTAAGTTCAAGGAACTCCTTCTCCATCTTTGTTCGAATAATATGAGGAATGTTCTTATTGAAAAATAGGTTCTTGAAGTATTCCCATTCAATGAACTCAATTTCATCTCCTTGTCTCATATTCTTGATAACATTACACCATTGATCAGCATCTCCTTCTAAACAATCAAAAACTAAGATGACATTATCATGTTCAGAACATTTTATAACTAAAAATATATTTTTAGTGGTAATGACCCATTGTTCAGCCACTAATGGATTAGAAAACCCACTAAATGAAGGTTGATGTTGTCCCATGAAGGACTCAATATAGTTTTTTCCATCCTTTTCTCATTTGGATTTCCTTCATGACTCATAGCTTGAATAAATTGTGTGAGGATGGATGTATGATTTTTTATTCTATCTCCCAAAACATTTAGTTGCTCTAGGGAACAATCAATGCATTGACCATTTCATTTAGCATTAACTCAGTTCCTTCAGTTTCTGGCCAATGACTAAAACAATGAATCATAGTGTGAGTAACACTAATCATAACTAGAAAACCACATAATCATGAATAAAATTTCAATCTAGGAAACATTATGTTTTATCCTATGTTATTCATGAACATCTATAAAATACTAGTATATAATTGTAACCTATACATAGACATATCTTTAGAGTACTTACATAGGATCTGTCGTCATATTTTCCAAAGGTTAACATTTACTTTTCTCTAATATTAACTATAATGGCCCATAAATTACATATAGATATTAAGTAAACATTAAAGAATATTTATTATATAACATAAAAACTACGCCAGTACTATATTGGTTTAGTGTCTCTGGAAAATAGGAAAAAGAAACAACTGGTTATAAAATGTAAGAACCCAGATCTTATTTCAAGGTATTTTTTAATTTTTCTGGTGTTTCTGAGAAAAATAAGAAATTCTGGAAATTTATTATGTAGACTTTTTTTACTTTATGAGTAGACGTTGTGTACTCAGATACCGCGGGTAGCCGGGTGCATGGTGTGTAATGGCTATGCACATGGTTGTGTGTGGTGATCAAGATACCACCTAATGTAGTGGAGAGTAAGGGAAAGTACACATCGTGTACTACTAAATTACACGTTGTGTAATTTCTTTTTTTCATTAAATGGGTCGGGGTCACATCTAATTGGCAGAAGCATCTTCTTCTACGCCTTCTTCGTCCGAGAGCATCCATATGGTGAAAATCATCACCAATCCCTAGATCAAGCATCCGTTCTCCAAATCGACTGTCATCGATTACATTGGGATCAACATGGTACGCTCTTTCTTCTTCTAGAGCTTCGTTTCCCGATTCCTCATCTTTCAAGAGTTATCCTCGATTGATAGTTTTTAGCATTTTTGTAGATCTACAGTGTTTTTGGGAGATTCAATGCTTGAGGTTAATGTATAATGATCCTACAACACTGAGGTAGGTGGTTTGGGCCTTTAGGTAGACATTATTTGAGTTATATATAAAAAAGTGCCTAATACCCTTGTTCGGGGTACTGTGTGTTTACGGTTTTAGCCCATTTATTTGCCTACTATTCCTAGTTTGATTGGATATATGTAAATTGTTGAGAATAGGGTTATCTTTGTTAAGGTATGGATGTTTTTCCCATGTTTTCTTTTTTTGACCGTTTGGTCTAGTTTGCATGTTAGGCTGCTATTTTTCTTTCCATGCCCAGAATTGAAGGATGGAGTTTTTATTATTTGACATGTTTTTATGTTTTATACTATTTGGCCAAGTATTTCTTGAGGTTTATTTTGGTTATATGCATTGTTGTGCTTGATTGACTTACACAGGGCCGTGAGAATCTGGTGTAGTAGGCCATAAGGAGAATGGACGTTGAAGGATTATCCAGAGTGTCTTTTTTTACTGTTATGATGTGAGACCATAGGGGGAATTGATGTAGGTGATTCATCATAGTGTCTGTACTTCCTCGACGTGGGCCACAAGGGGAATGGGATGTTGAGGGATTCTCGAGAGTGCCTTTAGTTACCGATATGAGACTATAGGGGGAATTGATAGTGAGTGCTTCCTCAGAGAGTCTATGATTAATCTAAACTAGAGGGGTTAGAATATGTGTACATCCCAGAGGGTTTCATGTACTTGTTCGGATGAACCAGAGGGCTTAGACTGTAAGTACTCCCAGAGGGTCACCTTCATTGATTATCTGATTACTTGATATATGGAATTGAATACAATGGAACTGTAGGAATTTTGGTTGTTGAGTACTTCCTTATTTTTTGTTTCTTTTACTTATTACCTTCCATATATATTCATTGACTGTTAGGCACAGATCATTGGGTGGTTGCATATTGGGATTAGTCTCACACCATGTTTGGGACATGATTTTGGGCCTAAATAGATTATATTTCTGTAGGTATAGATAAGGGAAAGCACCCTACTACTTCAGGAACATGACTACTTTGGAGATGGAGAGCATGAGACCAAGCTGAGGCTTGTGATGATGAAGAGTTATTTAATTGTTTTTCTTGTACTTTGGTTTAGTACTGTATTTTAGCATTGTGATGTGTTTGTCTATTTTCCTAAACATATGTATCATGCATCATATATATGTACTCTAGTTGTTTATTACTTTCAGTCTTCTGTTGTTTACTATTGTACGGTATGTTTTCTACTTCCACTATTGCTATATATTTATTTCTGTTGTGTTACTCTGCCAATGAGGGAATAGATTCCCCACTATCACACCCAAGGCCCTCGCTGCTAGTCGGAAGCCTCTAGCATTCGGGGAAATGTTCCTGAGGCCATGTGTCCAACCAGGTACGGGGAACCTCGGAGTGGCTTCTAGAATCGGGACATTAAAAAGTGGTGTCAGAGGCATAATTTTCTTATTGACATACTTTTTGGAGCCTATAGTCAGGGATAGGATGGAACAGGTACTTGGTAATAAGTTATTCATAGAAGTAGCTAATCGGTGTACAGGGAAAATCCAATTTACCTCGTTTATTGCAATTTTTTTGTCAGATTTTTCAATTTTACAGTTGATTTGATTTCACCATTGGGTGATTCACATGTTTTGTGATGTTATTTTTGATTTCATTGAGGTTCTATATCTATTATAACCCAATGAGATGAGGGTATTCCATCTCATGCATCATATAGGAACTTTATAGAAATCCCATGTCATGCATTCTTTCCATGAAATTTACAGTTCATTATTGGATTTATCTTGTTATGATATATGTTGTGTTATATATGCATGTAGTTGTGACAGATGCCTTGATAGGATACCTAATTTTGATAGGGTATTGTATTGTGTACGTTTTTGTTTGAATGAATTCTAATATTTAGTTCATGAGGTGTTATAGGCCCTCATGGACCAGAATTTGGTGGATCATTGCACTTTTATCCTTGTATATGACATGTATAAGAAGCCAATATTAGATTTTTGGGAAGTATGGGCCTTCACGGATCATAATTTGGAACTTTAGTGTTCGTTTCTGTGTTTCTCAGTGATTCGGAGATGTTTCTGAGGCTTACTATCCAGAAAAAACCCAGAATACACTGCGTGTAATGTTGGAGACATGTTGTGTGCTCTTCTGTTTTGGAAGAAACTGTTTTTTCTTAAGTAAATATCTTGTACTATATGTGCACTTCGTGTATCCTTTAACTGTGTCACAGATAGTGTGGGCAGAGACACTGGGTTGGGAAATCTATGATAGGACATGTCGTCTACCGGATGTACACACTGTGTTGTAGAGCCATATAACTGGCCATGTGACAAAAAAATGTCTGTGAAATCTTCTTAGTACACGTCGTGTCTGGAATAAACATGCTGTGTATTGTCACCTATGTGTCCTTCTGTGTGACTAACAACACAGGCAGTTGAAACCTAATTAGTACACACTGGATCCTTAGGGAACACTCCATATAGGGTGAGCCGTGTAACCATCTGTGTCACTAGAAACACAGTTCGGTGAAGCTCTTCTAGTATACGCCTTGTTTGGCACAAACACATCATGTTGTCTTGTTCTAGAAGAACTGTGTGGGTTAGCTATGTAGAAGAACTCAGGAAGGGGAAGAGAATTCAAGTACATGTTGTGTGTTAGGACAACACGCCGTGTGTTTGGGGTGTTACATGACCTAGGTTTGAAGGAGTACATGCCCATGTGAATGCTTAAGGGAACACGTCATGTAGTGAGTATACACACCATATATCCGTGTTTTGAAAAACTTCAATGCTTCTTTCTCATGTTCCTATCTTGCACTTCTAGATTTTATTCATTGATAATATTGATCTAAGGTGAGTGCTCGACCTTGCAGAGTCATTCCAGCCTGATGTACTCTGGTTTTACGCCAGTTACAGGGTAGTGATGAGACACCGGACATGGCTAGTCAGGGACTACCAGCAAATCCTCCATATGTGCCAGTCTTAGAACCAGCAGTCATTTTGGACACAGGTGATAACATAAATTTCTGAGAGGGCTTTATGAGGTTCTTGCTTACCTTCCATGGAGTACCATATCCTACCCCTTCTATGGAAGAGTTGACGTGGGTTTTCCACCAGCATCATCCTCCCACCTTCACAGGGGAAGTAGGACCTCAGGCTGCAGATTCATGGTTATAATCCATGATTTATATCATTGAGAATAAGTAAATGCCTCAAGATAGAAAGGTTAAGCTCGCTACATACATGATACTGGGCTCTTCCGAGATATGGTGGGATGTGATCTCACATGCTGGACGCCAGCAAGTCATGGCTTCAGATGAGTTCTGGCATGCCTTATATGACAACATCTATTTGAAGATTTTGAGGGCCTACTGAGCCTGAGAGTTCATGATTCTGGAGTAGGGTACTCTCTATTATAGAGTATCATTCTCGCTTTATAGATCTGAAATGCTTCATGCCCATCCCAGGAGGTGATGGGTTATTCCTGGTAAGGAATTTTGAGGATGGTCTCAGGAATGACATATGATCGCAGGTGAACATCTTCATGTTGACTTCCATCACATTTATAATCAACCAAGAACTGATCATGGAGTGCAACCTAAGGGATTATGTAGTTGTGAGCTAGGGTGGTTCGACATCTGGAGTTATTATCCCTCCTATTAACAGTAGGAAGAGTCGTAGAGATTCTACGCATAGAGATCCTAGGAGGCGAAACGCTTCTTCTGTTAGCCATGTGGTGTTTTACCATTACTGGAAGAGAGTACATATGAGTCCACATTTCCTGAGAGACCCATTGGAGTGCCAATAATGTGGAAAGATGGGTCTTATTCAGTGATTTTGTCAGTTCTTCTCACCAGAAGCTATTGACAGGGGTACTTCTATGGATCCTCATTCAAGAGCAACACCACCAGTTTCTCAGCAGTTTTGGAATTGGAGTTCTTCAGACCATTCAGGTCGAGGGGGAGGTCGCATCCATGGTGGTCATTAACCAGGCTTTCAGTGATAGTAGGGTAGATCAGCTCAGGGTGGTCAGGAACTGTCACAGGGCAGCGGTACAGGCCATGCAATTGCATGGGAGAAGACCCAGTATGAGAAAGATCCCGGAACCTCTACAATATGTGGTATGATCCTAGTTGCCTCAGTTTTATCTGCGGCTCTTTTCGATACAGGGGCTTCCCATAGATTTATAAATGTTACTTTTGTGGATATCCTTGGGCTCTGCATCTTTTCTTCTACTAATATCTTGACACTAGACACTACGTTGGGATAAGAATGACTAGTGTATGTCAGTTCAAGTAGCTCACTCTTGAGGTTGGTGGGTGTCACTTCTTATGGGACCTCTATGTCCTAGAGATGACAGGCTATGAATTCATTCTTGGAATGGACTGGTTAGTTCCCTTATAGGATTTTTTCGAGAGCTATCTCCATAGGGTGAGTTTAACATCACTAGAGGGAAGATTGTTTCTTCATAAGGGTGAATGAGATGTCCAGGAAAGCAGAGCGGGGCCCGAGCATCATGGGTTAGGAGGAGTTAAAACCCATATTTATGGTCTATATCTAAATGACCAAGGGACTTCCAAGATGTACATTCCTCTAGTGGTGGATAGTTTCAAGGACATCGTTCCAATGGAATTTTTAGGTATTCCTCCAGAGTAATGGGTTGACTTTTCTATTGAACTTATGCCAGGTGCGGCACCGATGTCCATTCCTCTTTGTCGGATGGCTACACCTGAGTTACAAGAGTTCAAGAAACATTTGAAGGAGTTGCAGGAAAAGTGTTTCATCCGACCCAATACTTCCTCTTGGGGTTCACCTATCAAGTTTGCAATGAAGACAGACAGTACCCTCAGACTTTTTGTGGGTTATCAGAAGTTGAACCAGGTGATGGTCAAGAACTAATATCCCTTGTCGAGGATTGATGATCTCTTTGATCAAATTCGAGGAGCCCGGGTGTTCTCGAAGATTTAATTGAGGTCCGGTTACCATTAGTTGCATGTTCGACCATATGATATAACTCTTACAACCTTCTATAGCAGGTATGGTCTATACGAGTGTGTGGTTATTTCATTCAGTCTCCCAAACATGGCTGCAGTCTTCATGGAACTGATGAACCGTGTGGTCCATCCATACTTGGATTCTTTTGTGGTAGTATTCATGGATTATATCTTTGTGTACTCTCACACTTGACATGAACATTCCACACACCTTGAGATCATTTTGAGTACACTGAGAGAGAATCAGTTATATGCTAAGCTCTCAAAATGCCACTTTTGGATGGACCAGATTCACTTTTTGGGTCATTTTATCTCAGAGACAAGAGTATCAGTAGACCCAGAGAAAGTGTGAGCAGTAGTTTCCTGGGAGCATCCAAAGAATTTCTTTGAGGTAAAGAGTTTTCTAGGGATATCTGGATACTACTGACATTTCATACAGGACTGTTCACGTTTAGCAGTTCCACTGACGGGCCTGACTAAGAAGGCTGAAAAGTTCTTGTGGTCAGAATCCGGTGTGTCAGCGTTTTTGAAGCTAAAATGGAGGTTTACTTCATAACCGATACTAGTTTTTCTAGAGTCAATCAAGAGCTATACTATTTACTATGATGCATCAGCTATCGGGCTGGGAGCTGTGCTTATGAATGGTGAAGGAGTCGTTGCGTACGGGTCTTTGCAGTTGAGGCCACATGAGAGGAATTACCCGACTCACAATCTCGAGTTGGCTGTAGTTGTTCATACTTTATGCTTTTGGAGAAATTATCTTTTGGGAGAGAATTTTGTGGTGTTCACCAACCCCACAAATCTCATGTAAATTTCTACTCAATGTGGCCTGAATATGAGACAACGAAGGTGGGTTGAGTACCTTCAGTCCTTTGACTATGATATTTCTTCTACACCTGGTAAGGAAAACACAGTGGCTGATGTGTTAAGCAGGAGGACATAGACATAGGAATTTTAGGAGGCCAATAGGGAGTGGCAGCTTATGGCTCTGTTCTTTCAGATTCATTTGGAGGTGCATGACAGACAGGGGAGGATGTTTCTTTCTTCTGTATATGTTACCTCTATTATTCTTGATCACGTACGAATGAGGCAGCTATCAGATTTTTAAGTCCTAGTCCTATGAGAGAGAATGTTAGGAGAGGACCATATTCTTGGATAGACCATAGGTGAGGTTGAGATCATGCATTTTCATGGCTGCATATGGGTGTCAACAGACATACGCGAGGAGTTGATGCAGGACATTCATTCCTCAGTTTGGTCAGTTCATCCTGGTGTCACCATGATGTATCGTGATCCACAGCATTGGTATTGGTGGTCAGGTATGAAGAGAGATGTTGTTGGTTTCTTCATGAGGTGTTCCACCTATCAACAGGTGAAGGCGGAGCATCAGTAACCCATAGGGCTTCGGCAGGAGTTACCCATTCTCGAGTGTAAGTGGAATGATGTCGAAATGGATTTTTTGATAGGATTTCCAGGGCCTCCTAGAGGGAATGATGTAGTTTGGGTTGTCATTGATAGACTCAAAAAGGTTTCTCACTTCTTTTCGATCAAGGAGACCTTCTGTTTTGATGATTTGGGAAGATTTTACATATGATAGATTGTACATTTACATGGAATCCCATAGTCCATTGTGTTAGATAGGGATGCACGTTTTACTTCTCGAGTCTAGAAGGTTCTACAGAAGCATTTGGGCACACTGTTACTTTTGAGTACAACTTACCATCCCCAGATAGATAGCCAGTCTAAGCATACGATTCAAGTGCTTGAAGACATGCTTCGAGCATGCATCCTGGATTTTGGAGGTTCTTGGGAGAAGCAGATACCTCTTGTAGAGTTTTCCTATAATAATAGTTGGCAAGAAACTATTCTGATGAAACCTTATGAGACTTTGTATGGTAGGTCATGACGATCACCCCTATGTTGGCAGGATACATGAGAGGCAGTTATGTTAGGACATCGTCTTGTCCAGGAGACCACAGAGGATATAGAGTTGATTTAGAATAAGATGGTTGCTGCACAGTCTTATGCTTCTCAACAGAGATGACCTCTGGATTTCGAGATTGGAGATCATGTTTTCCTGCATGTCACACCGATGTTGGGACACAAGAGGATTAGGAGACTGGGTAAGCTATCACTGAGGTATGTTAGGTCGTTAGAGGTGTTATAGAGATTTTGGATTGTTTCCTATCAGTTGCAATTGCCGTAGAGGTACTGGGATATGCACAATGTCTTCCACATTTCTCATCTACGACATTACTTCTCAGACCTGTCTCATGTTTTTAAACCCAATGAGGTTGATTTAGAGGTGAAATCCTCATTTGAGGAGAATCTTATCTGGATTGTTGCTCGAAGTGAAAAATTTCTCTATGGCCAGTCTGTTCCTCTGGTACGAGTGTTGTGGCAACACAGGCGAGTACAGGACGAGACTTTGGAGAGAGAGGTCGATGTAGGATCGTTGTGGCCAAAGCTATTTAAGGATTATTTTTCTACACCACCATGTTAGGGAAATTCGGGGAAGAATTTATTTAAGGGGGGAAGTTTTTATAAACCCAGATCATCTTTTTAGGTATGTTTTCATTTTCCTGGTGTTTTTGTGAGAAAGAGGAATTTTGAAAATTTCTTAAGTACACACCATGTACGTTATGAGTACATGTCATATACTCGGTTATCATGGATAGATGGGTGATGAACGGGTAACGACCATGCACACGTTCATGTGTGGTGACTTGGGGACCGCCTAATATGGTGGCCGGTAAGGGTAAGTAAAAGTCATGTACTTCTAAAGTACACGCTGTGTACTTTATTGTTTTTAATTAAGTAGATTGGGGTCACGTCTAATTGGCAGAAACATCTTCTTCTTCTCCTTCTTCATCCGATAGCATCCATATGACACAGATCTTCACTGATCCCCTGATCGAGAATCATTTTTTTGAATCAAATATCATTGATTGCGTTGGGATCTCCACTATAAACTCTTCCTTCTTCTAGAGCATCGTTTCTTGATTCCTCCTCTTTCAAGAGTTATCCTCGATTGATCATTTTTTAACATTTCTGTAGATATAGGGTGTTCATAGGCGATTCAATGCATTAGGTTCACGTATAAAAATCCTACAACACTGAGGTAGCTGGTTTGTGCATTTCCGTATATAATTTTGAGTTCTATGTGCAAAGACACCCAATATCCTTGTTCGGGGTGTTGTCTGTTTATGGTTTTATCCATTTTATTTTCCTACTATGCCTAGTTTGATTTGATATAGGTTAATTTTTTAGAACAGGGTTATATTTTATAAGCTATAGATGTTTTTCCCATGTTTTCTTATTTTGACAGTTTGGTCTAGTTTTCCAGTTAGGCTACTATTTTGCTTTCCATGCCTAGTATTGTAGGATGATGTGATTGTTATCTGACATGTTGTTATGTTGTAGATTGTTTATCCATGTAGTTCATAAGGTTTACTTTGGCTGATATGCATTTTTGTTCTTGGTTGACTTACACAGGGCTGTGAGAACCTAGTATAGTAGACCATAGGGAGAATGGACGTTGAGGGCTTCTCTAGAGTGTCTATTTTTACTATTATGATACAAGACCATAGGGGGAATTGACGTAAGTGATTCCTCAGAGTGTATGTAGTTCCTCGATGTGGGACACAGGGGGAATGGGGCATTGGGTGCTTCCCCATAGCACCTTTAGTTACCGATATGAGACTATAGGGGGAATTGACGGTAAGTGCATCCTCAGAAAATATATGCTTGAGCTGAACTGGAGGGGTTAGACTGTGTGTACTTCCTAGAGGGTTTCTTGTACTTGTTTGGTTGAAATAGTGGGGTTAGGCTGTGAGTAATTCCAGAGGGTTACCTGCTTTGATTATCTTCTTACTTGATATATGGAATTGAATTCAATTGAACTATAAGAATGTTTTATATTGTGTACTTCCTTGTTTACTGTTTCTTTTTCTTATTACCTGCCATATATATTCACTGACTGTTAGGCATAGATATTTGGGTGGTTTCCAACAGGGATTATCCTCAAACCCTATTTGGGTAATTCTTTTGGGCCCAAATAGATTATATTGATTTAGGTATAGATAAGTGAAAGCACCCTTCTACTTTGGGTACTTGATTGCTTTAGGGATAAAGAGCATGGGACCGAGCTGAGGCTTGTGATGATGAGGATTTGTTTACTTTTTTCCTTTTACATTGGATTAGTATTTTATTTCATTATTGTGACATGTTTGGTTGTTTTCCTAGACATTTGTATCATGCATCATATATATGTACTCCAGTTGTTTATTACTTTTCGTCTTTCGCTATTTACTGTTGTATGGTATGTTTACTGCTTCCGTTATTGGTATATATTTATTTCCACTGCGTTACTCATCCAATGAGGTCATAGATTCCCCACATTCACACCCAATGCCCTCTCTTTCAGTCAGAAACCTCTAGAATTTGGAGAAATGTGCTTGATCCCATGTGACCAACTGGGTATGGGGAGCCTCTGGGTGGCTTCTGGAACCGGGACGTTACAGAAAATATCACCATTATCTCCATTTTATTTATTCAAATCTAGACTCCATTTTGACATATTGTACATAATACCCTTATTCATGACATGGAGAAAATAAAAATATGAACGGGCGATCTCAAATTCTTGGTAATGGGAAACAAGGTAAATATTAATCATATCATAATCGTAAGAACATAACATTTTAATTTATTATCCCACATATAAAAGATCATAATATCATGTCATGGGATCAATAATAAAAGTGAACTGTAATCCTAATAGTCATAACATAAGAAATGATATTTTTGGCATACACACATAAGCATAGAAAATCATTTCATATTAGTCCAGGCTCATTTTCGAGACCATCATAGTGGACAAAGTCCATTACTGAACCGATTTCACTCCTCGTTCCACCGTTGTATTACTAAACCGGATTTACATTCCATTTCACTCATGTCTATATCATGAGATATAAATCATTACACAATTTATTGGAGGTAGATATAGGTCCCACAAATATCATAATGAAACCTTCATTATGTGTGTGAGAAAAACATATATACATTCACCATAGCATAACCCAGGAAATCAAATCGGTTTCTTAAACATCATTCAATCATAACAAACCAAAAACAATTGTATTTTCTAAATAACATTAAATCGTAAACAGAATCCAATCATAGTAATAAGAGGGTTATAAATATAACCCTATTTAATTAGTGTCATTATATATGGAAAATAATGTATAGAAAACAATTGAAATTAATCCTTGTGGAATATATCCTTTCTTTTTCAAAAATGTTTTCCTTCCTCAAAATGCACACAATTTTAGAAAAAATCATTTTATGTGAAAATAAAATTATAATATTATAGGGTAATCTTCAAGGAAATAAGTTATTGTGAAAGATTAAAAATATTTTCTTGTCATAGAAGTTTTAAAAAATATTATTCTCACACTTTTTTTGGAAAAGTAAAAAAAATAACCTCATACAGAAAACGACAAAAGATTCCATTAATACTGTTTAGTAAACAAAATCACCAATAGAAAAAATTGACTTTAAATAATTATAGATGGATATAAATAATATTTTGAAATACATATTTAGTAAACATGGACATGGAATATAATTATACTGTAGTAAATAATTAGAAAAAACAATCTCAAGTAAAAATGAAATTTAAAAAGTTATCCCTTACCTTAGGTCTGATATGCATCGTATGAATCTGAACCTCCGGTATAATGATTTTAATAATGTTACTGATTTATTCCAGTATCATAATAATTTTTATGATAACATTTATGAGAATATTTTGATCAATTGTTTTGAATCATTTCATGGTTAATCATTATTCAGGTATTAACTACTTTATGTTCTAATACATGTTTTGTCGGATAAGTTCTTATTCCTATTTTTGGTTATATTTATATAATTTAAACAATTGTTTTAGTATAATATATATCCTATTTATTCCTTAAATTCATGTATGTAATCAGTTTTTAATTAATATCATGTAGAATGAATCACATCTCACCATGGGGACGGTAGGTCATACGTATGCACGAGTGATGATATCATTCCCAAAATTATTGAATGGTATTTAAGTGGTTGACGTATAATATTTTATAATTAGTATAATTTTATAATAATCATATATAAGTATTATTTCCATCGTTATACCCATTCAATTAAGGTGGTGGTGGAAAACACATTACACCACGTCGTGGAGACGGTAAGCCGTACATATTCACATGTTGTGATTTTATTTTTCATAGGATGGGTAGAATGTGGACTATAGTTTTTTCATATATATAATTTCATATCATTATATGAGATACAATTATGTTATTACTTTATAATGAAACAACTAATAAAGAAGAATTATAATAAAAAATAAGTTTCAAATAATCGGTAGAAGAGATAACCTCTTCCTCAACATGCTTCCTCTAAATATATTCTTAGAGAACTAGAGTTTGTCTTTGAAGATGACCAGAACATATGAAATTAAAATAGGTAAGTTGATAAGGAAAAGGTATAGGGTATGTTTGAGCTTTAAGGCACAAAATGAAGTGAATAGGTGAGGTAGGAGGTTCCCTTTTATAATTTAGGTGCGGGCACTTTTGGAAACATCATAAATAATTATTTATAATAAAATCAAACCCTAACTAGAAACCACAATAAATTTCGCAATTTTGAGGATGAGATGATATTGGTTTTTGAATCATCAACCTATAAATTTTGGACAAGTTATTTTTTCAATTTAAACCATATCTTTTTAATTGAAACTTAGTTATACTATTTAATTTTAATTGTGATAATAACATTCTAAATATTTAATGGTTATAAATATTTAATTATATGGTGTTAATTTACCATAAGTGGTTATGTTATGAAATTTTGGATCTTATAATTATCAATTATTAGTTTTTAAATATTTTTATGATTTTTAAATAATTTATTAATATATTATTTTCATAAAATCTCAATAGTGTCAATTTTGACACTATTCATTTATTTGACTTTATAAAAATCCACGCTATAGATTAATTCGAAAAAAATATTAAATAAACTCCTAATATGTCATACTCACCTATAAAATTCGTGGAGCACATTAATTAGTTAATATGATATTTATTTTAATATTTTTTAATCCATTTATTTGATATTTATATTAATAAAATAATTTTTACATCACAATTGTGTCATCATTATTGGTAACTATTTAATCTATAAAATTATAAATATATTCTTACGATGTTGGTATTTATTTTATATTTCCATATATAATATATAGTCGATATTATCTCTTAGTTATACATAGATTAAAATTAATATACTTATATAAAATTAAATAGTTACATTTTGTCACATTCATTAGTTTTTATTAAATTCATGTAATATTCATAGGTTAGTGGAAATAAAGTGATTTAATTTCTGAAAATATATTATTAGGGTCTAAATTAGTCATCCAATAGTATTTTTACATGTGTTCAGGTAAATTTATAATGTTGTTTTTACCCTTAATTACCCAATTTACCTTTAACCATGGTATTAAAAGTAATTACCAAAGTTATTTTTCATAATGCCAAAAAATTAAAATCGCCTATTAACAAAATTTGGAACTAAGGATTCCAAATATGGAATCAATTTTTCAAAATTTAAAACACATAATTTTCAGTGATTAATTTAAAATTTATTTCATTGTTGAAATGACAAACCGAGTTTTAAAAGTTAAAACATTGTAAAAGATTAAAATATTTATACCTATAAATTCAATGTAAAATTTATTATAATGACATAAATTATATATAATTATAAAATATATTCTATTTATAATTTAAAACCATTCAATATTATAATTTAACCATGTAAATTATCTTGATGAAATAGTTTTTTTAAATTAAAATTTTGCAAATTTTTACTATTCATCAATACATGAAAGTTATCAAAAATTTATCGATATTAGATTATTATATCTTACATAAAAAAAACATTATTATTTTTTCATATATAATTTATTAATTTTTCAAAATCTTCATTTAAAATGGGTTCTCCATTCAAAGGTGTAAAATTAACCTTTTAAAAAATAGGTTTTTATACATCAAATAGGGTTTTATACAAACCCTGTGACTAAAATATCCATTATATGAATATAAAAATATTTTACTGAGTATATAAAACATATATATCTCATTAATTTCATTACCATAAGTAATTCACTCAAAAACACTAATATCTAATGGATTTATATTTTTCATAAATAATTGATAGACAATGAATTCATAATGCTTTTTCAAATTATTGTATTAATTATTCCTGCAAACCTAACAACTTAGTTGTAATGGTAATTTTATAATATGGGAATATTTTTGTTCCTTTAAACTCATAATTTCATTCAAAACTAGAAACTTAAAAATAAAAATTATTTAAAGAAAATATTTCATAAAAAACATATTTGTATTACACATTATCAATCATGTATCAATTATTATCATCAGAGGGTGTCATTTACATCTTATAAAATAAATAACTATGTTCATATTGAGGAGTGGGTTACATAGGCTTGTAATATGGTACTAGAAACCCATTGGATTGTTGGGTTCATATATTATATTACTAACCACATCATGGATGTCAAAATGACACATCATGTGATCTTACTTCCAATATATATCATTTTCATTATGTCTTTCATAACGCTTTCCAAGGATTTCCACCTGAGTGTGACATTGAGTTCATGATTTATCTTATTATAGGTAAATAGAATATTTATATTCCACTTTAAAAGATGTATCCTTTAAATAATTAAGGTTTAGAAACTTAACTGAAGGATCTAGTGTAAATGGGATTCATATGGATGAATATGTCGCTTAGGGATTCACTTATCTTGTTCTCTAAGAAGGTTGATAGTTCCATGAGACTATGGATGAATTTTAGAAGTTGAATTAAGTGATAATAAGGAACTAGAATCCACTTACACAAATAGATGATCTATTAAATCACCTAGGAGGAGAATGTATATTTTAAAAGATTGATTTGATATCAGATTATCATCATCTAAGGGTGAATCCTTAAATCATAACACGTACAATATTCAACAGAATGTATCATATATATGATTACTTTGTTATGTTGTTTTGGATAATGAATATTTCATTACTATTCTTGTTACTAATTAATTGGTTCTTCCATACTAATATATACTCTTTTGTAGTATTTCTAATTGACAATATCTAAATATACTCTTGGATGAAGGGGGAACATGCCTGAAATTTAGAGATTTTCTGGAGTAAACATAGAGAAGACCATTTGTACTCAAATACCAAAAATTGACACTTTTTTATTAATAAAGTGATGTTATTGGGTATAATATATAAAATTCTAGTGTATCCATATAGTATAATAATTATAATTCTTTGATATATTTTTATTTTCCCAAAAACGTTTTTTAGATTCGTAGATTTTATTGATTAGATGGATATTGTCGATGATTTATACAAAACTTTTCCCAATTGGATGTTTTTATGATGGATCTAACCAAGAAGGTTTAATTTTCATCTGATTGGATATTTTTGTAAGTGATTTTCAAAATATTAATGGGATATTCACAACTACATGAATTTTGAATACTGCTCTAATTTTAATCTTACATAAGCCGAGTAAGGAGTATATGTCATACTGTGTTGCATCATGGTTTAGGCTAATAGTATTTCTAATTAAGTAGGGTGATTTAGTTAGTTGTGGGACAATTCATTGAGTACCTATTAGTATAACTACCTAAAAAATGGTTTTGATTTTATCGTAATACCCCACACCCAGATGTGTCTGTGATACTGTCTCCTGGGTGAGAGGTTTGTGGTATACACTAACCATAAGTTTTTGAAGAATATTTTCTCTCAACCAGATTTTAACATTTAGTGGAGAAGGTGTGTTGAATAAATATGTTCCTTCAAATTTTCATTAGAATATATCACTTTAAAGGGTAATTTTTTTATTGATGCATTTAATAGGAAGACTCATGCACTAGTTATGTAGGATTCATGTAATGAGTGTAAGTTGATGGCCCTTTTATCTTAGATATTATTTGATGTTATGGTGTATCATGGTCAGTGGAACCTTATGCCTATAACTATCACCACCTCACTCTTCAAGTGAGTGATGAATATTTAGCTATCATAATAAAACTATCAAGTGATAAATGATAATAAATATAATGGGGATCTGCCACTAGATTGGTCTCTTAATGAAGATAAGATACTTTATAAAAAAAGTTCTTTTTTTGGTCCCTTTGAGTTATAATGTGGAGGTTATGAGGGTCTCACACTCCTAAGGATGGGTTGTTCATCAAATACATACCATGATGTATTGTCTCACCCCTGGATTGAGGTATGGAACACGTACTTATGACTTTTTATGTATATAAAGTGGTTGTGTAAACTTTAGAAGAGTATGAGTGGAGTTTGGAAGGTTTTAGGGGATTCTCAATGGTTATACAGTTTAAGAATGATTATTGACAATCATGGAACTCATGCAGAAAACCGTGAACCTAGTGGCAGGGGCCAAGGAGAAGTTGCATGGTTGGAGAATGTTTTCCAAACTGTGTGGCCTCCCTGGTCTAGTCGTTAAACAAGAGATATTGGGCTTCTGCACGTTTGGCACATGATTTGTCTAACCATGTGGTATAACTATTTATGTCACCCTATTGAGGTAGTATAAGGCATATAGTTAGTGAACATATTTCCTAATTGTGCGACTAACATTGCACGGTATAAAAAATAGTTTTTTAAGAACGGATCTCAGGAATGTTTAAACCAAAAACCACATTTGAGCCACATTTGGTACTTTCCTTGGTATTTCATTCTCTTCAAGGATAGGTAACTTCTCCCCATCATTATATAAGAAACTAAAAAGGTTTTCTTAGTGATTTGAAGATGGATCTTCCTTGATATGTATTTTTTGTGGTATTTTTCTTTGTTTTTCATAGATCTACTATTATCTCTCTCTGGGATTCATAGAAATAGTTATGTTTCTAATAAATCTAGGGATATTGTTTCCAATAATGATTATATTTATCCTTATTGATGTTATTGGAAGGGTTCTAAGGCAGATTTGTGGATTTTTCACCAGGATTTAGTGATCATTTGTGTTATTGGTCATTTTAAACAAAAATCTAGAGGTAGGTGGCTTCACTCTCGACTTCTATTGCCATAAATAGAAGACTTTTATTTAAAATTGATTTCAATTATTTATATTTATTATTAAATTGATGATATAATCTTGTTTGAAACCCCTTTGGTGATGATTTTTGGAGTTTTCAGAAATTATAATATTGTTGTGCAGAATTCTATGTTGTTGTATTCTAAAATGATAACTTTAAAATTTGTTTATTGGGATGATTTATGGAAATTATTTGTGAAATGGTTTATAATAAAAATGGTTTTTTATTTAAATATTTTTTGGAACAAATGTTTTTTCATGGTTATTGGCTTAATTTTTTTTCAATAAAAGGATTTTTTTTATTGAAATGGTTTTGACATGTTTCGTTGAAATGTTGTTGGGAATAATTGTTTGGTTTTGTTTACACAATTTTTGGGTAGCATGGCTTGGGATAATTCTAGTTTGGAATTTATTGAATTAATGGTTTAAGAGTGGGTTATAATGGGGAGCGTTAATGGTCATGAAGTGACAACATCAAAGGGTTGTGATGTGGTTTTGAAGTACCACATTAAAAAGGGGACATGTTATGGATGTGAAGTTCCATCGTTAATGGTAACACAAATCATGGGGGGTTTTGAGGTGTGTTTAATGAGGTGTATGTATTGGGTCTTGTGAAATTATTGGGTTATTCCAATATGATTTGGGAGGAATGGTTAATGACTTTTTTGGTTGCTTTCTTGGAAATGTGTTTATTTATAAAAAAATTTAGGGTATGATTGTTTTGGATTGTCGGAAATTATTGAACTATATTAATGGTTTTATATAAATTATATTATATAAATGCGCTAACTTTTTCTATCCATGTCATGTGAGTCAGGTAGTTATTTGGGGAAAGACAACTGAATATTATTACTCACCCCCTTTTTTGGCACTTGGATGCTTTTGAAGATGTTGTATTCCTATTAATATGTAAAAGAAAAGCATCTCATTTTTTAGTGGTAATTAATATTTGATTGGGATATTTTTTGAATTGGACGATAGAGCATGTTGAATCTTGGATTTATGTTTTCGAGTCAATGAGTTTGTTGGTCCATTTTCAATTGTGTACATTAACATGTGTAGTCTTCCACTATGTCACTGTTGTAGTTGATTTTGATATCAATGGTAATTATTTGAGTTGTTTTACCTTCTTATAACTCATAATTTAATGGTTATGTTGATATGAAATGTTTGGATAGGATGTTATATTTTCAAATTGGGAAATTATCCCCCAAACTGACTTGAATCCCTTGGAATTTATTTCTAGCCTTCGGAACCTTGGGGATGTCTCCTACGAACAAGTAGAAATTTCACTTCTAATCATGCCAACGATTATGGGTGGTATGTTTCAAGTGGTATCTGTTTCTTTGGTCCTTCATCATCAGTTTTCGGTCTTGGAGTTTTCATTCATTCTCAGTTTATTCCTTGAGTTCGGATGGTAGTAAGAAGTAGGCTTTTCATGACTTGAAATTTAAAGAAAACAAATATAGCTAATGTTTTTATATTTAACATCAATTTACTAGGTAGTTGGGTACATAAGTGTTTTATAGACACTTATGGGTATTTAAATCTCATTTTCATAGGTTAATTCAATGAGATTAGAATGGCGTGATTAGTAGAAATGACTTCCCACTTAGATTTCATATCTCATTTTGAGTAATGATTTATGTTGTGGTATGAATTTGTTGACTTCTAAAAAATATAGAAATTGATTTCAAATGTGTGATTTTGAAAAGGTAATGGTTGTGGTAATTTTAAAATGGGTGGATTTTCTAAATCATGGTTATTTTTTCAAGACTCATTAGTCATTGAAATGTGTATTTTTTCATGCATGGTTTTGATAGTTACAATGTGATAGAATTGTAAATTCATAAGCCTTTTGTTTCTAGAGTGTGAGACTTATGGTGGTTGTTGTGTTGATAGAAATGGAACCACATTGGTTTCGTAGATACACTACTAAAAAAACGGGATTATCCAGCGCCATGGCATTAACAACACTAGCTAAAAATGATGTTGAAGGACCCCTTTTGTATGTGCTTAAAAAAGTGATGTTAAAGCGGGTCTCTATCAGCGCCTCTAAAAAATGATGATAAAGGCGGGGAGTTATCAGTGCATTTTTAGAAGGGTTGATACAAACCCCCATTATTAGTGCTTTTTTAGTAGCGTTTATAATGGTAAACATCCATAAAAATCATTAAAAATAATATTTTAATATATACATATATATATATATAATATTTTTTATAATATGTTTTAGATAAGTTTAATATATATTTACACTTAATATATAAGGTATTTAGGGAGAATTGAATATAAAATAATTTAAAAAATATTTTTAATTAGTAATTTTTTTATTATTATCGAGTAATATTAATTTAATATCAATTTGAGGATAACAAAATTAAAAGAAATAAAACATCAAAAATAAGTTGAAAACATAACTCAAGCTTCAAATGGTCATAACTTTTGATTGAAGTTTCATTTTTTTCTCTACCACATATCAAATCTAAGCCTATGAAAATATATATTCCCTTAATGAAAAATTTTGTGAGGATAAAAAGGCCTATAAGGGCTCTAAAACTAATTTTTTATTCGGGGTACCCCAATTTTTTTACATTAAATATATTTAAAGCATCCTTTAAGGGGTATTTTTCCCCTATTTTATTGGGGAATAAATTTATTGCCAATTATTACATTAATATTAATATTATGGTTTTTAAATTTTATCATTTTTTACAACATAAATTTATTTATAATTAAATATATGCATGTATTCTTATATTTTCTTATAATATATCAATCATATAAATAAATATATCAACATATTCATATAAAAATGTATATTATAATATATATAAATAAATAAATATTCTAAAAATGTTTTTAAAAAAATATTTAAGCATTTGTTACATTATAAAAATACATTTATATTGTTTATATATACATATATGTGTGTATTAATAAAAAATATATTTTTATATTATATTATAGTATATTTAAATTAATATAATATATAATATAATTAAATAAATTCAAGTATATATATAACACACACAAATATATTTTATAAATTAATTTAAAAAAATATGAAAATAGATGTAAATATATATTTATATATATATAAAAAAAATAAATAGAAATATCATTAAACAGATAGAAAAACAACATGGTTCAATTGTAATGGAGTTCCATATTCAAAGAAGAGGTGTAGGGTTCGAATCAAGGCGGGCGTACATAAGGATAGAAATTCAAAAAGAATTGATAAAAGAAGTGGTGAGCTGAAAAGTGTTGATAAAGGGGGGGAGTTCTATTAAAGGGGTTGTGGAAGCATTGATAATGGGGTCGGACTCATAGGTTTCTAAAAAAATATATTTTTACCCCTTTAACTGTGTTGTATTTATCCTCCCTAAAAAAATACTTTTAAAGGGGGCCTTTAACTGTACTTTTTTAGAACTGATAAATGATTTGGGATTTTAACTAATCTCTAATTATCATTGTTTTTTAGCACTGAAAAGGCATATTCCAGTGCTGTTAAAGGCTTATTTTGTAGTAGTGAGACCAGCCAGAGGAAGCTGCTGAAAATGTGGTTTCTCTTAAGCCCCAGGTAAACCTGTAGTAGTTTTTCATCATAGTAAAATCCTTCCGGGATGTGGATAGTGGGAAAAATGGATGATTCATGGAATGTGAACCATTCAGTTGAGTTTCAGAAGCAGAATCCACTCATCCTTCAGGGTGATTTAGAACCATAAAAGTTGGAGGCATGGCTGAATAAGATGAATCAAATCTTTGATTTCCTAAGAACACTAGAATATTTGAAATTCGTTTTATCTATATTCATGTTGGAAGACTATGAACGCCAATGGTGGGAGTTAATGGTCTTGGAATGAGGGGATCAAGGCATGGCATGGGAGATTTTTGAGAAATTTTTCAATAAAAAAATTCTATCCTCAAACATTTAAAATTCATTGAATGACAAATTTCTATAGTTTAAAGTAGTAAAGACTATTTTTGATTGAATATTTGGATAAATTCATTAATTTAGTCTAATTTCCATGAGATGTTGTGGATAGTGTGTCTCTGAAGGTTTGCATTTATGAATCCAGGATAAGGTAGGAAATTCATTTTAGGATTCCAGTTCCCTATAAAAAGGATTATACAGAGATGGTAAATGGATAAATAATGGATAAAAGAGAGATTTCATGGGATCTACATGTGGAGGAGATATATTGATACCCATGAAAAATGGTGTGTACTCTAACGTGGGGATCAATTGGAAGAGGGGCACTTATTTCCACAGTGGGAGTATGGATCAAACCCCATTAGAGGGATTGCTGAATCTTCATCTGAAACCTCAAACCATGATAGTATGCTTTCAATGACTATATCTAATCCACATTAATTAATAATGTAAAAATCCACCTAGGGAATGCAACAATGGCAACCAAATGGGGCATCTTTACGGATATTATCCCAGTACTCCAGGGTCGGGAGTTGGAGAAACTTATAAGGGGTCACATTCATCTTATGCCTCATCATGATGGGGATAGTATAATACCCCTCATCATTAGAGTAGATTTAGATATTTTTATTATATAAATACCATGACTCCTCTACATGGGATCTTTTAGTATGCGAATAAAGATAAACATTTGGTGTGTAAGAGGGTATTTAAAAATGAGATGGTTGTTTTGCATGATCAACCTGGACCATCGATGGGCAAGGTAATATTATTTGTCATTATAACTTTATGAAATCAATTTTTGATATGGGTGTGTCTAATTCATTTATTTATTCTCATGTTGTTGATTTTTTGGGTCTAAATGTGCAACTGATGCCTTCTATTTTGAAATTTCAATCTCTTATGGGTCAATGAGAGTGTCGAGCCTTTATCTATAGAGCATGTAGTATAGTTGTTGATGAGTTGAGTTGATATGGTACCATTCAGTACTTGAGATGTTTGTTTATGAAATAATCATGTTAATGGATTGGTTTATGATATTTGATTCCCACATCAACTGTTAGGCATGAATGGTTCATTTCACAACTTATGATGGAATTGAGGATATCTTTAAAGGAGGGAGGGAGGTCAAGGTTAGTGAAATGGGATTGTTTACACAAAAAGTTAAGGATATATCATATTTATTAGTACCTTTGTATTAGTCAGTGATAGAAAATATTAGGAGAAGATATTTTCTGAAAGTTATTTATCAATTTTTGGATGTCTTCCCTGAAGATTTATCAGGGTTTCAACCCATAATGAAAGTGGTGTTTATGATTGATCTCCTACCTGGGTCTATTCCTATATCACTTCCATATTATCATATGGAACTAGTATAATTTAGGTAATTGAATGTTCAGTTGGAAGATATAAAAAACAAAGGGTTCATCTAGCCTTACACATCTCGAGGGGAACCAACGGTCTTGTTCATTAAAAATGAGGATGAAAATCTTTGGCTCTGTTTGGATTATCATAAGCATAACCAAGTTATAAAAAAGAATTTATATCCACTACCATATATTTAGGATATGTTTGATAATTTATGGGGATCTCAGTGGTTCTCAAAAACTAAATTTTTATCAGGATATCATCAGTTGCAGTTGTGGAAGTAGGATATTCTGAAAACATATTTTATCAGTATATACGGACTTTATGAGTATGTGGTTATGCACTATGGTCATAAAAATTCAACAATGATATTCATGGAATTTAGGGATTCGATATTTCATTGACATCTAGATTCATTCACAGTGGTGTTTGTGGTGGATATATTAGTGTATTCCAAGACAAGGGATGGGCAGAAGTTACACTTGAAAATAGTGTTTGGAATATTGAGAGACAATCGATTGTATTCCAATTATCAAAGTGTTGTTTTTTTATTCAAGAGATACGTTTCCTTGGGAATTTTATTTCATATAAGGGGTTTTCAATGGATTTGGAGAACATATAGGTTGTTATATCAGGGAAACATCGAAATAACATTTGTTAGATACAAAGTTTCTCAGGTTTAGTTGGTTATTACAGATGCTTTGTTCATCAATTCTCATTATTAGCATCACTGATAAAATATATGGAAAGGAATAATGTTCCATTTTAGTCGAATTTGGAATTATATAAGTATTTTTAATAGCTTAAGGGTTTCCTTACATCAGCACCAATCTTAGTTCTGAAGAAACCAGTGAAAGGGTATGTGGTGTTTTATGATTCGTTAGGATCATGGTTGGTGGTTTTCTCATTGAAGGGGATCATGTTATTGTGTGGGGCTCATGAAATTTGAGGTTTTGTGATAATAACTACACAACTCATGATTTTGAGTTATAGTTTGTGGTGCATGATTTGAAAATATGGTATCCTTATCTATTTGGTGGGAAATTCATAGTGTTTATCGATCATAAGAGCTTGAAAAATACTTTTTTCACAACGATATTTTAATTTGAGACAAAAGATATAGATTAAGCACCTCTAAATGTTTTAATTTTAATTAATGAATAAATTGGGTTAATGAAATTCGGTGACATATGCATTAAGTAGGAAGTCACATGTTTAGGTGGAAAAATAAGTTTTAGATCAGTGGAAGTTGATGTCGGTCATAAACAACATGCAGTTGGAATGTGAATCCAATGGTGATCTAGAAGTTTTGTATCAAGTTTATTTGTTTCCTGATTAGTTGGGATTGGTTAAATTGAAAAAAAACATATGATTTAGAATGTGGTTCTATGATGTCGATACATAATGGTGGTTAGACCATTGAGGGATGGAAATTGGATGGGAATTCAGTGTTTTGGTTTCAAAATTGGATGTCTATACCAGTGGTTTTTTAGGAAAAAAACCTTAGTGACAACCATCATTTGATAAGTGTTTTCCACCCTATAATTCTTAAAATGTATATGTCATTGAAAGCATAGTTTTGGTGTGCAGTAATAAAAAGGAACATGGAATAGTTTGTATCGAGATGCTTGAATTTTATGCAAGTCAATGTAGAGCATCAGCAAATACTAGGGATGTTTCATTCTTTTCATATCCCTGTGTGGAAATCGGAGCAGATAGGTATGTATTTTGTTACAAGTCTCCCAAGATTGGTTTGGAAGCATGATGTCATATGAGTGATAGTATATCAGCTCACAAAGTCATCATATTAAATCACAGTTTATGAATATCATACGATGGAGTACCTGTCGAAAATATATATCCATGAGGTGGTAAAGAGTCATGGTGTACTCTCTTTGACTGTATCATATAGAGATCTATGGTTTACATCTCGTTTATATAAATCATTAAAATAATACCTTAAGAATAAGATAATTATGAGTAGGTTGTATCACCCCCAGACATATGGGAAAAACAATTGGATGATACAAACATTGGAATACATATCCTGGGCTAGTGTGATAGATTTTGGCGGATCATGGGAACATATAATTCCCTTGGTGGAGTTCTCATAAAATAAAAATTATTAGGATGTTAAAAATATGGCTCCATTTGAAGTATTATATTGGTTTCCATTTCATTGTCCATATTGTTGGGTGGATATAGGTGAGACTTCGATGGTGGTTCTGAGCATTGTCCAAGAAAAAATAGAAAAGATTATGTTGATCAAGAATAGAATAGAGATGGCTCTGAGTCATCAGAAATCATATGTGGATTGTCATTGATGGACATTTTTATTCAAGTTGGGTGATCATGTGTTTTTGAGAATCTCTCCTATGATTGGACAACATCGTTTTGGAAGGAAGGTTAAGTTATATATGAGATATATTGGGCATTTTTAAATACTTTAATGGATTGGAGAGGTGGGATATCAGTTGAAATTTCCTCCATGTGTTATTGTGTTTCATTATATATTTCAGTTATGTTATTTGAAGAAGTATCTTCTTGATCCTAAACATGTGATTTGATGGGATCATTTTGTGAAAGATATGGATGCTTCATTGGTGCACGTTCCAGTGTGAATTGTGGAAAGGAATGAAAATGTATTATGTGGGAAAATCATTAGTCTAGTGTGGTTTTTTTGGAATCATGGTCAGATTCAGGAGGAGACATGGTAACGAGAGAAAGAAATGTCTCAGAAATAGACCGATATCTTTCTAGATAGTGATGGTTTTATACTTTCCGATGATAGAAAGGCCAACAGTGGGGAGAATGTAGCACCACTAGTTTGAGGTATATAACCCTTACTTATAAATTTTTATGTATATAAAGTGGTTGGTAAACATTGGAATAGATTGGAAGGAGTTCGGATGGTTTTGGGGGATTTTATAAGGGCACATAGTTTAAGAATGGTTAGTGGAAACTGTGATACACTTACAGGAAGTTTTGCACTAGGTTCCAAGGGATAGGGAAAAGGTGCATGGTTGGAACATTGTTTTCCAAACCACATGGACTCCCTAGTCTAATTCTGCAACATGGGATGGCGGGCTTCTGCATTGTTAGATAAAGACTTTTCTAATCATGTGATCCAACTATGTGAGGTACCCTCTTGGGGTAGTAGCAGGTGCATGGTTTGTGCATGGTTTTCCTAACTGTGTGGCTAACCATTCACAGTTTATAAAATAGTTTTTTTGAAATGGATCTCATGCATTTTTAAACCTAAATTCCCATCATAAGCCCTATTTCAACCCTTACTCAGTATTTCCTTCTCTCCAGGGCTAGGGAACCCCTCCCCATCATATTAGAATTGATTCAAAGGTTTTTATTTGTTCCTTGAAGATTTATATTCCTTTTTAAGTCTTCTTTTTGGGGTTTGTTTTGGGTTTTTCATAGATATAGTCTTCACTCTCATTATTTTTCTTAGATATAGTTTTGTTTAAGATATATATAAGGTTTTTTTCCAATAATGGTTATATTTGGCATTATTGATATAGGGGAATGTATCTATGGGTGATTTATGGAATTTTCACTAGGATTTGACGATCATTTGTTCCTTTGGTCATTTTCTCCAAAACCCTAGAGGCAGATGTATTCTCTATCGACTCCTTTTGCTAGAACTAGAATTTTATGATTTAAAATTAATTTTTTTAATTGAAATTTATTACGAAATTGATGTATGATGTTTGGTTGAAACCTTTTTTGTGATTATTTAATATTTTGTGGAAATTTTAATATTGCTGTGCAAAAATCTTTGTTCAAGGATTTGAAAATGAAAATTTAAAAATCAATTTATTTGGTTAATTTATGGAAACGTTTTCTACAATGGTTTTTAATAAAAAAATTGTTTTATTGAAATGATTTTTTCAAAAAAGGTAGTTTGGAATGGTTGTTGTTTTAATGGTGATTTCAATAAAAGTATTGTTTTATTGAAATGGTTTCTCTACATTTTGTTGAACTGTTGTTGGGCATAAATGTTTGGTTTTGTTTTGACACTTGTTCTGTAGCATGGATTCGAAAAATGTGGGTTTGGAATTTTTTGACTTAAGTGGTTAAGAGTGGGTGAGAATGGGTATGGTTAGTGGTCATGAGGTTACACTATCAAAGGGTTGGAATATGTTCATGAAGTACAACAATAAAAATGGGATGGGTTATTGATGTGAAGTTCTACCATCAATGGTAATACTAAGATTGGGTGGTTGTGTTGTCTGTGTTATGAGGCATATGTATTAGGTCATGTGGAATAAATTGGGTTTTGCCAATATCAGTTGGGAAGAATTTTTAATGAAATGTTTGGGTTTTTCCTTACAAATTAGTTTATTTAGAGGAAATTGTGTGGTATGACTCGTTTGGCTTGTTGAAATTTTTAGAAATATTTAACGTTTTTATATAAATCATTTAATATAAATGTTCTATATTTTTCTATAATAGTGGAATGAGTAGTGAAGTCATTTGGCGAAATCCTACTGATTATTATTAATCACCCCCTACTTTGGCACTTGGATTCTTTTACAGATGTTGTATTCCGAGACACAGGTAAAGGAAAAGAATCTCATTTCTTTAGCGGTACTTCATGATTCTTTGAGATATTTAAGGAATTGGATCACAGAGCATGCTGATACTTGGAGATATATTTTAGAGTCTTTGAGTTTGTTTAATCATATTCCATTGTGTACTTTCTTAAATGTAGTCATCTATTGTGTTATTATTGTAGTCTATTTTGATATCAATGATAATTCCATGAGTTTTTTTACTTTATTATAAATCATAATGTAGTGGTTATGTGATATGACATTTCTGAATGGGCTATTTTATATTCAAAATGGTAAATTTTATCCCAAATGTATTTAATACCTTGTAATTTATTTTCGGTCTTTTTTCCCTTGGGGATTCCTCTTAAGGCCAAGTATCACATATGCCACTACTTAATCTAATGAGGAGGGGTGGGATGTTACATGTAACATTATATATTTTTGTACTGTTAATTTTCCAAAATGAAGAGGATTATTCTGGGTTTCATGAAATGGTGATCCAAATGACAGTAGGTGAAATCCAAGAACCAATGACCCATTAATCTTCTATTTTCACTATATTTGACGAGTTTAAGTGGGATGTCGTGACTAATGATTTTGTGAAGGGGTTACTGATGATTCAATGAGACAGTGATGTAGTATGGGTTATTATGGAATAGTTAACCATGGATACACAATTCTTACTGATTTTAGATATGTTCAATGTTGATGAGATGGGTAATCTTTTTATACTAGAGATATCACTCCTTTATGGGATACCATGGACTATTGTCTCAGACTAGGATTATCTCTTAACATAATACTTCTTGATAGAGTTGTAGAAGATTCTTGGTATGTCAGTGCATTTGAGAACTACATATCATCATCTAGTATATGGTTAGTATGAGAATATCTTCTAGATATTAGAGGGAATAAAATGGGTATGCATCTTCTATTTTGAGGGTTTATCAGATAACCAACTAGAACTTAACATATTTTTTTGTGAAAATAGTTACTTGTCATCAATTTAGATGGAACTTTTTATGGATTTATATGGTAAGACATGTAAATATTTTTCATTTACTCTAGAGGAGATAGATTTAGAAAATATTAAACTAGGTATCATGCATGAGACATCATAACATATCTTGTGGATTATGAATTGGTCAGTGACTACTCAGATCATTTAGAAATCATATGCTTGTCAATGAATCCATCATCTAGATTTTGAGGTATGCGGTCAAGTATTTCTATTAGTCTCTCCAAGATTGGGTCATTTCCATGTTCAGCAATAGGTAAAATGGGTACCTAGGTATGTGGGGTTGTTTGATATCATTAGTAAATTTCATACAACTTCATATTGATTATCTCTTGTTCAATGTTATAGAGTTATGAACGTTGTGTTTCATGTATTACATCTTTGATGATATCATCTTGACCCTTCTCATGTGATTAGTATGAATGATGTTGAGCTCAAGGTTGATGTATTTTTTGGTGTTTTTGGTTTGGATACTAGATTAGAGTTAGAAGAAAATATGTGTGAAGAAAATTCCTCTAGTATGGGTGTAGTAGCATCATGGGTATACCCAGGAGGTGATGTGGGATTGTGGGACTAACATGTGATTGCAGTGGCCAGACTTTTCCATCGATGCGGCCTAGCGATATTTTTGAATGTTTATTGAGGAAGATCAGCTATATTTTGGCGATATTTTAATGTCTCGTCCAATGTAAAGTTGATAAAAAGTCAAAAAAATTCAAAATCATGTATTTTTTATTTAAATGTTTATATGGTGTGATCATGGGACCTGGGAGTTATAAATGACTATTATCCTATATGTAGAGGCTAAAAAAGAAATGCAGATGGGTGAAATATTCTACTAATGTGATGTCGCGTCATGACTAATCAGGGTCATGTTGTGCCAAGTTATTTCATGTGAATTATTTCCCATAAGTAATAAGAGGTCACATCATGTCCTTGGGTTTCATGGTGTGGTGGGTTATGCAAAAAGAAATAAAATCTTGAAATGTAAGAGTAAATTGTATGGGGAATGAGAAGTTGCGACAAGATGATGGGTGTCATGATATAATGTAAAATATTATATATAAATCCAAAATAATTTCCTTTTTGAACTTTCACATGATAAGGCTACTCACAGTATGAGAAAGGGCATCACACCATGTTAGTAAATCTTACATATTAAGCCCTTATATCTACCATTATGAAATTTCATGAGAAATACTAGTTATATCATGAAAAAGGTGGACATTCCATGATGATTACTATTACATTTTGTTTTATAAAATCTTATTTGTTCCCTTTTAAAACTTTTCAAAGGATGAATGGTAGTCTTATTAACAGTGTGTCACATTGTGAAGGATAGAAAAAGTATAGGCAATGAGGGGAGGTTACTTCATAGAGTAGGTCGTGGGTGGAAATTCATGTAATAATATCATATGCTTTGGATTTTATGATTCTTCCATGGAGAGTAGTTCCACTTCAGGGTCAAGGGGGTGATATTATGAAGGTGACCTTAAAGGGTTTTCATGATGTGACCCACATGGTCATTCCTGGACATATGACCCAATCAATTTTTTAAAAATAAATAAATATAAAAAATAATTATATATTAAAAGATATTAATAGGTTTATATTTTTATAATGGTGACATATATCATTACCTACTCTCCCCTTCAACCCTTTCTCTCATAGGGTTATATTTTGTATGTTCCTTGACCAAATCCAGTATCGTCTATTCTATGTCATAGATTGAAGTAATTTTAACATTCTATTTTGATTCTTCATCGATTTCTCTTTTATTTTTTTGGGGTTTATCTAGTTATGAAAATTTTCCCTATTTAAAATCCTTTCCATAATCTTTGATTTCTCTTATTTGAATTTAAACCATCTGTTGATATTTTATAAGGAACCATATAGGTGAATAAATTATGTGTTCGGTTATCCCAAATTTTAATCTTGTTTAACATGTACATATTATGTTCATTCATGAAAACTTAATGTGAACTTTACCTAAATTTTATATGAACTATTAATATTTTTATGCATGTGGAAAAACCACTCCTCTAGTTTATAAGAGGTCTATAAAAATTTAATCACTATAAATTACACTGCCAAGTATCGGGAGTCATGTTTTTAATAAAAAGGTGAATTTTAATGGAAACTTGTGGGGTGTCTAAAATTTAATGATAACCTAGTATGTTTAAAATTTATACCCTTGATTGATCCTTAGGATCATAATCGATGGTGAAAGTGGAACATGGGAATTGATAATAATTTTGGTTTGTATTGAATGATGAAATGTTATTAATGACTCATATTTATAAGTAATAAATACTTTTTATGATAGAGTGTAAACATATATATTATGGATAACTGTGTGATTTTTTAGAGGATTGGTTTCATTCCCCCCGGTTGTTGATATTAATGATATGGTTTTGGGGAGAGGTGTTATTCACCCTAGGTGTGGATCTTGATGGATATGATTTTGGTTTAGGTGTCTTTCCCTGTAACAGCCGAGATTTTATGAGAAATATTTTGTTTTTATGTATAATGTTATATAAAGGAATTTTTCACTACACACAACACTGTCTTGGCTTGCGTTACATGCAAGAGAAACCTTCCTCGATAGATTCCAGTGTACGCAATACTGAGTTTCACTAAACAACGATATGTTATAAAAATATAATATAAACTAGGAATTATGAATATTAAAACCCAATTTTTGAAATTTAATTTTTAAAATTGACTTCATTTTTGGATTCAGAATATCGAAATTAGCCTAGGATGAATTTCTGGTATTTTTCTTAAAACATTCAATTTGTGATGAATAGTGAAAACACTGGGTTACTTTTTAAAAGCGACTTTTATTTAAATAATTATTTATTTTATTTAAATTTATTTTAGGTAAAAATGGATAAATAATACCTATATAATTTTAATGTAATTCATTGGAGTCATTTTATAATAACTTTAGATATTTAAAAATTTTATTGAACATTTCACCGTATTTTACCCACCTCCGAGGAGAATTTGAAAATTTACATAAAACATAATTTTACCGCTTCTATGAGTGGAATTTCGAAAATCCAAGAGATGTGGTTAATATCAAGGAGTAAAATTTGGTTCAATAAGATAAAAATAATTTTTGGTGAATAATAACTTTTTTCTTTTATTTACCACGGTTAATAGTAAATAGGGTAATTAAGGGTAAAAATGATATTATTATTACCCTCAAACATGTCCTAATTCTATTGGATATGTTTTATTCGACCCAAAACAACCTTAGGAATAAAATATGACCATTTAGGTCCACTTGCATTAAATTAGGACACTTATTATTATTTTATTTAAAGATGTGTTAAAAGAGTTAAAAACAAAGTTTAATAACAAATTTTTTTTAATGTAGGGCTATAAATAAGTTAAATTTGACTATAAATATTAATTAGAAATATAAAAGTATTTCCTACATAATTTTATTTTATTTATTATTTTTAGACATTAAAAAATTTAATTTATTATTGACAAAATGATGATGCAGTAATTACCTTATTAATGAAATATTAACAGAATTGATATTATAAATACATAAATAAATGTAATTTGAGACTTGTTATTAATTAAACTAATTTTATATGTTAATATGAAATGCTTTAATTTATTTAATTAACTTTTTTTGAACTAATAATAATTTTATGATTTTAAAAAAAAATCAATTACAATATAATGTCAAAATTGACATAAAATAGTTATTAAAAAAATATATTATCTTATTAATTGTTATTTTATTCCTAAAAATCTAAGGTTCGGCCACATAACTTAGATAAGGTTATATATATTAATAATGAACAAATTGGGGTTCTTTTTCCTTGTTATAGTAAGTTTATTAACCATATAGTGTAAGAAAAAAAGAAGACACGGTAAAAGTAAAATTATTTAACTTATAGTTAAATTTAAATGATAAGGTTAAAATAGTAACCTAAACTTTTCTAAAATATATTGTTTTAGAGTATTTCTACCCATACCCACCTTGGATTCTAAATAAATCAATTTGAGATATTAAAAACTGAATATGACTTTATAATAAAATAATATTTTAAGTTTTTCCTAAGGTACGCCTATCCTCCCTTAAAAATAGGCACCTCCTCCCTCTCCTCCTCACACCAATTTGAGCCTTAAAACTCGGCCAAAACCTAGAAAGTTTTCTTCTCCACTTCCTTAGAAACATCCTAGAGGTACTAGTCTTCTTAAAATACCATCTTTAGTGACCTAACAGGAGATTAAGAAGAGGCGCTTCAAATAAGAGGTAATGTTTGTTACCGATTCTTTCAAATTTATTTCTTCTTCTACTTACTCTTCTTTAGTTTTTTCATTATGAAGTAATAACATCAGTATCACTAATATACTGATATTTAATTATAAATATTAAACATCCCTATTTCACCTTCTATCCATCCTACGGAAAAACATTCACCGCGCGTGCGTATGTACGGAATACCGTCTCCACGCCGTGGTATAATCTATTTTCCACCGCCACCTTGCTTGGATGGCCATAATGGTGTAAATAATAACTCTATATGATTATTGTAAAGTGATATTTATTCTGAAATAGTATACATACACTTAAATATAATTCCATTATCGTGGGAATGATATCATCGCTCGTGCGTACGTACGACCTACCGTCTCCACGATGTGATGTGACTAGTTCTACATGATCTTTATTGAATAATGATTATATAAATGGATTGAATGAATAAATATGATATATGTTACACTAATAATATCCTGTAAATGTGGTATCTATAACCTAAGAAGAAGAATAATAATTTATTTGTCAAGACATGCATAAGAACATAAAGCAATGAACACCCGAATAACAAGTAGCAATCAAATATTACTAATAAGAAGATATGAATATGATCATATATAATATCATAAAAATGAATATGATTCTTTAATAAGTCAGTGACATTATTTAAATCATTATACAATAGGTTCGGACATGTAGAAAGCATATCGGACCTAAGGTAATGGAAAATATCACAATCTCATTTTTATCCGAGATTGTTTATACTTTGGTATTTACTGGGGTATATTTATCATCCACATCCATGTTTCCTCAATATGTAATGTTATTTCTATCGTCCTACAATTTTTTTAAATCCAATATTACTCGTTGATGAGTTTTTATTAAAAGATATGAAAGGAATCCTTTGTCGTTTTTAGTACGAGGTACAACTTCTCTGGACAAAGTACTAGAAAAATGTTTTTTTAACTTATATGGCCTGAACGGATTTTTTCCATGAAACTTCCTTTACAAGTTTTCATTTTTATTTTTAATCAACTTCTTTTAGTTTAAAATTGTATGACATTTTAATAAAGGAAAAAAAAAATTTGATGTAGAAAGATATTTTCCTCAAGAATGGAGTTCAAGTGTTTTATCAAAATTATTTTCCATTTAAGATAATATGCGGTTCTGTTTCTATCCCTATTTTTAAATTGATTTGTTTACATTATGATGGAATTATTTTTATGATGTCATTTTATCTTATATGGATTATGTTATGATGGCATGATGTTTAAGAATCCCATTTTTATTACATGGGTTATGCTATGATGATGATTTATTATCTTGTGGAACACATAATAATGGTATCATTATGAGATGGGTGGGACTTATATCTCCCTCAAATGCATTGGGTAATGATTTATATCTCATGAGATAGACATGGATGGAACGACAGGTTAATCTGGTTCAGTGAAAGAGGACTGAAATGAGGACTGAACTCGGTTCAGAAATGGACTTTTCCTGCTAAGATAGTCTTGGAAATGAGTCTTGACCGCTAAGAAATGATTCTATGTGATTATGTGTGTATGACACAAAGTTTCATGTTATGATTATTGGGATTACATTTCACTACCAAGATTTATTCCATGTTATGATATGATTATCTCTTTTGCAGGTTAAGATTTTAAAAATGTTATGTTTTTATGAATATGATATGATTAATATTTCTTTTGTTTACCCTTATTGAGAATTTGAGCTCACCGTGTTTTATGTTTTCTTTTCCCCAGGTCAGTAAGAAGGGTATTAATTAGGATATTCCAAAATGGGACTCTAGATATGATTAAATAAGTGGGAGATAATGTAGATGATTTATGAACCAGTTTTTTATGTTTCCCAGTTTCTAAAGACACTATACCTATGTGATCCTATCATGGTTTTGTTATATGTTGTAATAAGTATGCTTTACTCTTGAAGTAATAACCTTGTATGTAAATTATGGGTTGTTATAGTTGGTATCAGAGGAAAGGTATAGTAAACCTTTGGAAACTAGGATGTGAATGCCTTAATAAGAACCCTATGGATAATTCTAAGCATAGAACACAATCTTAGTGTTTTAGAAGTGGCCATGAATAACCTATGATAAGACCTTAAGAATGAAATTTTATTCTTGATTATGTGGGTTTCCTATTTTGATTTGTTTTTCTCACAATATGCTTATTGGTTTTAGTCAATTGCTAGAACCTGAAGGAACCGTGTTAATGTTGAATGTGATGGGCAATGAAATTATTGTCCCCCTGAGCAACCAAACATTATGGGAGTTGGAATGAAAAATCTTGTAGCCATGCTCACCCAACATTATCAAGCTATAAATCATGCTAGACATCCAAACGACCAAAGGAAGAAGCTACATTCTGTTTAATCCTTCATGAGGAAGCGTCCACCCTCATTCAGCGGGTCTACTAATCCATTAGTTTCTGAACAATGGATCAGTACTACTGAAAAGATATTTTCAGTTCTTCAATTTTTTGAACATGATAAAGTCATCTTAGCAGTATATCATTTGGAAGGTGAAGCTGATCAATGATGGAATCTTATCAAGAATACGATTCCAAGAGATGAAATTGAGTCCATGGAATGGGATTAGTTCAAGAACTTATTTTTCATTAAGTACTTCCCTCATATTCTTTGAAAAAATATGGAGAAGGAGTTTCTTGAACTGAAGCAAAAGGATGATTAATTTTTTGGTACCTATGAAGAAAATTTTACAAGACATGCAAGGTACAATTCTGGAATTATTATCCAACATCAGAGTAAAATCGATCAATTCTTTAGTGTCTTAGAACCAAGTCTTTGAAGGGAGTTATCCATAAGGGACATAAATAGCTATGAGGAAATCATTCTATGTGCTCTCAAGGTTGAGATGGAGATTGGAGTAACCCATCAGTCATATGAATTTGATAAGAAGAGGAAAATAGAATTCAAAGGAAAATCTAATGAGCACACTGAAAAGAGGATGAGTTTTCCCTTGTACTCAAAGTGGGGAAGGAAACATGGAGGGAGTTGTCTTAAAGGGACAAGTAAATGTTTCAAATGTGGAAAAGAAGGTCATCAGGCATTTGAATGCCACAATGATGGGAAGAAGATGTCTAGTGAGAGAACAAAGAGAAAGCTACACAGAGTGCACCTCCTACACATCAATGTTACAAGTGGAAGGAAATTGGTCATTATGATAATCGATTCCCCAATCAAAGGGTTGTTGATGATGATTGACGTCAACAAACTCTTAAGGCTAAAGACAAATAAAAGTCACATGCAATTTATATCATTGATGTGGAGTATGATAACGAAGTGGTGAAAGGTACACTTACCATACACTCTAAAGTAGAAAAGGTTTTATTTGATTCTATATCCACCCACTCTTTTATTTATAAAGAATTTTCTAAGGGTATCATCATATTACCTCAACAATTAGATGTTGAGTTAGCTATGACAACCCCTAATGGAACAACAAGCGCATCAAAAGTTTATAATTCTTCTCCGATTGAAGTTTGTGGTAAAGTGCATCCTGAAAATCTTGTGATCCTTCCTATAGTGGAATTTGATGTGATTATTGGCATGGATTGGATTTCTATATATGGAGATCATATCAATTTCCAAATAAGGGAAGTCACATTTCATATTCCAGATGAATCTAAGATCGTCTATCAATGCAAGGATGAACATAATCTTCCAGTGGAAATTTCTTCCATCTTATGGGTCTTGATTCCACTAAATGAAGGTTATTTATCTCAAATGGTTGGAGAGAAACTCACAATTAAGAATATTCCCCTTGTACGATAGTTTCATGATGTCTTTCCAGAGGAATTTCCAGGTCTTCCACCAAATCGTGCAGTTGAGTTTTCAATAGAACTCGTACCGGGTGCTTTGCCTATTTCAAAAACACATTATAGAATGACCCCAATTGAGTTGCAGGAATTGAAGAAGAAACTCATAGATAATCTTGAGAAGGGATTCATACTCCCTAGTACGTCTCCTTGGGGAGAACATGTTCTGTTTGTTAAGAAGAAAGATGGATCAATGAGACTCTGCATTGATTATCGAGAACTTAACAATATCACTATCAAGAAAAAATAACCTCTCCCACGTATTGATGACATATTTGACCAACTACGCGGAGCTCAATACTTTTCCAAGATTGATCTTCATTCAGGGTATCATCAATTAAGGTTCAAAAGGGAGGATATACCAAAGACGGTTTTCTGTACAAGGTATGGACCCTATAAATTTATAGTGATGCCATTTTTTATTACTAATTCCACTGCTATCTTCATGGATCTAATGAATAGTGTCTTTAGAGACTATCTTGATCAGTTTGTGGTAGTCTTTATAGACAATATTCTTGTCTATTCAAAGAGAAAGGAAGAACATAAAGATCACTTGAGAATTGTACTAAAGACACTAAGAAATGAGAAGCTTTATGCCAAATTTACCAAGTGTGAATTTTGGCTTCAAAAAGTTTCTTTTTGGGTCATATAATCTCAAAAGAGGGGATATATGTGGATCCATAAAAAACAGAGGTTATCAAAAGATGGTAAAGACCAAAAATAGTAATTGAGATCCGAATTTTTCTTGATTTGGCTGGATATTAACGATGTTTTGTGAAATATTGTTCAAGATTATCTAATCCACTCACCAGGTTGACTCAAAAAGGAGTTATGTTCATTTGGACGGAGGAGTGTGAAGAAAATTTAAAGGAGTTAAGAAGAAGGTTATCTAGTGAACCTGTGCTCACACTGCCTTGTAGTGGAGAAAGGTTTGTGATCTATAGTGATGCATCCAAGAATGGATTGGGGTGTGTTCTCGTGAAAAATTTTATGGTGATAGCTTATGCCTCACGACAGTTGAAAATTCATGAGCAAAATTACCCAACTCATGATTTGGAGTTAGCTGCGGTAATCATTGCATTAATGATTTGGAGGCATTATCTTTATGGTTAAAGGTGTGATATTTATACTGATCATAAAAGTTTAAAGTACATTTTCACACAAAAGGAGCTGAATATGCACCAAAAAAGATGGTTGGAGGTGATTATGGATTACGACTGCTCAATTCATTACCACCCTAAGAAATCAAACAAGGTGGAAGATGCATTAAGTCGACAAGACCATGCTAGCTTATACATGATGAGGATCACAAAAGATCCAATATTTATGGATTTATAAAGGATGGATCTTGGGATTATAATGGAAGGGGAAAATTTTATCTTTCTCAAATGAATGTTCAACCATCTATACATGTGAATATTAAAGAGGAACAAAAAGAAGATGTAGAGTTACAAAAGAATGTGAGAAATGTTCCTGAATTCAACCTTGATTGTGATGGGATAATAAGATTCATGAATCTGTTTTGTGTTCCTCCCATCCTAGAATTAAAGAAGGACCTACTGGATGAGGCTCATAGTTCTTCATTATCAATTAATCTTGGAAGCACGAAGATGTATAGGGACCTGAAAGAGTACTTCTGGTGGGATGAAATGAAAAGAGATGTTGTTGAATATGTCTCTCAATGCTTGGTTTGTCAGCAAGTTAATGATGATAGACAGAAGTCTAAGAGGATGTTACAACCATTACCCATACCCGAATAGAAATGGGAAAACATCCCTATAGACTTTGTCACTGGACTTCCTAAAATATCCAAAGGCAATAATGTTATCTGGGTTATAGTTGATTGTCTTATGAAGTCGGCACACTTCATTGCTATTAGAGAAGATTTATCTCTAGATCAGCTTGCGAGGATATATGTGAAGGAAGTGGTAAGATTGCATAGAGTACCACTTTCCATTATATCTAATCGGGATATGAGGTTTACCTCAATGTTTTGTTGAAGTCTTCAGCATACTCTGGATACAGAGTTGAGTTTCATCACTACTTATCATCCTCAGACATACGGTCAGTCTGAGAGAACAATTCAAACTTTAGAAGATATGTTAAGATCATGATCTATGGATTTAAAAGGTGGTTGGTATCAACACCTACCTTTGGTGGAATTTTCATTTAATAATAGCTTTCACTCCAGTATTAAGATGGCTCCTTATGAATCTCTCTATGGAAACAATTTCCGAACTCCAACTTGTTGGGATGATGTTGGGGAATGAAAGCTATTAGGAACTGATCTTGTTGATGAGATGGTAGAAAAGGTTCGATATATCCAACAACACATAAGAGCAACTTAGAGTCGACAAAAAATTTATACCGACAACTGAAGAAAAGACCTAGAGTTTAAAGTTGGTGATAAAGTGTTCTTGATAATATCTCCTTGGAAGAGAGTAATGAGATTTGGAAAGAAGGACAAGCTGAGACCTAGGTATATTTGTCCTTTTGAAATACTGGATCGTGTTGTGAAGGTAGCTTACCAATTGGCGCTTCCACCGAATCTCTCTCAAGTTCATGTTTTGTTCCATTTATCTCTCTTGAGAAAGTACATATGCGATCCTTCACATGTACTCAGATCATAATTTGTACTACTGGAGCAATATCTTTCTTACGAAGAACAACTGATAGAGATTCTAGATCGTAGCGAGGAAGTCCTACGGAACAAGACCACTCACTTGGGGAATGTTTTATGGAGGAACCACCAATTAGAATAATCTACATGGGAACTTCAGGATATGATGAGCGAGAGGTATCCTCATCTATTTGTTATAAAGTGACGAATTTCGAGGGAGAAATTCATTTTAGGGGGGGTAGAATGTAACACCATAGATTTTATGAGAAATATTTTGTTTTTATGTATAATGTTATATAAAGGAAGATTTTACTACACACAACATTATCTTGGCTTGCGTTACACACAAGAGAAACCTTCCTCGAAAGCTTGCGTTGTACGCAATACTGAGTATCACTAAACAACGATATGTTATTAAAATATTATATAAACTACCCGTTATGAATAGTAATATCCAATTTTTGAAATTTTATCTTTCGAAATGGAATTCATTTTTGGATTCGAAATATCGAAATTATCCTTGGGTGAATTTTTTGTATTTTTCTGAAAACTTTCAATTTTGGATGAATAGTGAAAACACTGGGTTACTATTTAAAAACAGACTTCTATTTAAATAATTATTTATTTTATTTAAATTTATTTTAGGTCAAAATTGATACATAATACCTATATAATTACAATGTAGTTAATTGGAGACATTTTATAATAATTTTAGATATATAAAAATTTTATTGAGCTTTTCACCGTCTTTTACCCACCTCCTAAGAGAATTTGAAAATTTACATAAAACTTAATTTTTTCGCTTCTGTGAGTGGAATTTATAAAATCCGAGAGACACGGTTAATATCAAGGAGTAAAATTTTGTTCAATAAGATAAAAATAATTTTTGGTGAATAGTAACTTTTTACTTTTATTTACCATGGTTAAAAGTAAATAGGGTAATTAAGGGTAAAAATGAAATTATTATTACCCTAAAACATGTCCTAATTCTATTAAATAAGTTTAATTCGACCAAGAACAACCTTAGGATAAACAATATGACCATTTAAGTCTACTTGGATTATATTAGGACACTTATTATTATTTTATTTAATGAAGAGTTAAAAGAGTTGAAAATAATGTTTAATAAGTAAAACATTTTTAATATAGGGTTATACATATGATAAATTCGTCTATAAATATGAATTATACAGATAAAAAGATTTCCTACATAATGGTAGTTTATTTATAATTTTTTGACATTAAATAATTTAATTTATTTATGACACAATGATGATGAAGTAATTACCTTATTATTGAAATATTAACAGAATTGATATTATAAATACCCAAATAAATGTAATTTGAGTCTTTTTATGAATTAAAATAATTTTATAGGTTAATAGGACATTTTAGTTTTGATTTAATTAACTTTTTTCGAAATAATCTTTCTGTTATGAATTTTATAAAAATAAATTACCAAATAGTATCAAAATTGACACAAAATATTTTTAAAAAAAATTCTATTATTAATCGTTATTTTATTTCTAAAAATAAATTTTTCATCAAAATGACTTAGATAATGTTATATATATTAATAATGAACAACTTTTGGTTCTTTTGACTTGTTATAGTATGTTTATTAAACATAAAGTGTAAGAAAATAAGAAGACACGGTAAAAGTATAATTATTTACCTTATAGTTAAATATAAATGATAAGGTTAAAATAGTAACCTAAACTTGTCTAAAATCTATTGGTTGAGAGTATTTCGACCCATCCCCACCTTAGATTCGAAATAAATCTATTTGGAGCTATTAAAAACTGAATATGACTTTATAATAAAAAAATATTTTAAGTTTTTTCTAAGGTGCCCATCTCCTCCATTATAAAAGGGCACCTCCTCCCCCTCCTCCTCACACCACATTGAACATTCGAGATCGGACAAAACCTGAAAATTTCTCTTATCCACTTCCTTAGAAACATCATATAGGTTCTGGTCTTCTTAAAAGACCATCTTTAGTGCCCTAAGAAGAGATTAAGAAGAGGCATTTCAAAGAAGAGGTAATGTCCGTTACTGATTTTTTCAAATTTATTTATTCATCTACTTCTTCTTATTTAGTTGTTTCATTATGAAGTAAAAACAACAGTATCACTCATATACTAATATTTTATTATAAATATGAAACACCCCTATTTCACCTTCTATACAGCCTACGGAAAATGAAATCACTGCGCGTGCCTACGTAAAGAATACCGTCTCCACGCCGTGGTGTAATATTTTTTCCAACACCACCTCACTTGGATGGGTATAATGGTGTAAATAATAAATATATATGATTATTTTAAATTGATATTTATTCTGAAATAGTATACATAAACTTCAATACAGTTCCACAATCAGGGGAACGATATCATCGCTCGTGCGTACGTATGGCCTACCATCTCCACGATGTGATCTGACTCGTTCTACATGATCTTCATTGAATAATGATTATATAAATGGATTGAATGAATAAATATGATATATCTTACACTAATACCATTCTGGAAATGAGGTATCTATAACCTAAAAAGAAGAATAAGAATTTCTTCGACAAGACATGCATAAGAACATAAAGCAATGAACACCCGAAAAACAAGTAGCAATAAAATATTACTAATAAGAAGATAATAATATGACCATATATGATATCATAACAATTATTATGATTCTTTAATAAGTCAATGACATTATTTAAATCAATATAAAGGAGGTTCGGACATGTACAAATCATATCGGACCTAAGGTAAGGGAAAATCTCACAATCCCATTTTTATCTGAGATTGTTTATACTTTGGTATTTACTGGGGTGTATTTATCATCCACATCCATGTTTCCTCAATATGTAATATTATTTCTATCCTCCTACAATTTTTTAAATCCAATATTACTCATTGGTGAATTTTTAGTAAATGATATGCATCGAATCTTTTTTCGTTTTTAGTACAAGGTGCTTTTTGACTTTTCCGGCCAAAGTACGAGAAAAATGTTTTTTAACTTATACGGTCTGAATGGATTTTTTCCATGAAGATTACTTTACTAGTTTTCAATTTTATATTTAATGAACTTATTTTATCTTAAAATTGTTTGAAATTTTAAGAAAGGAAAAATGTTTTTGAAGTAGAAAGGATATTTTCCTCAAGAATGGAGTTCATGTGTTTTATTATAATTATTTTCCATCTAAGATAATATGGGGTTCTGTTTCTATCCCTATTTTTACATTGATTTGTCTACGTTATGATGGAATTATTTTTATGAAGTCATTTTATCTTATATGGATTATTTTATGATGGAATGATGTTTAAGAATCCCATTTTTTTTAGATGGGTTATGCTATGATGTATGATTTATGATCTTATGGCACACATAAGAATGGTATCATTATGAGATGGGTGGGACCTATATCTCCCTCCAATGCATTGGGTAAAGATTTATATCTCATGAGATAGACATGGCTGGAACAACAGGTTAACCTGGTTCAGTGAAACAGGACTGAAACGGGGAGTGAACTCGGTTCAGAAATGGACTTTGTCCGCTAAGATAGTCTTAGTAATGAGTCTTTGTAGGGTCTGGAAAATTCCTCAAGGGGAAATCCAATTACCCCAAGACTTGGAAAAGGACCGAACCGGTCCGCATACCGGCTCCCAGCAAAAGTACGTGGCCGGTTCGGTGGATCTCCCTCCTGGAATTCCACGGACCGGCGTCGTCCGTGAAATAGAGGTGGGGACCATCCGCGAGCGCAAAGTAGGACAAGCGCCAGGCCGGTCCACTGAGACAAACCGCCCCAACCACGAACCTCTTCAACCAGCTGCGAACTGCATCGACCGGCCCAGCCGCATCTGCTTTCATTGGCGGAATAGAGGCTGAACACTTTGCAGCCGCGACGCACCCCTTGAACCGAATTGGTTCGCGGGTGAGGTGCACCCCCCATGAGTTGCGGATAGACCATGTCACCCATAAACTGGGTATCCGGTCATGGGCCTCCACCAAAAGGGCTGAATGACCATAGATAAACCTCGTTCCCCCCTCTATAAAAGAAGATAGAGGGTGGGAGGAAAAGGAGAGGGAGGGAAAAAAGAAACAGAGGAGAGGACTGGTGAAAACCCGTGGGGAGATGCTAGAGAAATCACTGCCAGCTATCTGCGACCATCCACGGACCCCATATCATCCGTGGATGCACTCTTCCATAGACAGGAGAAACTAGTCCATGAACCACATGTGGCCATCCCATAATGTCCATCTCTTTCGCAAATGGCCACCCCCTCCGCGAACCAGTGTCGTTCGCGAAACGGAGGTGGAAACCCCTCTGTGGGTTCGCAGTAGGATGGGTGCTTTCCCCTTTTCAGACACCCTTCGCGGACGAACATCCTTCGCGGATAGAACCCTTCGCAGATGGCCCTCTTTTGCGGACGACCATCCATCTCAAACAACCTCTTTCGCGGACAGCCTTCTTCGCGCCCTTCTCCCTCGTGGCCAGCTCCTCCAGGGACACCCTTCATGGACTACCCGACCGCGAACCACATGTGGCCAGTCCCTCACGGCCGACACCTTCGCGGACAGCTCTGCCACAGTCGGCACCGCGTGGCCAGCCTGATGCGTAAGCCCCACTCCACTTCTCATGGACGCACCTTTCGCGACGTGATCCTCTGGTCCCTACTGCCTCTTGTTTCTCACACTGAGCATGAATCACGAGGGCTTAGAGTAAGCATCGACCATGACATCCTATTATGGGCCTCCTCAGAGTGTAAGCCCCAATCCATCATTCTGGGCTGCCTCAGAGTGTAACTCTCAATCCAATGTGAACTACGAGGACTTTGATTCCTCACCACAAAGATATCTAGGAAGCCTCCATGAGGTTCAAGCCCGATCACCAACGGACCCTCGGGTCCACCTTCACGTCAATTCTCTGACGCTCTCTATTCGAACTACGTGTACTTTGATCCCTGTTCCCTATAAAGGGTACGTAGGAAGCCTCCATGAGGTTCAAGCCCAACAACCGGTCGATCTGACTATCATTGCATCATTTCATCGTGCCTCTCCTAGTGCCTCCTCAAGGATTTCCGACTCTGTGGGGTCATTAATCCAACGAGGGATAGTAGACCTCAGGCCTAAATGATTCTGAATCCCCTAAATCCAGTTGGCCATTGCCCACTAGGGTCAAATTCATGGATACTATGTTTGGGTATAAATCAACGATTCCCGAACATATCAATACATCTTAAATATATAAGAGAGTCCTAGAACAGGCAATAATTTCCCCCCAAAAGGGTACAATGAGACCGACATCCCATCCTCTCAAACAATGTGAGTTCTTTAGAGTCGTTGGTCAGACCATCCGGTGAACACCTGCCTTTGGAAAGCAGGTCCACGTGTCATCGGATATGGAACCGTTGGGCGTTTCGAGGCTGAAACCATGAAATAGAAATGATGAACCCGACGTGAATCTTTAACCACACATGACAGATTTAACCTAATCCCACCATGTGCCCCCTTTTACTCACATGGATGCCCAAGAAAGGTCGTTAACAATGCATGGGATCATGAGATGCTTCTTTGATGGGTTTTCTTCTTGTATTTGTTAAAATGTTTTGCAGGTACTATATAGAACTCCCTTCACTCCAATGGAGTCCAGAAGGAACTCACAAGCATGTGCTTCCAACTACGCAATGACATGACTTCATCAACAATGGAGGACCCCGTCACGCACCCATCATCTTCAACGCTGGGTCTCAGACGCGCTGATCCGAGAGTACCACGTGAACGGTACTCTCCCTACGGTGGAGGAGGCCATGCATGCCCTCCAATCCATCAAGATTCACCAGTCGCCTACCCAGCAGCGGCCACAAAGGCAGATCCAGACAGCCCCTGTTTCTGCCTCCAACCGTTTCGGGAGTCTATCCCCAGAACAGGACAATGTGTACCTCCCTTATCATAGGGGGTGGATGAGGTCGACATTGACGACTTCATCCCCACCAAATGGGGGTGCCGCTTCAAGGCCCCCACCAGCAGACGTCATCGCAGTCACATCATGATTCAACATCCTTTCACTGAGGAGGATGTCTCCCCGAGGATTCAGGCCCACGCTCCCCGAGCTCCGGCCCCTCGGACCGCCCGACGAGGGTGACATACTTACAATCCGAGACCGGTCATCACCCTGGTCCCTGAGGAGGAGCTCTGCTGCCCAGCCACGGAGACGTACCATGAACTGTCACCTACACATGTTCTCTCCTCCCGAGCACGCCATCTAGACATGGCGACATCATACAAGCTGGTGCGCATCCCCGCCGAGCTCCATCAAGCTCGTCGCTCACATAGGAAGGCACTCAAAAGGAAGGCACATCTCCCTGCCTAGGGTCATGAATCCCACCAACCTGATGTGGTGGCGACCTAGCGCCTGTAGTACTGGCTCCTAACAGTTTCTTCTTACGCTCGCCATCCTGATATAGTGGCAATCAACAAAGCCTGCCACCCAGATGTGGCGGCAAATCATAGGTGGGAATGTATCCCCGCCAACAAAGGCCACCGACTCAATATGGTGGGAAAACCCAATATATGCAGGTCCATCCCCCTGTAGATGCAAGTAAAGTCTGCCATCCCGATGTGGCGGCAAACTGAGAGATAAACCGGCGTATCCCAGTACAGGGGCATATTCGTTCACCTGCCCTGACACAGGAGAACTGTCAGTACCCACTGACCACTGGAGGACTAGAGCAGGATATTCCTACTCCGATACCAGAATGGGCCTTCATAGCTGTTCCAGCCAAATATGTATCTCTGCATATCCTGGAAATGATGGAGGAGCAGGTATTGATCCGAGATCATATCTTGCAGACTTTCCAAAATGTAATTGCATCAGCGACAACAACAAGGACTCAGGCCCGTGAGCCCGTCTCCCCAATTGAGGAGACCCATCTAAGAGACGAGATAGACGCCTCGGAGCAGATCTGCATCCCTACTTCAGCACAGGAGGGTCGCCGGCCATATTCTGCAATGCAAGGGAAACCAGATCGAGCATCTTCACTCATTCCAAATGGTGGACACCCGTATATCACGGTGGATGCTCTAGAGTAGGCACATATCCCTACTAAAAGTCAGTATGTTCGTCAGCATATCCTAGAAATGTCACGGGACCCAATTAGACCAGGACCGAAAGGTGAAGGGTGTTGTCAACAGCAGACGGTCCCCGCTGCCCACAAAAGAGCGTCGTGAATGCGCCGAAGGCAGCCAGAAAATAAAGAGGGAGTTCATGACTCCTCTCTACTGGAAGATGGGGTTCCCAATGCCGCTAAGCATACATCAAAGTCTCATAACCCTTCCCATGTATTACCATATTATAGGAGTGGCAGTAGCAGTTGTGAAGGTCCTCCCCGCAATGTCGCTACCAGCTGCTCTGAAGGTCCTCCCCAGAGCACCCGTGGGGGCTTCCCCCACGGGCATATAATGATCAATCACGAGAGCTCCCCTTTTGATGCGAGTCATGGAATCCTACCATGTGTCCAGAAGATTGAGAAGTAAGAAAGTCCTCCACTTACTGCGGTCCACCCCGAAGGTCCTCACCGGGGTATACACTGCAATCACTCTCCATGTAGTGGGACCACAGATTATTGCAGTAGTCCTCGCTATCCTAGTCGAAACTACGGAGTCCCTCCCTATAGTGACGTCTCATTATGACAAGAAGGCCCTCCCCTTGTCGTGGACTACCCTAAAGGTCCTCCCCAGGGGTTACACTGTAATGACACTCCACACAGAAAGGCATTAGATGACGATGGTAGTCCTTGCCACCCCGATAACGGAGGTCCTCCCGGTAGCAACGTCAAGCAACGAGAAGGCCTTACCCTAATTGAGGTACATTCTGGAGGCCCTCCCCAGGATGTATCCCATAGATATTCTCTCTGCGACAGTAGTAATGGTACTCCTCGCCTTTGCTGCAACTGTGATGGCAGTCCTCACCACCACGACCGCCATTGCGAAGGTCCTCCCCACATTATCCCCAAGAAACAAGAAGGTCCTCCCCTTATCGCAGTGTGTCTTAAAGGTCCTCCCCAGGATGCACATCGAACGTCAAACCATTATGGTCATCCTCACCATGATGGAAGTTGTTGTGAAGGTCCTCCCTGTAATGACGCTACACAGCCAGAAGGTCCTCCCCTTCCTGTGAAACGCCTTGGAGGTCCTCCTTAGGTTGTGAATTGCAAAAGTCCTCTATGCGGTGAAGCATCAAGCAGTAATGGTACTCCTCCCCATTACAGCCACCATTGCGGTGGCCCTCCCTGCGATATCATATCATATCGATAGGAAGGTACTCCTCCTACCGAATGAAGCACCAAAAATCTCTCGTATGCCAAGGCACTTAGAAGGACGGGATCAAGCATGTCAGATTCCCAGCTTGTCACCGACGACATCCTTCTACAATCAGGAGATGTTCTAGGGCCATTTTTATCCTCCGAACCACCTCGGAATCACCAACATAATGACTCAGCACCTACCTATCCCACTGCCTCTGACTACATTGGCAGCAAGCGTCTTAGTTGGGATGACCAAGTAGAGGATCCACTAGCACAGGAGTATGCCAATATACTGCACCTGAGGAAACGACTGGCTACTGATGATATACCAGTTATGTTATGGCCTAAATCCACCTCTCAGTTTGATATAACCAGAGAGTTGTCAGAATAATGCGTGCACGACATCTGCCATAATATATGGGCAACCCTATACCGACTGAAATCAATATTTCTGCCCTACGATAGGTATATAGGCCACGTCAAGACAATAGGGGACCTCTTGCATCATATTTACCTGGAATCTCTTCCATCAGCATGGAAACAGCAACCTGAGAGGCGTAAAGGAAACATGAAGGTAGCCTACCTCCGTGCGCTGCACCAGCTGCGCCACCTCATCAGTGACGCTCTGATGGGAGTCCATTTCATGGGATGGGGAGAACATGGAGCTCTGCCTTTCACTCCGCTCCCCTCCCAGAATAACCCGTTCGGTATGGTGTCTTGCAATGTATTCACGTCAAGACGTCAATCGAGGGGTCTCCCTATCCAGGTAAGCCAACACACCCAACATAGTCAGGCCTTGAGTAAGTCCCAGAAGGGTCAGGCCCGATGGGAACAAGCCATTCAAGAACTCCTGAATCAGGCCACTGAGAGCATACAACAAGCCTCTCTCCTAAGAAAGTCCAATCAGCGATCTTTTCCTACCTCCCCAGAAGGGATTGATTCACATAAGAACTCGGCACCAAACCTAGTTCACCCCCGAATGGGGGAACACAAGATCAGGAAGGTAGTGATAGTCGCATCCACTACCGCAATCCAGGAGGTATTGGGAGACGATAGTTACGGTCAGGCTGTGACTCACAACGAACCACCAGGTGTGCACACCCGGAACCAGAGGGCCTCCCTAAATACGGCCGTACTTCCAGCCAACCCTCCTCCGCCTACCCTGCGAGCTTCAAATAGGGATAATAATAAAGGAATGGTTACCCTTAACCCACCCCCTTCTCTTGACAAAAATGATCCACTCATGCTCGAAGAGAGATTCGCTCGACAGGAAGAGGAGATGAAAGAATTGTGGTTTCTTAATGCCGAGAAACTCCAGAGTAACCGCCTTATTGAAAGTGTGTCCCAGGTGGATCCACATCATACACTCCTAGTAATTGAACCTCAAAGACTAAGGTTTGCCTCGGCAAACGAAACACAGTTAGGGCTCCTGTCCAACGAGGCGATCGGCCCATCCAACTACCTAAACGTAGATTCGGATGAATACCAAGACTTACCTTACTCAGGAAGCAAACAGAGTGAGTACGCCTGAACCCTTCAAAGGTGCCACAAACGGCACACGCACCCCTGGTGCCGGCCAATCCGGATCCTCAGGCAATGCCTCAGGCTACGCCTGCCCAAGATCGGGCCCAACATGATGTAAATCAAGTTCTCACCAACACCATTGAGGCACTAATAGCTCTATTGGAAGAGATGGAAGGTCGACGCGCTCTGATACATCCAGAATAGAAACCCTACCCAGATTTGGTGAGAAACACACCACCTCCACCCAATTTTGGGAGCCCTGTGTTCCCTATCTCCACTGGATCGAGTGATCCAAAATAGCATTTGACGCACTAAGCATCTTATTGTGACCCTATGATAGGGTATCTAGAACAGAAAGAAGTAGTGAAACTCAGATGCTTTGTATGGACTTTGCAAGGATCCGCCTTTATCTGGTACACGAGTCTGCCAGCCCAGTCAGTAAAGAGCTGGGAAGACCTTTGACAGCAGTTCCTGTTCCACTTCAGGTCAATGTTTCCTAAAACAATGGTAAGTGATCTCATGAACAACAAGCAGAGGGAGAACGAGAGGGTATCAGATTTCATCACAAGATGGAAAGGTCTGACCTATTCCTTGAATAGGCCAATGCCCCAAGATGAGATGCTATCCATATGAATCAATAATCTTTGAGAGGATCTGCGAACACTACTCATACCAGTGGTGTGCACCACTAGCTTCCGCCATATCTCGGCCATTGCCCAGAGAATTGAGGACTCCCTGCAGTGGACTAATTCGAAGTCCCGAATAGCCTCGTAGGTTCCTGAAAAAAGAGCCCCTAGAGCTGAAGCATCTGCTGTCACACTCAAGCCGGCCCCTGTGCCCGCTCCACCACTCAGGCCTCCACAAAATCGTCAAGGTCCACCTGCATATCAGCAGCCACCTCTGCCTAAATGGGACGATCAGTGAGGACTGAAGCGGGACCAGTTTGAGGAACAAAGACAAAAAGTATACTCGTTATGAGATGATCAAGTCTGCAGCCACTTCATTGCCGCCATGAACTACAACTTCCTCCTCCTCCCGGAGCCGAGGAAACCTAAAGAAGTCGGCTGAGATGACAGGTCAGATTACTACTCCTACCATCGGATGTTAGGACACAGTATTCGAGAATGCTTCGTCTTCAAAGACCTCATGTAAAGGATGGTAGACTCCGGACAGGTCGAGCTAGGACCACCCCCAGCACATGTGGCATGTATCTCTACCTCCGACTCCAACAAAGAGGAGGGGTGGCAGAAAGTCACCAGTAAGAAGGGGCATAAATTTGACAACTAGATGACTCGGAAGACTATAAATTGAGCCCAGAGAATACTCTGAGCTCAACTACAGCAGCTGGTGCTGCCACCAATATACCCTGAAAGCCACAGAGCCGACAGAATGGGCCTCCCAACCCTCCATGAGCCGGTCATCCAGGCGTAATTGAAGAAGGAGGAAACAATTGAAAGAGGAGTAGTCTGTGACAGGGCCAAAGTTAGTCCTGTCCCTGGCAGATTATATGCCCTCAAATTTGGCGCCACATGCAGCGATCCACCAAACGACACCATCAGGGACAACTGACTAGGTTGAATATTCAGAGGATGAAGAGCCAATATTTGGTTCTATTAACGTCATCAATATTATAGAATTATTCCCTAATGAAGGGTATGGTTATGAACTCGAGTTCCCTGCATGAGGAGCCGGGAGGAGGAATCGCCTAGGTAGGGGATACCAGGGGAGGCGCATCCACGGCCGAAACCAACCCTATGGTTGGACCCCAAACCAAACCGTTAGTATCGCGAAAACCCATGGGAGAGCCATTCAATGGACTTAGTAGGAGAAATAACATCCCTCCACATCCACAAGCGGCCAACATGGCCCCGTTATTCTGCAATACCCATCAGAGGAGGAGCAAGTGTCTGGCTGCCTAGTGCAAAAATACAGACTGGTCGGGCCAAGTCATCAAAATGCGGGAACTCCATCGATATCCAACCCCGCAGCCGGTCCCTCCTCATCAAATGAACCATCCCCTAAAGCACCCGCTAAGAGTCTCCCGCCAACGGAGAAGCGTCGGCCGCTGAAGCTGAAATACGATATCCTTAAGAAACTGGCATCAGTACCATCCAATCTATCAATCCTAGATTCTTTAAGTCTGTCAGAAGACCTTAGAGAGGCTCTTATAGAATCTTTGATCAGCCCCCAGGAGTTTCAAGCTGAGGTAGCTGCCGCCAAAATTTACCAAACGGAGACTGGCCCGGCTGATTGCAATGCGGTGATTTCCTTCACCGATCTGGATGAAGATGCCATCATGCAAGGACACATCAGAAAACTATATGTGTCTGGAACACTAAATGGTATTGAGATCTGGAAAGTCTTTATAGACAATGGCTCTAGAGTTAACCTCCTTCCCCTATGGACACTCCGTATGTTGGGTTACTGTGAGGATGACCTAATTCGCTCAGCCACAACTCTTTTGGTTTATGAAAAGAGTGAGTAAAAACCAATGGGACAAATTAAGCTGAAGACCCATTTTGGTGACCTAGTATCCTACACAAAATTCCTGGTGGTCCGGCAGAGCACATCATTCAATGCCCTGCTGGGAAGGTCGTGGCTCTATAAGAACATGGTTCTTCCTTCATCAAACCACCAGTGCATCAAGTACTACGTCAATGGAGAAATTGGAACATTTCATGACAACAAGGCACCTTTCGTTCTCTCCCAATCACATTACATTGATGCGGGGTTCTATGAGAAAAATAAAAAGAAGCATGTGATTGATGGTGTAGACTGGATCCCTGCTCCAAATGTCCTGTAAATGGTTCCTGATGACCCCCTAAGGCATCTTGGTAGAGATTATGTCATGCCCATCAACCATTTTGAGAGTAGGAGTTCAAGTACGGACACACATTCGGATGTCCTCATGACTTCATCCATAATAACTGAGCGTGACAATGCGGTAATGTACGCCAACCCTTGATTTCGGGATGAATACTTGAGTATGGACACCCAAGACACCTCGCCGCCGAACTCCCAAGAGCCCTTGTCGGAAGCTCATCCCTCGTCGGATCAAGAGGACAAGGACATGGGAGAAGAATGGGGGGAGATCTCAGGGATGCACCTCTTGAATTTGAGGAGGGTATCTCCACCATGGTGGATGAGCTCAGGGAAATAAACATGGGTACCGAGGAAGATCTGAGGCCTAATCTCATTAGTACAACCATGTCTCCAGAAGAGCATGAGGTATATACCTCTTTATTGAGGTAACTTTGATATTTGTTTTCTTGGAATTACACAGAAATGATGGGACTCGATCCCGAAGTGGCGACGCATCACCTGAGTCTTCCATAAGTCCACTGGGACTATAAATAGGCTGCCAGAAGGACACATCCCTCACATGCTGCCACATCAATAAGCTCATTAAAGAAGGATTCATTCACGAGGTCTAGTACCCCATTTGGTTGGCCAACATCATCCCTCTCAAGAAAAATAATGGACAAATACGCGTCTACGTTAACTTTAGAGATCTCAATTGACATTGTCTGAAATATGATTTCTCGGTCCCAATCATCGAATTATTAATTGATGTGACGGTCGGGTATGAGGCTCTATCCTTAATGGATGGAAATTATGGATATAATCAAATCAGGATGGCCCGAGAAGATGAAGATGTCACTGCCTTCAGGCCCCTCAAGGGGTATTCTGTTACAGGGTCATGCCCTTTGGTCTCAAGAATGCTGGCGCCACATATCTGTGCGCCATGCATCGGATCATTAAACTGTTCCTGGGGAAATTCGTTGAATGTTACGTGGATGACCTGGTGGTCAAGTCCATACAGTGCTTGGATCACCTGTCAGAACTTGAGACTATCTTTAACAAACTCTGACAGCATAGCTTGATGATGAACCCCTTGAAATGCTCCTTTGGGGTTACCTTAGGGAAATTCCATGGCTTCGTTGTATTCCATCGTGGAATCGAAGTCGACCCTGAGAAGACAAAGGTTATCCTTGGCCTGCCACCTCCTCGAAATCTCACCGATTTAAGGGGATTCCAAGGAGACCTAGCCTATATCAGGCAGTTCATAGCCAACCTGGCAGGAAAATGTTTTCCCTTCACCAGGTTAAGGAATAAGGGGGTCACATACCAATGGATGGATGATTGCCAAGAGGAGTTCGACAACTTGAAGAAGTACCTCTTAAGCCCACTGGTGCTCATGCACGCGGTTGAAGGAAGACCTCTTATCTTGTATGTGACAGCCTTAGAGAGATCACTAGGATCCTTACTCGCACAAAAGAAGGATGCGGGTAGTGAGAACAGTCTCTTTTACCTCAGCTGAAAAATGATCGATGGTGAGACTCGATACTCAAATATCAAGAACAGTTGTTTGGATTTGGTCTTCGCGGTTCAAAATTTGTGACATTATCTAAAAAATCATGAGATCCATTTGATCTCGAGCAGTAACCCGCTCTAGTAAATCCTCAGCCGCCCGATGCTAACCGGATGCCTATCCCGATGGGTGGTCATCTGGAAACAGTTTGACATCTGGTTTGTGCCTCAGAAATCCATCAAGGGTCAAGCATTAGAAAACTTTCTAATAGAGAACCCTTCGATAGGGACCACTGAACCAGACATTGAGCTACCTGATGAAGACATCTTCTCAGTTCAAGAGGAGTTCCCGGTATGGGAAATGTACTTCGACGGCTCATCTTGAAGCCCCACCGGGAAGAGGATGGAGGATCCTAGATTCAACAAAGTGGGATTGGGGATAATAATCATGTCCATAGAGTAGGAAATATTTCCATATTCCTTCCTCCTATCAGAACGATGTATGAAAAATGAAGCATAATATCAAGATCTCATTTCTGGCTTGGAACTCACACTCTAGGCCCAAGTACAACACCTTAAGGTAAAAGGTTACTCGGAGCCAGTCATCAAGAAAGTCAATGGTGAATATGCTGTTAAAAAGGAGGAACTGATCCCCCTGTTTGACAATGTCTAAGGGTTAATGGCGGAATTCTCCACAGATGAAACATTGATATGTATTCCCCAGTCCTAGAACGCTCAGGCCGATCCATTAGCCAACACGGCCACAGCCCTAGCTGACCCATGACAAGATGAAATGGTTATCAGTATTGCTCACCTTCGAATGGTATTTCCATTTTTTCAGACCAAGATGGAAGAAATCCACGAAGTCAGTCCTGTCCCAGAGCCATATGCTCCTGCCACTGCCTGGATGATCCCCATTGCAAACTACCATCAACGGGGAGAACTTCCATCAAACAAGGATGAGCGAGAGAAAATATGGAGAACGGAAATAAACTTTATCCTCTATGGCGGCACGGGTCAACAAGAGGTCCTCTACAAAAGATGCCTCGATGGAGTGCTCCTCAGATGCCTTGATGGAGAATAAACTACTGCAGTAATGAATGAAGTACATGCCAGGGCATGTGGAGCACATCAGTCAGGCACCAGGATTTCCCATTAGGTTTGAATTCTTGGGTACTACTGGCCCACAGTGGCACGAGATTGAGGGCAATTTACCATGAAATGCCACTCATTCCAGATTCACAGCAACTTCATACACCCACCCTCAGAGTTACTCCATCAAGACAAGTACTCCTGGCCATTTTCCGTCTGGGGAATGGACGTTGTGGGATAGTATCCTCCTGCCATGGCAAAACAACTGAAGTATATCCTCACCACAACCGACTTCTTTTCCAAACGGGCAGAAGCCATACACCTCAATGATTTCGGGGAAAGAAATATTTTCAGCATTGTGAAGAACAATATCATCACTAGATTTGGTGTCCCTTATACCATACTGATGGACAACGACACCAACTTCTGCTCTGTTGAATTGGAGAAACTATACCACGAATATGGTATCAAGGCTAACCACTCATCCCACTACCATGCAGCGGCCAACGGATAGATAGAGGCTTTCAACAAGAACTTGTCCAGCATTCTCTAGAAAATGGTGGACAAAGACAACAAGTCATGGCCGAATAAACTCCTCCATGCATTGTGGGCATATCAAATCACAATCTCCACCGCTACTTGGGCCACCCCGTATACATTCGTGTACGGCACAGAGGCGGTCCTACCCATTGAACTCCAACTTCCCTCACTTCGTGTTTCCATCTGTGATCAATTTTCCGATGATGAGCAGTCCGAAAAGTGGCTAGGTGAACTGGAACAGCTAGAAGAGAAGCGGTTGCACACATTTCACCATCTGGAGGTATACCAGAATCAGATTGCACGAGACTTCAATAAAAATGTCCGTCTCTAGTCTTTCTTGGAAGTATAATTAGTGTTGGTCCTCCGGACCCCAATGATACCTGACAAGAAGCCTCCAAAGCTGGAGCCCAAGTGGGAGGTAACATACGTTCTACACATTTTCTACTCCAACGGAGCATATACCCTGATATCTATGGATGGATAATTTACAACCACTCCTACAAATGCGAGATTCATAAAGAAGTATTTCGTATAGAAACCGAAAGTGGAGAACATCCTTACCGCACGACGTTAAACTGCATAGATTTCTTCCTCACTGCACGACGTTAAACTGCATGGAGTATGTCCTCACCGCATGACGTTAAACTGCACGGAGTTCGTCCTCACTACACGAAATTAAACTGCACGGAATCTAATAATACCTCTCATCCTAACCACAAGACATTAAACTATATGGATTTCGTCTTCACCGCATGATGTTAAACTGCACGGATTTCAGAGAACTATGTACAGCTTGATTCCTACCCCTGCAGGATACGTAGTGATGCCAGGATCACCTATCTTGGCCAATCCACTCCCAAATAAAAACTAAAAGTGCCTTCTAACCCCATGTACAGACCAGACCTACATGGGGTGTATCCCTTGTCTTCACCGTACAATGTTAAACTGCACGGACAGTAAGTTTAAACAATGCCCCTCTCCCCCCGTGTATGGACCAGACCTGCACGGGGTGTACTTATTTTGGAGAACTATGTATGGCTTGATTCCTGCCCTCGTAGGATTCGTAGTGACGCCTGGGATCCCCATCCTAGCCCAGCCACCTCCAAATGAAATAATATAGAAGTTAGAAAATGCCCTCTCCCCCCGTGTATGGACCAGACCAACATGGGTTGTACTTCTTCCAGAGAACTACGTGTGGCTTGATACCTTCCCTCGCAGGATATGTAGTGATGCTGGGATCCCCTATCCTAGCCCAGCCCCTGAATAAAAGATAAAAATGCCCTTTTCCCCCCATGTACGGACCAGACCGACACAGGGTGTACTTCTCATCATTACCGCATGACGTAAAACTGCACAGATAGAGAGATTTAAAAATGATCCTTTTCCCTGTGTATGGGCTAGACCTGCACAGGGTGAATTTTTGCATCCTTGCCAAACGATGTTAAACTGCATGGACAATAATGTTAAAAAATGCCCCCTTCCTCCGAGTATGGACCAGACCTACACTGGGTGTATATCTCGTCCTTACTGCATGACGTTAAACTGCATGGACTCCGTCCTTATCGCATGACATTAAACTGCATGGACTTCGTCCTCACCAGATGATGTTAAACTATATGGACATCATCGTGACCCACCCAAGACACATGGAAATATGAGATGAAGATACTCCTTGTGCATTTGGATGTGTCCTCTTCGTACATCAGACTCCACGACCCAGATAATTATAGATCTTCATAACCACTCATGGCCATCAGAAGTGGAGAGTCATCGACCCGTGGACACCTTTGCATGACTATGCATTTCATACCCTCAAAGGATCTACATATTGATATCCCCTGGCCCATCTACCCAAGGCAAGATTTCCACAGGAGACACTCTTCCTAGATCCGTACGCTTACCGGCCTAAGAGCCCCCATACCATACCTCCTGATCCAGAAGTTTATGGCGAAGTGGTTTACAAGTTCATTCCCGTTTTCACATCTAGTTTTTTCCAGGTTATCCCTATCTGACTACCCTATGAGTCCGTTGGTTGTTAAAATAGCGACCTGCATCAACGAACATCAAGCCAGGACTAGGCTACTTTGACTCAACGGACAATTGTAGTGAAGATGTTTCTTGTATACTCGGACACCATTATCCCGACATGCCAAAATATGTGCTATGAGAAATCTTGGATTCTTGTAATCATTCATGGCCATCGAATGTGGAAGGTTATCGAGCCGGGGACCCCTTTGTATGACAATGCATACCATGCCCTCAGTGGATCTTCATAATGATAACCCCTGGCTCGTCCATCATATGCAAGATTTCCATGGGCGATACTCTTCACAGCTCCATAAGCATACCAGCCTCAGAGCCCCCACACCACACCTCCTGATCCGGGAAAACTCAAAGTTTTAGTTTATGACCCTCATCCCCCACCTTTTTCCATGTATATCAGATCATGTTGACCCATTTATCCTTCGAGTGACTGCAGCAATAGTCACCCAATGGTCTGAGCTCTATGACCGCTAAACTAGGAGTACCTCGTCCTTACCACACGACGTTAAACTGCATGGAGTAAAGGTACACCCCCTCACACAAAATAACTCAGCTTAGCGAGCTCTCTAAGCTTTCACAGCAACCAGGGCCGAGTATGCCCGACATGTTTAGACATTTCATTCCCCGACGACAGACATCGTGGCCCGGATAATTACGGATCTTCATAACCATTCATGGCCATCAAAAGTGGAAATTCATCGACCCATAGACACCTTTTCATGACTATACAAACCATGCCCTTAGAAGCTCTACAAATTGATAGCCCCTGGTCCTTCTACCAAAGGCAATATTTCCCCGGGTGATACTCTTTCTAGCTCTGTATGCTTATCGGCCTTAGAGCCTCCATGACATCGCTCTTGATCCAAGAAGCCCCGAAACCGTGATTTATACCATCAACCCACTCCGCATCTTGGACATGCCAGGATACTCAGGTCCTGTTACATTTTAATCAAGAGCGTCATTTTTAACTACATCCTTGTTGCACGACGTTAAACTACACAGCATTGGAAAAGGAAAGAAAAAATTTCCCTCTTCCTCACTTCATGATGTTAAACTGCACTGTATCCTTCAATAATGCTCTTCTTCTTTACTTCATGATGATAAACTGCACGGTCAAACCTGCCATAGGTTCAGTAAGGAACTGGAGCTTTTCTCTATCCTTCAGTGCACGGGTCAGACCATCACAAGCCACCGTCTCACACCTGCGTGAGAAGGAATTACTTCACCAAATCATGGGAAGTTCATACTAGATGTTTCCTTCGTATCTAAGAACCCTCTCATCATAAACAATACTCTGTACTCAGAAAAAATGACGGACTCTCATAAGCCACCCCGGTGGTCCCAATTCTCAACTTCCCTGAAGATTCTTGGCTATCGAGGGAATACAATCATTGAACTAAGGATGCCTTTGCATGACTATGCATACCATTCCCTCAACGGCTCTAGATATTGATCGCCCCTAACCCATCTACCAAAGGCAGGACTTCCTTAGGCAATGCTTCTCTTTGTATGCCTCTTGGCCATTAAGCCCCCATGTCTTTCCCAGGATATGGAAACCCTCAGAGTTACAGTTTACCAACCTATTTCACAACCCTGCATGAATATGGTGGAACGTCTCTGACATGATTTCTGAGGACCAGGAGAAGTCGTTCCATTCCAGATGATGTCCCAACTGCATGACTTTAAAATGCACCAAGCCCCAACCGTCCTTTATGCTAGATAGATGTGTAGGACCGGAACCTTTCATCCACACTCCTGATTGATATAGATGTTCTCAAAACCTTTCAGACATCACATACCCTTTCTGAGCCACCTGTGGTGGTTTTCATAATTCTCCAAGCCACCCATGGTGGTTTCCATAAGCTGGACATTCATGAAGTCCTAAGGCCATCAGAAATGGAGAGTCATTGACTTAAGGACACCTCTGCATGACTTTGAATAACATGCCCTCAGTGACTCTGCATATTGGTCGCCCCTGGCATATCTACCAAGAGAAATATTTCCTTAGGTGATGCTCCTCCTACCTTTGTACGCCGACGTGGGTCCTATTCCTTGAGACATGCCCTGCTTGTCTTTCAAATTTAAGCATGTTCCCCCCACATGCGTCTGAAGAGTTTTGAGACATCTTATAATCAGCGAAACCTCATTGGGGACCTTGCCCCACTATATCTAGTCAAAGCTATTTGACCTAAAACATAAGTAATGACAGTCTTGATGGCAGGACTTTAAACCGCCCAAGAAAAGAGGCACAAAGCCTGTTAGGCCGAAAACCCAAAAAGGGCGACCTAAGAAAAAGTTAGGCCATACCCGCTGGGCCCACACTAAATGGGCCCAGGAAAAATTAGGGTATTAAAAGAAAAGACAAAAAGTTTGTGGGGTTTTCCTATAAAACTCTAGAAATAGTCAAACTATGCTCGCTGAGTCCCTTGGCTCAGGCAAAATTTAGAGCATTGTCCAATCACTCATTGATTTTCAGGACCACTCTACATCGAAATAGCCTCCTCTTTGTTCCGATCGGACCCCATTCAGATGGGGGGCATTTTTAGGGTCAAGAAAATATTGCAAGGGGGAAATCTAATTACCCTAAAACTTGGAAAAGGACCGAACCGGTCCGCGCACCGGCTCCCAACAACAGTACACGGCCGGTTCAGTGGATCACCCTCCCGCAATTCCCCGGACTAGTGTCATCCGTGAAATAGAGGCGAGGACCCTCTGCGGGCGCGAAGCAGGACGGGCGCCAGGCTGGTCCACTAACACAAACTGCCCCAACTGCGAACCGCATCAACCAGCCACGGACCGCATCGACTGGCCCAGCCGCATCTGCTGTCATTCGCGGAATGGAGGTGGAACACTGGGCTGCCGCGAAGCACCCCTTGAACCATCTTGGTTTACGGGTGAGGTGCACCCCCCGTGAGTTGCAAATTGACCAAGTCACCCGTAAACTGGGTATCCGGTCATGGGACTCCGCCAAAGGTGCCACATGACCATAGATACACCTCTTTCCCCCTCTATAAAAGCAGATCGAGGGGTAGAGGAAAAGGAGACGGAGGAATAAATGAAACAGAGGAGAGGACGGGTGAAAAACCGTGGGGAGACGCTGGATAAATCGCTCCCAGCTATCTGTGTCCATCCGCGTACCCCATATCGTCTGCAGATTCACTCATCCTCATAGAGGAGAAACTATTCCGCGAACCACTTGCGGCCATCCCATTGCGGCCTTCTCCTTCACGAACGGCCACCCCCTTCGCGGACCAGTGTCGTTCACAAAACGGAGGCGGAAACCCCTCCAGGGGTGCGAAGTAGGACAGGTGCTATCCCCTTTGCAGACACCCTTCGTGGACGACCGTCCTTCATAGACATAACCTTTCGCGGACGACCCTCCTTCATAGATGACCATACTTCGCGGACAACCTCCTTCACAGACAGCCTTCTTTGTGGTCTGTTCCCTCGCGGCCAGCTCCTCCGCGTACACCCTTCGCGGACTACCAGACCGCGAACCACATGTGTCCAGTCCCTCGCGGCCGGATCCTTCGCGGACAGCTCCACCACAGCCGGCACCTCGCGGCCAGCTCCTTCGCGGCCAGCCTCATGTGTAATCCCCACTCCACTTCTCACAGACACACCTTTGGCGATGTGATCCTCTGGTCCCTTATTCTTCTTTTTTCTCACACCGAGCATGACTCACATGGGCTTAGAGTAAGCATCGACCATGAAATCCTCTTATGGGCCTCCCCAGACTATAAGCCCCAATCCATCGCCCTGTATAACGACCCATACTTTACATATATTGTTAATACTTCAAAATTGAAGCACACTTATTACAACATAGGACAAAACCAAAAAGGACCGTATAGGTATAATGTCTTTAGAAACTGGGAAACATAAACAACTGGTTCATAAATCTTCTACAGTGTCTCCCATTTATTTCATCATATCTAGGGTCCCTTTTAGCATATTCTACTTAATATCCATCTTCCTGACCTGGGGAAAAGAAAACATAAAAGGGTGAGCTCAAATGCTCAGCAAGGGAAAATAAAGGAAATAAAAATCATATCATATCTTTTTGAAAATCATAACCTGCAAAAGAGATCATAATATCTTAACATGTAATAAATCATAGAAGTGAAAATGAGATCCCCATAATCATAACATAAAACTTGAAACATTGTGGCATGAACACATAATCATGGAAAATCATTTCTTGTTAGTCATGACTCATTGCCAAAACTATCTTAGTGGACATAGTCCATTTCTGAACCGAGTTCACTCCTCGTTTCAGTCCTGTATCCCTGAACTGAAATAACCTTCCGTTCCAGCCATGTCTATCTCATGAGATATAAATCATTACCCAATGCATTGGAGGGATATATAGGTCCCACCCATCTTATAATGAATCCTTTTTTATGTGTTCCACATAATCATAAATCATACATCATCGCATAACACATGTAACAAAAATGGGATTCTTGAAACACCATGACATCATAAAACAAAACATATACGGTAAATGACTTAATAAAAATAATTCCCTCACAACATAATCAATTCAATGTAATAATAGGGATAAAAACAGAACCCTTTATTATCTTAGATGGAAAATAATTTTGATAAAACATTTGAACTCCATTCTTGAGGAAAATATACTTTCTACTTCAAAAACACTTTTCTTTTCATAACATGTCATACAATTATAAACTAAAAGAAGTTGATCTAAAAATAAACTTGAAAACTTGTAAAGGAAGCTTCTTGGAAATAATGTTTTGAAAATTCATTCATGTCGTATAAGTTAAAAAAACATTCTTCGTACTTGTACGAAAAATGACAAAAGATTCCTTTAATATTCATTACTAAAAACTCACCGAAGGGTAAAATTGGATTTAAAATATTGTAAGTGGATGGAAACAATATTACATATTGATGGAACATGGATGTGGATGATAAAATACACCCCAGTAAATACCAAAGTATAAACAATCTCGGATAAAAATGAGATTGTGATATTTCCCTTACCTTAGGTCCGATTTGCTTTGTACGTGTTCGAAGCTCCTGTATAATGGTTTAAATAATGTTATTGACTTATTACAGAATCATACATATTGATATGATATCATATATGGTCATATTCTTAGCTTCTTGTTATTAATATTTCATTGTTACTTGTTACTCGGGTCTTTATTGCCTTTTGTTCTTATGTGTGTTTTGCCAAATAAATTCTTATTCTTATTTTAAGGTTATAGATACCTTATATACAGAATTGTATTAGTGTAACATATATCATATATATTCATTCAATTCATTTATATAATTACTATGTAATGATGATCATGTAGAATGAGTCGCATCACATCGTGGAGACGGTATTCCGTACGTACGCACGAGTGATGATATCGTTCCTATGATCATGGAATTGTATTGGAGTATATATATATTATTTCAGTATCAATATTAATTTATAATAATCCTAAATAGTTACTCACTAAACCATTATACCCATCCTTGTAAGGTGATGGTGGAAAATAGATTACACCACGGCGTGGAGACGGTATTCTGTACGTACGCACGCGCGGTGATTTCATTTTTCCGTAGGATGGATAAAATGTGAATTAGGGTTGTTTCATATTTATAATAACATATATTATGTAAGTAATACTTATGTTATTACTTTATCATGAAACAACTAAAGAAGAAGAAGTTGAAGAAGAAAGAAATTGAAAAGATCGGTAATGGATATTATCTCTTCTTTTAAACGCCTCTTTGAATCCTCGACTTAGGGAACTAATATTGGACTTTGAAGAAGACCAGGACCTCTAGGATTATTCTAGGGAAGTGGAGAAAAGATTTTGGCAGGGTTTGTCCGAGATTGAGTGCTCAAATTGGTGTGAGGAGGAGGGGGAGGAGGTGCCCTTTTATAAGGGAGGAAAGGGGCACCTTAGAAATATCTCAAAATATTATTTTATATTAAAGTCAAAATCGGTTTATAATGGTTCAAAAGGGTCTTATTTCGAAGCTAAAGTGGGGATGGGTCGAAATACTATCAACCAATAGGATTTAGACAAGTTTAGGTTATTATTTTAACCTTATCAATTAGATTTAACTCTAAGTTAAAAAATTTAACTTTTACCGTGTCTTTTTGTTTTCTTACACTATATGGTTAATACACATACTATAACATGCCAAACGAACCCCAAATTGTTTATTATTAGTATATATATCCTAAGCTAAGTCATTTTTCCGAACCTTAGATTTTTAGGAATAAAATTACAATTAATAATATAATATTTTATTTAAAAACTATTTTGTGTCAATTTTGACACTATTTGATATATGATTTTTTTGAAAGTCATAACAGAATTATATGTTCAAACCAAGTTGATTAAATCAACACTAATATATCATAGTAACCTATAAAATTAGTGGAATTCATAAAAAGTCTCAAATTACATTTATTTTTGTGTTTATAACATCAATTATGTCAATATTTCATTAATAAGATAATTACTGCATCATCATTGTGTCATAAATAAATTAAATTATTTAATGTCTAAAAATTATAAATAAAATACCATTATGTAGGAAATCGTTTTATCTTTCTAATTAATATTTATAGTCGAATTTATCTTATGTATAACCCCATATTAAAAATTATTTACTTATTAAACTTTGATTTTAACTATTTTAACTCTTTTTTTAAATAAATTAATAATAAATGTCCTAATCTAATCCAAGTGGGCCTAAATGGTCATATTTTATTCCTAAGTTTGTTTTTGGTCGAATTAAACTTATCCAATAGAATTAGGACATGTGTTAGGGTAATAGTAATATCATATTTACCCTTAGTTAGACTATTTACTGTTAATCGCGGTAAAAAAAAGAAAAAAGTTACTATTCACCAAAAAATTATTTTTATCTCATTGAACCACATTTTACTTACTGATATCAACCGTGTCTGTCGGATTTTCGAAATTCCATTCACAGAAGCAGTAAAATTAAGTTTTATGCAAAATTCAGTTTTTAACCTACCACTAAGTGGTTTCACTATTTATCAAAAATTGAAAGTTTTCAGAAAAATACCAAAATTTTACCCTAGGCTAATTTCGGTATTCCGAATCCAAAAATGAAGTCCATTTTGAAAAATAAAATTTATAAAATTTCAAAAAGTGGTTATTACTATTCATAACGGCTAGTTTTGATAATATTTTAATAGTATATCGTCGTTTAGTGAAACTCGGTATTGCGTACAACGCAAGCTATCGAGGAAGGTCGCGATTGCGTGTAAAGTAAGCCAAGCTAGTGTTGTGTGGAGAAAAAGATTCCTTTGATGATTTATATTACATAAAAGTCTCGGGTGTTACATTCTACCCCCCTTAAAAAGAATTTCGCCCTCGAAATTCGTCACTTTGTAACAAACAGATGAGGATACTTCTCCCTCATCATATCCTCAAGCTCCCATGTAGCTTCTTCTAATTGGTGCTTCCTCCATAAAACTTTCACCAATCGAGTGGTCTTGTTTCGTAGGAATTTTTCGCTACGATCCAGAATCTCTATCGGTTGTTCTTCATAAGAAAGATCTCATTCCAGCGGTACAGCTTCTTAGCTGAGTACATGTGAAGGATCAGGTATGTACTTTCTCAGGAGAGATACATGGAACACATCGTGAAGTTGAGAGAGATTCGGTGGAAGCGCCAATCGGTAAGCTACCTTTCCAACACGATCCAGTATTTCGAAAGGACCGATATATCTAGGGATCAACTTCCCCTTCTTTCCAAATCTCATAACCCTCTTCCAGGGAGATATTCGTAAGAACACTTTATCACCCACTTCAAACTCTAGGTATTTTCTTCAGTTGTCGGCATAACTTTTCTGTCGACTCTGAGCTGCTCTTATGTGTTGTTGAATAAATCTGACCTTTTCTGCCATTTCATCAACGAGATCAGGTCCTAATAGATTTCTTTCCCCAATCTCATTCCAGCAAGTTGGAGTCCTTCATTTCTTTCCATAGAGAGCTTCATAAGGATCCATCTGAATACTGGAGTGAAAGCTATTATTATAAGAAAATTCCACCAAAGGTAGGTGTTGATCCCAACCTCCTTTGAAATCCATAGAGCAAGCTCTCAACATATCTTCTAGGGTTTGAATTGTTCTCTCAGATTGACCGTCTGTTTGAGGATGATAAGCAGTGCTGAAACTCAACTCTGTATCCAGAGTATGCTGAAGAATTCGCCAGAACTTCGAGGTAAATCTCAGATCCCGATCAGATATAATAGAAAGTGGTACTCCATGCAATCTTACCACTTCCTTTACATATATCCTAGCAAGATGATCCAGAGAGAAATCCTCTATAATAGCAATGAAGTGTGCAGACTTTTTAAGACGATCAACTATGACTCAGATAGCATTATTTCCTTTGGATGTTTTAGAAAGTCCTGTGACAAAGTCCATAGTAATGTTTTCCCATTTCCATTCGGGTATGGGTAATGGTTGTAATATCCCCTTAGACTTCTGTCTCTCAGCTTTAACTTGCTGACAAACCAAGCATCGAGAGACATATTCAGAAACATCTCTTTTCATGCCATCCCACCAGAAGTACTCTTTCAGGTCCCTATACATCTTCGTGCTTCCAGGATGAATAGAGAATGAAGAACTATGAGCCTCATCCAGCAGCTCCTTCTTTAATTCGGGGATGGGAGGAACACAAACCCGATTCCTGAACTTTATTATCCCATCACAATCAAGGTTGAATTCAGGAACATTTCTCACCTTCTTTTGTAACTCGACATCTTCTTTCTGTGCCTCTTTAATCTTCACATGTATAGATGGTTGAACATTCATTTGAGAAAGATATTATTTTTCCCCTTCCATTATAATTCCAAGATCCATCCTTTGTAAATCCATAAATATTGGATCTTTTGTGATCCTAATCATGGATAAACTAGCATGGTCTTGTCGACTTAATGCATCTGCCACCTTGTTTGCTTTCCCAGGGTGGTAATGGATTGAGCAGTCATAATCCTTAATCAGCTCCAACCATCTTCTTTGACGCATATTCAGCTCCTTTTGTGTGAAAATATATTTTAAACTTTTATGATCAGTATAAATATCAGACCTTTCACCATAAAGGTAATGCCTCCAAATATTTAATGCAAAGATTACTGAAGCCAACTTCAAATCATGTGTTGGGTAATTTTACTCATGGATTTTCAACTGTCGTGAGGCATAAGCTATCACAATATCATTTTGCATAAGAACATACCCCAATCCCTTCATGGATGCATCACTGTAGATCACAAACCTTTCTCCACTACAAGGCAGTGTGAGCATAGGTGCACTGGATAACCTTCTTTTCAACTCCTTGAAATTCTCTTCACATTCCTCTGTCCAAACAAACTTAACTCCTTTCCGAGTCAACTTGGTGGGTGGATTAGATAATCCTGAAAAATCTTTTACAAAACGTCGATAATATCCATCCAAACCAAGAAAAATTCGGATCTCAGTTACTGTTGTTGGTCTCGACCATCTTTCGATAACCTCTGTTTTTGCTGGATCCACAGATATCCCCTATTTTGAGATTATGTGACCCAAAAATGCCACTTTTTGAAGCCAGAATTTACACTTGGTAAATTTGTCATAAAGCTTCTCCTTTCTTAGGGTCTTCAATATAATTCTCAAGTGATCTTCATGCTCTTCCTTGCTCTTTGAATAGACAAGAATATCGTCTATAAAGACTACCACAAATTTATCAAGATAGTGTCTAAAGACTCTATTCATTAGATCCATGAAGATAGCAGGGGCATTAGTAAGACAAAATGGCATCACATTAAATTCATAGTGTCCATACCTTGTACGGAAAAGCCGTCTTTGGTATATCCTCCCTTTTGACCCTTAATAGATGATACCCTGAACGAAGATCAATCTTGGAAAAGTATTGAGCTCCGTGTAGTTGGTCAAATAAGTCATCAATGCGTGGGAGAGGATATTTTTTCTTGATAGTGATCTTGTTAAGTTCTCGATAATCAATGCAGAGTCTCATTGATCAATCTTTCTTCTTAACAAATAGAACAGGTGCTCCCCAAGGTTACGCACTAGGGCGTATGAATCCCTTATCAAGATTCTCTTGGAGTTTCTTCTTCAATTCCTACAACTCAATTGGGGCCATTCTAAAATGTGTCTTTGAAATAGGCAAAGCACCCGGTACGAGTTCTATTGAAAACTCAACTTCACGATTTGGTGGAAGACCCGGTAATTCCTCCGGAAAGACATCATCAAACTCCCGTACGATGGGTATATTCTTAATTGCGAGTTTCTCACCAACCATTTGAGATAAATAACCTTCATTTAGTGGAATCGATACCCATAAAATGGAATAAATTTCCACTGGAAGGTTATGTTCATCCTTGCATTGATAGATGATCATAGATTGATCTGGAATATGAAATGTGACTTCCCTTGTTTGGAAATTGATATGAGCTCCATATAAAGAAAGCCAATCCATGCCAAGAATCACATCGAATTCCACTATAGGAAGGATCACCAGATTTGCAGGAAGCACTTTCCCACAAACTTTGATCGAAGAAGAATTATAAACATTTGATACGACTATTGTGCCATTAGGTGTTGTCACAGCTAACTCAACATCTAATTGTTGAGGTAAAACGGTGATACCCTTAGAAAATTCTTTAGAAATAAAAGAGTGGGTGGATCTAGAATCAAATAAAACATTTGCTACATTAGAGTGGATGGTAAGTGTACCTTTCACAACATAATTATCGTACTCCACATCGCTGATAGAAATTGCATGTGACTTTCCTTTTTCATTAGCCTTAAGATTTTGTTGACGTCGACCATCATCATCAACCCTTGGATTTGGGCATTGATTGGCATAATGCCCCATCTCCTTGCACTTGAAACATTGAAGTGTAGTAGGTTCATTCAGTGTATCCCTTCCTTTGTTTGCATCATTAGACATCTTCTTCCCATTATCGCGGAATTCAAATGCCTGATGACCTTCCTTTCCACATTTGAATCATTTACTTGTCCCTTTAAGACAACTCCCTCCATGTTTCTTTCCATACTTTGAGCATAAGGGAAAGCTCATCTTCTTTTCAGTGTGCTCTTTAGATTTTCCTTTGAATTCCATCTTCCTCTTCTTATCAAACCCATTTGACTGATGGGTTACTCTAATCTCCATCTTGACTTTGAGAGCACATCGAATGATTTCCCCGTAGCTATTGAAGTCCCTTATGGCTAACACCCTTTGAAGACTTGGTTTTAAGCCACTAAATAATCGATCAATCTTGCTCTCAGGTTGGATAATAATACCAGAAACGTACCTTGCAAGTCTTGTAAAATTTGCTTCATAGGTACCAACAGATTCATCATCCCTTTGCATCAGGTCAAGAAACTCTTTCTCCATCTTTGTTCGGAGAATAGGAGGGAAGTACTTATTGAAAAATAAGTTCTTGAACTCATCCCATTCCATGGACTCAATTTCATCCATTTGCCTCGCATTCTTAATAAGATTTCACAATTGATCAGTATCTCCTTCCAAACGATACACTGCTAGGATGACTTTATCATGTTCAGAACATTGAAGAACTGAAAATATCTTTTCAGTAGTACTAATCCATTGTTCAGCAACTAATTGATCAGTAGACCCACTGAAAGAAGGTGGACGCTACCTCATGAAGGATTCAACAAGATGGTTTCACCTTTCTTTGCTCGTTTGGAAGTCCTACATGATTCATAGATTGAGAAAGTTGTGTGAGCATGGATACCAGATTTTGCATTCCATCTCCCATATCGTTTGGTTGCTCAGGGGGACAATCATTGCATTGCCCATCGCATTCCGCATTAACACGGTTCCTTTGGGTTCCAGCCATTGACTAAAACCAAGAAAAATAGTGTGAGCAACACTAATTATAATAGGAAAACCAAATAATTCAAGAATAAAATTTTCACGCTTAAGGTCTTATCCTAGGTTATTCATGGCCATTACTAAGATTGTGTTCTATGCTTAGACATATCCTTAGGTTTCTTACTAAGGCTTTCACATCCTAGTTTCCAAAGGTTGACTATACCTTTCCTCTGATACCAACTATAACGACCCATACTTTACATACATTGTTAATACTTCAAAATTGAAGCACACTTATTACAACATATGACAAAACCAGAAAGGACCGTATAGGTATAGTGTCTTTAGAAACTGGGAAACATAAACAACTGGTTCATAAATCTTCTAAGGTGTCTCCCATTTATTTCATCATATCTAGGGTCCCTTTTAGCATATTCTATTTAATATCCATCTTCCTGACCTGGGGAAAAGAAAACATAAAAGGGTGAGCTCAAATGCTCCGCAAGGGCAAATAAAGGAAATAAAAATCATATCATATCTTTTCGAAAATCATAACCTGCAAAAGAGATCATAATATCTTAACATGGAATAAATCATAGAAGTGAAAATGAGATCCCCATAATCATAACATAAAACTTGAAACATTGTGGCATGCACACATAATCATGGAAAATAATTTCTTTTTAGTCATGACTCATTGCCAAGACTATCTTAGTGGACAATGTCCATTTCTGAAGCCAGTTCACTCCTCGTTTCAGTCCTGTATCACTGAACCGAAATAACCTTCCGTTCCAGCCATGTCTATCTCATGAGATATAAATCTTTACCCAATGCATTGTAGGGAGATATAGGTCCCACCCATCTTATAATGAATCCTTTCTTATGTGTGCCACATAATCATAAATCATACATCATCGCATAACACATGTAACAAAAATGGGATTCTTGAAACATCATGACATCATAAAACAAAACATATAAGGTAAATGACTTCATAAAAATAATTCCCTCACAACATAATCAAATCAATGTAATAATAGGGATAAAAACAGAACCCTTTATTATCTTAGATGGAAAATAATTTTGATAAAACATTTGAACTCCATTCTTGAGGAAAATATCCTTTCTACTTCAAAAACACTTTTCTTTTCATAACATGTCATACAATTATAAACTAAAAGAAGTTGATCAAAAAATAAACTTGAAAACTTGTAAAGGAATCTTCTTGGAAATAATGTTTTGAAAATTCATTCATGCCGTATAAGTTAAAAAAACATTCTTCGTACTCGTACAAAAAACGACAAAAGATTCCTTTAATATTATTTACTAAAAACTCACCGAAGGGTAAAATTGGATTTAAACTATTGTAATTGGATGGAAACAATATTACATATTGAGGGAACATGGATGTGGATGATAAAATACACCACAGTAAATACCAAAGTATAAACAATCTCGGATAAAAATGAGATTGTGATATTTCCCTTACCTTAGGTCTGATTTTCTTTGTACGTGTCCGATGCTCCTGTATAATGGTTTAAATAATGTTATTGACTTATTACAGAATCATACATATTGATATGATATCATATATGGTCATATTCTTAGCTTCTTGTTAGTAATATTTCATTGTTACTTGTTACTTGGGTCGTTATTGCCTTTTGTTCTTATGCGTGTTTTGCCGAATAAATTCTTATTATTCTTTTAAGGTTATAGATACCTTATATCTAGAATGGTATTAGTGTAACATATATCATATTTATTCATTCAATTCATTTATATAATTACTATGTAATGATGATCATTTAGAATGAGTCGCATCACATCGTGGAGACGGTATTCCGTACGTACGCACGAGTGATGATATCGTTCCTATGATCGTGGAATTGTATTGGAGTATATATATATTATTTCAGTATCAATATTACTTTATAATAATCATAAATAGTTACTAATTACACCATTATACCCATCCTTGTAAGGTGATGGTGGAAAATAGATTACACCACGGCGTGGAGACGGTATTCCGTACGTACGCACGCGCGGTGATTTCATTTTTCCGTAGGACGGATAGAAGGTGAATTAGGGTTGTTTCATATTTATAATAACATATCAGTATGTAATTAATACTTATGTTATTACTTTATCATGAAACAAATAAGGAAGAAGAAGTTGAAGAAGAAAGAAATTAAAAATATCGGTAATGGATATTACCTCTTCTTTTAAACGCCTCTTTGAATCCTCCACTTAGGGAACTATAATTGGTCTTTGAAGAAGACTAGGACCTCTAGGATTATTCTAGGGAAGTGGAGAAGGGATTTTGGCAGGGTTTGGCCGAGCTTGAGTGCTCAAATTGGTGTGAGGAGGAGGGGGAGGAGGTGCCCTTTTATAAGGGAGGAAAGGGGCACCTTAGGAATATCTCAAACTATTATTTTATATTAAAGTCAAAATCAGTTTATAATGGTTCCAAAGGGTCTTATTTTGAAGCTAAAGTGGGGATGGGTCGAAATTCTATCAACCAATAAGATTTAGACATGTTTAGGTTATTATTTTAACCTTATCAATTAGATTTAACTCTAAGTTAAATAATTTAACTTTTACCGTGTCTTTTTGTTTTCTTACACTATATGGTTAATACACTTACTATAACATGTCAAACGAACCCCAAATTGTTTATTATTAATATATATATCCTTATCTATGTCATTTTTCCGAACCTAAGATTTTTAGGAATAAAATAACAATTAATAATATAATATTTGATTTAAAAACTATTTTGTGTCAATTTTGACACTATTTGATATATGATTTTTGTGAAAGTCATAACAGAATTATATGTTCTAACAAAGTTTAATAAATCAACACTAATATATCATAGTAACCTATAAAATTAGTGGAATGCATAAAAAGGCTTCAAATTACATTTATTTTGGTGTTTATAACATCAATTATGTCAATATTTCATTAATAAGATAATTACTGCATCATCATTGTGTCATAAATATATTAAATTATTTAATGTCTAAAAATTATAAATAAAATACCATTATGTAGGAAATCGTTTTATCTTTCTAATGAATATTTAGAGTCGATTTTATCTTATGTATAACCCCATATTAAAAATAATTTACTTATTAAACTTTGATTTTAACTATTTTAACTCTTTTTTAAATAAATTAATAATAAATGTCCTAATCTAATCCAAGTGGGCCTAAATGGTCATATTTTATTCCTAAGTTTGTTTTTGGTCTAATTAAACTTATCCAATAGAATTAGGACATGTTTTAGGGTAATAGTAATATCATATTTACCCTTAGTTACCCTATTTACTATTAACCGCGGTAAAAAAAGTAAAAAGTTACTATTCACCAAAAAATTATTTTTATCTCATTGAACCACATTTTACTTACTGATATCAACCGTGTCTGTCGGATTTTCCAAATTCCATTCACAGAAGTGGTAAAATTAAGTTTTATGCAAAATTCAGTTTTTAACCTACCACTTAGTGGTTTCACTATTCATCAACAATTGAAAGTTTTCAGAAAAATACCAAAATATTACCCTAGGCTAATTTTGGTATTCCGAATCCAAAAATGAAGTCCATTTTGAAAAATAAAATTTATAAAATTTCAAAAATTGGTTATTACTATTCATAACGGCTAGTTTTAATAGTATTTTAATAGCATATCGTCGTTTAGTGAAACTCGATATTGCGTACAACGCAAGCTATCGAGGAAGGTCGCGATTGCGTGTAAAGTAAGACAAGCTAGTGTTGTGTGTAGAAAAAGATTCCTTTGATGATTTATATTACATAAAAGTCTCGGGTGTTACACCCTGGGCCTCCTTAGAGTGTAAGCCCCAATCCATCGTTCTGGGCTGCCTCAGAGTGTAAGTCCCAAGCTAATGCGAACTACGGGGACTTTGATTCCCTACTACAGGGATACTTAGGAAGCCTCCATGAGGTTCAATACCGATCACCAAAGGACCCCCAGGTCCACCTTCACATCGGTTCTCCGACGCTCTCCATTCGAACTATGTGGACTCTGATCCTTGACCCCTAGGCAGGGTACGTAGGAAGCCTCCATGAGGTTCAAGCCCAACAACCGGTCGATCCGACTATCTTCACATCGGTTCACCGCGCCACTCCTAGTGTCGCCTCAATGAGTTCCGACTCCATGGGGTCATTAATACAATGAGGGATGGTAAACCTCAAGCCTAAATGTTTCTGAATCCCTGCGTCTAGTTGACTATTTCCCACCAGGGTTAAATCCATGGATACCATGTTTGGGTATAAACCAAAGATTCTAGAACATATGAATAAGTCATAAATCTATAAGAGAGTCCCGAAACAGGTGACAATTTCCCCCCAAAAGGGTGTTATGAGCCCGACTTCCCATCCTCTCGACCAATGTGACTTCTTAAGAGTTCCTGGTCAGACCATCCGGCGAACGCCTGCCTTTGTAAAGCAGGTCCACGCGTCATCGGATACAGAACCGTTCAGCGTTTTGAGGCTGAAACCACGAAACAGTCTTGACCACTAAGAAATGATTCTCTATGATTATATGTGTATGCCACAAAGTTTCATGTTATGATTATTGGGATTACATTTCACTACCATAATTTATTCCATGTTATGATATTATGTTCTCTTTTGGAGTTTAATATTTTTAAAATGTTATGTTCTTATGAATATGATATGATTAATATTTCTTTTTTTTACCCTTACTGAGCATTTGATCTCACCCTGTGGTATGTTTTCTTTTCCCCATGTCATGGAGAAGGGTACTAATTAGGATATACCAAAAAGGGACTCTAGATATGATGAAATAAACAGGAGAGAATTTAGATGACTTATGAACCAGTTGTTTATATTCCCCAATTTCTAAAGACACTATACCTATATGGTCCTATCATGGTTTTGTTATATATTGTAATAAGTATGCTTTAATTTTTATGTAATAACCTTGTATGTAAAGTATGGGTCGTTATATTCTCCACCATATGGATTACAATTTTTTTCATTACTTTTATTTTTTTTTATTTTTTTTATAAATATAATGTCTTCATGTTTTTAACCTAGTGTATTTCATCCACCCATCTCTATTATCATTATTCTATAATTTAATCTTATCCTCATTCCTATTCTTGTTATTTTATTTCATTCATAACTATTTATTATTCTATTTTATTTTTATTATTATTATTCTCCTCTCCCTCTCTTCTGACATTTTTATTCTATTATTTTATGAGTTCTTCTTTTTTTCCCTTTAATTTTTATTCTCATTATCTTTTGTTAGTTTTATTCTTGACACCATGACCTATTTCCCTAAAAAGTGAGGGGATAACCCGAGGATTGTCTCAGGGGAGGTAAGTGGTGTTTCCATTCATTATGTGCTTAAATCCAGAAGTTTTATTATGTTTGTGTTTAGTAATAGTGAAGTCTATGAGTGTGAATATTTCCCACCCCAAAAAACGAACTCAAAATCACTTCTATTATTTTGTTAAAAACATTTCCCTCCATTATACTATACATAACCACTTCTTGTGATGATGCAGAGTCATTTTGTAGGAGAAAAACAATTATGGATTTGAGTCATGGAAGGTTTCAAATTATGGATTTAGGTGTTTCATTATCCTTGATAATATGAGGACGTGTAATTATTTTTGATATAAGAATTCTTAATTTCACAATAAATAAATAAAATAATAGCATCCTAAGTGTGATATTTTACAATAAAACTAGAAAACTAAATTTAAATAAAAATAAAAATGACAGAACCCATAAACCAAATCAAAAAGTCAAAGTTATTTATTTGCTAATTAATTTCTATCATTTTATTTCAGTTTATTTTTTAAAATTTTATATATTTTAAAAAATTCCATTATTTTTAAAAAATAAAAAAACAACCCAAAAAATTATTTTAGGTGATAATTTATTAATTAGGTGAAAAATTATGAGTATCCCTAAGTGGGGTAACCCTGATCATCTTCTATGTTGCATTAAGGGAATACATTTTATTTTTTTCCATGCCCTACAACATGTATGATATCATTTAACAACAAATTTAAAGGTCTCATTACACACTTTATGGAATGTTCATGGCTGATAAGGCTACCAACATCCTGAGTGGGGAACCCATGCCCTTTTACAAGACACATCAATCAAGATGGTACATAATCCACTATATAAATGGAATGCCTAAACACTGGAGTAAGATATACTATAAGAGGGGTATCTACCTTTTGGGTTATCTAGTACTCAACCCACACACATTATCATGTCTATGAAGATATGAATTAATACTCTTGAACAACTCATATAAAACCCTAAATGATGAAGATATACGTATCATAATTTTATAAGTGGAAAATTTCTTAGAATGAGATACTCATATATCCAAAACTCACACACAAGTGGGAAGCTATGAAGAGCACTATAAACATCCCAGTACCCACCTTTTCACAAAATGGGCCATGGAAGATAGGTAACTCAGGCATGTCGGTTGATTATTTTGATCATTAAACTCATGTAATGATTGGATACACAACATTTCTATTGTGGTACATAAAGTGTGAGGATTTTAGGAACCTCATTCATGAACTATCAAAACAATTATGTCATGTAATATAGTACAAAATATGTAATAATAGTAGTTTACATCTTATATGGGATACGTGGCATATAGTTATTATGTGGCCATTGGGAATATATGGCCAGTATAAGTTTAATGGTATTTATTGGTGTATATAGAGTGTCATGTTATGCACATGATATGTGGGTCCATCTCAATGATATTGCATGTATTTGGATTACACACCATGGATAATGGTCTCAAGATTCTGAATTCATGACCTAGAGTTACATAGTGTCTGATTTTTAAAATGTTGAATGAAAATTGTGCCACTAAGTCCAAGTCAGATGGTGGGGGTGTTAGGGGGGTTACATTCTTTGTAGAATCAAATAAAATGTAGTAATCCTTTCATTAAACATACATGGTGTGTGAAAAAATAATATATATTGGGTAGTCATAATAAATTCTAGAACACGAGAAATTTAATTTCATATCTTGAACACTGAAGCCACCACAACCTCCAAAAACACCTACATTGTAGGTTAATCTCGACAACCTTATAACCCCCAAAGAAACCTCATTAGAGTTTAACCATCACATACCTTCATAAAAATTTATTATTTCAATCATTATTCATTAAATCAATTCCTAGAAAATTATATTCCTAGTCATCCATCATTCTATATTGTAGTAATGGATATTGATTATTGAATTCAAACATGATAAATAGAAGTAGTAAATCATAGAACACTGATCTATGGGAAACATGTGACTACCCAAAATAAGAACTACACTTGTATTTATTAGGAAGTGGGACAAGGAATGAAATAAGAAATAACAATATTCCATTCTATATATCTTAATTCTTCGATGATTGTAATTGTTTGTCATTAGTAATCCTAAGGAATCCACAATTCTCTATGGTTAATAATAATACTATAACAATGGTAATATTATTAATTTAAAAATTATTTAAAAAAATTAAAATTCCTAAAAGGAAATATCATCATAATCATATATTAATGGATTAATTTGAAAAACAAACCTTAAAATACCCATAAAAATTATTTTAAAAATTATTATAACAATCTAAATATTTGATCCACTATTTAAATATTAAAAAAATTCATTTTACAAAAGCATTGTATCTTATTAAATGTCAAATATATAATCACCAGGTGAAAATTATGTTATCCAAAACAACAATATTAATAATAAAATTATTATTATTCTCTAACCATAAATTCCATGTAGATAATAAAATTTTAAATCAAAGGATTACTATTTGTGAATTCACATATATTGTTTCACATTATTCTTAATAACCATGAAAATTATACATGAAATTTCCATTTGATAAAATTATACTTTTGGTCATTTCAATCCATTTTATGAAAATTATATTATTGTTATAGTCAAATAGTCATTCAATTATTCAGTTCATTTCATAATTTTTTTATAAAATTGTCACTAAAAGAGTTTAAAGAGGAATTAAATCAAAGAGGGATGATCAAATACAGGAAGGAACACTAAGAAACTAATAAATTTAAATATCCTGCCTCATTATAAAATAGTCTACATATAAATATTTTAATCATTATTGAAAAATGAGGTTCGATAACCATCACTCAAGGATCCTTTGTCACTATTCAACGATATGTTCTCTGTTAATAGAAACATGATAATTTAGTTTAAAGAAATCTCTTAAACAAATTAAGAAGGGATAGGGGATATAATATATTTTCTAATGATGAAGAAATATTATTATAGAGTATTTTATATCTCCATTAATAATTTTTTGTAAGTCCTCCTTAATTAGAAGTAATAAATTTACCTTTAAAATCTTTGAATTAAATCATTTCCTTACAACTAGTCACGCAATTCTAAAACATCTTTCTCAATAATCATTAAATGTTCCATGTCATTTATATAATGGTATGTTAATTTAATTTCACGACCATGTGGTTAGACTGACACCAAATTCAAAATAATAATATTATTATTATTATGATATAATTTAGTAGTTTAATTTAAAATGTGGAAATTAGACAGGATGTGAATCGACACCTGAGCACATATCATATACCTCACCCAGGGAAAAATACCATTTTGAAAACAACCCTGATATAGAAATATCCATATAATATAATTTTTAGGATATATTATTTTTAACATGTTCACCATAAATATTTATTTAGTACTAAATATTTATTTTTTGACAAAAGGTCTAAGTAATTAAAAATATTAAAAAATTTAACACAATGGTAAACACAATGTTCCTATTGTAAATGAACACTTAGAAAATTAATTTAAGGATTTATAACATATTTAAATTACCATATTACCCTTCTTTAGGGATTAATTTTTCCACACTCTAAAATGATCTATGTCGCAATCATGAAAAAATCTAGGCCACTAAAACAATTCATGATATTCTTTATCCTCTATCTAATCATCAAGAGTATCATATTTTTATAACTAATTTCCCTATACATATATATTATGGACTCTAATATATGACCCTTTTACTTATTGAAACAATATGGAATGTATCATAATATAATATAAGTAACTTTCACAAGTTATTGTATCTATGCTTGAATAAAACGCTGCATTGTTCTCCGCCATCTTCCATTCATCACACAATTCCCAAGAAACATTAAAATATATTTTCACCATGATGTATCAGTTACCAAATTACCATTAACTGGTGTATATATAATCTTAAATTAGAATCCTAGATGAAAACTTCCTAACACTATTCATATAGGTTTGATTAACTTGACAGGAATATAAATTTGAAATTATTTTAGCTATACATAACAACAAGTATTCTCCAAGAAGGTAATGTTAGCATAATTTCAAATAAGATAAAAAATACATAATATTAATTTTATTAGTGGAATAGTAACATTAATGAAGTCAAAAAATGTATACCCATTATACATGTCTTCTGTCACACCACTATGTAACCCATTCTATGACAACCCATATCTTTAATACATCTTAATTCATGTTTTATTAGACAAAAGAACCCATAATTCAAACCTAGAAGATATAAATACCATGTTCTTACTATTAAATAGATAAATAACATAATAACTAGAATTTAGGTTATAGCCACTTTATTAAAAACTCTTTAAATTCTCTCAAAATCCATTAATCTTCTAATATTAGAGGTGATAACCTGTGGATATACATAGGAAAGGTGTGAGTTATGGTGCTCGATAAGGGAATAAAAAATCATAGAATAAGTTAAAATAGTACATGTGAGTCAAGAGGCATAACTTTATGACATATAAAGCTGATAATCATAATCATGAACATTGAAGAATGGTGTAAGATAATAACATCAAGGCAACATAAAAAATGTTGAAACAACATAAAACATGACATAATAAGAATAATTCAAGGAAAAATTCCAATATATAATAACATAGTGTTCTTATGAAATCCCCACATGTACTATAAAAATAACATCTTGAGATAAAAACATTACCCAATTCATTAGAGTAAAATATTATTCTAAACATACCAGTCACATTTATAACATTTAGATGCATTATTATGCCACAAAGATCATACAATATAAGATCACACTTCATCATTTCTAATTCCTTAGTTAAGGATTGTTTTATTACATACATGGAAGTACCCAATCAATTATGTATAGTTAAATCTATGTGAATACCCTTGAATAAAAATGGGGATGGGTATTCACTACACAAATATTTGGCATGGAAAAGATGTAGGATAATTTCAAGAGTATAATGGGTGTACATAACCGTTCATTGTAGGATTTAATGATAATAAAATGCATTGTATAATTACATTTAAATCAAAATTAAAATATTGGAATGTGTAAAAATATGTTAAAACATCAAAAATTGAAAATAAAAATGCATAGTATAAAAAATATTACTTGAAATAAAAAGGAAGAGGAGAGGATCCCTTACCATGAGAGGGTGCTTCTAAAAGATTGAGAGGTGATTCTTATGATCTTAGGATCACCTTTTGTAAGATTTAAATAGGTATAAGGAGAGTAAATTCATTATAAATTAATTTTTAGTGAATATTAGTGGATGTTTAGGTGGGTATTTATAGAAAATGAGCGGGGATTGTATTATTAATTTATAAACATTGGTTTTGGACGTTATATGATAAAATAATCAAACCCACAATCTTACCATGGTTTTAAAAATGTTTTCTGTTGAATAGGAGTGGTTTTAAATATTTTATAATGCTAATAATTGAAAATATTCAAATAATACCATTGGTGATGTAGAAGGGAGTCATGTTTATAAATAATTTATTTTAAAACATTAAAATATAATATTAGTTTTGGTGGATTCAATAATGGTTTATAGATTTAATTAAATATCATAAAAAATAAATTATTATAAAATAGAAATATATATTTGGTCATGTATACCCTTTAATGAATTTATTACACAAATTTGTGTCCACTATGATGTCATAATATAGACTGTATTTTATACTGTATTTATTTTTACCCATAAAAATCATTTGTCTATAAAAATTATGAAAAATATACTATCAGAAAATTTCAACATTATGATTTCTGAAATAATTTTTTATTTTATCAAAATAATTTTTAAAATATTATAACTTTTACATTTAATTTTATATTCTAATTTATTGGAAAATATTAATTTTTGCAATATTAACCAGTTTCCAACCCTAAGAAAAATTACATTAGATTTCATAAAATTATATTATCCTTTATATAAAATTAAATATTATCTAATAATAATAATCTTATGATAATATAATTTATTGTATAAATTATTTAATTTAACAAAATAGTTTCTTTAATTGAATGTATATAATTCCCAAAATTACAATTTTTTCATTACAAAATCTAATTTTTATCAAATACATTATATAGTAATTGATAAAGTTATAATAAAAATGGATTAATATAATCACTAATTCATTAAAAATAAAATATAACAATTCATATTTCTATGTTTTGGATACATAACCCCTTATTACACCAATATATTCCATAATTGTAAGATGTGTGATGGTGGTTCTTCCTTGGGTTGGTTCGTCAAACATTGTTTCGGGGGAGATCGTGATAATATTGAACTTCTCTAGTAAATAGTTTCATTTGAGCCTTATTTGTTGAATTTCGTCCTAGACTTAGTAAAGGGAAATCCCAATGATTCCATATACTTTACAAGCTCTCAATAATGGACTTCATAGGATATGATTCTATAGATTAAGGATACAACTTCTTCTATCTATGGAAATAGAATTTATCATAATCCTAAAAATATGATAATCGTAACAATAATTATAAAATAGCTATACTATGGATGATTAAGATGATTAATTGTGTTTAAAATCCAATAGGCTATATCGACCTAAAATAACAAAAGTTTTTTATGCATTTTCTATAATGAAAATGGACATACTAAATCAAAAATGGAATCTCATTTATAATAGTTTGGGTCATTACATTGTTCACCCCTTCATAAAATATTCCCATTAAATTTAATTTTTTACTCTATAAAAATTGATATTACTTATGTGTCATTTCCCCTTTTAGTTCCCATGTTGCTTTATCAATCTTGTGGTTTCACAAAAAATATTTTACAAGGTGAGTTTTCTTATTTTATAGAAATTTGTCTCTATAATATAAGATATTCACCTACTTCTCCTCATATTAAAGATAATTATTCAAGGTTAACACCTTTGGATTTAATTCATATGAGGTGTATAATATATAATTTCTCAAGAAGGATATGCAACAAACATCATATACTAGAGATAAGTCAGGTGGGAGTGCTATTCTATAGGCCACCGCTCCGATGTGATCAAGGATCTTAAAGTTGATGGTGTATCTAGGAATAAGCTTTACCTTCTTCCAAAACATTATGAATTTCTTCCACTATGATATAAGAAGGAACACCTTATCACCAAACTCAAACTCTAGGTATCATCGATGATTTTGTATGTTGTTTATTTGTCTATTTTATTTTAAATTTTATATGATGTTGAATGGTTTGAACATTTTCTATAATGTATTGGACAAGATTAGGTTCCATAACCTTAATATTTATAGCAATATCCAATCATGTTGAGGTCTAAAACATATTCATACATAGATCTTCATAAGGTGCCATTTGAATGTTCGAATGGGAACCACTATTATATGATTATTCCAATAAAGGAATGTGTCGATGTCAAAATCCTTGGAAATCTGTTAAACATGATATTATAATATCCTCTAGATTTTGACTGGTTCTCTAAGACAGACCATCCATATAAGGGTGATAAACAGTACTAAAACACTGATCTGTATCCATTTTTTATTGATGGATTATCTAGAACCATGAGGGAAACCAAATATCAATATCATATACAATGGAGAGTAGTAATCCATTAATTCTTACCACCTTCCTTATGTATATATTAGTGAGTCGGTCAAGAGAGAAATATTACTTAATAACAAAGAATTGTGTAATCTTTGTAAGGTGATCGACTACCACTGAGATGAAATTGTTTCCTTTACATATACATTGGAGTAATATGATTGAATCCATGGTAATTTTCCCATTTACATACTATTATGTGTAATGGTTTCATCATACCCTTATAATTCTGTTGTTCGACCTTTATTTTATGGAATACCAAACATTTAGATAAATATTCTATAATTTCCCTCTACATGTGATCCCAACAGAATAATTTCTTCAAATCTATATAAAAATTAGTGATTCATAGATTAATATAGAATGATTATATATGAAATTAATCAATAAAAAACCTCCTTAGTTCTAGTTTTGATGGGAAACATATTTGAGTTCAAAACCTTATAACTCATTTTTAGAAAAGCTTCACACTAGAATATTCATTAAATTTTTTGTAACACTTCATCGTCTTTTTTCCACCTTAATACTTCCAATAAGATATGCCTAAGAAATTATTTTAGAGGTGTTGGATGAATATTCATTTATTATTCTCAATTATGTCCTTTGAATGTCCAAGAAGATTAGATCCCTTTCAATACTCAGCATGGATATGGTCTCAATATCCCTTCAAAAAAGAGCATCACCCCCTTTCTTTTCCTTCAAAATATGGTAATGGATTGAAAAATGAAATTCCTTTATCATATCTAACCACCTTAATTGTATCATATTTACCTCCTTTTATGTGAACGTATACTTGAGGCTTTTATGATATAAATATTTTTCACACTTTTCCCCATTGAGATAATGTCCCCAAATATTCATCATGAATATAACTAAATACAATTCTAGATTAGGGTTTGTTTAGTTATTCCCATGTATGTCTAACTACAATGAGGCATAGTCTATTAAATTTTCATCTTTCATGAGTAAATAACTTGAGTCCTTTTTGAATTCATTATTATAGATAAAAAATCATTCCCCACTAGTGGTTAAGGTTGAAATTTGTGCAATGATTATCCTCTTATTTAACTATTTAAATAACTTTTCACATTCATCATTCAAGAAAAATATCATCCCCATCAAAGTTCACTTCGTTAGAGGGGTTTAAAATGATGATATATTTGTCACAAATTGAAAATATTACCCAGCTAATCTAAGGAAACTATGGTTCTCCATCACATATGTTTGTATAGTACATCCTTTAATTGCCTCTATTTTTGAAGGATACATCAATATATCTTTACGAGTGATAACATTAAATAGTAATGTTACTTTCTCTTTAAGAAACTAACATTTACTATACTTTACATACAAATTTTACTTTTATAAGGTCTTTAGCACAACATTAAAATGCTTCTCATGTTCCTCTTTGATTTTGGAGTAGATAATAATATCATCTATAAAAACTATGAAGCATTTATCAAGGTAAAACCAAATGAATATTTTCTTTAATTCCAAGAAAATACCTATATAATTATTGATTCCAAATTGAATCTCTATTAAGTCATGGTTCCCATTTGTTATATGAGAATAAGTTTTGGAGATATCTTCCTTATTCACATTTACTTGATAATATCTTGATTGAAGATCCGCATTATGGAAGCATAGGGCTCCATATATCTAATCAATCCATTCATCATTATATTGTATAAGTTAATTTTTACATATCATGAGATTATTGAGATCATAATAATTGATACAAAATCACATTAACCCATTCCTCTTCTTGATGAAGTAGACCGACACACACCATGGTGAAGCACATGGGCATATAAACCCTTTATATAGATTCTCATATAGTTTCAACTTCAACTCCTAAAGTTCATCTACGAAACCTCTACATGGTTTCTTTAAAATTTTAAATTCTCTTGGTATAAGCTCGATTGAGAAATAAACCTCACAACTTGGAAAAAGACCATAAAATTCTTTAGTAAACACATTAGTTAATTTCTTTATAATGGGAATGTCTTCAAGAATGATCTTTTACTTAGCCTCAATTATTTAAGATAGATACTCTTACTTATAATAAAAAATTATCAATGCATGATATAGAGAAACCAAATGATATTTTTCCTCATTGTTTTAATTGTATATAATTAGAGGGTGACTTGAACTACAAATTGGTATTTCCTTATCCTAATTTTTTTGATTGATCTATATAAGGAAATCAAATCCATACCCAAAATAGAAATAAATTACACTAAAAAGAGTATGATAAGGTTTTATAAAAAATTAACCCCACAAATGCTGATAGAGGAGAAGTTATATACATGGGATGGAACATTTACACCATTTACCATTTTCACCCATAGCTCAACTTCCATGTTCTTCCATGGTGTTTGAATAGTTATACTAATTTTTCCTGACATGAATGAATTCAAAGAATTGAAATTGTAAAGTAAATTCAATATCCTTGAATTAATAACTTGGTTACCTATCAAAACATCATTTTCAAGATCTACCTTAGTAGTTGTGATGGGATAAGCTTTCCCTTTCATACTAGGCCTTGGAGATTATTGTAATTAATTATCAAAATAAACCCTTGTGTTAGTTCATTGATTCACATAATTTCGGTATTCCTTTCAGTTGAGATATTAGAAAAAAGGCTGAGGGTTTACTAGATAATTCCATTTTCTGTCACATTAGTGGGATTCTCCTATCTACATTCACTATTAAGGTTCTCTTCATTCCAGAACCTAACGTATTTCCTATTCACCTTCTGACAATTTCAAGGATTCTTATTCCCAATATTTTAACAAGTGGGATCTTGGAGTTTCTTGCCTGATAATATTAATCCATCTCACTACCTGAATTAAAATCCATTCTTCACTTCCTATCTATTATTCCATGGGACACATCAGAATTATGGATCTCCATTTCAACTTTTAAGGAACATCAGGCAATTGACTCATATATTTCAAAGTCATGAATCACTAAACCTTTCATTTACTCAAATGTTTCCCACCAAAGAATCGATCATCTTTAATTTTATGGTAAATGAAAAATTCTGATATATATCATACAATTATTTTTAATTTTTCCTCATACATCCTGATGGTTTTATCATCCCTTTTCCTGAGGTTAATGAAATCCCTCTATATTTTATTTTAGATAGTGTGTTGAAAATATTTATTGAAAAAAAATTCTGGAATTATTTCCAATCCATCACTTTGATCTTCTCCTTGGGATTTCTATTTTTTATTATCATCCCCCATTGATCAAATTATTTCTCTCCATGATAAATAGCTAGCACTAACTTATCTTTCTTTGATAATTGAATTATGGATAATATATTTTCAAAGGAGTTGATGAATTTTTTCATTGTAATGATTAGATGATCCATTGAATATTAGAGGAATTTTTCATATAAATGTATCAATTGAAACATTATATTTATTAAGAGATGTGAGTTTTCTTCCATGATTCATGTTTAAATTAAAGAAAAATGAGATAATTGTTGAAGAATTATCATGATGTTCCAGATTCCTACTCTTATATGGTTGGGAATCTCATTCAATAAATCATCACATTTCCCATCATATCGGTTTTTGACTTGGTTCCTCCTATTTCCATTCATTGACGTGGAAAAATTGAAAATTAGGGATGAACGTTTTCAAATTATTAAAAATTTAAAATAGAATCTTGTAAATTTTAAGGGATAACTTATCAAACGCATACATTCAATAACCTATGAATTTCTCTGCTCTAATAAAAGTTATCCAGGGTTAATTTTTTAATATAAAGATTTATATGAATTTTTTTACCCTCTTAATGGTTTATGAAGAGATTTTGAATTTACCAAATAATAACCCCCAAGAATTTAATGCCAAGTGTGCATTAAAGTGTTTTTTATGCACTAGGTGACGATTTATTTAGTTACCAATGCACCATTTTTAGGGTTATTGTCCATATATACAACTATTCTAGAGACACATCTACTTATAAAATCAATACAAGGGTTTTGAAGCTTGGAAACCACCTAACCTATACATTTCCATAATTTAAGGATATTTTCCTATGTATAGTATGATCCTTAAGGCTTTAACTATGGTTTTCTAATCATAATCTCCAAAAATAACTATATTTTATTTTAATACCAACTATTAAAACCAATATATTTAATACACCTTAATTCATAATCTATTACATAAAAACACATATAATAAAAAGCTAGAAGATAAAAATTCCTAGTGTATTTGGGTAATTATATAAATCACATAATAAATTTATGGTGGGATACCACAACATTATTTTGAAATCCTTAAATGATCTTAAAATGCATTGATCTTCTAGTACTTAATCGTACAACTTGGGGACATACATAAGAAAGGAGAGATCTATAAAGCCCATAAAGGGAATAAAAAAAATATTTGGATAAAGAAAAATAAGTACATGTGAGTCAAGAGGAAAACATGATTACATATAATGGTGAGAATAATAATCATGAACACCGAAGAATGATATAAGATGACAACATCAAGGAAACATAAGGAAGGTGGAAATAACATAAAACATGGAATCACACACATAATTCATGTCTAACCAACAATAAATTATAACATAGTGTTCTTAGGATAACCTCATGTGAACTAGAAATTAAATCTTATGAGATAACAAAATTAACCAATTAATTGGATGGTTATATAATTCTAGGCCCACACATCACATTCATAACATATAGATGCATTATTGAGCCACATTGACCATACAATATAATAATGAATTTCATATTTTTTAATTTTAGGGTTATGTAGTGTGGGATTACATACATGGAAGTCCCAAATCAATGATATATTGGTATATCATTGTGAAAACCCTAACCCGGAATTGGTATGGGTATCCACTAAATAAAGTTTTGGCATAGAAACATGAGAGGGTATTTTTTGTAGTATAATGAGAGAATAAAACGGTTCATGGAAGATTTTAATAGGTTTTAAAGGTGGTATCATTTTACATTTACATCATAAGGAGAGTAAATGGATGTTTAAAAAAACTCTACACTGTAAAAAATTGAAAATCAAAAGGCTTAGTACTAAGAAATTATTTTAAATAAAAAGGAAGAGAATAAGTTACCTTACCTTGGGATAGAAATTATAAAAGATTGATGGGATATACTAATAAATTGCGATAACATTGGGAGGTATTTTGATAGGGAGAGGGATTAAAAATTAATTCTCAATACATTTCGAGTAAAGATGGGTAGATGTTTGGGTGGGTATTTATAACCAATGAGAGCAAAATTCTTTATTAATTTATCAAATTCAGTTTTGGAATCTATATGATAAAATAATAATAATAATAATAATAAATTAATTGTTATTACCTATTATTTTTACTAAAGAGGAGTGGCTTTAAATACTTTAAAATTAAATGAACCAGATATATTTAAATAATACCATTAAATATTTTGAAGTGAGCCCTGCTCACAAATAATTGATTTTAAAATTTTAAAATATAATATAAGTTTTAAAGGATTCATTAAGAGTTTTTAAAAGTAATAAAATAACTTAAAAATACATTATTTTAAAGAAAAAATATATATTTGGTCTTGTATGAATTTTATGGTATTTATTACATTACTTTTTGACCGTTATAATTTCATAATACATACTATATATTTATATCGTATTTATGTTTTACCAAAAAATTCAAATAACATATAAAATTATGAAAAAAATTTAACGGATAATTTCAATGTGTTGATATTGGAAAAAAAAAATTTCTTATCCATTTTATTTTTATAAATAAGTTAATTTTCACTTTTAAGGAAAATCCTCATTTACTAGAAAATATTAGTATTTATAACATTAACCACATTATAACCCTTAAAAAATTACATTAAACATTAATGAATTATAATATAATTTATATTTAAATAATTATTATATAGTAAGAATATTTATAATAAAATATTATTTATTTAAAAAATTCTTTAACTTATCAAAATATTTTCTTAATTAAAACAATGTAACTTACAAAAATATAGTTTTGAATTATTCTTGTAAAAATATAAATTTTATCAAATACAATATATAATCTTGATAAAGTGTTAACAAAAAGGGATAAATATAATTATTATGCTATTAAAAATAAAATATTATTAGTCATATTAATATGGTCTTGATATATAAAACCTTATTATAGAAATGTAAGCCCTATGGTTAATGTGTGTGATGGGGGAACTTTCTTAGGATGGTTCAGCAGATAAGATTTGGGATGTGATCATGATAAGCTTGAACTTATACTATAAATGGTTTCTCTCATGATTTAGTGAATGAATCTCAACTTGGGATTTATTAAGGGAAAAATTTAAGTGATGGAATCTCTAGTATAAGGTATGATAAATGGTATTCATTGGGTATAATCCTACTCCTCAAGGCCATATCTTCTCCCATATGTGTCAAATGGAATTTATCATAACCCTTAATATATATTATTCTTAACAGTCACTATAAAACAACTATATTATGTATAGTAAATATTATTAATGGTATTTTAAATATGACAGGCTATATCATTCTGAAATAACCGATGTATGGCATGTGTTTTCTATAACTATAAGTCATTTTCTCAATCAAAAATGGAATTTCATTTAAAAAATTTTCGTCGTCATAGATTCCATGATTATAATAATCCTAAGAAACCCAAAATAATGTGCGTCCCTTAAATAAATAAATAATACATGTTACCATGATATTTATTTCTGAACCTAAAAATTACTTTGGAACTCCCTATTTATAAAAAATCATGATCATTCATGTTTGGTGTTTTTAAATATATTGATATCTAAAAAATTTGGATAAAAAATTATAAAATAACCTACTAATAAAAGATAAATATGAATCTTAGGAACATTATTTGGAACTACCTTTTTAATAATTACCTCAATCATTGATTAATCCACAAATATACCAAGTTAAAACACCCCAAACCCATGAAAAAAAACCTCTCCTATCAAAAATATTTTTTAACATCTTAATATAAAAATAAATAATGAAAAAAAGACCAAAGATATACATATATATAAAAATTTATCATCATTATAAATTTAATAAAACCAATCATTATCAATAAATACAATAACAATTTAATCAATGTAGAATTGAAACACCCAATAAATCAATCTTATGATCACTGTTGTAACTCACAACCCTATCTCACTCTAAAATAATGAAATAAGAGGGGTATTTGACCTTATACATACCTCCCCATATACCATAGTTTTCTAGATAGCATCAGGGATGTAGGGTGTTACTGTGGATGGACTATTCCCACATATTGAAGATTGACAATATAACAAATATAACCATAATATTAGTCATCCTGATAAGCTAGAATAAATGTCTATCATAGTACAATGCCAGTAATCAAATATAATTACCATAATATATCCATATTAATTCAATAAATTTCATACAAGTCATACATACATAAAAAATATCCCCCATGAGTAGATCATATACATTAAGATCCAAATATAAAAACAATATAAAATCTAGAGAAAACCAAAAAATTGGTTTCAATCCCTACCTCGATCCTATATCTTAACACTAAGATAACTATTTGAACTCAAAAATCAATAATAATAATTTCCTCTCTTATTAACCTTCAACAATAATGTTTTTATGGGTAACCATGGTGGCCCAGGAAAGGTATGAGAATGAATCAATATTCCACCATCAGTGGGATCCTAAAATATATCTTGTTTGAATAAGGTCCATGTTGATATTCCACAATAAAAAACTAGAATTATAAATAAATAAAACACTTTTGACCCTCATTTTTTAGGTTGACACTCAAAAAAGGCCATACCAACATCATCCAGTACCTGATGTTTCTGAACATTACCCATAACCAACAAGGGAATGCCAACCCACTGTAAAACATATCATAATAATATCATCATCATAAGTATTCATATTCATAGGTAATGGTTCCCCAACCTAAAACTACCTCATCAATATCCACACGTAGGTGGAATGGATCCTTGACTCAAAATTTTCTCATAAATATCCACACTGAAGGGGGAATGGAAACTTTCCCTAAAACCATATCTATCAATTCCACACATAAAAGTAATGGGAACTTTTCTCGATACCATCTTATCAAGATCCACACCAATGGGGGGAATGTGACTCCACCCTAGAGCCATCTCATCAATATCCACACCTAGGAGGAATATATATTACCCATAATTTACATACAATGTTATTACATCAAAATTGAATCATACTTTTTACAACATATAACAAAACCTTTATAGGACCTTATAGGTAGAGTGTCTTTAGAAACTGGGAAACAAAAATAACTAGTTCATAAATCATCTACATTGTCTCCCATTTATTTCATCATATCTAGAGTCCCTTTTTGGCATATCCTAATTAATACTCTTCTTCCTGACCTGGGGAAAAGAAAACATACAACAGGGTGAGCTCAAATTCTCATTAAGGGTAAACAAAAGAAATATTAATCATATCATTTTGATAAGAACGTACCATTTTGAAAATCTTAACCTACAAAAGAGATCATAATATCATAACATGGAATAAATCATGGAAATGAAATTTAATCCCAATAATAATAACATTAAACTTTATGGAATACACACATAATCATAGAGAATCATTTCTTAGTGGTCAAGACTCATTCCCAAGACTATCTTAGCGGACAAAGTCCATTTCTAAACCGAGTTCACTCCTCATTTCAGTCCTGTTTCACTGAACCGGATTAACCTTCCATTCTAGACATGTCTATCTCATGAGATATAAATCGTTACCTAATGCATTGGAGGGAGATATAGGTGCCACCCATCTCATAATGATACCATTCTAATGTGTACCACAGGATCATAAATCATAAATCATTGCATAACCCATGTAATAAAAATGGTATTCATAAACATCATGCATTCATAACATAATCCATATAAGATAAAAGGACATCATAAAAATAATTCCATCATAACGTAAACAAATCAATGTAAAAATAGGGATTGAAACAGAACCCCATATTATCTTAGATGTAAAATAATTTTGATAAAACACTTGAACTCCATTCTTGAGGAAAATATCCTTTCTACTTCAAATTTTTTTTCCTTTCTTAAAATGACATAAAATTTTAAACTAAAATAATTTGATTAAAAATAAACTTTAAAACTTGTAAAGGAAGCTTCATGGAAAAAATCCTTTCAGTCCATGTAATTTAAAAAAAACATTCTTCTCATACTTTGGCAAAAAAAGTCAAAAAACGCATCGTACTAAAAACGAAAAAAGATTCCTTTCATATCTTTTACTAAAAACTCACCAACGAGTAATATTTTATTTAAAAAATTGTATTAGGATAAAAATAATATTACATATTGAGGAAATATGGATTTGGATGATAAATTCACCCCAATAGATACCAAAGTATAAACAATCTCGGATAAAAATGAGATTGTCATATTTTCCCTTTCTTTAGGTCTGATATGCTTTGTACGTGTCCGAACCTCATGTATAATGATTTAAATAATATCATTGACTTATTAATGAATAATATTAATTTTGATGATAACATATATGTTCATATTCTTATCTTCTTATTATTAATATTTGATTGCTACTTGTTATTCGGGTGTTCATTGCTTTATCTTCTTATGCATGTCTTGTCGAATAAATTCTTATTATTATTTTTAGGTTATAGATACCTCATTTACATAATGGAATTAGTGTAAAATATATAATATTTATTCATTTTATACATTTATATAATCATTATTCAACGAAGATCATGTAGAACGATTCACATCAAATCGTGGAGGCGATAGGCCGTACGTACGCACGAGCGATGATATAGTTCCCATGATCGTGGAATTGTATAGAAGTGTATGTATAGTATTTCAGAATAAATATCACATTACAATAATCATATAGAGTTATTATATACACCATTATACCCATCTATGTAAGGTGGTGGTGGAAAACATATTACACCATGTCGTGGAGACGGTATTCCATACGTATACACGCGCAGTGATTTTGTTTTCATAGGATGGATATAAGGTGAAATAGGGTTTTTCATATTTATAATAACATATCATTATATGAGTGATTCTTATGTTATTACATCATAATGAATAAACTAAAGAATATGAAGTATAATAAGAAATAAATTTGAAAGAATTGATAACAGACATTACCTCTTCTTTGAAGCGCCTCCTCTTAATCTCCTCTTAGGGCACTAATGATGGTCTTTTAAGAAGACCAGTATAAGGGCCCGGCCTTATTACATACATAATCTTTAATTTAGTCAATATAACTCTTCCTTTTACATTGATTATCTTTTAATGTTTAGAGCTTTAGATAATTAAGACAAAACATTCAAAACATTACACATTGTTACATAGTGGATACCATAAAATCAGTTTCCATTTTTCTCAGAATATAAAACATTAAAACTTAAAACAAGACTCATTGACAATTCTTCAACATTTAACATGTATTCCTTCCTTGTATTACTCTTCCATTAACCTGTGAAAATCATTTAAAAACATTGTATGAGCACAATAGCTCAGTTAGGTATGAAAAAGAAGGAAAAATTACATTAGTCCATGAATACTCATAACGTATGAAAACATTTTCAAAAGACATGCTTTCCACCCATAAATACTTTTTGTAACATGAGATTTACACAAGATCCACACAAACATAAATATAATCATATAGGTATCTTAGGTCATTACTTACATAATCTTGTAACCATCTTGGCTACCTTAAAATTTGTAACCCTCACGGCTACCTTACTTTGTGTAACCATTGCAGTTACACATGGAGTAGCCATATGGCCGACCTCCAACTTACTCATACCCAATGCATTGGAGAGAAATATAGCTCCAAACCTTCATCATAAAAAATTCCCAATAACAAAAACATAATCACACAACATAAATAATAGCATAAAAACATTTCTTTTGAATCTTGTAAAACAGAATTTTAAAAGAGGATTTTAGAAGAAAAGTCCCTTATAAGCATCGTATACTTGAAGTGAGACTTAATAAAGTGGATTAAATATGTATATACTCTTTAAATACACATAATTAAACATAATATAAACATAACCCATCACACAAACAATTTAAATATCCCATAAATAATAAAATAGAAGGTTAACCCAAGGAATGGAAATCAGGTTAAGAATTCCCTTACCATAGGCTTGTCTTACTTAAATCTTGTTTAAAACTCCTGTATAATGGTTAAAAGAGTTTTTAATATTTTATAGAAACATGTTCATGTTTATAAAATCTTATATGGTCATTCAATAACCTCATTTCACCCCTTAATTGTTAGTATTTGTTTCCTTGCATTATTTCGGGTGAGTTCTTTTGTGATTTTCACGATCAGTTCATGATGAATCGTTCTTATTGATTGGAAGTGAAACTCCATAATTGGAAAGGAGTAGTATTTAAATATTTCAGGTACCATAATTTATACCATTTATTACTTTTATTCTTTATATGATAATGACTTATAAGTTAAAACATTAATGATGTTCGTTTAGATCATTTTAGTGGTTCTTTGATAATAACAACGTCATTTTGTCTTTTAAATTAGAACCATGAGTAAAAAAGACTTACAGAACCATATATGAGTCATAAAAAATATATTATAACCTGGTTCAACCATATAAATGGTTTCATGACCATACTTGAAAGAATTAATGGAAATTGAAAATACATCGTCCACAATGTCGGTAATTCGACACAAATGGACAATGTTTTTTGATTCTTTAAATAAGTGGAAGAGGAGAAGAATACTGATGAGTAATTTTCCATAGTCATGAAAACATAATGAATATACATGATTATGGAGATTTCATGCCTCTTTTATAAGAGGGGGTGAGGAAATAAGAAAAACCAATTATGAAATAAAAGAAAATCTTGAGAAATTTCTCATGAAAATTTGGCAGCCTAACGACGTCTCTTAAAATTTCATAAAAACAAGATTGATGAGAGGAATGGAATATCTCATCATTCATACAAAATATGGATATTAAGGGGGAATATTTAATGAAATATCCCAACAAGAGACAATGGGAATCGAAGAGAATAACATAAAATGAAAGAAAAGAGAGAAAATAAAAGAGGTTGTTTACCTCTTGATCTCTTCTCCTTGAGATCCTTCATAAAGGATTTGATTTTGGTCTTTTGGTGAGACCAGAAGCTCTAGGACGTGGGAAACAAGATTGGGGAGGTAATTTTTCAGAAATTAGACAATGCTCAAGGCTTGAGAGGTGTGGGAGGAAGAGGGGAGTGAGGGTGATTTTTATAGTGGAGGAGGGGAGGTATTTTAGATTATTTTAATCATTATTATAACATTTTTATCAAGATAATGATTAATCTCAAATAAAGTGGCCCTAAATAGTGATAATATCATGTGAGTTTGAAGAAATTGGCCATGCATCACTTATGATGTCATAAATAGTGCATTATTACTAATAAATTGATTATACGGTATTTTATCATATTTCACTATTCACTAAAAATTCAAGAGTTTTAGAAAAATACCAAAAATTTACCCCAACCATTTTTGACGTGTAGAATTAAAAAATGAACTCCATTTTTCAAAAATAATTTTCTAAAAATTATTAATTTAATTTCTAAATATGGTCACAGTTAATTCCAAAAATAACAATATTAAAGTGCAATTAGTTTTATGTGACATTGGAAAATTAATTAAGATCTCATTATCTAATTACCTTGGGAAAATAAAATAATAATATTTCTTACTATTCATGAGTTCATATTACTATTCATATTACTATTCATATTACTATTCATAATGGTATGTTACTATTCATGAAAAAAGAAAGTTTGTTTCATCTGACTCTAAATAACATACTAAACACAATTGTAGATGATAGTTTCTTGAAATTGAGAATATAGAAGTAGAAAATTTATGTTTTAAAGGCTACTTTAAAATATCTTTTTAAAACAAAGTTCCATGAATTTCTATTTATCTTATAAAAACATGGGATGTTACAACCAGGACCTCTAGGATGTTTCTAAGGAAGTGGATAAAAGAAATTGGCAGGGGTTGGCTGAGATTGAAGTCTCAAAGTAGTGTGAGGAGGAGAGGGAGTAGGTGCCCTTTTATAAGGCAGGAGAGAGGAACCTTAAGAAAAACATAAAATATTATTTTATTATAAAGTCATGTTCGGTTTTTAATATCTCCAAATTAATTAATTTCGATGCTAAGGTTAGAATGGGTCAAAATAATCTCATCAAATAGATTTTAGACGAGTTTAAGTTACTATTTTAACCTTATCATTTAGATTTAACTCTAAGTTAAATAATTTTACTTTTACCGCGTCTTCTTGTTTTCTTACACTATATGGTTAATAAACTTACTATAATAAGCCAAAATAACCTCAAGTTATTAATTATTAATATATATAACCTTATATACGTAATTTGGCAGAACCTTTGATTTTTAGGAATAAATTTACAATAAATAATATAATATTTGTTTTAAAAACTATTTTATGTCAATTTTGACACTATTTGGTAATTTATTTATTTGAAAATCATAAAAGCATGATTATTTATAAAAAATTTAATTACATAAATTCTAACATTCCATATTAACATATAAAATTAGTGTAATTCATAAAAAGTCTCACATTAAATTTATTTGGGTATTTATAATATCAATTCTGTTAATATTTCATTAATAAGGTAATTACTGCATCATCATTGTGTCATAAATAAAATAAAATATTTAATGTCTAAAATTTATAAATAAAATACCATTATATAGGAAATATTTTTATATTTCTAATGAATATTTATTTTCAAATTTATCTTATGTATAACCCTATATTAAAAATGTTTTAGTTATTAAACATTGTTTTTAACTCTTTTAACTCTTTTTTAAATAAAATAATAATAAGTGTCCTAATCTAACCCAAGTGAACCTAAAAGGTCATATTTTATTATTATGGTTGTTATTGGTCAAATAAAACTTATCCAATAGAATTAGGACATGTGTTAGGGTAATAATAATATCATTTTTGCCATTAATTACCCAATTTACTTTTAATCGTGGTAAATAAAAGTAAAAAAGTTACTATTCACCAAAAAATATTTTTATCTTATTAGACCACATTTTACTCCTTGATATTAACCGTGTCTCTCATATTTTCTAAATTCCACTCACAGAAGCGGTAAAATTATGTTTTATGTAATTTTCAAATTCTCTTAGGAGGTGGGTAAAGGACGGTGAAAAGTTCAATAATATTTTTATATATCTAAAATTATTATAAAATGACTCCAATGAATTACATTGAAATTCTATAGGTATTATGTATCAATTTTTACCTAAAATAAATTTAAATAAAATAAATAATAATTTAAATAAAGGTCGGTTTTTAAATAGTAACCTAGTGTTTTCACTATTCCTCAAAAAGTGAATGTTTTCAGAAAAATACAAAAAATTCACCCTAGGATAATTTAGATATTCCGAATCAAAAAATGAAGTCCATTTTGACATATAAAATATAAAAAATTGTGTATTACTTTTCATAATGGCTAGTTTATATAATATTTTAATAACATATCATTGTTTAGTAAAACTCACTATTTGGTAAAACACAAGCTATCGAGGAAGGTTGCTCTTACGTGTAATGAAAGCCAAGATAGTGTTGTTTGTAGTTAAAGATTTATTTATATAAAATTATACATAAAAACAAAATATTTCTCATAAAATCTCGGTTGTTACATTCTACCCCCCTTAAAATGAAATTCTCCCTAGAAATTCGTCACTTTGTAATAAACAGATGAGGATACTTCTCCCTAATCATGTCCTCAAGATACCATGTAGCTTCTTCTAATTGGTGGTTCTTCCATAAAACTTTCACCAAACGAGTGGTATTGTTCCATAGGACATTTGTTCTACGATCCAGAATCTCTATTGGTTGTTCTTCATTAGAAAGATCTTGCTGCAGCGGTACAACTTCTGAGCTGAGTATATGTGAAGGATTAGGTATGTACTTTCACATGAGAGATACATGGAACACATCATGAACTTGAGAGAGATTCGGTGGAAGAACCAATCGGTAAGCTACCTTCCCAACACAATCTAGTATTTCAAAAAGACCAATATACCTAGGGCACAACATGCCCTTATTTCCAAATATCATTACTCTCATCCAAGGAGATATTCACAAGAACACTTTATCACCTAATTCAAACTCTAGGTCATTTCATCGGTTGTCGGCATAACTTTTTTTTCGAATCTAAGCTGCTCTTATGTGTTGTTGGATAGATCATACCTTTTCTACCATCTCATCAACAAGATCAGGTCCTAATAGATTTCTTTCCCCAACTTCATCCCAGCAAGTTGGAGTTAAACATTACTTTCTATAGAGAGCTTCATAAGGAGCCATATGAATACTGGATTAAAAGCTATTATTATAAGAGAATTCCACTAAAGGTAAGTGTTGATCCCAACCACCTTTGAAATCCATAGAGCAAGCTCTTAACATATCTTATAGAGTTTGAATTGTTCTCTCAGACTGACCGTCTGTCTGAGGATGATAAGTAGTGCTGAAACTCAACTCTGTATCTAGAGTATGCTAATGACTTCGCCAAAACTTTGAGGTAAACCTCGGATCCCTATCAGATATAATGGAAAATGGTACTCCATGTAATCTTACCACTTCCTTCACATATATCCTTGAAAGATGATCCCGATAGAAATCTTCTCTAATAGCAATGAAGTGTGCCGAATTCATAAGATGATCACCTATAACCCAGATATCATTATTTCTTTTGGATGTTTTAGGAAGTCTAGTGACAAAGTACATAGTGATGTTTTCCCATTTCCATTCGGGTATGGGTAATGGTTGTAACATCCCCTTAGAATTCTGTCTCACAGCTTTAACTTGCTAACAAACCAAGATTCGAGAGACATATTCAGAAACATATCTTTTTATGTCATCCCACCAGAAGTACTCTTTCAGGTCCCTATACATTTCTGTGCTTCCAGGATGAATAGAGAATGAAGAACTATGAGCCTCATCCAGTAGCTCCTTCTTTAATTCTGGGAAGGTAGGAACACAAACCTGATTCTGGAACCTTATTATCCCATCACAATCAAGGTTGAATTCAGAAACATTGCTCATATTTTTTTGTAACTCTACATCTTCTTTCTATGCCTATTTAATCTTCACATGTATATATGGTTGAACATTCATTTGAGAAATAAATGATTTTTCCCTTTCTGTTATAATCCCAAGATCCATCCTTTGTAAATCCATAAATATTGGATCTTTTGTGATCCTCATCATGGAAAATTTAGCATGGTCTTGTCGACTTAATTCTTCTGCCACCTTGTTTGCTTTCCCAGGGTGGTAATGAATTGAGAAGTCGTAATCCTTAATCAGCTACAACCATCTTCATTGGTGCATATTCAGCTCCTTTTGTGTGAAAACATACATTAAACTTTTATGATCAGTATAGATATCACACATTTCACCATAAAGATAATGCCTCCAAATATTTAATGAAAAGTGATTACCGCAGCTAACTCCAAATCATGAGTTGGGTAATTTTGCTCATTAATTTTCAACTGTCATGAGGCATAAGCTATCACCATATCAGTTTTCATGAGAACACACCCCAATACCTTCTTGGATGCATCACTGTAGATCACAAACCTTTCTCCACTACAAGGCAGTATCAGCACAGGTGCACTAGATAACCTTATTTTAAACTCCTTTAAATTCTCTTCACATTCCTCCGTCCAAACAAAATTAACTCCTTTTTGAGTCAACCTAGTGAGTGGATTAGATAATAGTGAAAAATATTTCCCAAAATGTCGATAATATCTAGCCGAACCAAGAAAACTTTGGATCTCAGTTACTTTTGTTGGTCTTGACCATCTTTTGATAACCTCTGTTTTTGCTGGATCCACAGATATCCCCTCTTTTGAGATTATATGACCCAAAAATGAAACTTTTTAATCCAAAATTTAACTTGGAAAATTTGGAATAAAGCTTCTCCTTTCTCAGTGTCTTCAATACAATTCTCAAGTGATCTTCATGTTCTTCCAGTCTCTTTAAATAGACAAGAATATTATCTATAAAGACTACCAAAAAATGATCCAGATAGTCTCTAAAGACTCTATTCATTAGATCTGTGAAGATAGTAGGGGAATTACTAAGACCAAATGGCATCACTATAAATTCATAGTGTTCATACCTTGTACGAAATAATGTCTCTGGTATATCCTCCCTTTTGACCCTTAATTGATGATACCCTGAACGAAGATCAATCTTGGAAAAGTATTGAGCTCCGCGTAGTTGGTCAAATTAGTCATCAATATGTGGGAGATGATATTTGTTCTTGATAGTGATCTTGTTAAGTTCTTGATAATCAATACAGAGTCTCATTGATCCATCTTCCTTCTTAAAAAACTGAACAGGTGCTCCCCAAGGTGATGCACTAGGGCATATGAATACCTTATCAAGAATCTCTTGGAGTTTCTTCTTCAATTCCTTCAACTCAATTGGGGCCATTCTATAAGGTGTCATTGAAATAGTAAAACCACCTGGTACAATTTCTATTGAAAACTCAACTACACAATTTAGGGGAAGACCCAGAAATTCCTCTATAATGACATCATTAAACTCCCGTACAATGGGAATATTCTTAATCATGAGTTTCTCTCCATCCATTTGAGATAAATAACCTTCATTAAGTGGATTCAAGACCCATAAGATGGAAGAAATTTCCACTGGAAGGTTATGTTCATCCTTGCATCGATAGACAATCATAAATGCACCTGGAATATGAAATGTGACTCCCTTATTTGGAAATTGATATGATCTCCATATAAATAAATCCAATCCATGCCAAGAATCACATCAAATTACACTATAGAAAGGATCACAAGATTTCCTAGAAGCACTTTCCCACAAACTTCAATCGAAGAAGAATTATAAAATTTTGATGCGACTGTTGTTCCCTTAGGGGTTGTAACAGCTAACTCAACATCTAATTGTTGAGTTAATACGTTGATACCCTTAGAAAATTCATTATAAATAAAAGAATGGGAGGATCCAGAATCAAATAAAACATTTGCTACTTTAGAGTGGATGGTAAGTGCACCTTTCACCACTTCGTTATCGTACTCCACATCGATGATAGAAATTTTATGTGACATTCCTTTGTCATTATCCTTAAGAGTTTGTTGACGTCTATCATCATAAACAACCCTTGGATTAGGGAATTGATTAGCATAATGCCCCATTTCCTTGCACTTTTAACATTGAAGTGTAGGAGGTGCACTCTGTGTAGCCTTCTATTTGTTCACATCAATAGACATCTTCTTCCAATCATTGCGGTATTCAAATGCCTGGCGACCTTCTTTTCCACATTTGAAAATTTTAATTGTCCCTTTAAGACAACTCCTTCCATGTTTCTTTCCACATGTTGAGCACAAGGGAAAACTAATCTTCTACTTAGTGTGCTCTTTAGATTTTCCTTTGAATTCCATTTTCCTCTTCTTATCAAATGCATATGACTGATGGGTTACTCCAATCTCCATCTCAACCTTGAGAGCACATCGAAATATTTCATTATAGTTATTAAAGTCATTTATGTCTAACACCCTATGAAGACTTGGTTTTAAGCCACTAAAGAATCGATCGATTTTACTCTCATGTTGGATAATAATTATAGAAGTGTACCTTGCAAGACTTGTAAAATTTGCTTCGTAGGTACCAACAGATTCATCATCCTTTTGCTTCAGTTCAAGAAACTCCTTCTCCATCTTTGTTCGAAGAATACGAGGGAAGTACTTATTGACAAATAGGTTCGTGAACTCGTCCCACTCCATGGACTCAATTTCATCTCTTGGACTCGTATTCTTGATAAGATTCCACCATTGATCAGCATCACCTTCCAAATGATATAATCCTAAGATGACATTATCATGTTTAGAACATTGAAGAACTGAAAATATCTTTTCAGTAGTACTGATCCATTGTTCAGCAACTAATGGATCAGTAGACCCGCTGAATGAGGGTGGGCGCTACCTCATGAAGGATTCAACAGAATGTTTCTCCTTCCATTGGTCATTTAGAAGTCCTGCATGATTCATAGCTTGAGAAATTTGTGTGAGCATGGCTATAAGATTTTTCATTCCAGCTCACATAACATTTGGTTTCTCAGGGGGACACTCATTGCATTTCCCATCGCATTCAGCATTAACACGGTTCTTTTGGGTTCCAGCCATTGACTAAAACCAATAAGAATAGTGTGAGAAACACTAATCATAATAGGAAAACCACATAATCAAAAATAAAATTTCATGATTAAGGTCTTATCATAGGTTATGCGTGGCCATTTCTAAAACAGAAATACTGTTTTCTATGCTTAGACTTGTCCTTATGGTTCTTACAAAGGCTTTCACATCCTAGTTTCCAAATGTTGACTATACCTTTCCTCTGATACCAACTATAATGACCCATACTTTCCATACTAGGTTATTACTTCAAAATTTATGAATACTTATTACAACATATAATAAAACCGTGATAGGACCGTATCGGTATAGTGTCTTTAGAAATTGGGAAACATAAAAAACTAGTTCATAAATCATTTACATTGTCTCCCATTTATTGCATCATATCTAGAGTCCCTTTTTCGAATATCCTAATTAATACACTTATTCCTAACCCGGGGAAAATAAAACATACAACAGGGTGCTCTCAAATGCTCTGTAAGGGTAAACAAAAGAAATATTAATCATATCATATTCATAAGAACATAACATTTTGAAAATCTTAACCTGCAAAAGAGATCATAATATCATAAAATGGAATAAATCAGGGTAGTGAAATGTAATCCCAATAATGATAACATGAAATTTTTTTGCATACACACCTAATAATAGAGAATCATTTCTTAGTGGTCAAGACTCATTGCCAAGACTATCTTGGTAGACAAAGTCCATTTCTGAACCGAGTTCACTCCTCATTTCAGTCCTATTTCACTAAACCGGATTAACCGACCGTTCCAGCCATGTCTATCTCATGAGATATAAATATTTACCCAATTCATTGGAGGTAGATATTGGTCCCACAAATCACATAATGATACCATTCTTATGTGTGCCACAAGATCATAAATCATACATCATAGCACAACCCATGTAATAAAAATGGGATTCTTAAACATCATGTCGTCATAACATAATCCATATAAGATAAAAGGATATTGTAAAAATAATTCCATCATAATGTAAAAAAAATCAATCTAAAAATAGGGATAGATATAGAACCCCATATTACCTTAGATGGAAAACTGTAACACCCTGAGCTTCCATGATACGCTTCTCTTTCAATAATGGAATAGCTTGCATTGTACGCAAGTTCGATATTCTAACACACCACGACCAATAAAAATAGCCATTATGAATAGTAATAGCCACTTTTTGAAATTATATAAATTTTATATTTCAAATTTTTCTTCATTTTTGGATTCATAATATCGAAATTAGCCTAAGATGAATTTTTTTTAATTTTCTGAGAACTTCCAATTTTCTATGAATAGAGAAATACTTTAAAACAACTTTTTTAATGAAAATAATTTATAGTGATAAATTATAATATTGAGTGGTTTTAAAGTATAACTAGAATATATTTTTACTATTTTATCCAATGGTTGTCATTAGAATTAATTTCACTTTGAAATTGGACATAAACAATTGTCAATCTTTTGATATATATTGTTTCTTAAAAAACGCTATTTGTTGTGACAATGAGAATTAATTATAAAATTAATTAATGAAACTTATATTTTTGGAATTTCTAAAAATATACATCATTTTTGAATTTGGAATATCAATTATAGCTTCAGGTGAAATTTTGGCATTGTTCCGATAAACTTCAATTTTTGATGAATAGTGAAACCACTAAGTGGTAGTTAAAAAACTAATTTTTCGTTTAAATGAAACATTACCACTTCTATGTTTTGATTTTCTAAAATCCAACATACATGGTTGTCATTATGAATTAAAATGCGGTTCAATGGGATTAAAATAATTTTTTTGGTGAATAGTAACTTTTATGTTTAATTAATCGCGATTAAAGGTAATTAGTGAAATTTAAGGTTAAAATGATATTATAAAAATATTAAAATACATATAAAATTGTCCTACACTTATTGGATGAGTCATGGCAGACCCATAAAATCCATGGGGAAACTTGGGGACCTCGTGGAGCCACTTGGGTAAAAAATTGACATTAAAAACTTTTTATTTAATGTTAAAATAAAAATGTCACAAACATGAGTTGTTTTACTAAAAAAAAATTTAAATGGGTTTATACAAGTAATATATTTTACTATAAATATTAATTAGAAAGAGAAAAATATTTACTACATCATTCTATTTGTTTTATAATTTTTAGACATTAAATAAATTAAATTATTTATGACACCATGATGATGCAGTGATTACCTCATTAATTAACAATTTAAATAAAATGAAAAGATAATGTAAAATCTAAAACATACACTTGTCCAAAACCTATTGGATGAGTATATTTCGAACCCATATCATCTTATCCCCAAAATATATAAGTGTGGTACCTTTAAAATCCGAAAATCATTATATAATAAAGTAACATTTCATGACTTTCCAAGAGTGCCCCTCCTCTCCTCTTATAAAAGGCCCCCACCACTACCACCTTATTCACTCCATCAATGCCTTTTGGCTCGGCCATCCTCTGCCCAAATACTCTCTAAAATTCCCTCTCTTACTCCCATAAGCCTCACTTTGGGCATAATTCGTACCATGGAAGCCTTTGGCTCAAATCAAAAAAGAGTTACTGATTTAAAGGTAATGTCTACTCTTATGTTATTTTGTTTTATTTTTCTTCTACAACCCTTTAAAATCTTTTTATTCCTTTCTATTGTAACAACACCAGTATATTCAATATACTAGGATGTTTTTATGTGATGGATTTGATTTAAACTTACACACACCTTTGTCAAATGGTTAAAGAACATACTGTTTCTGTGGGTGGTGAATTACTGCCTCACGAAACAATGATTGTTCAATCATCTTTTAACACCTCTCATGGTGGCCATTATGATGAAATTTTTTTTTATATATGATATATATTATGTTTATGTTTTAATTATGCTTATTTATTTTTCATTTACGACATACCTTTATGATTTCCATTATGGGTAAATGCGATAATTTCATTTTAGGAAGTGCGGACTACCGCCCCCTTAAAGTGATTTGAATCATTAATGCCATATGTGGGATGTATAAAGGATGGAGTAAATGATATTATATATGATATTATACTGGAATTATAATATACCTTTATATCATTATGATTTCATTCCATTAAATACGAAATAGAAATGAAAGTAGCGTTCATGCATACGTACGGCTTACCGTCTCCATGAACGGTGCATTTCATTTCTTACCTCCCAATGTTCTGTAATATTATAAATGAATGTATATAATGGATATATGTACTATATATGATATCTACATCATGAATATAATTCTGGATTTAATGGATATTTTACCACATGAACAACTTGTAATTATAAGAAGTTTATTTTTGACTCGAGTACCAAAGATCGACAAAACGACCGTTATTAACTTAAATGACTACATAATTTTTGTAACATTGTAATAAGTGATATAAAAGGGATAATGAATTTTAAATAGGTTCTTAAGAAAGTAGAGATTAACTATAGTTTATTATTTAGGAGATTAAAGAACGGTCGAGTGAAGTCAGACACGAGGTAAGGGAAATTCGTAACCCGATTTCCGTTCTTTGGGTTAATCTCCTACATTCAAATTAGGTCATGATATTATTATGTTATATCTTGTATTTTTACATTATGTATGTGTAATTATAGTGAATATACATAATAGATCTATTTTATTTAAAAAGATGATCTTTGTAAGGGACTTCGTCTCAATCTCTTTTCATTGAGACATATTTTATTTTATACAAAACATTATTTTATACGGTGTATAAACCCCTTTGACTTTTACGTTTATTCAAAAGGAATTTTTTATACGAAGACTTTTACTAAACGACAAAAAGGAATGTTTTTTTGTCGTACGTATGCGGCGACAACTACTTCTCCGCCACCGTGACCATTATTTGAGTTTCGGCTTCCTCTACAAGCCATAACTTTTTTTAAATGAAAAATAAATACAAAGTTTTAATTTTATTTTATTTTGGTATTAAAAATGGTTTTGAAAGTGTTTTTTATTATATCAATGTGTTGTATTGATATCTTGTGATTGAAATGTGGAAATGTTATGTTTCCTTTATGCATGTATTATGTGATACGATTATGTTATGGTATATGATATGTTTAAACCTGTTCATATGAGGATTGCATTGGACTTAATAAGTGACGGGTGGAGACCGATATAGTTCCTCAATGCATCGGTAGGTCGCATGAGACAAACTAGTGTCCTGGCACGAGGCCTTGACAAAATCTTATTTGTAGTCTTGGAACGAGGGCTTGGATACCTGGTTATGATAGTCTGGCATTATGTATTCCATCATTATGAAAGTGGTTATTGATATTTCATGTGATTATTCGACCAGTAGAATATCCATGTGAATAAGTAAATGGAATTATTTCATTTTAATATTGCCATATTATGCTGAAGTTCATGTTTAAAAGGATTTTCTTTAAATATACATTGCCTTAAATGTTAATGTGTATTTATGAACGCTTCTGCTATATTGTTATCCTTACTGAGAATCTGAGTTCAACCCTTTCAATGTTTTAATTTTCCCAGGATGTGAAGAAGTATATTATGAATGACCTGTAGGGATAGTATGAGGGGATATGAAGACAAGATGTTGTTGTAGTTTTGTTTTACATTATGATGTAATGTAAGACGTATGAATGTATCTAGTGTTTCCAAGACTACTAAACTAATTGGTCTTTCGAGACTTGATCTGTTGTGATCATGCCAATGTTACGCAATAATTCACCGACTCTGGGTAACTAGGGTCAGGGCGTTATAGTTGGTATCAGAGGCAGTTTAGTACTAACCTTGGAAACTAGATTTAGGTAAACTCTGATTAGATCACATAGCCCAAAGATAGATTTTGAGGATTAGTATAGAAGAACTTTCTAGAATTTTGGTATTATAGAGATTTTGTGACTTTTACGAGCAATACATCATTGTCTGGATACGAGCAGGTAGAGACGGCTCTGGCACAGATGTACCTAGGGGTAAAACCCGAAAACACCGCTTTGAGCTAGACTCAAACATGAACTGGTGCACGACAACGGGCCTTGTTGCACTCTTGGTTACGACACTCCCAGGGGATATGCTTAGGATAATTCTCATTTTCTTTACAAACCATTATGAAGGGTTTGTGAGTATATAATTTCTCAAAGAATTTTTTTTTATGATTATAGTTCAATTTATGATAAGTGTTTTACAAGTATGTAATTTTGTATTTCGATTCATAAACTAATCTAGTTTATGCCATTGTTTAGAAATGTTTCCTAGTAGGAGGAATGGAACTGTATCAATGCATGCACTCCATATAGGGATTACCCTCTAGCTCAAGATAATTATTATGGAGTTGGTGATACAACTGGTGATAATCAACTTATTACCATACAAGGAAAACTCACTCAGGTTATGAGTAATAACCTTACTCGTATGGAGCACACTGATCTGCAACGTGGAGGATCAATGTTAGACCGTTTAATGAGGCAACAACCACCAAAATTTAATGGGGGTACAAATCCCTTAGTAGCTGAGAAATGGATAAATTCCATTGGGAAAATATTCCATGCCATGGGGAGTAGCGAAAGGGAGAAAGTTGTCATGGCATTTTACTGCCTCACTGGAAATGTCGATCAATGGTGGTCGCTGATTCAAAACACAAAGGAAGATGAAGAAGTATCAAGTATGTAACGGATGGAGTTTAAGGAAATTTTCTTAGAAAAATACTTTCCTCATAACCATCGAGCAGATATGGAAATGCAATTTCTGATTCTGAAACAAAAGGAGGATGAGAATGTCACAAAGTATGAGGCCAACTTTACAAGGTTAGCGATGTATGCTGAAGATTATATATGTAACCCAAGAAGTAAGATTGATCATTTCTTTGATGGGTTAAAACCATTTCTCTATCAAGCTTTAGTATCACAATCCTTCTCATCGTACGAAGATATTGTCTCTTGTGCTATCAAGACAGAAAAGGAATTCCTTAAGTCATATGACAACAAAGTAAAGCAAGAGAAGAAGAGAATTGTGGAACAAGAGACAAATAAAGGGAAAAAGGTAAAGAAGTATTTTCCATTATGTGATAATTGTGGGAAGAATCACCCCAGTACTTGCCTAAAGGGAATGGGAGTTTGTTAGAAATGTGGAGAAAAAGGTCACCAGGCTCGTGATTGCAAGGGAAAGACAGAGTCTATCAATGTTGAATGATACAATTGTAGGGAAATGGGGAATTATGGAAATGAATTTCCTAAACGTCAGGGAAACTTACCTCAGAAAAGGCCAAGGGATCAAGGCCAATCGTATGCTATTACTACAGCTGAAGTGGAATAATTAATGTATTGGTGATTTTGGTCTCAAGGATTATATTCTGGTTATAAGAATAATGTGATATATTTAAAGATTATACCACATTACTTGTTGTTTTCATTAAGGTTTTAATATGATGAAGGTAATCATATTTTTAGTATGCGACAATAAGAGAATCTTTACTTTGTTTGGGGAATCTGATGTTACAATTGATTTTGGAATTTAGAGACCTTTTAGAGAAAGTCTGGCAGAGGTATTTTGGATAACTATAAAGGTTGGAATGGATTAAGTTGAACCTTGGATAGTATTTTTTAAGTTTAAAACATTTATGAAGATTATTTTTGGAATATTATAATACTATAGTTTTAGGAAAAGGACAACCTAAAGGTTGGGGGATAACCCGTCGTGTCAGACAAAGCTACAGGAATCAAACCCTCAACCATAGTGTGACAGGCCTTTATTACCTACAACTGGACTACATGAAGTCCCAGGTTATTACAAAATAGTTTTCCTAATCTAAATGGTATGTGTTAATATTTAGAACCTTATACAATTAAGATAAATAGAATATTTTTGAGTTCTGTTATCATTTGAAGTGAAAGATGGGTTTTTGGTAAAAATTAATTAAAGAATGAAAGTCTACATGATAGGTAATTATATTTCCTTACGTTCATAGTAAATCTCTTAAATAAATTCCTCAACTTTATGAAAGGTAACTTAAAACAAAAATGTTGTCGGTTAAATTTTCCAACTGGGGATTCAATGACCGTTTAACCAATCACAAGTTTGTAATTTTCTTGTGGTTAACTTTCTCCTAATCTTGTTTTCTACAACTCTCCATCAGACCTTGATGGTTTTTTTCCTCCATATCCATATTTTTATAGAATCCTAGTATGGGCTATCTCGGGTGACCTTTGTACTTCTCTTTATTTCTTTTTAAGTTATATTTTTATTAACCCTATTTTTTATGTGGGTTTTCCACAAAGGTATTTTCTATTTTCAACCTTTTATATTCAAAGAAAATTTTCAAATTGTGAGTACACAATTTATTGAAGGAGGGGAGATTGTAACACCCTGAGCTTCTACGATACACTTCTCTTTAAATAATGCAATATCTTGCATTGTACGCAAGTTTGAGATTCTAACACACTGCGACCAATCAAAATAGCCATTATGAATAGTAATACCCACTTTTTGAAATTATATAAATTTTATATATCAAAATGGACTTCATTTTTGGATTCAGAATATCGAAATTAGCCTAAGTTGATTTTTTTGTAATTTTCTGAGAACTTCCAATTTTCTATGAATAGAGAAAATACATAAAAACAACGTTTTTAATAAAAAAAATTATAGTGATAAATTATACTATTAAGTGGTTTTAAAGTATAATTATAATATATTTTTACCATTTTAATCAATGGTGGTCATTAGAATTAATTTCACTTTGAAATTGGACATAAACAATTGTCAATCTTTTGATATATATTGTTTCTTAAAAAATGCTATTTGTTGTGACAGCGGGAATTAATTATAAAATTAATTAATGAAACTTATATGTTTGTAATTTTTTAAAATAGGCATTATTTTTGAATTCGGAATATCTATTATATCTTAGGGTGAAATTTTGGCATTGTTCTGAAAAACATCAATTTTTGATGAATAGTGAAACCACTAAGTGGTAGTTAAAAAACTAATTTTTCATTTAAATGAAACATTACCACATATATGATTTTATTTTCAAAAATATTACATACATTGATTTTCATTAGGAAGTAAAATGTGGTTCAATGGGATTAAAATAATTTTTTTGGTGAATAGTAACTTTTACGTTTAATTAATCGCGATTAAAGGTAATTAGTGAAATTTAATGTAAAAATGATATTATAGAAGTATGAAAATACCTTTACACTTGTCCTAAACTTATTGGATGAGTCATGTAAGACCATGAAAATCCATGGGTCAACTTGGGGACCCCATGGAGCCACTTGGGTAAGAAAATGACATTAAAAACTTTTTATTTAATGTTATAATAAAAATGTCACAAACAGGAGTTGTTTTACTAAAAAAAAATTAAATGGGGTTATACAAGTAATATTTTTTACTATATATATTAATTAGAAAGATAAAGAGATTTACTACATCATTATATTTGTTTTATAATTTTTATACATTAAATAAATTAAATTATTTATGACACCATGATGATGCAACGATTACCTCAATAATTAACTATTTAAATAAAATGAAAAGATAATGTAACATCTAAGTCTTAAACTAGTCAAAAACCTATTGGATGAGTATATTTAGAAACATTATCACCTTATCCTAGAAATATATATGCTTTGGGCCTTTAAAATCAGAAACTCATTACATAATAAAGTAACATTTCATGACTTTCCAAGAGTGCCCCTCCTCTCCTATTATAAATGTCCCCCACCACTACCACCTTATTCACACATTCAAAGCCTTTTGGATCGGCCAACCTCTGCCCCAATACTCTCTAAAATTTCCTCTCATACTCCTAGAAGCCTCAATTTGGGAATAAAGTCTTCCCAAGGAAGCCTTTGGCTCAAATTAAAAAATAGTTACCCGATTTTAAGGTAATGTCTTCTCTTATGTTATTTTTTTTTATTTTGATTATCCAACCCCTTAAACTCATTTTATTCCTTTATTTTGTAACAAAAACAGTATCTTAAATATACTAGGATGTTGTTATGTGAAGGATTTGATTTAAAATTAGACACATATTCATCAAATGGGTAAGGAACATACTGTTTCTGTGGGTGGAGAATTACTAACTCACGAAACAATGATTGTTCAATCTTCTTTTATCACCTCTCATGGTGGCCATTATGATGACACTATTTTTTATATATGATATATATTATTTTTATTTATTCCTAATTCTTATTAATTTTTCATTTATGGAAAACCATTATGATTTCCATTATGGGTAAATGCGATAATTTCATTTTAAGAAGTGCGGACAACCGCCCCCTCAATGTGATTTGAATCGTTAATGTCATATATGGGATGTATAAAAGATGGAGTAAATGATATTATATATGATATTATACTGGAATTATAATATACCTTTATATCATTATTATTTCATTCCATTAAATACTAAATATAAATGAAAGTAGCGTTCATGTGTACGTACGGCTCACCGTCTCCATGAACGGTGCATTTCATTTCTTACCTCTAAATGTAATGTAATATTATAAATGAATGTATATAATGGATATTTATAATATATATGATATCTAAATCATGAATATAATTCTGTATATAATGGATATTTTACCACATGAACAACTTGTAATTATAAGAAGTTTATTTTTTACTTGAGTACCAAAGATCGACAAAACGACTGTTATTAACTTAAATGACTACATAATTTTCGTAACATTGTAATAAGTGATGTAAAAGGGATAATGAACTTGAAAAAGGTTCTTAATAACTTATAGATTAACTATAGTTTATTATTCAGGAGATTAAAAACGGTCGAGTGAAGTCGGACACGAGGTAAGGGAACTTCTTAACCCGATTTCCATTCTTTGGGTTAATCTCCTACTTTCAAATTAGGTCATGATATTATTATGTTCTATCTTGTATTTTTTCTTTCTTTATGTGTACATATATTGAATATACATAATAGAACTATTTTATTTAAAAATATGATCTTTGTAAGGGACTTCATCTCAATATCCTTTCATTGAAACATATTTTATTTTATACACAACTTTCTTTTATACGGTGTATAAACCCCTTTGACTTTTACGTTTATTCAAAAAAAATATTTTTTATATGAAAAAATTTACTAAACAAAAAAAGGGAATGTTTTTTTCTCGTACGTATTCGGAGACAACAACTTCTCCGCTGTTGTGACCATTATTTGAGTTTCGAATTCCTCTATAAACCATAACTTTTTTTAAATGAAAAATAAATACAAAGTTTTAATTTTATTTTATTTTGGTATTGAAAATGGTTTTGAATTTATTTTTTTATTATATCAGTCTGTTGTATTGATATCTTGTGATTGAAATGTGGAAATGTTATGTTTCCTTCATGCATGTTTTATGTGATACAATTATGTTATGGTTTATGATATGTTTAAACATGTTCATATGGGGAATGAATTGGGCTTAATAAGTGACGGGTGGAGCCTGCTATAGCTCCTCGATGCATCGGCAGGTCTCATGAGACAAACTAGTGTCTTGGTACGAGGCCTTGACAAAATCATATTTGTAGTCTTGGAACGAGGCCTTGGCTACATGGTTATGATAGTCTGGCATTATGAATTCCATCATTATGAAAGTGGTTATTGATATTGAATTTGATTATTAGACCAGTAGAATATCCATGTGAATAAGTAAATGGCATTATTTCATTTTACTTTTGCCATATTATGCTGAAGTTCATGTTTAAAAGGTTTTTCTTTAGTTATAAATTGCCTTAAATGTTTATGTTTATTTATGAAAGCTTCTGCTATATTGTTCTCCTTACTGAGCATCTGAGCTCACCCCTTTCAATGTTTTAATTTTTCCAGGATGTGAAGAAGTATATTATGAATGACCTGCAGTGATAGTATGAGGGGATATGAAGACAAGATGTTGTTATAGTTTTGTTTTACTTTATGATGTAATGTAAGACTTATGAATGTATCTAGTGTTTCCATGACTACTAAGCTAATCGGACATTCAAGACTTGATCTTTTGTGATCATGCCAATGTTACGCAATAATGCACCGACTCTGGGTAACTGGGGTCGGGCCGTTACAATTTTTTTTTGATAAAACACTTGAACTCCATTTTTGAGTAAAATATCCTTTCTAATTCAAAAACATTTTTCCTTTCATAAAATGTAATACAATTTTAAACTAAAAGAAGTTGATTAAAAATAAACTTGAAAACCTGTAAAGTAAGCTTCATGGAAAAAATCCATTCAGGCTGTATAAGTTAAAAAATCATTCTTCTCGTACTTTGGCCGAAAAAGTCAAAAAGTACCTCGTACTAAAAACGCCAAAAGATTCCATTCATATATTTTACTAAAAACTCACCAATGAGTAATATTGGATTTAAATAATTTTAGGAGGATATAAATAATATTACATATTGAGGAAACATGAATGTGGATGATAAATACATCCCAGTAAATACCAAAGTATAAACAATCTCGGATAAAAATGAGATTGTGAGATTTTCCCTTACCTTAGGTCCGACATGTTTTGTTCCTGTCTGAACCTCCTGTATAATTATTTAAATGATTTCGTTGACTTATTACAGAATCATATTCATTGTTATGATATCATATATTGTCATACTCTTATATTCTTATGAGTAATATTTGATTACTACTTGTTATTCGGGTGTTCATTGCGTTATGTTCTTATGCATATCTTGTCGAATAAATTATTATTATTCTTTTTAGGTTATATATACCTAATTTACAGAATGGTATTAGTGTAACATATATCATTTTTATTCATTAAATCCATTTATATAATAATTATTCAACGAATATCTTGTAGAACGAGTCGCATCACATCGTGGAGACGGTAGGTTGTACGTACGCACGAGCGATGATATCATTTCCATGATCATGGAATTGTATTGAAGTGTATGTATACTATTTAATAATTAATATCACTTTACAATAATCATATATAGTTATTATTTACACCATTATACCCATCCAAGTAAGGTGGTGGTGGAAAATAGATTACACCACGGCGTGGATACGGTATTTCGTACGTATGCACGCGCAGTGATTTCGTTTTCCGTAGGATGGATAGAAGGTTAAATAGGGTTGTTTCATACTTATAATAACATATTCATATATTAATGATACTTATGTTATTACTTCATAATTAAACAAATAAATAAGAGGAAGTAGAATAAGAAATAAATTTGAAAGCATCGGTAACGGACATTACCTCTTCTTTCAAGCGCCTCTTCTTAATATCATCTTAGGGAACTAATGATGGTATTTTAAGAAGACCAGGGCCTCTAGGATGTTTCTATGGAATTGAAGAAGATAAATTGGCAGGTTTTGGACGAGCTTGAAGGCTCAAAGTGGTGTGAGGAGGAGAGGGAGGAGGTTCCCTTTTATAAGGAGGAGAGGGGCACCTTAGGAAAAACTTAAAATATTATTTTATTATAAAGTCATATTCATTTTTTAATAGCTCCAAATTGATTTATTTTGAATCTAAGGTGGGTATGGGTCGAATCCCTCTTAACCAATGTATTTTATACAAGTTTAGGTTAATATTTTAACCTTATCATTTAGATTTAACTCTAAGTTAAATAATTTTACTTTTATCGTGTCTTCTTATTTTTTTACACAATATTGTTAGTAATCTTAATATATCAAGCCAAACGAACCCCAAGTTGTTCATTATTAATATATATAACCTTATATAAGTCATTTGGCTGATCCTTAGATTTTTAGGAATAAAATAACAATTAATAATATAATATTTGTTTTAAAAACTATTTTATGTCAATTTTGACACTATTTGGTAATTGATTTTTGTGAAAATTATAACAGAATGATTAGTTCGAAAAAAGATAAATATATCAATAATAACATGTCATAGTAACCTATAAAATTATTTTTAATTCATAAAAAGTCTCAAATTACATTTATTTGGGTATTTATAATATCAATTCTATTAATATTTCATTAATATGGTAATTACTGCATCATCATTGTGTCATAATTAAATTAAATTATTTAATTTCTAAAAATTAGAAATAAAATTCCATTATGTATGAAATCTTTTTATCTTTGTAATTAATATTTATAGTCTAATTTATATTATGTATAATCCTATCATAAAAATTTTTTAGTTATTAAACGTTTTTTTACTCTTTTAACTCTTCTTTAAATAAAATAATAATAAGTGTCCTAATCTAATCCAAGTTGACCTAAATAGCCATATTTTATTCCTAAGGTTTTTCTTGGTGGAATTAAACTTATCCAATGGAATTAGGACATTTTTTAGGGTAATAATAATATCATTTTTACCATTAATTACCCTATTTACTTTTAACCGTGGTAAATAAAAGTAAAAAGATACTATTAACAAAAAATTATTTTTATCTTATTGAACCACATTTTACTCCTTCATATTAACCGTGTCTCTTGTATTTTCTAAATTCCACTCACAGAAGCGGTAAAATTATGTTTTATGTAAATTTTCAAATTCTCCTAGGAGGTGGGTAAAAGACAGTGAAAAGTTCAATAAAATTTTTATATATATAAACTTATTATAAAATGACTCCAATTAATTAAATTGAAATTATATAGGTATTATGTATCAATTTTGTCCTAAAATAAATTTATATAAAATAAATAATTATTTAAATAAATGTCGGTTTTTAAACAGTAACCCAGTGTTTTCGCTATTCATCAAAAATTGAAAGTTTTCAAAAAAATACCAAAAATACACCGTAGGATAATTTTGATATTCTGAATCCAAAAACGATGTCCATTTTGAAAGATAAAATTTCAAAAATTGGGTATTACTATTCATAATGGCTAGTTTATATAATATTTTAATAACATATCGTTGTTTAGTGAAACTCGGTATTGCGTACAACGCAAGCTATCGAGGAAGGTTGCTCTTTCATGTAACTCAAGCTAAGATAGTGTTGCGTGTAGTGAAATAATTATTTATATAAAATTATACATAAAAACAAAATATTTCGCATAAAATCTCGGGTGTTACAGAGAATCCGACCTCTCCTCCCTTTATGAGTGTGTGAACTCCCCCTTGGAAGTAATAGTGGCCTTGTTTTATAGATACACGGAGTGACTTATTTAAATAGGTTCTTCAATATCAAATCCCCAAAACTCGTGATTTATTCAAAGACACACCCAAGGATCTTGGGCGTTTCCATATTTGTCATGGAAGAAATCTATGCAGGTAGTGGGTGTGGGTAACATGGATCAACATGTGATCCTACATCATGTGTGCTTCTATTTTAGGAAATGTCTAGGCAGTGTTGTAGGGTTGGTCAAGCCAATGGTGAAATAGAGAAGCTCGACAGCAGAGGTAGTGGTGATTAAATCATCATCAACTCCACTAGCCTTCATTGTGGATGGAGGGTGATCAAAATATTTTTCATGTGGGTCATACAAGGAATCAAAGGAAATTAGTGGGGTTCACATTCGATGGTATAGGAATATGTTCTCTAGGATGATCTTACAAAGTTTGAAAATGGTTTTCTAGTGATTAGAATGGAGTTTGGTGGTCAATAAAAAATGTTGTTATGGAAAAGGATGGTAGAGCTGGATGTTCGAGCATGGGAGTCAGATGGGTGAGGTGGGACAACATCTTCCCTGTTAAATAATACATAGTAACCAAGAAATTTTTTCCCAAAAATTACTAGAGAAGTTTCTCTGTGAGAATTTATAATCCAACATGTGGATTTCTCTCCTCAGAAGCCTACAGTGAGGTCGTAACCCTGATTCACTTGCATGCGTACATGATCCACATGCATAGGGATACCTAAGCTAGCTGTAGCCCAAGTTATTCATTTAGTAATCTATTATCTCAAAAGCCACACGGGAACGATTCCCTCATGAATCCTCACACACTACAAGACCATGTGTTCTCTCTCAGTAGCCTACTTGTTTGGTCGATTCATTGATGGGGTAGACTAAGTGGATGTGGGTCCCTATTTGATATCCAGCTAGTCATGGCCCATATTCTTACCTAAAATTCAGTTGAAAAGAAGAAAATAAAATAATAAAACATAAAAAAAATTCATAACAAATCCAAAACATCCAAATTCACCAATTCTTATCCATTTCAATCAATTTTAACTATTTTTTTCTAAATTCCAAATTTTGAATGAAATATTTAAATTTATAGGAATTTCAATTAAAAACCATCACAAAATTATTGTAAAATGTTTTAAATTATGTATGAAATATGAGTCTTTCAAATACCCCCACACAGAAACAATGATTTTACTCAAGCATAAAATCTTTACATTGTATTTAGAAGGAACCAATGTTACAATTATAAAATTCTCAATTCAATTTAAACAATGATTATTAATGTAAAATGAAACTTTAAAAAATCCACATAGATTATAAATTTAATATCTCATTTTCAAAGAAATAATCAACTCAAGTATTTTACTTTTATCCATTACAAATGATGATAAAACTTCTCCTATAATTCAATCAATATCATTAGTTACATATTATTAAACATGCCAATTTATGATCTGCATCAATATTAAATCTTTTCTTTCATCACTGATGATAAAAATTAAATAGTTTCATACCCATATCCTGAGAACATGATCATTTTCTGTAGTCTTGTAAAGTAACTAATTTTTCTACTTTGTAAAGAAAAAAGTTATAGCATCCCGCCATTTTATAACATAAACTTTCATTTCATTACACGGAACTGAGGATCGTTAAGGTTTAGTGTCTTGGAAACAAGGATCATAATACATAAAAAAACGTAAAAACATTCTTCTTAAACACTTGAAAGGCTTCTCCTTTAGTTCATCCTATGTTCATTATGCATCTCATAACCTGGGGACATACATCAAAAGAAAGGGTGAGCAGGAGGCCCAGTAAGGGAAACAAGAGAAACATTTTACAAGTGAACTTGAGATACTTCAATAAGGACATGAAAAGAACTTTAAGGCATGAGAAAGAAATCATGAGATACATCGTAATAAAAATAATCATTTTTCATAACTGTAAGATGTGGCTACAACATTTAATATTGACAATCGTTTCGTTTCACCAAGGTCCATCCCAAAGGTGTCGTTAAAAATTACCAAGGTTATTCACCAAGGCGTCGTTAAAATGGTAATCTCTAGAGGTTAAATCTTTACCCAATGCATTGGAGCGCTATCAGGGCGCACCCTTAAATTTGTCTTTAATTTCATGTGAGCCACATATGTCATCATCAAACATTTCATAAATAACCCATATAGCATAAAACAAATGGGTTTCATTTCATAATCATAACGTTTCAAAAACTGCTTTAAAGACATGATCTTTACGTTACATTAAACCTGCGGAAAGGGAAAGCGGGTATCATGTATGTAAATCCAAGAATTTAAAATAGAAAATTTTTATATATATGTGAATACCCCTTTAGAAATAGGAGCTTTGAGTATTTAATTTATAACATAAAATAATTTTGAGAAAAGAGAGGCATTTTGAGACGAAAATTCTGCAGCATAACGGCTATGTTACAAGGTATTAGAAACTTTGAAAAGAGAGGGAACATGGGTTGAACAATCATAATTGACCCATAAAAAGGTAAAGGGACAGAATAAGAAGGATATATGGACATGGTGATGCAATTTCAAGGACATACCAATTGAAATGAATAACATGGAAGGAAGACAAAAATTTGATTTCTCTTATGAAAATTCGGCAGCCTAACGGCGTCACTTAAACTTCAACAAAAAAGAATTGGACAAATAAAATAGGGTCTCTCATCATATGATCATAAGAGATCAGTATGATAGATATAGAGATCATACCCCAACATAATAAAAAGGAACTTGAAAGATTTGACATGAAAATCGAACTTGAAAAAAAAGAGAAGGGTGAAAGAATCACTTAAACATTCGGCAGCCTAACGGCGTCACATAAACTTTCATAAAACGAAATGATGAGAGTAAGAGGGGATCTCTCATCATATAAACATGAAAGGGCAGTAAGAGGAATATAAAAGAACATCCTCTCACATAATAACATGGAGAATAAAAGGAATGACATAAAAGAGATTACACGAAAAGAAAGAGAGGGGTCGGATCCCTTACCTTAAAACGTGACTCTTGAAACTCAAAGGATTGGACCTTGAGGGCTTGGGGGCACCTTGGGAGGACTATTTGGAAGGTAAGAAGACCAGAACTTCGTTGGGGAAGAGTTGGGAGTGAAAACCAAGGGAGGAAAGGGTGGGTATTTATAGGGAGAGTGAGGGGACAAAGCATTAATGGCCAAAGGACACCTCACATGTGCTTTTCTCAAACCCATGTGCTCTCCCTTGGCATTTATCATGGAGTTAGTCCACATGGGGCCCCCAAAACAATAATTCACCACCCTTGGCCGGACAACCCTCAAAAGATCTCATGACATCATCATGACACCGTTACGATGTCATTAAACATACTGAAACCCTAAAACTGTAATTTTACTATTCACTGAAAATTCAACTTTCTCAGAATAATCCCAAAATTTCACATTAACCAAATATCAATGCTATGATTTCAAAAATGAACTCCATTTTATAAAAATAATTTTCTAAATATTTTTAATTATATTTTTAAATAAAAACACTATTCATCGAAAATTCATTTTTTTCAGAAAAATCCCCAAAAATTACCTTAACATAATATCGATGCTCCGAGTTCAAAAATAAAGTCCTTTTTATAAAAATAATTTTCTAATTATTTTTAATTAAATTTTTAATTAAAAAACACTATTCATCCGAAAAGACTAATACTTGAATAATAATTTATGAAACCGTTATTTAACCTTTTTATTGAATCACATTACTTAACCAAGGTGTCTAAATTATATTAAAACTTTCTTTGAGTGAAAATTACTAATCCATTTGATCACATTACTAATCCTAAGCGTAAAATCACTATTCATAATTTACTATTCATCAAAAATTAAGTTGATCTTATTAGACTCCAAATTCCTTAATGAACACTTTTGTAGAAGACCATTTTTTGAAAATCATTACACATCATTAGTTATTTAGGGTTTACATAAATATTTCAAAATATCCCTTTTTCAAAATTCATCAATAAAATACATTCTAAAATTATCTAGGCATTTGAAATTTCACAAACATCACTAAAGGAAGAAATCTCAATTTATTCACCCGAGAGGATTACACAAGGAAACTAGGGTCTCATCACATAGCCCCTTATAACACTGGCACAAGACCTAAGTGTAAGGTGTGCTATGGTGAGAGAATCTGAGGGAGGCTCAGATAACATTTCCCTAGTAGCAACCTCCACTAACTTGAACTTCTCCTGCAAGCGTTTTCGTTCAAGCTTGACACGCTGGAGCTCGGCTTGGGCTTGGTCCAAAGCGAATCCCACAGATGCTACCTCCTTCCCAAGCTCTGATAAGTGGGCTTCGTAAGGGTTGAGTCTACTGGATGAAGCCATCGACTCCTCTTTCTGCATTAACCATTAACATCTTATTAAATCAATAAGAGTAAGTTAATATACTACTCAAAAATATTGGGTCGTTACATTCTTCCCCCCTTTAGAAATTTCGTCCCCGAAATTTATACTTGAGGCCTAGTCGAAAAGGTGAGGGTACTTTTGCTTCATTGTTTCCTCGGGCTCCCAAGTCGCCTCTTCATATTTATGATTCCTCCACAACACTTTCACAAGGTGGGTAGTCTTGTTTCGTAGGACCTTGTCTCTACGGTCTAAGATCTCCACTGGATTCTCTTCATAAGAGAGGTCATGTTCATGTTGTACCACCTCTGGGTTCAGTACATGCGAAGGGTCGGGTATGTACTTCCTCAAGAGAGATACATGGAAGACATCATGAACTTGAGCTAGGTTCGGTGGAAGTGCTAGACGATAGGCCACTGCTCCTATGCGATCAAGGATTTCATAGGGGCCAATGTACCTAGGGCTGAGCTTCCCTTTCTTCCCAAACCGCATGACTCTCTTCCATGGAGAGATTCGAAGGAAGACTTTGTCACCCACCCCAAACTCCAAGTATCTTCGACGATTGTCAGCATAGCTCTTCTCCCGACTCTGAGCAGCCCTTATGTGTTATTGGATGGCATGAACCTGTTCCGTCATCTCTTGCACGAGATCAGGCCCAAGAAGCTTCCTCTCACCAGTTTCATCCCAACAAGTAGGAGTTCTACACCGCTTTCGATACAGAGCTTCATAGGGTGCCATCTGAATACTCGCATGGAAGCTGTTGTTATAGGAGAACTCAACTAATGGGAGGTGTTGATCCCATCCACCTTTAAATTCCATTGAGCATAATCTCAACATGTCTTCGAGTGTCTGAATAGTCCTTTCAGATTGGCCATCAGTTTGAGGATGATAGGCCGTACTAAAATTCAATTCAGTGTTCAGAGCATGCTGAAGACTTCTCCAGAATTTTGATGTGAATCTTGGGTGACGATCAGATATGATGGATAGTGGTACCCCATGCAGCCTTACCACTTCCATCACGTATATCTTGGCAAGCTGATCCAGAGAGAAATCTTCCCGAATAGAGATAAAATGGGTTGTCTTGGTGAGACGGTCCAAAATAACCCATATCGCATTGTTTCCTTTGGATGTTTTTGGGAGACCAGTTACAAAGTCCATGGTGATATTATCCCACTTCCATACTGGTATGGTTAGCGGTTGTAATACCCCCTTAGGAAGTTGTCTTTCTGCCTTTACTTGCTGACACACCAGGCACCTTGTAGTGTAATCAGCAATCTCCCTCTTCATGTTATCCCACCAATAATGATCACAAAGGTCTCTATACATCTTAGTGCTTCCCGGATGTATAGAGAAAGTAGAGCTATGAGCTTCATCCATTAGTTCTTTCTTTATCTCCGGAATAGATGGAACACATAGTCTTGTACGAAATTTCAATACACCTTCTTGATCAATATTGAAATCAGGGAAATTCCCATCCTTTACAGCCTCGAACTTCTCCTGCAGCAAAGGATCTTCTTTTTGAGCCTTCTTGATCTTCTCTAGTAATGAAGGTTGAGAAATCATTTGGGATAGGGTTGATGATGTCCCTTTCATTATAATTCCCATGTCCAGTTTTACTAGATCTTTAATCAAGGGATCTCCCAGGATCCTCATTGTTTCCAGAACAATAGGATCTTTCCTGCTTAACGCATCCGCGACTTTGTTTGCTCTTCCAGGGTGATAATGAATTGAACAATCATAGTCTTTAATAAGCTCCAACCATCTCCTTTGTCTCATGTTCAATTCTTTCTGAGTGAAAATATACTTTAGACTTTGGTGGTCAGTGTATATATCACATTTATCCCCATAAAGATAGTTCCTCCATATCATTAGAGCAAAAACAACTGCCGCCAGCTCTAGATCATGCGTAGGATAATTCTTCTCATGAATCTTCAACTGTCGAGATGCATAAGCAATTACTTTGTCATTTTGCATGAGGACGCACCCAAGCCCTTTTAGAGATGCATCGCTAAAAATAACGAATCCTTCTCCGATAGAGGGTAGTGTTAACACCGGTGCAGTAACCAATCTCTTCTTCAGCTCTTGTAAACTTTCCTCGCATTCCTTTGTCCAGATGAACTTAACCCCTTTTCGAGTCAACTTGGTTAGTGGATTAGAAATCCGTGAAAAGTTTTTCACAAACCTCCTATAATATCCCGCTAAACCAAGGAAACTACGAATCTCAGTTACTGTTGTGGGTTGAGGCCACTCCTCCACAACCATTGTCTTTGCAGGGTCAACCGAGATTCCTTCATTGGTTACGATGTGCCCCAAGAAAGCCACTTGTTGTAACCAAAACTCACACTTGCTGAACTTCCCAAAGAGCCTCTCCTTCCGTAGAGTTTTCAAAACAACCCTCAGATGATCGTCATGCTCCTCACGACTTTTTGAATATATCAAAATATCATCAATAAAAACTACCACAATGTTATCAAGGTAGTCCTTAAAGACTCTATTCATCAAATCCATGAAAATAGCAGGAGCATTAGTCAAGCCGAAGGGCATAACAGTAAACTCATAATGCCCATATCTTGATCGGAAGGCAGTCTTTGGAATATCTTCCTTCTTCACCCTCAGTTGATGATAACCAGATCGAAGGTCAATCTTAGAGAAGAATTGAGCCCCACGAAGTTGGTCAAATAAATCATCAATTTTAGGAAGAGGATATCTGTTCTTCACTGTGATCCCGTTCATTTCTCTATAATCGATGCATAGCCGCATTGATCCATCCTTCTTCTTCACAAAGAGAACTGGTGCTCCCCAAGGAGACACACTCGGTCGGATAAACCCCTTCTCCAACAAGTCTTGGAGTTGTTTCTTTAGCTCCTCTAGCTCCACATTTTCCATTCTGTACGGAGTCTTTGATATCGGTTGAGACCCAGGTACGAGTTCAATGGAGAACTCTAACTCTCTTTCTGGGGGAGGTCCAGGTAACTCCTCAGGAAATACATCCATGTATTCCTGAACAATCGGAACATCTTCAATTTGTATGCTCCCTTTCCCTTCTTCCTCATCACCGATTAAGTCCATAAAGAAAGCTATAGGAGGTGCTTCTAGATAGGGATCAGTTCGTGATATCTCTCCATGGAAGATAACTTTAGGTCGTTCATTCAAGACTACTGAGATTTCCATACTTCTGCATTTGATCTTAGCATTATACTTTGAGAGCCAGTCCATCCCTAGTATAACGTCGAATTCCATCATGGGAATGACTACTAGATTTTCGATAAGATTGTGCTCACCAAAGTAAACACTAGAGTCTCTAAACACTGTTGATGCATGGATAATCCCACTTGGAGTCTTGACTGACAACTCTACCTCAAGCAATTCAGGGATTGATTCTATATTCTTTGCAAACTTGGAAGAAATAAAGGAATGCGTAGAACCAGAATCAAATAAAGCACTTGCTAGTTTTGAGAGGACAACAATAGTACCTGCTACCACATCGTTCGGGACATCAACTTCAGCTGTTTTGATAGAGAAAGCACGACCTTGCTCTCTTGGCCTCTGCTGAGGTTGGTGGTGATTCCCCTCCACCGCCCTCGGATTGGGACATTGGTTAGCAAAGTGCCCAAGCTGTCCACACATGAAGCATGTGACTTCAGGTAGGGCCAGAACCATCTTTCCTCTGTCGTTAGTGTTGGGAAGCTGAGGCTTCACCTCACTATGAAAATTCCGAGCAATATGTCCTCTTTTTCCACACTTGTAGCACTTGCCACTTCCGTTCAAGCTGTTCCCCAGATGATTCTTCCCACATTTATTGCATGTGGTAAGTTGCATTTGCTTTCCACCTCTTCCCTGATCAAAAGACTTCCCTAAACTGGGCTCCAACGATCTCTTCTTTTCATTTGGCTTATGAGACCACTGTGTCTCACCAAACTCCAGCTCGACTTTCATAGCACTTAGAACTATTTCTTCATAGCTATCATAGTCCATGTTGGCTAGATTCTTCCGCAGATGAGGTCGTAGTCCGCCAAAGAATCTATCAACCTTCCCATTAGGGTCCATGACAATGCTTGAGGTATAACAGGAAAGCCTTGTGAAGTTCATCTCGTAGCTTCCGACAGATTCGTTCTCCTTCTGCTTCAGCTCGAGAAACTCTTTCTCCATTTTCGTTCTCATGGAACGAGGGAAATACTTGTTAAAGAAAATCCCGCGAAATTCTTACCACTCCATAGCTTCCATCTCTCCTCGTGGCTTCGTGTTTTTGATCAGTGACCACCACTGATCAGCTTCTCCCTCTAGGCGGTAAACAGCAAGGGTGACTTTTTCTTGTTCCGAACAATGAAGTACAAAGAAGATCTTTTCAATGGAGCTTATCCATTGTTCCGCAACCAATGGGTCAGTAGATCCACTGAATGTTGGCGGTCGTTGACGCATGAAGGACTCAACAGAGTGTTGTTCCCTTCGTGGTGAGGTCGGCCTCTCAGCTTGATTCAAGTTATTACTCATAACTTGAGTCAGTTGGTTCATCATTCGCATGAATGTTTCCATTCCGGCTTCCATCGGAGGGCCGTCAGCACATGGTGCATTGCGGTCACCATCGGCACGGTTCCTCCTATTTCCCGCCATTTTCTAAAAGAATAAAACCTTAGTAAGAAACTTATTTCATTTATGAATCTTTTAACTAAGACTTAATGCTTAGACAATTACACTTTTCTATAATTCCTTCATAATGATTCATAGAAAGCTTGTGATTAACCAAACATATCCCCCGAGAGTGTCGCAACCAAGAGTGCAGCAAGGCCCGTTATCGTGCACCATTTCCCGTTCGAGTCTAGCTCAAAGCGGTGTTTTCCGGTTTTACCCCTATGTACATTTGTGCCAGAGCCGCCTCTACCTACTCGTATCCAGACAGGGATGTATTTGTTTGATAAACCACTTACTCAATACTTACCAAAATACCAGGAAGTTTTCCTATATTTAAACTTTTCTATAGGGTTCTTCCTAAAGTTTTTATATCCTAATTTCCACAAATAACTAAACCATCCTTTGATACCAACTATAGCATCCCGCCATTTTAAAACATAAACTTTCATTTCATTACACGGAACTGAGGATCGTTAAGGTTTAGTGTCTTGGAAACAAGGATCATAATACATAAAAAAAACATAAAAATATTCTTCTTAAACACTTGAAAGGATTCTCCTTTAGTTCATCCTATGTTCATTATGCATCTCATAACCTGGGGACATACATCAAAAGAAAGGGTGAGCAGGAGGCCCAGTAAGGGAAACAAGAGAAACATTTTACAAGTGAACTTGTGATACTCCAATAAGGACATGAAAAGAACTTTAAGGCATGAGAAAGAAATCATGAGATACATCATAATAAAAATAATCATTTTTCATAACTGGAAGATGTGGCTACAACATTTAATATTGACAATCATTTCGTTTCACCAAGGTCCATCCCCAAGGTGTCGTTAAAAATTACCAAGGTTATTCACCAAGGCGTCGTTAAAATGGTCATCTCTAGAGATTAAATCTTTACCCAATGCATTGGAGCGCTATCAGGGCGCACCCTTAAAATTGTCTTTATTTTCATGTGATCCACATATGTCATCATCAAACATTTCATAAATAACCCATATAGCATAAAACAAATGGGTTTCATTTCATAATCATAACGTTTTAAAAACTGCTTTAAAGACATGATCTTTACGTTACTTTAAACCCACGGAAAGGGAAAGCGGGTATCATGTATGTAAATCCCAGAATTTAAAATAGAAAATTTTTATATATATGTGAATACCCCTTTAGAAATAGGAGCTTTGAGTATTCACTTTATAACATAAAATAATTTTGAGAAAAGAGAGGCATTTTGAGACGAAAATTCTGCAGCATAACGACTATGTTACAAGGTTTTAGAAACTTTGAAAAGAGAGGGAACATGGGTTGAACAATCATAATTGACCCATAAAAAGGTAAAGGGACAGAATAAGAAGGATATATGGACATGGTGATGCAATTTCAAGGACATACCAATTGAAATGAAAAACATGGAAGGAAGACAAAAATTTGATTTCTCTTATGAAAATTTGGCAGCCTAACGGCGTCACTTAAACTTCAAAAAAAAAAAGAATTGGACAAATAAAATAGGGTCTCTCATAATATGATCATAAAAGATCAGTATGATAGATATAGAGATCATACCCCAACATAATAAAAAGGAACTTGAAAGATTTGACATGAAAATCGAACTTGAAAAAAAAAAGAGAAGGGTGAAAGAATCACTTAAACATTCGGCAGCCTAACGGCGTCACTTAAACTTTCATAAAACGAAATGATGAGAGTAAGAGGGGATCTCTAATCATATAAACATGAAAGGGAAGTAAGAGGAATATAAAATAACATCCTCTCACATAATAACATGGAGCATAAAAGGATTGACATAAAAGAGATTACACAAAAAGAAAGAGAGGGGTCGGATCCCTTACCTTAAAACGTGACTCTTGAAACTCAAAGGATTGGACCTTGAGGGCTTGGGGGCACCTTGGGAGGACTCTTTGGAAGGTAATAAGACCAGAACTTCATTGGGGAAGAGTTGGGAGTGAAAACCAAGGGAGGAAAGGGTGGGTATTTATAGGGAGAGTGAGGGGACAAAGCATTAATGGCCAAAGGACACCTCACATGTGCTTTTCTCAAACCCATGTGCTCTCCCTTGGCATTTATCATGGAGTTAGGCCACATGGGGCCCCCAAAACAATAATTCACCACCGTTGGCCGGCCAACCCTCAAAAGATCTCATGACATCATCATGACACCGTTATGATGTCATTAAACATACCGAAACCCTAAAACTGTAATTTTACTATTCACTGAAATTTCAACTTTCTCAGTATAATCCCAAAATTTCACATTAACCAAATATCAATGCTATGATTTAAAAAATGAACTCCATTTTATAAAAATAATTTTCTAAATATTTTTAATTATATTTTTAAATAAAAACACTATTCATCGAAAATTCATTTTTTTCAGAAAAATCCCCAAAAATTACCTTAACATAATATCGATGCTCCGAGTTCAAAAATAAAGTCCTTTTTATAAAAATAATTTTCTAATTATTTTTAATTAAATTTTTAATTAAAAAACACTATTCATCCGAAAATACTAATACTTGAATAATAATTTATGAAACCGTTATTTAACCATTTTATTGAATCACATTACTTAACCAAGGTGTCTAAATTATATTAAAACTTTCTTTGAGTGAAAATTACTAATCCATTTGATCACATTACTAATCCTAAGCGTAAAATCACTATTCATAATTTACTATTCATCAAAAATTAAGTTGATCTTATTAGACTCCAAATTCCTTAATGAACACTTTTGTAGAAGACGATTTTTTGAAAATCATTACACATCATTAGTTATTTAGGGTTTACATAAATATTTCAAAATATCCCTTTTTCAAAATTCATCAATAAAATACATTCTAAAATTATCTAGGCATTTGAAATTTCACAAACATCACTAAAGGAAGAAATGTCAATTTATTCACCCGAGAGGATTACACAAGGAAACTAGGGTCTCATCACATAGCCCCTTATAACACTGGCATAAGACCTAAGTGTAAGGTGTGCTATGGTGAGAGAATATGAGGGAGGCTCAGATAACATTTCCCTAGTAGAAACCTCCACTAACTTGAACTTCTCCTGCAAGCGTTTTCGTTCAAGCTTGACACGCTGGAGATTGGCTTGGGCTTGGTCCAAAGCGAAGCCCACAGATGCTACCTCCTTCCCAAGCTCTGATAAGTGGGCTTCGTAAGGGTTGAGTCTACTGGATGAAGCCATCGACTCCTCTTTCTGCATTAACCATTAACATCTTATTAAATCAATAAGAGTAAGTTAATATACTACTCAAAAAGATTGGGTCGTTACAAAAGTAACATTAAGTCATGTGTTATTCTAAATCAAGGTTATATTGTCTTTGAGGCTTAAAGTTGGAAGTAATTGATGTTTTAAAAATTAAGGCTCAATGAGTAGGTTTCATCCTAATGTATAATGTTTGATATCAAAATATGAATCTGAATGAAATTCTCCCCTTAAAATTTTGACAACTCCCACTTTACCAAAACTCAACGTAAATGTCATGGATAATTAGAGAATAATGAAATATGTGAACCTTCTATATTTTTTATCTACTTTTATACTTTTTTTAATATTCAAAGTACTTTTTCATATATATTTTTTCACCTTCAAAAGTGGTTCTTGTAATAAACCTCATATACACCCCCTAACCACATATTATAAAATCATTGGTCTAGTAATGGTGAGTTTTTATTCTTCTAATTGGAAAAACATTCCTATATTTTAATTTCTTTCAATAATGTAAAACAATAAAGTAAAATGAATAAATCAAATATATTTCTCAACACCCATAATTAACACTAAAAACTTTTTCCTTATAATGTATTTCATCCCTCTCACCATGAGTCCCTTCACAGCAACACCCCAACTTAAAAATATTAGTAAAATACTAATAGGAAGGTAAGAAAGGATAAAAATGAATTGAAACATGACTCATCCCTAACAAGATCATTCATTGTCTCAAAAGGCTAATCAAAGATTATTGTAACGGCGGTCTTCAAGGATTAGCGCTTTTCAAAAGATGCCTTAATCAATTAAAATGAGTTTTTTAACATTTATTTTTGTTGAAAAGATGAAATGGAAGTTCTAGAAGGTTTCTTGTCCCAATACCACTCAGGAGATATTATTAAGATATAATAGTAAGCACTTGGTCTATAAATCCTCTTAAAAATGGGAAATTTGATTTCGGAAAATAAATGAGTGAGTAAATAATAATAATAAATATATTTAAATGAATTTTATAAATTCAAAGTGTAAAAAATGTTATAGAAATTTCATTTACATGAATCAATTAATTACATCAAATCGTGAGTCCCCATTTCAATATTCATTCTTCACATTAATAATCTAATTATTCATTTTTCTAATTTAATCTCATTAACATTGAAATCTATAACATAAAATGACAAGATTTATAAAAAACTCATGTCTTCTAGAGAATATAAGTAAAACATAAATTCAATTATGGACATGAAACTTCCAATGTAAATCTCAAAATAGGTTTTTAGATAAAAATTTAGGGAGTTTTACCATAAAGAAATTAATAAATAACTTCATATTATCATGTAGCTTCATTCCTCTACCTCCACTATTTGGGAGATTTTATGTTCTTTCATGGTCCAAAAAAATATAATTTACCAATTAGGAAGAAGTATTGTGTCATTAAATCTCAAAATGATAGAGGGAGCAGGGTTTAATTCTAAACTAGTCATAAGAATGAAATTGAAATCCAAGAAATAAAATAAATATAAATCCTTATAGGATCCCCCAAGTGGGACCTCTATTTTCACTGCCAACAGAGGGTAGTAAAAGTTATTATCCACAGTCTATTAGTGTGTGGATATTCTTGGATTTGAATCACCACATGTGGATTTTCAAAATTGTACTTCTTCCTTCATAGTGAGGAATGATGCATGGATAGAATATACCAGATTCACCACCTTCAAAATTATGTATTTATTGCATGGAGGTGGTTGAATGAAGTATAAATCAACCTCCTTCTTTGTTTCTAGTTATGTAACCTCCTCTATCTTTTATAGTGATGGATCAACATGGGCTTAATGAAATAAATGATCAAAGGGAAACTAAGAAGGAATTTTTATTTGAATAAAATTAAAATTAAAATTAAAATTATATCTTTCAAATTTAGCAATATAAATATTGTTTTACTCTGGATCATCTATTTGGAATTATTCATGGGCTTACTCAAATTCATGTTCATAAAAATCAGGTAGCTCCATGGGTTCCTCAGGAGGTGCAAGTATAGTTTCTTTATCTTCCTCTAAGGTAAAATATGGATTACCTGAATTTGAAAATTCAAATCAGTTAGAAGTGATCCTAAAATAATATTTAATAATATAAGAATATAAAATCTAAAAATAATATCATATCCCTGAGTTTTTTATAGTTTAATAACATTCTTAGTGGTAAGGTGATCTTGAAATTGAATCTCAATTAATAGAGGTAGGTAGTCAGACTCCTTGATCTTTTTTTAAAATGTCATCATCTGTGGGAAATCCTCCTCCTTGCCTAGAGACAAGTGGAGTGATGTTAGATCTTATACATTGTAAAAAATGGGGATATCATGTTGTACCTCATAAAAATTCCATTAATTTCCCAAATCTTATTCATCTCGCACATGTATCTCAATAGGAAAACCTTCAAAATCAAGAATCCCCTCTATCTCATCGTGGTAATCTTGGATCTGGATCCTAAAATAGTTGGGATGTTGATTGTCTTTGAGTTGGCTCTCAATGTCCTGTATAACATTAATAAAATACACCAACCCCAGTTTTATTTCATCCTTGGCCTTTAGTCTTGGATAATCCAATATGACATCATCAATCATATCCTCCAGTTCATGAAATAAATGTATGGTGACATGACCATTCATCATATTCATGGATTGGTAAGTAAGTTCATCAAGCCTTTAGAGAAGATCCTTCTCAGAATTTTTAAGCACATTATTTTGATCCATCACCCTTGAGTAACTATTCCATGTTTTTAAAAAATTATCATTTGAAAAAAACAATGAAAATTGTTTTTATGGGTGTTTTATTTTTTTAATAAATAAAAACAATCTATAATGTGAAAATAGACATGGTAGAAAAATAATCATTATCTCCCAGACAACGACAACAGATTTGATTGCACACCTATCATAGAAAATTACAAAATAAAATTTATTTTCCTGATGTAGCATAGAGGCTGACCAGGGTCATCTCATTTGAGTAGCTTTATAGTTATTCTCCTTCTTAATCTTATTTCACCAGAACTATTTTATTTGTTATTATTATTATTTTACTAAAAAAATATAATTTAAGGAAACATGTGAAATAATAAAAGATAAACTAATATGCAGTGATACAATTTTATTATCAATGAAAGAACTTGGTCTTTTTGGATTGGTTTATGGGTTCCATCATTCTTTTTGTTGTTTCAATTTAGTTTTGTAGTTTGATTTTGAAATGACACTCTTACACTACTATTATTTTATTTAGTGCTTTTAAAATCATTAATGACTATAGAAAATACAATTCCACCTCCCCCTATGTTAATAATTAATGTCAAAACTCAATTGAGAATGTGACACCATTTAGAACAAAACTCCATCTTATATATTATTCTCCACTAAATAGAGAGTCTTCATCGCATGAACAGCTTATATTTACTAGAGTGGAGGTAAATGTTTTTAACAAAGAAATATAAGTGAGTATGAGTTCAACGTCGTGGTGATAAATATACACACTCATACACTTCACTCTTGATCACCAAAAACATAATAAATCTTATGAATTTAAGAACATAATGAATAGAAAAACCACTTACCTCCCATGGGCCAAGCCTCAGGTTAGCCGCTCATTTTTTAGGGTATGAGGTCATGATGGTGATATATAGAAGATGGTAAGAGAATGAAAATAAAATTAAAATGGAATAGAAATAATAACACATGAAATAATAGAATAAAAATGGGACAAGAGACTAAAATAAAGAGTTTGTGAGAGAGAAAAATAAGAATAAGAAGAAGAAAAATAAAATAAAATAAAATAAATGGTTAAGAATGAAATAAATAAGAAGAAGATGATGATGATGATGATGAAATGAAATAAGAAGAAGAATGGATATGGGTCGTTGAAATACAAATTTTTTAAAGCATGCATGAATTATATTTATAAAAGGAATTAATTATAGATGAATTAAAAAATAGAAAATTGAAATAAAAAATGAAATATAACATGTCGAGTAATAGACATATCCTCCCTTTGCAAGTGCCTAAACTCACACCTCGACCGAAAGAATGACCATTTTTTATAAATCCAGGGAGTACCTCGGTTAAAAGGGATCATCAGTATCAAATCCGCATGACTTGATATATATTCAAATATACACCAGAGCATATCAGGTGTTTTTATATTTTCCATGGAAGAAATCCACATAGGCAGTGGGTGTGTACAGTGTAAAGTAATATGGGCTCCCTCTTCGTTAGAGCATGTAGTGAAGGGAGTGTGTGGGAAATGTGGAAGTGTCGATGAATGAAGTAGTGAAATGGAATAGCTCTCTAAAAGTGGTAGTGTTGATAAAATATTCCTCGACCACTCCAGCCTTCAAAGTAGCTATAGGGGATAGACATATTCCTCATGGGAGTTGGATGATGATTCAGAGGCAATCAGTGTTGCTTTTTGATCGGTGGAAGTGGAATATTTTGTCCTGACCGATCATCCAGGGTGTGGAAATGGTGTTTTCTAGAGATTGTAGTGGTGGATAGTGGTATATAATGAAGGTGGATGTGGTGATGGAAACTAATATTGGGTGTCCAACTGTGGGAATCGTTCAAGTGAGGTAGTACGATGGGGTCCTGGTTAAATGATGAATAGTAACCAAAACATTTTATCTAAAATCAAACTAGAGAAGTTTATATGTGAGTATTTATAAACCAAATCATGGATTCTTTTCATCAGAAGCCTTCATAGGAGTGGGAATCCCAATTCAGTTTCACATGTGATTAGGTTGTGCACACTTCACTGCCCGAGTGGGCCTTGGCACAAGATATTCCCATGGTACTTCATAGTATCACATTCCACATGGACCTAATTCACCCATGCTTCCTTAGAAATTTGTTTCCCATATGGGATTTCTTAGAATCCATCTTGGTTGGACAAACCCATCATGGGGTCGACGAAGTGGTTGTGGGTGTCTAGTTGAAGGCCTAGTAGGTTTGGCCCAAATTTTACTAGAAATTCATATGAAAATTTGGAAACAAAACTTAAACATAAATTTATACCATAATCCAAAACATCCAAATTCATCAATTATTATCCTTTTTAATCAATTTTAACATTTTTCTTTATAAATTCCCACTTTTTTTAAAAAAAGTTCAAATATATGGTAATTTCAATTAAAAACCATTACAAAATCATTCTAAAATGTTTACACTTATGCATGAAATATGAGTCTTCCATATACCTCCATAATTAAACTATTTTTTTTAATCAATCATATAATATCAAAATAGAATTTATAGGGAACCAATTTTACCATTATTAAAATATAAAATAATTTAAATAAAATTTTTATCTATGTTAAATGAAACTTTCATAAACTAACTTAGATTTTTAATTGAATTTATCAATTTTCAAAGATACAATCAACACTAGTATTTTAATTTTTACCATTGATAATGATGATATAACTTATCCTCTTATTCATTAAATCTCTTTAATCCATTATTATTAAACATATTAATTTTTTACCAACCTAGCTTTTGAATATTTTCTCTAATAACTGATGATACAATTCAAATAGTGTTATACTCGTATCATGAGAACATGATAATTTTTCATCTAATTTTTAAGGTGAAACTTTATCTACTTTTATGGGGGATTTCCAATCAAGGTTATAATTTCTATGATGCTTAAGGTTTGTAGGAATTTATGTTTTAATTACTAAGGCTCAAGGAGGAAGTTTCTCTCTTAAGTATAAAGAATGATATAAAAATTAAAAGCTCAATGAGATTTTTCACTTAAAATTATGGCAACTCCCACTTCCCAAAACTCAAATTAAAGGTCATGAATAATTATAGAATAATGAATGATGTTCATATTTTTGAATTTTTATCTAATTTTATACATATTTCCCATTTTAAAATTACTTTCTTTCATCATTATTTTTACTTTTTGAAATTCATTCTTATAATAAACCTCACATCCACCACCTATTAATATATTATAAAAATTATCAGTCTAATAATGGTGATTGTTGATTATTATAATTCAAAATAAATTCCTATTATTTTAATTTCGCCAAGAAGGGAAAATAATAAAGTATTATGAATGAATCAACAACCTTTCTCTACACTCACAATTAGAACCCCAAACTTTTCCATTATAATTTATTTCATGCCTTTCACTATGTCTCATTTCACCCCCACAATTCAACAAGAAAATATCATGTAAATACTAAGAAGAGGGTAGGAATAGATAAAAATGTCTTAATGAATGGATTATCCCTGCCAAGTTCATTCATGGTCTCTATGGGATAAACAAGTATTAATGTAAATTTGTTCTTCAAGGATAAGGGAATTTTAAAATATTCCTCAACTTTTTAAAATCTATTTTTCTACATTTATTTTATTAGACATGTTTCAATGCAAGTTTTATAAGGTGGAATACCAAAAAAGCACTCAAGAACCATGCTCAGGATAAAATAGTAATTAATTGGTCTTGAAATACTCTATGGTATGGGATATTTCACTACTATAAATTTTTCCTATACCTATGGGTTTAAACCGTGGGTATAGCCCCTAAAATCGTGGGTATAGGATATACCCATGGTTTCAGGGAACTGTGGGCTACCATGGAATCAGTATATCCCCTAATATATACCCAAGGATTAGGAAACCAAGCGTATAGGTCCATCACACTGTGTCAGTCACCATTATACTGTGGCATTCACCTATACCCACGGTTTTAAAACCATGGGTATATCTTCAACCAAAAAACATAGTCATGATATTTGATCCCCAGACCGCTCATTTATTACTCCCATTCCTAACCACTATCCCATTTGTAATATTGGTATATAAAAATATATTTATTTTTATATATTTATATAAATTGTGGCCATATGTAGAAAATTGTGTGAATAGTGTCCCCGCGAAAAAAATATTCCCCCCAATTTTTTTGGGTCCATAAGGTGGGAAATCTATAGCCACAGTTTACAAAACCATGGGTATTGGTCCTAAAAAAGAAACCATATACCCATGGATTATGTTAAACTATGGTTATAGGTCTCTAAAAACTACCCCATACCCACGGTTTTTCCAAAACGATGTTTATTGGTTCTAATACTTTACCAATACCAAAGGTTTTTCAAAAACTCGAGGTATAAGTTCCCATTAAACACTTATACCCATAGGTTTGGGTAATACATGGGTATAGGTGTGCATATACCCACATTGTTTTCCAAAACCGGAGGTATAGGTCTATTTTCCAACAGTGTTTGATTTGGGACAATCTCTCATGGCAGGGCTAATAATAAATAATGAATTTACATTAATTTTACAAATTTAATGTGTGAACAATGTAATGGAAATTTAATTTACATGAATCAATAAATTCCCTAGAATCATCAGACCTCATTTAAATATCCATGTTTTATATTAATCATCCAATTATTCATTTTTATCATTATGTATTCTTATCTTAGAAATCTAAAATATGTAGAAACATATTTCCAAAAAAATCAACCCTCCGAGAAAATTTATTTAAAGAATAAATTAAATTATTGGAATTTAATTTCAAGTTTAAAGATCAAAACATGTTTCAAGACAACCTTATAGGAGTTTGAACATGAATAATGTAATAATGAACTTCATAATCTCATGTATCTTCATTCCTCTTCCTCTACTATTTGGGGGCTTCCTTGTGAAATCAAAGTCCTAAAAAATTTAAATAATAAATTAATCACAAGGATTGTGTCAATAAATCTCAAAATGACTGGGGGAGGGGGATTTCATGCTAAACTAGTCCTAATAATGAAATTTAAATCCTAGAAAAAGGGAAAGATAAATCTTGGCATGATCAACCAAGTAGGCCCTAAAATTTTATTTCCTCCCGAGGGCATCACCATCTGTTATCCATAGTCTGATGATGGGTAGATCTTCATGGATTTGAACCACCATATGTAGCTTTTCCAAATGTTCACTTCTTCCTTTATGGTGAGAAATGAACCCTGGATAGAGAATACCAAATCTTCCCCCATCACAATTAAGTAAAACATTCATAGAGGGGGTAAGAAAAATTACAAATCATTCTCCTTCTTGGTTTCTACTTATGAAACCTCCTCCATCGTTCCCAACTATAGATCAACATGGGATTCATGAATTGAATGAAAAATTTGAGAGAAAGCAGATACTTTTATTTATACAAAATTTAAATTGAAATTAAAATTATTCCTTTATATATTAATAGAATGTATCTTGTTTTCCTCATGCTCATTTAATTGTACTTCTTCATATGATTCTAAAAATTCATGTTCATCAAAATAAGAGAGGTCCATGTATTCATAATTAGGTATATGTGTAGTCAATTCATCATCCTTTAAGGGAAAATAAGGATTTCTAGAATTTAAAAATTCAAATAAATTATTAGTGATATTCAAATCATATTTAATATGACCAAAAAATAAATAATTCAAAATAAGTTCATCTCCATGAGTTATTTCTAGTTAAATCTCTTTCTCATTGATAAGTGCCTCTTGATATTTAATCTTAGTGAATAGAGGTATATAGTCATAATCCTCCATATTTTCTTTAAATTCCATTACTTGAGTGGTTCCTACCCTTCCATGGCTAGAGACATGTTGAGTAGTGCTGGATATTCTACTTTTCAAGGAATTGGTAGATAATGTTGTACCTCATACGCATTCCATAAATTTCCCTGATTTTGTTGATCTTCCACATATACCTTATTAATAAAATATTCCTCATCATTAACCCACTGTAGCTTGTTGTGTTCATCTTGGATCTAGCTCCACAAATGGTTGGGTCATTGATGGTCGTTGATTTGGGTCTCTTATTTTAGGTTGCCTTAAGTAAAAATTGGATAGCACTAGTTTCACATCCTCCTTGGCCTTTATTCCTTGATAATTCACTTTTACTACATCAACCATATCATTCAGTTCATAAAATAAAATTATAGTGTCATTAACATTCATCATATGCGTGTCCAAGTTTGTTAGTTCAAACAGCCTTTATAGGAGAACTTTCTCATTATTGTAAAGAAATTTTTGTTGATCCTTCACCCCCTAAATAATTGTTTCATGTATTAAAAAACTATATTTTTAAAACATCATGGAAAATTGTTTTTATGTATTTTTTTTAAATAATTAGTTTCTATATACAATGTAAAAATAGAAAAGTTAAATAAAATCTAATAAACTCCCCAAATATGGTGCCATTGTTTTATGGATCACATGTCGTAGGTCTTGACAAAATAAAATTTATTTTTTTAATGAATTATGGAGGCTAACATGGTTGTTTCACTTGAGTAGCTTCATAGATGTTCACCTAATTCATCTAATTTCACTTAAACTACTTATTTTTCTGTTTCTTTTATCATTTTATGAAAAAATAGAATTTGAGAAAATATATTAAAAGCTAAAAAAGTAAACTTACATGAAATTAAAGAATATGATTATAAAAGAGAAAATGTGGTCTTTCTAGATTGCTGTATTGGTTCCATCAGTCATCTTGTTGTTTCAATTTATTTTGATAGTTTGATTATGAAATATCAATCTTAAAATACTATTCTTTTATTTAGTGATTTTGAAATCTATAATTCCTATAGTAAGAATAATTCCACATCCTCCTATAATCAAGTTTGATGAAATTCCTCAATTGAGAATGTGACACCTTCCAAAACCCAACCCCATCGTTTGTTATTTCATCCACTAAATAGCTTGAAGTCATAACATGAATAGATTAGGTTTAGTATAACAGAGCGAAAAAAATTTAATAAAATAATAGAAGTTATTTTTAGTTTTGTTTCATCATGGGAAATAGAAATAGTGACATACATTACTCTTTCTCACCACAAACATAATAAAAAGAATGAATATATGCACAAAATTAATGGAAACACCACTTATCTCCCCTAGTCCAATCCTTGGGTTATCCCCTTATTATTCTAGGTAAGAGTCCATGGTGATCAGAATGACAAGAATGGAGGATAATGTATACAAAAATAAATGGGAATAAAATAATACATAAAATAATAGAATAAAAATTGAAGAAGGGAGAGAGAGGGAGAAGAAAAAATAATAATAAGAATAAAAATAAAAGAAAATAATAAAATAATTAAGAATGAAATAAAATAAGAAGAAGAAAATAAAAACAAGAAGAAGAAGAAATGATAGAATATTTGAGATCTATGGATGAAAAAAACATGTTTAAAAACATGCATTAATTATATTTATAAAATAAATTAATTACAAAAGAAATAAAACGAAAAATTAAAATTAAAACCAAAAAAATGAAATGCAACATGTTGACTAGTAGGAATATACTCTCTATATGGATGTATAAAATCCACCCTAAGAAGTAAGCATTTTATCCTTTTAAAGAGTTAGTGAGTGCCTCTATTAAACAGGGTCTTAAATAGCAAATCCCTAAGAGAAAATATATCTTCAAATATACACCTGAGGATCTCATGTGCTTCCATATTTTGTGTGTAATACATCCACATGGGTAGTGGGTGTGGACAACATGAAGCATCACCGTATCCTCTTTTGTGTGTGCATATAGTGTAGGTGGTGTGTGGTTGACGTGGATGGGTGGGTGAAGGAAGAGGTTAAACGGTGTATCTTGGTGGTGGATGTTGTGGTGATTTACTCTTCATCAACCCCTTTATCCTTCACAGTGGCTATAGGGGGATCAAAATGTTCTTCCTGGGGGTTGATCAAGGCCTTGGGGGTGATCAGTGGTGCTCCCGGTTAGTGTAGGTGGAAGATGTGATCGAGACTGAGCTTCCAGGGTGTGATAATGATGTTTCTCAGTGATTGAAGTGGAATTTGGCGGTCAATAATTAAGGTGGGCTCAGTAGAGGATGAAAGCATTGGGTGTCTAAGCACAAGAGTCTTTCGAGCAGGTAGGATGACACCATCCAAGTCAAATGATGAAACATAAATATAAAATTAGGTCCCATTTCAAACTGTGTAAGTGGCTCCATGGGCATTTATAAGCCAATTCATGGCTTCCTCATGTTAGAAACCTGCAATGGGGTGGGAAGAGATTTTGTTTTTAATAAACATTTTAAAAAATGAATATAAAAATACCTGAGTTAAAAATATTTTAAAAAAACACCCCAAAGGTGTCATTGGCGATGCCGCCTTTACACTAAAACAAAAAAATATTATTTTTTAAAAAAAGTTATTTTTTTGTTTATATATATATAATCAAAAGAAAAATAAAAACAATTCAGAAGAAGGCATCGACCCAGGCTATACACATGGTACTTCGCAGCTTCAAACACCACATGGCCTTAATACCCCATTGTGGCCTCACACCCATCCATCCCATTCGGGCTCTCTGGGTGGCTTGATTGGCCAGCCAACCCCTTCACTATGTGGCCTATGTGGCAGTGGGTCTCTGGTTGAGGGCTTCTAGGCTTCGACCATATTTTTTCTATAAATACATTTAATAAAATGAAAAAACATTAAGAAAAATTAAACAAAAATTCATACTAAAAATCCAAAACATTCAAATTCATCAATTCTTATCCATTTGAATCAATTTTAACCCTATCTTTCTAAACCCCCACTTTTTCATAAAACATTTAAATATATTATAATCTTAATTCAAAACCATTACAAAATCACTAGAAAATGATTAAAATTATTCACAAAATATGATCCTATATTTAAACCTCTTGATTGATATACTATTATGAAAAGTGTGGGTTCCACATTACTACTTCTACTTAAGGATGATGTGGAGGTAATAGTTTGAGAAATTTTAGGTGAACATGATTTTATTGTTCCATGGGTAATCTATAGTAGATATTTTTACAGGTGAGTTATGTGGATCAATGTCTATTTCACTGATGAGGTGAAGTCCTACTCCTTAGTTCCAGAGTGATAACCTGAGGACTTTTTAATACATGATTTTTTAGATAACATTGATTCTATAATGTTCATGGGTTCCTTCCACACATGATGTATGAGGTACTAAAATATTGTGGTTTGAGTATTTTCACTATAACCTTTGATAACCATGAAGGATTAACTTATAAATAGGCTTCAAATATCTGGTATACTATATATTTCATTAACTAGTTTTACACTGGATATTTCTAAGACATTAATCTTAATAGAACTGAGATAAGATATGGTGGTAGGACACTTACATATATTACTATATTTTTTTATTAATAATATCTGGTTTTTCCTTTTCTCATTCCCTTCCAGTTACTCCAATGTACTAGGGGTTTCATGCTAACTATTTTTTCACCTTTCATTTGTTATCTTGATTCATCTTAATCAGTATATTTATAAGAAACCATGAATATCTCCAATGTATACACATGTTTTTTTGTGAATACTATGTATAGTATGATATTGTACTGGTGATTTTAGATCTAGATTTTTTATGTTGGGGATGATACTAAGAGATGTCATTTGGTACTTAGTGGTAGAAGTTGTTGTTAATGGACCCCCAAGGAGTTCTTAGTGAATAGTGAAGGATTGTGTCTCTATCCTAGAGTCGTTGCACTAATGTGTTGATATTAACTTTGTATATCTCTATTTAATTATATGGTTTATTATTTTTATTGATCACATTTTATGGTTTCTCATAGGGAATAACATTGTATAGTTTTTATTCATGAATCCATTATTATATATCCCAGATTCTCATTCAATGTGATGTATGTTGTTGGTTATATTTTTAGTATTTTATTATATATCTATTAATGTTTATTATAGGATATGGCCTCCCATATATGATTATTTCTCCATTGGTTTATCCCCTACACCGTGCCTGTTGAAGGAAGGCTTGTGGTTGAACACATGGAATATTAGTAACATTGGAGGGATATTAGTGTGTCGGGATATGTTAAAATGGATTCATAGTCATTTAAGTATTAGGGAATGTTGGTTTTTTTGGGTGTTGTGTTTTTGAGGTTACCGCTTCTCCATAAAGCGGGTTTTTAGAAAATCAAAAAAAAGAGAAGTTTCAGTCAGTCTTAGGGAATGAGTTTGGAGTTAGTATTCTAAAATAGTTTGGTTTAATAAATAAAGAAAATAGTGATGGGGGGTTTTAGTTTTATTAATGGATCATAGAATATAATATAGGTTTAGTGGATTATGTATCCATTTCACATGACCTTGATAGTTATTTGATCAACTCATAACCCTAACAAATCATTTTCAGCATATAATCAATATGGTTGATGCATCATATAATGGAAAATCATACTCTTTATGAAATTACTATATCATATCACACTAATATACATTAATAATAATTGTGTATCATATTAAATAAAGGATACCAACCACATATAGACTTAATTTATATAGTGAAAGGGTTTTGAATGTTTATGCCAATGCCTAAGCCTCTCACTACTGATCAAGTATCTGATGAATTGTTGATTTAGAGACTCGGTTGAGAGATATCATTTTCTATGTGAAAAAGGTAGATTCTATCCAATAATTATTACTATTATAGAAATTCTATTTGATAATATGTTATTTCATGTAGAGTTAGATGAACATATCCATAACTATTGTATGCTATGGAAATTTCATTAGTAGAGGTTTCAAATACTCTAAAAAGTCCATATTCCTCTTATAGAATAGGGTTGGATGGAGTCAATGACTCATGCATTCTATCTAGACCAAACACTCTTTGAAATAATTTCGATTCTTATAGGAGTTACCTTATAGTGAATTGCGGCCATAGTGGAAGATGTTTCTCTCAAACTCATGATGAAACTACTCTATTTTGGGTAGAGTTTGATCCCTTGTTTAAAATGAAATTTCATTCAATTATATATTGATGATTAGAGATCAATGAATTTTATACCATTCGTATCATAGAATGACCATGTTCGAGTAATAGTTTAGAACTGTATACCATTCATGTAACTAATAATACATGACTAGTTGGGTATTTATTCGGGCTACTCATCCTACATCATTATTTGGACCTATAGATTTTGATGAAGCACCTAGATAGACCCATGTTAGCTAGAGATTTATGTAAAAAATATGTGACTCATTCCATATAATGAAGTGAGTTTTACCATGATATAGGAGGATAACTTTCTTATATTTCCATCATTATAGGGGATTAGACCCAATGGTATCATCTTTAGTAAGGGCTAGATGATTATTTCTATATTTTCAAGGTGATGTGTTGTAGAGAGGATGATACAATGTACACCCTAGTGGTGAGTGGTACCACCCATCTATACATAATGGTTCTAAGCCTAAATGGGTTATATTTAATTACCAACAAGGTGGAGTGTTTTTATATTTTACCTCAACGTGTACTAAAGGATTCACTTATAATGATTTCGAAGGAGCCAGTGGATTTTTGCAAGAAGGAGACCCATAATTTTCCATCACTGAGGACTGACATATTTACACCAACATGTTTTCTAGAAATAGTGATATGTATCCGTTAATATTTAATCTATGAAGGTTAGAGAAATCATTTTCATATAGTAGCGGTGCATTGGATGATTTCCTAGAAAATAATATCATGCTTAGATGGTGAAGGAAGATCTTTTGAATATAACACCAAGTGGATGATTCTTGAAAAGGGGAAAGAATTTTCTCACCTTCGACTGGATATAGTGTCCCTAAATCATTTGTATGTGTGACAATAGACCATAGTGACTATATAGAATATGTTTTCCTTCATGACTAGATATTTCTAGTTGATTGTTTCAAATTGATTCACAGCAAACCCCTTTCATTGATGGTATTTTCTTATGTGGACTGGGCAGTATTACCATTTTATGTTATGAAGAAGGTTCCATAGTTGAGTGATCCTTGCGGGTGATTGTAGGGGTTAGTACTCGTACAATTAGTCCACATTTGGTATGATTTCATCATATGGTCACTAATGGGGTTATTCGTTCAGTAAGAAAAACTAAAAGGAACTCTTATCCCTAATTCACGGCCTTTTTTCCAAAGGTATGTGCTCATTGGATGTTCTGTCCAATGACACTTGATGAATCATATTGGGAAAGAGGATGGGAACATGGGATCATCACTCCAATCTGGGGAGATTATTATCTATTCTAGGACTCTCTTATATATTTAATATATGTTCATATGTTCATTAATACATGGTTTATTCCAAAGTGTTTATGAAATATTACTCCTTAGTCACAAGATCAATCATTAGTTTGCGTGGGTTTGGAATCTCTTGTATGTATGTGAGGTTTCGTATCAATGAAGATATCTGTATATATGATGTTACCCTTTTATGAAAAAATAAACAATCCCTTAGTCTTTTTTTGAGACGATTATGGTTTATGTTTTGTAGTGAGGCACTCTAGAGTTTATTTTCATCTAGTGGCAGGAGATGTTTTGACATCGGGATCGAACCCATAAGATGGGCTGCCTATGTATGCTTATGAGAGGAATCAAAACCCATTTATTTTAGTTCCAATTAATTGAGAACATCAACTTTTGAGATCGTATGATGATGATCCATCTGTGTAGTTTAACGTCATGCAGGGAGGATGTCTAGGCGAAAGGTCCCCAGTCATGATTTAGAGTAGGACTTATGTCGAGCCATCCCAAGGTCCCCAAAAGAGATATGGTCTTCTGGATTGATCGAACCCTACTAGGGATATGTCCCAAAGAACATTAGTGTTGATTTTTATGTGGGTATTGAACCTTAAGGAGGTTTCCTACGTATCATGTTCGGTTGTAAATAATGTTTCTTTTAGTTCTGGAATTTGGGGCTTATGTTTAGGAGCTACCCGTTTAAATGGGGAATTATTGGGGATTACGTCTATAATGAAATACCATTTGAGATCAGGTCTTAATTAGGCATACATGTAATCATTTTTATGTAATAAATCAGAGTTCCTATAGTTCATTGGAATGGGGCTTACGCATGGAAACTACCCAATGTAGTTTGGGTTGGTATGAATGGGGCTTACTCCTGAAGTGGACGACCATTGAGCTTTGGCCTTAGGTAGGAGTCCTATTTATCTTTGTTAGGTTAGGAATCAGAGTTCTCATAGTTTATTGGGATGGGTGGTGTGGACGTTGTGATCATTGTTAACCTCTAATCCCATGTGATTCATGCTCAGTGTGAGAAACATGCGGAAGTAGTAGACCCAAAACACTACACACATTCCCCTATTAGCTATTTGGAAAAGGAGGAGGATGATGAAATAAGGGGTCGGGAAAAGAGGTCTCCCTCCTATGGTTAAAGAGGATTACTCTAGTAGGGATGCCCTGATAATGGTTCAAGGAATGGGGAGAAGCATCGTTCCTTGTGAAATTGGAATTCAAGTGTGATCTCTTCCATTTATCATTTTCCCTTGTGGAAGGGAAAATACAAGGGTTACCCTTAATTACTAGAATGGGGAGATACATGTATGTATCCCAAGGTTGTACCCTGGGTTTCCATGGGAATGGTTACTTAGGGACACTCTGGGGGGTTTTCAGCATTGTACGGATTACCCAAGTGACTCTGTTTACCATGGGTGTGTAATATCATAAGGGCACACTGATGCACCCAATGGTTTTATCATACAGGTCTGGTGGCTTTGGAATAGTATTTGGCTGAGTTTCGTTGGTCTAGTTCATGGAGGGGCTACCTATGATGTGATGAAAATAGAAGGAAATAACCTAGATCTAGAGGGTACAATGCCCAAAGTTTCCCTATTCCACGTACCATTTGTTCATGTGGGATGGGGTATCCCTCAAATAGTGTATCGCTATGTAGGTGGAGGGGTCTTCTGCGTACTGTGGTGGGAAAAAGACTCAGATGTGGTCCACGTAGTGTTTTACTACGTGTAACTGTGTTCCATCCATGAACCATGATGATATACGGTGTGTATTTCCATCCAAGTAGCATGATTCTATGCATTGAATAGATCCCCCAACATAGCAACTTGCTATTGTGGGTGCCAAATTGAAGAAGGGGAATTAATTCTACAGTTCGTGGAAAGTTCATCTGCCAAGGGTATACAGATCATAGTCTACCAATTAGTGTTATATGTTTTTATTTTACTCTATGTGGTAGGTTTTACCTATAGGGAATCATTCACGGTGCTCTCTTCTTTTTCACTTCTTTGATCGCTCTAAAAAATCCATCTTATTCTGTCAAAGTCCTCCAAACCATCCTATGAAGTTTCTTATTTAGTCCCCCTCATGGTCCTTTTATCGAGGGGAATGGGATTTTATCAGTGGGTCACATGACATATTTTATGGAATCCCATGGGGAAAACCTGACCCGTATATGACTCGGTCAGTGGGGTCATCATATACGGTGGATAAAAACACTACCTCGCTCCCTCAAATGAGTTTTTTTCATTCATAAGAGGTCATCTCCTACACCTCGCCCATGAACTGTTTAGTTTACAGGGGAAGTGGTATATGGGGTTGATTTTTCTACCTCCTTTTTGAAAATGACTTTGATTGTGGGATGGATTGGGGGGTTTAATTATCATGGTATACATGACATAAGGAAGTAGGTGATTCCTACCGGAGGGACAACTGGCCCACTTGAGTCTCGTCTTTCCACTATAGAGTCCATGGATCATCTTGTCACTACTAGAAAAATCCTTTTGAATGAAGTTTCTGATCAAGCTATGGATATTGCATGGCTATAAAGAGAACATGAAAGGAAGAGGTCCTTAGTTTAGAAACATGATTAGGAAGTGGAAAAATGGAGAAAAGAACTAAAGTGAGTTAAATAGGAACGGTCCCACATCGCGGTCACTGTAAATGAGGGGTAGAAGTTAGTGGAAGAGGGGGAAAAGGATGGACTTGACGCAGGGAGGGATCCAAAGGTATTAGGAGATAGTGAGAAGTTTGAGATGACAACTTTTTTTAGCTCCATCAGGCCATCAAATAATCGAATTTAAAATTGATACAATTATTTCGAATCTGGTGAACGTCTTCTGTAAATACCATGACCTGCTAATGTAGAGAGGATCCAGATTGTGGATTCACTTTTTATCTTCATTTGATGGAATGAAAACATTTTTATCTCAAGTTCTTCTCCTTTATATTTTCCTTTAATTTCAATTATTTGTAATAGACTACATTTTGAATTACAATTTAAACGGAATTCACGTTTTAATCATAATCTAGGATAACTAAATCAAAAATAAAAAATAAATAAATCTCTAACTCTTGCTCAAGCTGAGGGACGCAATGAGAATAGTTTGACTATTATTATGGTTATCATGAAAACAATACAATCATTGTGTCTTTTTTCATTATCTCCTTAATTTTCTCTAAAAGTCATTTTGGTGTTGGCTTAATGGGAATAACTTTTGTATCCTTTGATTTTTTTATTTCTCAATATTCTACCTAAACACTATAGAGTGTTGGTTTATAGAGCTTGCACTCAACTTTTTCTTAGGCTTCCCTTTGTGGGTTTTAATCCTAGAATGTTTTTCATCTGTTTCGATGGGCATTTTACTGTCTGGTGAACTGAACTATCATTAATGATGTTTTAGGTTGAATATCTTTGACCATGACTGATGTTTTTGGTTGAACATCTTTGACCAAGATTTTTGGTACGAGGGACCTAATTTAATACTCATTATCCAAATATGTCCTAATATATTTCATACATGGATAAGGGGGTTTTCTTGACCCTAATTTTTCATTTAATGAACAAGGAATACGGTATGGGGAATGGGATACATGGTCGTATAGATGTACATAAAGCATATATTAGGGTCAAATTTTCTTTTATTGGTCATTATTTTTTGTGGGAAACTCATGAAGAGTAGTCAGGACATTGTGAGCAAAGTCAAACAAAAGTTTTATTAAGGAACTGACATCCCATTTCAATGGCCAGTTATTTTTAAAGAAATTTGTATTTTTTGGGGTTTGTAAGACCAAGGTAGGTGGACTTTAGATGGAGCAATTTCTTAAAGTAATAGGGGCATCTGTATTTGTTTTGAATGAGTTAATTTGAATGAGAAATGAATCCCATAAGAATTGGGTTTTCATAGAGGCGGGTTAAAGTATAGTTCCGTTTAACATCATACAACTATGAAATTTGAGACTTGTGATTTTAATTCACCTTACCCGGACCAATAATAAGGGTAGAAGACTCATCTATTCAATGTTATTTGACTAGAAATACTCCATAATATTCAATAATAAAAGGTGAGAACAGATTTAAATTGTAATCCAGGGGGTTCTGAAACTAGAGAGTGAAGTGGGACACTGATTACATAAGGGTGTATGGAGGTAGGGAAAGACCTCTCATGATAATGAATTTTCCTTTTGTTAAAATGATTTTTTTGTGGGAAACTTATGCAGGGAAATCGGGGAATTGTGTGCATAGTCAGATAAAGGTGCATGTAGGACATTGACCTTCCATCTCCAACAGCCATGGATGATTATAGGGATTCAGACCATTCTGGACACAGATTTTGGTTCTTGAAGTGGGGTTCCTATACATGTAAGGGGGCATTTCAAGCGAAAATATGTCAAGAATATGTAATGATGCCCTCTTCATCTAGGTGATAGGGGGTTCTTTATGCATGTCTGGCCCTTATGATGGAAATGAAGGGACAATTCATTTCATGGATTGTCCTGAGATGTGTGGCTCATATGGAACTACAAATCCTTATGATGATATGAATCAAGGAAAACGTAGTTATTTAAAAAATTATCCATACAGATATCTAGTTCACACATGTGGATGGGAACTTTTTGTTTCATACAGGGGGTTACCAATGAGGTGGGACTCATGTTGGACTGTCTTGTACAGATTCCTTCCACACATCAGGTCATTTTATTGTAATGTAATTCGGAAATTTACATAAGATCCTTGATTGACTTGAGAATAACTGGGTTGGGGTGATATGAAATGTCCCATACCTAAGTATAAAGAATGTTTAATACGTGGTTTCAAGGTATTTTCGATCAGGAGAAATGATACGAGGCTTGCAAGTTGTTGGGTGTGCAGAAGTATAAAATCCTCTCTTGAGGATAGATTTCCCTTTGGTTTTCTTGCCCTTTTTTTGGGAAACTTATGCAGATCCATCATGGAATTTTGTGAATTGTCAAACAAAGGTTCCCACATGAAACTGGACTCCCCTTTCTTGATTTCATATGAGGTATATGAATATCTGAAATCAATTGAAGCACATATTCTGATAGATATACCTTATGTGTATAGATATGTTAGAAACATTTAGGATGTGAAAATCCATAGAATTGATAAATTCCCTACACAGATCTAACTAATATGTCTGATAGGGAATTTTGATTCCCTTTCTAGAAATGGGTGTCTTGAAATTAGACTTACCAGATAAGTCTGGCCCATACATAGGGAGTGATGAATTTTTTTCTACATTTGTTCCCTTTGGAGGTGGATGAGCCTAAGATTCATCTTCTGGGCATCATTATGTATCATGAACGCACATTAATCCATCCAAATGTAGTTCATGGGGTACCCTCTAGTTTAACATCATGCGCTATGGAATTTGGGTTTCCCAATATGGAAGGGAGGTACATAAATGTTCATTTTTTGTTCGTTCCATCAAGACTAACTATTAAGTACTGACTTTACATGCCTTTGTGAAGAACTCTGTACCAAAGTCCCTAATCTAACATGAGTTGTTCTCAGTGTGAGAAACAAAGGCCAGAAATTGTGTATTCCACCACCTAGGGATGGTATAATCAAGGAAATGGATGTTTTATATTCATGAAACTTGGACTGAGATGAACATTCAAGAGTTTCCGGATATCCTATACATGGCCAGGTGGGTGACCTATGTTGGGGGTAATGTCCTCTCGGGTGAGAACACTCATGAGGTTATGTAGTTTTATGTCATAAAACAAAGACATTTTATTATATAGTTTAACGTCATATGATTAAGACAACTTTCATCCATTTAACCATCCTGTGGAAAGGACATAGATTCCACGCGGTTTTTTGTCGTGAAGTGAGGATATTTTTACCATGTAGTTTAACTTATTTTAGTTAGGATGGAAATGACCCGACTTGAAAGAGGAGACATTTGTCTATTCTTGAGACAGTTTTGTGAATAGGGAATTTTTGGGAGATTTATTCAAACGTACCTTGTGAGTAGAGGGGGAATTTGTTTTGTGGAATCCCATGGACATATCCAATATAGGTCTTCCCCATATATAGGGATAGAAGGCACATTTCACTTAAGGTTAGCTGGGTTAGGGTGAATGTCTGGGCGTCTCTACATATCATGTTTAGGAAGGAATCAATCCATATGTAGTTCTATAACACAACATGGTAGGTGATCTATGTCAGGGGATTGAAATTTCCTCATATGTGAGTATACTGTTATGACATGTTGTCTAATGCCTTGTAGTAGGACACTAGCAACACATTTTAACATCATGTTGTATTGAAAAATTTTCCTAGATGCCATGAGTATTTATGGTCTAATCAAGTCGTGATATTCTTTCATTCCTCAAACATGAGGTGAGAAAAAATGTGTAAACCATGATCCTGATGACCCTTGAATTTGGATGAATGAAACGGGGCATGGAATCCATCAAGCGCACGGATGTAGGAAAATTCTGTCCTGATGAAAAATTTTCTTTTGGTTGAAAAGCCTTTTTTGTGGGTAACTTATATTGATCTCTCATGGAATTGTGTGCATATTAAAAAAAGGTGTCTCTGAGACACTAGCCTTTTATATCCGATGGTTGTGGATGTTTATGGGGGACCTAGATTTCCTGGGTTATAGAGTTTGATGGATAAAAAAGGATATATCTGGGTATATGTGGAATATCCAGACCATGATTAGTTTTTAAAAATGAAATCCTTTACATAGATCCGAATTATATGTAATGGGGAATTATCAATTGACCAACCCTTTTTGTAGGAATCATGGTTTTGAATATTCTTCATATTTATGCATTTTTATATAGGAGATGGGGGCATTTGTATTTTCTTGTCTTGTGTGGCTTGACCCAGTTTTGCAAATCTGTGCTTCACTATGTTTCTCATTATAATGACAATCAAGTCACACATAGTTCTTGGGGTACCTTTCTATTTAATTTCATGTGGTTAGTACATGTCCAATGTAGTTTTATGCCTTGCGATAAAGACTTTATCTTGTACTGAATTGATATTCCTACGAGGGATTCCCTACCAGAATTCATAATCCCCCCAGAGCGGCACTCAATGTGAGAAAAAGGGGATGGAAAAGGATTACACCACCACACATGGGGAATATGATGAATGATAGGAAAATTTTTCCTTCAATATTTTGTCACAAATTGGCCAAAATTTGAAGTCATGGACACCACATACCTAACATTTGTTGATGGGAATCAATCAGAATATAGTTCTATGAATTTATGTATGCATGTCAGACTTGTACGTAGGGGAGAGTAATTTTTGGAAGGGTGGGGGAGGGGCCCAAGGATATGGAACACATGCATCACTATGCATCTTGTGAGGGCAGAAATCAAGCCACACACTTTTCATAGAAGAAAATTCCCTCTGTAGGTATATTCCATATATAGGGAAAGGGGGTATTTTTACTTGGTCATGGTTAGACCAGGATATATAATTCGGGCATCACTACATATCCATCAAGGGAAAGAATCAATCCACACATTTTTCTAAATCTCCCCATAAGGGTCGGTCCCACACACAGGGAAGGGTTATTTAAACCATATTTTGTTTGATGAGCATGTATTGTACTTTAACCATTTGTTTGTGTGGGGGAAGCCTTAACCACCATTCTTGAGCTCATGTGAGCTATGATCAGTGTGAGAAACAAGGAATATTAAGGGTTTCCTCTCACAATACAAAGTCAGGTGGAGGTACAATAAAATAATTTTGTGTCATGTGGTGAAAATACCAAGATCTCGAATCAAGGAATTTCTATATATCCCACGGTAGATGGGAATCAATCAATACACAGTTCTATGAAAATACCTCCTCACATAGGTCTGGTCCATATGAAAAGGTGGGAATAATTTTTTGGTGGTTTCTAAGCCTAGGATAGGCATCGCTTTGTATCCTATATAGGTATAAATCAATCCATGCATAGTTTTTGGGAAATAGGGCTCCCATGTGGATCTAGGACTCACATAGGATATTAACCTAATAGAAAGGGCATTTTACCTTTCAATAGCACATATCTGAATCATGTGAATTGAATCATTGACTGGAACATAATGGACCTCGTACCTTTTAACGTATTGTAGTTGGGACAAAATATTCCATGAATTTTAATGTAATTCTGTTAGGACATTGGATCATGCACTTTTACATCATGCGATTAAGACATTTGACCATATAGGTTTACATCATATGATCAGGAAAATTATCTCCCATCATTAATGGAAGGGTATGTTGTATCATACAGTTTAATTCCTTGCGATTATGACTTTTTGGCCATGTAGTTTAATGTCATGCGGTGAGGACATTCCATTATGATGGTTTATACCATGTGATTAGGACGAATCATCATTTGGCTACATGAATTATTTATTTAAGAAAATTTAATTAGTGGGTGTTATGGTAAGTTGTAAATTCATTTAAATTATGTAATATTCTCCACTGGATTAGACCATGTGTATGAAATTTGGTCCTTCCCATTTTTGACTCTAATTTTGGAGGTTTCCTTACAAGTATCATCAAAGTTCTAAGGACGAGCACCATTTCTCTTTTAAGAAAATACTGGAGGTGAATGATTTTATTGAAGGATCGTGCAATCGGTTCTGGTAAACTTCCAAATAGTGAAAAGTGTACAATCGTTTCTCATACTATCACTCCATATAATCAAGCCTTTTTGGGAATTTCTTGTATTTGGATAGATGAAACAGATGGTGATGTAGAGAAATGGTAGTTGAACATCAATGGGTAGAACTACCTCCATCTCGTATACTAATGAATATGGGATTTATTGAGTGGCGGTGTGGGTCATGGTTATGTATCCACATAGATCATGGATGAGCTTATCCGGATAATACTTCTTTTAATTTTCTACAATCATATGGTGCATGTTGGATAGGGTCTTATTGAAGGCCTCTATCTATCCATTGAATGCTACATGGAATCAGGATGAAAAGTTAGCCTTGATGCAATACTATTGATATAGCTTTTCCAATTTAGCAGAGTAGAAAATGGTGTTATTGTCTTTCAATACTATATGAGGGACACCAAATCAAGCAACGACGTTGGATTTCAAAAAGCTAAAAATACTTATGTCACTTACCTCGTAAATAGGTAAAACTTCTTACCATTTGGAAAATAATTCAGTGGTTATGAGGATATACTTGAATTTATTTGTCGTATCCGGAGGATAATGTCCCATAATGTCCATTCCACATATGGAAAATTTCCAAAAGTACTTGGTTGGGTGAAGTAACTTTAAGGGTCAGTGAATTAAATTGCCATGAACTTCACTGGAGTGACACTTCTTGGTGAACTCAGCACAATCTTGATTCATAGTAGGAAAATATTACCCAAGCCATCAAATTTGATGAGAGATCTTGGATACCGATTGAGGTTCCCCAAAAGCTTCGGCATTCACTTCTTTCATGATGGAGACAATATCTTCTCTATCAATACACCTAGGAAGGACCCCATTAAGGCCCCTCTTATAGAGGAAATTTTGTTGTTTTGTGCCAGTGTGAAGAATGATGTTGGTTTCACATCTATGGATTTTATCCCTTCTATCCCTATTTTTTTGAAATTATAACTTACAAAAATAATTTTTTGTGGGAGCTATCCAGCCAGGAGTATGACCATACAGCTCAGTGAAGGGGCTAATCTCATTGATTTATTCCATCATGACCTAGGAAAATTGTAGTACTACAAAACAACGAGAAATGATGATGACTTTTTTGTCCCAGTTTGGGTCAGCAAAAGTTGTGGTTTCATTTTCTAATGAATTGGCCAATGCATTTTATGACTGGGGGACATAAGTTAATGTTAGACGTGATGAAACATTTTACTTCATTTTTCATACATGCTGTATATAAGGTATTATATCCTCTTTCTTAATGTCATAGTCACCATTTACATGCTTGGTGACTATTTCTGAGTCACCTTTTATCTTTAAGTGTTCTGATTGTACTGGAAGTTCCAGCTCCATGCATGTGATGAGATCCTAGTACTTTGCTTTATTATTTGTGCATCCCTCTGTGGGTATGAAGGAATAAGGTAGGGTTTCCTTTTTGAGAGATGTGATTATCACTCCAAGGTCCACTTTGTTGAGCATGGGGTCTTCTATCCTCTTCCCTTTCAGGATTCTAGAGGCACCATTGAAGTTAATTTCCCACATCTGGGGATCATCTATAACTGAGAACACTTCCTCATCAGGTTGTTTGGCATCCAATGGATCCATTTCGGAGGAGGGGTGTTATGCCAAGAAATATGATAATGCCTAGAATTTGAATGATTTATAGGCTATAGACTATATATCAAACTTCAATAGGACGAAAATCCACCTTGACAAGCATCTAGTAAACATTATATGAATGAGAATATACTTGAGCGGGTTTCTACGAGACACTAGATGGACCTCATGGTTCTTCAAGTAGTTCCTCACCTTTTGGAATTAAAAAATTAAGGCCAAGTATCACTTCTAGATATTTGAATAATGAGTATCATCATCAATCATGGTATGACTAAGATAATAGATATTGTTCTTTCTTTTGGATTCATTTTTCTGTGTGAGGAAGGAGCCTAGTGATCACTCTAAGAAAGTCCCATACAGAATGAGTGGTCTTCCTTCGATATATGACATTAGCATCAGGGGTTTCAAGATATATTTATTGATATTGTTGAATGCTTCCTAAAAATAATCGGTCCATTGATATGCAACCCCCTTTCTCATCAACATGGTGATGGGTAAACATTTTCTTGCAAGGTTGGATATGAAGCACTAAATATAAGCCTGATGTCTAGGAAGACCTCTCAAATCAGTGAGGTGGTGAGGTAGTGAAATTCCAAGGATAGAATTTTTATTCTCAGGATTGAATTCAATTCCACAATGGAAAATGAAAAAAATGATGAATTTCCCTAAGGTGACGCCGAAATCACATTTTAAGGGGTTCATTTTTAGACTATCATGTTGTAATTTTTTGAAAACAATTTCAAGATCTGGCAGGTGTTCATAGTATTGTTTTGATTTAATAACCAGATCATAAATATCTCATTCGACGAATATTCCCATGAAGGGTTTGAAAATGAAATTCATGGCACATTGAAATGTGGTGCTGGAATTTCTCAAACCAAAGGGAACTAATTTATAGAAAAAACTCCATATGGGCCCTAAATGTTGTGGATTCGTCATCTTTTTTGTCCATTTGGGTCTGTTTATATCCTGAATAATCATCCAAGAATGAGAGAGCCTCAAATCTGTCCATTTCATTGATAAACAATTCAATGATCAGGACCTGACAAATCATCATTGGGGTAATACCGATTGGGATCCCTAACATTGACGTAAACTCCGATTTTCCCATTATTCTTTTTAAGAGGGACTATATTTTCTAGCTAGATGGGATATTGGACTTCCCTAATGATGTTTTCTTGAACTATCCTATTAGATTCAGCCTATATTTTGGTAGTATGTGTTGATTGTTTCCTTCTAGATGATTTCTTATAACCATGGAGGCCATTATATAGGCTTATGTTGTGAATAGACACCTCAGGAATGAGGCCTGGCATTCCTGTATAGTTCCAAGTGAAAAAAATCTCAATTCAGGTTTAGGAAATACGTATATACCTTTTCCCTTTGGAATATATGGTTTCACTAATCAGAGTGAGTCTTGGGTCTTCTTGAGTACCCAGGTTTATTTATATGAGTTCATTAATGGTGGTATAGAAACCCTCATCAAATTATTGAGGGGCATCCCTAAGTCCATCCTCTTCTCCTTCTTCCACATCCTCTTCATCATCTTCTTCCTCTTATGGGGAATCAATTCCCAAAATGACCCATTCTGAATTTATAGAAGAGTCACAACTCTGATATTTGGTGGCTGAAGTAGCTTCTTCTATCCCGAATGACTGTGGGGAATCTTCTATAGAGGATGGAGTGAGGGGTGGAGGAGTTTTATCACCTTCTTTTATTATTGATACAACCTCTTATACCTTAGTAGATGAGGTGAGGATTATCTAGATCTATGGTGATGGACTGAGGGAATTTACATTCAAACACTTTCCATCATCTCAGATATTAGTGGGTTTTTCCACACTGTTGGGATCAGCATCCATGATCAAAATCATAAAGATGGATGAATAAGTGTCTAAATTTGGACTCTTTCACTCCACCTGATTTATGGGAAGTACATATTATTTTTCTAGATTCTTGAAGTGTTCAGTAGGGACCACTTCCAAATTAATTGGGGGTGGGGTAACCGAATCACCCCCATTGGTTGAGGGTTGCTTCAAGTTCTTCTCATAAAACCCTGCATCAATATATTATTATTCACAGTATTTGAATGGGGGATTATTGATGTGAATTGTCCCATTCTTTGCATAAATTCAATATTTGATGAACTGATGGTATGATGAGGAAATTTTCACATGCTGATGCAGGCAGAGCCTTCCTAAAAAATTGAAGGCTATATTTTTTTGAACAACTAGTAATTTTGATTCAGCTATGAGGTTTTCAAACTTGGTTTTGATCTTTATTTGTCCTAACAGATTCTTCTCACTTTAATAATATCCCAAAAGGGTTTTTGTGTAGGTCTTCAGATTAATCTCATTAAAACCCATCTGATGAAGTGTCCATAGTAGGATGAGATTAAATCTATAACCTTTTTCAATGAAGGATTTTTGAATATCGACACAATTTATCCTATTAGACACATATAAAGATTTTATGTTCCCTTGCATGATGATGTCATCATCTTGATCCTTGAAGGACAAGATATCATGTAATTATTTAGGACTCATTTCTATCCTATAGGCTTCAGCAGTTTCCACCTCATCTTAAAACTCCTGGGGACTTAGAAAATATTCTATCAGAGCTTCCCTAAGATCTAAAGACAAATTTAGTGCATCCATGATAGAAATATTTTCTACTACCAAGACAACCTATTTAAGAATATCATACTTTTTTTCTAAACGCCAGTGCCTCCTAGATTAGGGATACTATTTCACAAGCGCTTTGGGGCTTGAGCATTTGATGTAGATGGACCATCTCTTGGAAGAGGAGCTGGTGGTTCCTCTGCACTTTGAGGATTTTTTTGTGCAGGTCGTCCTGTACTCTATGGCTAATTAGACATTTGTTCCTCTTCCATTGGATATTCTAGGATGACCAGGCCAGTGTTTCTTCCTGAAGGGGTAGAATAACATTTTATTCCTATTGGGTTTATCTATGTTCCCTTTCATATGTTTCCGTAACATTGGCGGTTTGATTTGAGATGTGACCAGGAACATCGTTTCTTCCATGATTGCATCTTCCCAGGTATCCATGGCTCTGATGGCCTCTTCCTCCATCTCCCAGATCGGGTGCGAGGCACACAAGTTCATAACCATATTCTTCATTGGAGAAGGGTTCCATTACATATATGGAATTAATGGATCCAAAAATCAGTTCCTCATCCGATTATGAATCTACCTTATTGACTTCATTAGGTGGTTCCATTTGGAGAGACAATTCAAATCATATATTTGGTGGGGGAAATTATTTTTGATTTAGATTCCTTGCCATGAAATTTGAGAGTGTCAAAGATAGATTTGTACTTGGTGCAACTTCATCTTCTTTCACTTGATCCCTACCTTCTTGACCCTTAGTGGATTACAGGGATAAGGATGTCGGTTGTGTTGCATTAGGAGATGTTGGGGTCACATTTGGTAGTTTCAACTATATTTCGAGTATGACATGAGATTGATTGACTATTTTCCGAGTCATCAAACTATCTAACTTATTATTATTTTTCTAATGACATTTTTCCACTCCCCTTTGTCATCAGGACCGGTGGTGGATATATACGAAACATGTGATGGTGGTGGCCCCAACATGACTTGCTAGGAATCTATCATTCATTATAGGCTATATTTTAAGATGAAGCACTCATGGATGGTGTGTCCTAGTATGTAATGGAAGATAAAATAATATGGATGGTGATCAAGAACTACTTCATCTTCCCTCTTTGTCATTGGTATCTAGATAAAGTTGCAATTCATGGAAGACACAAAGTATCCATGAACTGAATAATCTTATAATGAGTACGCATTATCCCTTTTCTCCTCAAATTGATTTCTTCTAGATCCCCTCTGCTTTTAATATTGTGGTGGGGGCCACTATTGATTATCAGGGGGTCCTGCATGATTCGGTGTAGGCCTTGGAGCCTCGCCTAGTGTAGGGGGTTGCTTAATCTTAATGGAATACCCTTAATAAATTCCTACTCATTTTCTTGGGGCTGATGGGGTTACTCGGGACTTGACATTATTCCTTTTATGGATTCTTCAATCCTTTGTTAAATGGAAGTGAAATATAAAAACCCACTTGTGTATTTCACTAGAATTAATGGAATCTACATATCATCACAGAGGTTGTTGATTCACATATAAAGCATATAATATTCAGGGATTGGTCGGTTTAGGGAGTCAGTTGGACCTTTCCATCTATAATTAAAGTCTAGAAATCTCTCATTCTCCCAATATTTTTAGTTCATGAGGTCATTAACTATTATCAATACAAACATCGAACTGGATTAGAAGATAAACTTCTACCAGAGATCCTTACATCCTGTTATCGAATTAGCTATAAAACTTGTATGCCATACAATGGCTGAGCTTTGTAAGGTTGACATGAAGCATCTGGATTTTACTGATTCTTACTGCTCTAAGGTTCCAATCATGTGATCATAGTAATATTTTTAGTGTATCAGATGTTATTTTGGATCTCCTGATCCATTGAATACTGGGAATATGGGGTTCTTGAAATTTAGTGGTGGTGGGACGTTGCACACCCAATCGGGGTAATGCTTCAATTCTAGTTGTATCGGAGCATGTCGTACATTCCTGGATTACAATTGATCTTCCAATGAATTAATGGTATTAATGATCCCTTGATGTTTGTCTTGTTGAATTTGATCATGGGAAGGTGTAGTGGGGGCAATATTGGACATGTTTTCCCTACTGGTACTTTAGTATGATACCTGGCTGGGGTTATCCTTTGTGGATATTCCTGAATGTGTTCCAGTTGTTTTATAAAGGAAGGGAAATCATGATATCCTTTCAAGGATAGTTTCAGGTAGGCTAATGGTCCTTGTGCTGGATTGGATGAGAATTTGGGATGTGATTCATTTGTCAAGATGAGCCCTCATGTAAGATGAACCTCTATTGGATGTGTTTTTTAACACTCCACCTGAGGAACATATCTGGTAGGATGGATTTGTTGAATTAGCTCAGTATTAATTCACCTATTATATTTCATTTCTTCCTCCTATTAAGAGAACATCTCCTCTAGTGTGGGGTGATATTTTTAAAATGGTGGAGGACGTGGGTCGTATAAAAACTTTATTTTGTTCTTATGGTTGTTAGCAATTTGTATTAAAGGTAATGATGTATTGTCTAATGGGGTACCCATGTTTAGGGAAGCTCATTAGTTACGGGTACGCACATTGTTAGGATTAATTTGGACCTCCTCTAGGAGGAAACCATCTTCCACTGCATCCTCATTATACATACCATTTTCAGTTAGATTTTTGGAATTTATGTCCATGATGTTTACTGATGCATATCACATTGGGGGTGGAATACTAGGTGATGAATGATAGAAGAGTTCCTTACATCCTTTACTGGATATTCCCCTTCTATTTTTGGGTCCTCTTGGAGTTTCTTGATAGGGGGAAACTCGAAGGGAACCTTGACATGACCTAGTTATATGTCTCCTTTCGGGGGGACACAACTCACAAGACAGGGCAGAATAGGTAAACTATTTATTCATTATTCTCCCCAAGCAGGAAAAGACTGACATCCCTTGGGCATGTGGTCATGGTAAAAATTTCACCATCCCTATGGGTTGAGGTTGCCCTCATTCCTTTTTTATTGTGCATCGTATCAGGTTTTTTGGTCTTATTATGGAATTTAAAAAAAATTCCCCCAACCATGTGTGCTGGTGTTGATCCCATATTGTGCTTGTTGTTTCTACTATGGTTGTTTTTTTAATCTCATTAATTCCCATTCGAGTGTGAGTCAGACATGATGTTGGGTCTACACATGAATTACTTACTTTTGTGGGCATGAAAAATTCTCATTGATTGGCTTCCCTTATGTGAGAAACCTGATGAATTTTCATAGTGGAATTTTTGAGGAGTTTTTTGATGTCTGGTTATTGTCAGGTCTAATGCTTTTGTGAATTAATCAAGGCTGGTTCTTGATTAGTGTACTGCTTTTCATGAATAGATATTTCACTTGATGTTCATCATGGGATGATGACATTATAGGATGTAACATCCAATGGGTTCTACTGGATGGGATGTGTGGTAAAGTGAAAACCTCTATGTTCCCCCCATCCCAGAATATGAACACCAGATGTTGTGTCATAGATAAGTCAACATAACCTGGGTAGAACATGATGGTAGGTTAGTTCAAGGTCCTTCTTTTTCCTCCCTGATTGTAGATGCTGTGTAGAAAAAAGAGATTCTAGGTCAATTTTATGGTGAATCTCCCCTAATATATTTACATGTTCTACATTCCCATCAGAGGGTAGGAATTTTAACTTCAACTTGTTGATATTTTTCAGATATTGAGGCAAACATTATTCATACATTATTCAAAAAATTATATTTGTATGTGGAATTAAGAAGTGGTAATGGGATAGAACATAAATGGTATTTAATCCCTAGCTAGTTTTCTTCTCACAAGAAACATATCCTATTATTGTTCCACCAGTGACTCCACAGCTTGATTTTCCCACCTTGACAACTTCTTAATGATTTCATTACAAGAAGCGAGGCTAGTAGGAGTGTCATTGATATGTGAATAGTATGGTGGTGGATCAAAAAATGAGCATGTCCTCGATCCATCCTCTCATTGAGAAAGGATATCTCTTGTAAAAGGTAGAGTATTTAACATGTCTAACTTCATATTTCCAAGAACCTCATCTTGTGGCGGCTTTCTCTTATTTGATTCGGTGAGGAGAGGACCTTCTTGCCGATTTCAATCTTAACTATGGGGAGGAACTTCATAGTTGGTGTTGTAATGGTGAGGACTACCATCATAGATTAATTTTTTACTGTAGGGAGTATACCTATGGTGTACACTCTAGGTATGACCTTTAGGGTAGACCACAGTGGGCAGAGGACCTCCTTATTGCATGATGTCGCAATGGGGAGGACCTTCACAGCAACTGCAATTCTTGTGAGGACAACCATCGTAGCCTAATATCTGGATACAAGGAGACTATTTTTTGTTTCCATATAGAGGTGCACCTTTAGGATGAACTACAATGAGGTGAGGACCCTCTCATTAATTGATGTCAATACGGGGAGGGCCTTCATAGTGACTATTATCTTGGCGAGGACTTCTGTCATAGCTTGACGTATGGCTGCATGGAAAATTTCTACAGCATATAACATAGGGAGGACCATCAAGTTGGATTATATTAATGGGAGGAACATCTTTTTGTTAGATCATCTGGTCAAGGGGAGTTTTACCATGACTCTAATCAGGATATAGACTCTCATGATTGATCATTTCCTTACCACGAAGTAAGAACCCATGGGTTATCAAGAAAGGGCCTTCAAAGCTACTGGTAGAAACATTTTATGGAGGACCATCACAACTTCTACTTTCACATTCATAATTTCGTAATGGATTGATAAGATATTTCTCTTCTATTAAAACATGTTTGATGGCTTCAAAAACTCCAACTTCAAGTCGATATGGATTATGAATATGCTCTTCATTTTCTAGTTGCCTTTGGTGTATTTCATTTTTGGGTTCTCTCTTACAAGAAACTAGGGACAGTTTCTATTGTTAATGACCTTCATATATGGGTACCTATTAGGTTTTTTCCAGATATGTCGTTGGGATACACCGATAATAATGTTGAGTTCTACAGGAGATATATGTCAACCCTAGAGAGGACAACATGTTGGACCAGTGTCCCCTAGTTGGAATGAGTATTTGTTCCAGATTCAGTTGTCCCACTTTCATGGAATACAGTTTTCGACCCACCTTGACTAAAGAAAATATGAATTCCTTCTCTAGAGTGACCATATTATTTTTTGGACAAATCACCCCACTTGGGGAGATTGGGTCATGAACCTGACTCCTTTCTTTTTCCACATATGTGGTTATGTATTGATAAGTCTAGAGGATGTGATCTAGAATTGATGTATGATCCTACATCACTACCAATATATGTTGATATACTTCTTTGGATAGAATGGGAATAAATTTCAATTCTGATGTCGGAGCATGAGTGTTTTCCTACTCCTTTCCCCCATGAGTTGACAACAGGTACTGGAAATTATCCTATGTCAGGGCAAAGGAACGATTCTTCCCCTTAATTATAGCTAGGATACAATAGTAGTTTTCTCTAGTTTCAACTATATTTGAATGGTGGACTTTATATTTGCTAGTATGGATTTGCATCTCCTCGTTTACAACTATATATTGTCACACGGGTATGGTATATATCCATAGGAATTTGACTCTTCTTGTATTTTATTTCCACCATATTTGACTACTGGACTTTGTTGTGGTAGGAAGGAATTTGCATCTCCCTATTGATTGGCATTGTATTTGACTTGTGGTATTCATATACATTAGCAATATTGTATGATTTCCAATAGTTTTCCACCCTATTTGGATGGCGAGCTTGCTGTACTTTAGTAGGAATTTATCCCTATTTGTTGCTAGTTTCCACCCAATTTAGATTATGGGATTCTTGCACATTTTTTGGTATTTTCATATACCTGTAAATTTCCTCCCTATTTGCATGGCTGGATCGATGATCATTGGTGGGAATTTTCACCATCTCATATCGGTCCACCGTGTTTTTGTGGTGGTCTCCATAAGAGTGATCAAGAATATGTGTCCACTCATAGATAGATGTCATACTAATGTGGTGGGAATCAGAATAGGGGACAAGGATATGTGCCTTGATGTGTTGATTATTTCACATAGTTTTCCACATATTTTTATTTAATTTTTATCATTTTAATTAATTAATTCTTCAAATTTTGGTTAATTATTGGTACTTAAATATTTTTATCACTAATTTTATTAATTAATTAATATTTAAAAATAATTATGTATTTTTAACCTATAAATTAGTTAAATCAATCTAACTAGTTATTCTAATTAGCTCAGTTGTATCGATCTGCTTTAGTTTTAAATAATATGACAGTTTTACTTAATAATTAATTAATCACCCAGTTAACTCAATCTTAAATTTAATTTTAAAATCAATTAATTTTTATTAATTAATTTTATTAATAATTTAAATAGTATTTTTCATTATTATTTTGATGTATTTTAATATTAATTAACTTTTTAAGTTAATTTATTTACTCTTTTTTATGATTAGTAATTATACTGTTAATAATTTAGTCATTTATTAATATTAGATAGGTTCTTAAGATATAATTTGATTAACTAATTATTTTTAATTTTGAGAGTTTATCTTGTTATTTAATTAATTAATTTGTTTCTTTAAAACATTAATATTTTAATTTTATATATGCACTTTTAATAAAAACTCAGTGTGATTTATTTATTTTCTTTACTTTGGTTTTTAATTTTTTTCCTTTATGTTTGTTTAGTCTATGTTTTCATTTAATCATGTAAATAATTACTTATCTTATTTAAGGTTTAGTTATATTTTTAATTAATTGATTGATCTATGTTTTTGTTTTTAATTATGAATTATGATTCACCAACGCTTATTTTGTACTATCGATGAATTGAATCACTGATCATCCATCAGTGTCACTCTCATTTTTTATGATTTTCTATCTCTCACACATTCATCAATCCATTGTACCATGACTCATCAATCAATTTTTATTCCTATCGGTTACTTACTCTTTTTTCTTCTTATTGGTGAATTATTATTTTAACTATCATTGATTTATTACAACCGATCCATTTCTTCTATCGGTGTCACACTACCACCAATTCACTTCATCAATTATTGGTGCCTCACCATGTCTCACTGGTGTTTCTCCTTCTATCGGTCTCTCCTTCTATCTTCATTAATCGACATTGATATGTTCCAACCGTCTATCTCATCAATCGTTCACACCGATGCCTTGCCTTCACACTAATATACCCTCAGTTTCCCCTCTCCTGTTCTACCACCGATACCATTTTTCTCACTTATTCACATTGTCATTGCTGAGTCCCCAATTTCCATCATCCAAATACTTAGTGGCTGCCATGGATCAATCATCTCAACTCCAACGGGTTCAGTTTCCAATGCTCCATGGTCCTGATCTGCAAGCAGGACAACCCTGATTCTATCCCTCTTAAACTCTCTCACCTAATCCATTTAATGCCCATGCTCGCTGTCTTCCATGGACATAGTCCCCTCTCTCTAATCATAGTGCTGCCTCCATTCCAACATAGTCACATTTTTCCCCATTGTTGAAACATTGTATATTAACAAAGAGGGATCTGAGCCTGCCACCGGTTGAGGAAGACCACCTGAGCCGTTGTAACCAGCCTTAGACGATGTTCTGGGAGGGAGAGCAGACTAGACTGCCACCATCTCCTACCTCTCTATCCATACCCTGATCTATGTGTGCCCCCATTGAAGAGGATCTTACCGCCACTACAAGGCTGACCTGAGGAGGCCATTTTTGGTGATACAAGAACAACTAGTTACCCACCTCCGGATAATAGAGCCTGAGCTAAGGTCGTTGTCCACCGGAATGTCATCGTGCAGAAAACAGAAGCCTCAACTAAAGGACATCACTCTTCAATTGGAACTTCTGTCTCGGGAAGGCACAGAAGAACACTCCCCCTAGGGCTGCTCCGATTTGGGAGGGGGGAGAAGATGTTTATTAAAAATAATAATAATAAATTAACTAAAATTAAATAAAAATAAAATCAAGATATTAAACATTAATAATTATAAATATATAATAAATATAAGATATTTTATATTCATAAAATAGAATTATTAATTTAATTAACTTTAACAAAACATAAATTAATATAAATCAATTATTAATAACTTCTAAATTAAATATAAATAAATTATTATTCAATGTTTCATGTTAGATAATTTTTTAATAATAAAATATATAAAAAATTATTAATAATAATTTATAGATAAAATTATAATAATATATCCTAATTAATAGTAAATAGTTTAATATTAGAAATAATAATTAACTTAAATATTTTAAATAATATTAATAGTATTAATAAAAATAATAACTAAACTATTTAATATAATATTTAAAATTATAATATTAAAAAAATATAAATTTAAATTATGTAACTTAATTTAATTTAAAATAAAATATAATAATAAAATAATAAACATATTAATTTGAGACTAAAATTAACTTTAATAAATATATTAAATTAAATATGTTAATTACCTAATTAAATTAACATAATAATATTTCAATATTTAGTTAAATTATTATAACTTAATTTTTTAAAATAAATAAAAACTATGATAATAATAAAATTATTTAATTTTAATTAATAAATATTTAATTTTAAAATATAAATACTTGTAAATAAATAATCTAATAACATAATTTATTAAATAATATCTATTCTATAAAACATATTAATTCTATTGAAACATTTAAATAAACCAATAAATTTAATTATAAATATTTATTTATTTATTACCTTTGGTTTTTTAACTAATCTGTTTTGTATTTCTTATGCGGGTTCATTCAAGATTCAAAACCCCATCCTAATTCTTTTTACTAACTTGCAGGAAGTTAGTTATAATGGAAAAGATAGTGCGATATTTCATTAATGAAAAAATGAACGTGTACGGTGCAGAAGTGAAACACAAAAGTATGTCGGTGGAAACAAGCTAGTGACGATCAGCAGAAGACAGTGGATATTAATCTACAGAAAGCAGAATAATTGGGGGATTCATTCCATCGAGAGACCTTTATTTCGTGATTTGACAACTCTCTCATTAGAGTAGAGCGATTCGAGGGGACATCCTAGAGACCCAAGGGGCAAGCATAGAAGCACTTTGTTTGTTTGGGGAGTTCTTCTTCTTTAATTTCTTATTAAATATTAATTTCATGTAATCATATGTTGACTTTTTCAAATATGAACATGTATTTAGGATATTTCAATTTGCACGATAATTTTTAATCATACTGGTTAATAATTCAAACATCTTCACACTTCTTTACTTATATAAAGTCAGGATCATTCAGTGAGGTTGATTATGACTATACGTAAATCAATTACAGCTAAAATTTTCAAAAAAATCTAAAACATTAACGTCCAGTTGGAGAAACTAAAATTGAATACTTTCATCAGAGAATTTTTTGTGAAGAATTATTAATTTTATGGTGAATTTAATTCTTATTTCTTATTTTTTCCAACTTTTGTAGCAGTAAGTTTAGTTCTGGAGTGGAGAACTCCAAGAATTAACCTTTTGAGTGTTGAAGCTATTTGTAAAGGAGATTCAAAAATCATTTTAAAGGTGTAATTCAATTAAGAGTAGTATAGATGTTATATTTTGAAACAAGTTTGTTAAAAATTCTCTAGTGTATTTCCTAAATTGTTTATTTCAGTTCTTGATTTGCTGTCATAGTGTTATTAGGTTGTTAGTTCATTATAGTTTAAATTGGACTTAGTTTTCTTAAAACAGAAATATAAAAACTAGAAAATTTAAAAATATTACAAAAATAGATAGTTCCCCCACTACTTGAAACAGTGGAGTGTTTATATTTTTCTTTAGAAAAGTGGTTAAAATCATTTTCCCTATGGGTTTGACCATACTTGCCACATATACATTAGTTAGTATGAATAAAAATTTTAAACACTAACTGACTTCAATAAAGGTCGTTTCACGTTTTTGATGTTGTTTCTATAGAATTAACGAGCTATTATTTTTCTAAAAAAATCAAAAAAAAATCACATACAAAAAAAATATGAAAAAACAATTCAACAAAGTGAAAACAGTAAAACAAAACTTCTTCATTTTCTACTAAATTCCAACTATTTTTGTACATGTTTGCTTATATTTAATATTATTTGTGATTAATTTTACATTTTATATCTTATTTAATGATCATTAGGTCTATATCTAATATATTATATCCATTAAACCTTGAATTATACAAACATTTAACCGCTCTTAGAAAAAAGAAAAACAAATATGAAATGTGGAATGACAGAGAAAATTTACGTGCATATTTTGGATCAAATAATGAGGATTTTTTGATTGTTTTTTCATTGATAAAACCAATGTATTTAATTATATTATTAAAATATATTGCAATTTATATTATAGAATGAAAATGAACAAAATTGTGAAAAGTTCTTAATTCAAGATTTTTTTACCGATTTTTACCACAGTGGTATTTTGGTCATTAATTTTAACATATAATTTCAAATTTAGGGAATATTATTTTGTTAGAATCCTAATTTTATATCCTTAAATTTTAATTCTAGACCAAGATCTGATGTGGCCATGTAAAGGGTTTAAAAGAATCAATGAAGTCTTTAATTTTTCCAGCCGGACAATGTGGACCATACCATAGTAAAAAAACTACAACTCCACCTAAACACATCCAATAGAGGTGATTCTACATGGAATAGCACGAGAACAGATAGGTATGGATTTTTAACAAATTTTAGGGAGTTTTAAATAATTAAGACACTTTTTGAATGTTATACTGTGGGAGGAACCTTTCTGGAAGCTTCATCCAGAAAATGAAACCTTCAATGAAAAATTCATAACTCCTTCTGAAAATGTCCAAATGATCTGAAATTTTCAGTATGAACGGCCAAAACATTTATGAATAACTTTTATACATGGGTCCACATGTGAATCATCCATTTAGTGGGAAAAATGTGAAATCTTTTAAAGGATATAATTCATCCTATAAAAGGAGTCCCTCGCCTCCTTCTCAAATCATCAGCTCGACACCCACAGCCAAGGAGGGATACCACTGGGGCATAGGCCACTACTACTCCTCTCTTCTACCCTAATTTATTCTTTTTATTTTGTTTTCATTTTAGTTTTGTATTAGTTTAATTTAAATTGTAATTCAAATTTTAGGTTTATTAATCCATGCATTTATGTTTCTCCATCCACTTTTCTTCATTTCTTTCCCTCTCTCCCTCTCCTCTTCCACAGACTCCACAAAGTAATATCTTAATCTTAGAAATGAGAGTCTGACCTCGAGGCTTGCCTCAGGGGGAGGTCATTTTGTTCTTGAATTTCAATTAAATGTTATTCTAAATTGGTGATAGACTTGAGTAGTATTCTTGGGAGAGGTGAATGTCCCTGATTGGGTGACGGTCCCGAACGAAATGAAACACGAGCTATTTCTATTCTGGAAAAGAATATTGATTCGAACATGATATTTCATGTTTGATTTATCAAACTAGAATCAAACAAATAAAGGAAAATATTTATTTAACATTAAACCAACCCCCAAAACCAAGATCTTTCTTATTAACTCATTCTGTTTAGATTTTAATGATAGTTTAAATGAACATTTTTTATATCATTATTTTAAATAATAAAAAACCAAAATTTCATCACTTTAGTTCATAAAACAAAACTAAAAAAAGAGATAGTTCATGTGAATTAGATAAAGTAATTGAACTAAATTTAGAAGGCTCCTCAAGAGAGATGACCCTGGTCAGCCACTGTGCTGCACTAGGAAAAATATAATTTTTTTCCACACCCCATGACAGGAGTGCGTCAAAACTGGCATCGTTTCCAGGGATCCAATCATTAGTTCATTAATTTATTTCTATTTTTACATATTATTTAGATTTCTTTTATTTGAAAAAACTAAAAAAAATCATGATGTATTCAAATTCAGAATATTATGCATGGAAAAATTACTCACAGGTGCCACAACAACATCAACAAGAAGAAGATTTTAGAAGGGCTCGGGTGCAATAACTTAGAGAAATAATTGAACAACTGATGAAAAAATATGATAGAGCATTGGAATATGTTCATGCATTAATGGAGAAACCCAGCCCTGAGTATGATCATGAACTTGAGGTGACAGAGGAGGAATACTTACCTACTGAGCTACAGGTGGGAGATCAGCAAATATTGCAATAATTTTTGATTAAATGTGAGGAAATTTTTGATCTCCCCATAACATAAAATGATGAATATCTAGAACCACTGAAGGAAGAAACCACCCACGTGGTGGGATTTTAAGTTAAGATGGAGGAGCCCGACTACCGGCCTCCATCCTCAAAGAGTCTACTCCCAGAGGCGCTTACCATTGAGTCAGAGATTAAAGCTAAACTAACTCAGGGAGTTGAACCATTATTTGACTTTATCTCTTCTGATTTTATTGAATATGAATTCTAAACCACTCCTGGTGATTTTTATTATACATAATCAGACAATCTCTGTAATTCCTCGGAGGAAGAAGATGAATCTATATGTGCACCTTCTGAGGAACATATAGAGCTCTGAGGACAAGATGAATATTTATTAAAGGAATCTCATGAAGAGATTCTAGTAGATTTCACTAAGGAGACCATGGCAAAAGCTTCTTACTTTGATGGGGAAGAATTTTTTCTTGATACTTCATGTTTTAATTTTATTCAAATAAAATCACACTTTTACTTTCCCTTTGACTATTCTTCTGATGAAGCATACCTTGAGGAACCACTAGACAAAGAAGAAGAGGTTTGACAAGTAGAATCCAAGATGGAGGATGTTTCATACGTCATCCTACCCCCACTATTCAATCTATGCCCCATTGTGAAGGGGGAGGATATGGTGTACTCTATCCATGGATCATTCCTCAAGAACAAGGATGAATCACAAGAAGGTAAAAGCCACATGTGTTGGTTCAAATCAAAGAAGTTGCATCCATCATCGGACATTGGATAATAGCTGGTACTACCCTTTGGAGGCAATAAAAATTCAGGGCTCACTTGGGGGATCGTACTATGATTTACTTATACTTTATTTTTAGGAAATTAGATGTCAATTTAATTTATTAGATTTAGTGCAGCATGAATCACACTCCCTCTATCTTTTTTAGCTTTAATGACATGATCCTTGAGATTAATTGAGTTATTTTCTTTTATAGGTTCATAATGGTAGAATGCAGCCCCAGACAGTGAAGGGTAAGGACTAAGTTTCATGGAAAAGGGGATTTCACTTTTAGTGTTTTATCTTTTAAACTCTCTACATTTTTTCCAAAACATGTTTTGAGCTTTAATGATAAAATTGCATGCCCACACTTGAATTCATGTTTTTCACGATGTATCTAGGAGACATGAGTTTCTTAAGAACCCAATGATGCCATGTTTTAGATTTCAATGTTTATATGATTAAATTATGGAAATAGAGAATTGAATTTTTAAATATAAATCATATATATTGAAATGATGACTTAGGATTTGAGGTAATTAACTAATTTATGCAAATGAAATTTCCCTACCATAATTCATGATTAAAATTATAGAAGTTCAAGTGAATTGATTTTTTATTATTAGTCATTCAATGAGTGATTTTCCAATGTTATATTTTCCATTCTTGAGAGGATTTCTAGACCAAGTAATTTTTATTTATTCTTGAGCATATATCATGAGTGATTTTGGGACATGTAACTGACTATAACTTGTATTGAAACTTTTCAATGATATGAATCTGTAAAAACACATTTAAAATGATCGAAAAATCCTTTGAAAAAATACTTTTCCTTAAAATACCACATTTACATCAATCCTTCCTTTAGCCCATAGAGACCATGAATGACCTTTATAGGGATGATCGATGTTTTAAGATATTTTTATCCATTCCTACCATACTCTTGGTATTTTCATGATATTTTAATGTTGAAGTGTGGGGGTAAAGGGAATCATGGTGGATGAGATGATACATATTGTAAAGAAGAGGTGTGGGGGTGTTATTGTGGGAATTTTAAAAGTTTTTGGAATCATTCATTATATTCTATTCTCTTCCCCGCTTGAATTTAAAAAATAATGAAAATGACAAAAAGTTCCAAAAAATAGAAAAATGGGTAGCGATTTGGGAGAACCAAAAATCACTATTTTTCAGACAGATGATCTTCTGATCGTATGTGGTTAGGTGATGAATGCGAGGTTTGATCTAATCATAATGTTCAAAAAATGAAAAAAATACAAAAGTAAAAAAATATATTCAAGAGGGTGCACAAATCATTCATTATGCATATTTGATCATAACCCATTCTTTTGAGTTTTGGGAAGTGGGTGTTGCTACTTTGAATGGGAGAAGTTCATTACACTTTTACTTTTAATATCATGAATTGTACATTATTGATTTTCCTCCTCCTTGTGCCTTAATTTTTAAAACATCAAATACTACAAACCTTAAGACTCAGAGTAATTTAAACCTTTATTTAAATTCTTCATGATTTTATGTTTCTTTTGTCTTTACAAGGTGGATAAAGTAGTTCATTTTCAAACCTATAGATAAGGAGCATGTTCTTATGATAGGAGAATAACTCTAATTGAATTTCATAATGAGTGATGAGAGAAAATAATCAATATTAAGGTATATCGTGACTTGGCTTGTTTAATAATAATGAATCAAGGAGCTCGAATGAATGAAAGGTGATGTTTCATCAATTTTCAAAGGGAAAAAGTAAAATATGTGAATTATTTGTTTCTTTGAAAAATTAGAAATTAAATTTATATTTTATGTATATATTTGAATATTTTATTTCAAATTGAATTTTATTTGATTTTATTGCATTGAAATTTAAATATTGGTAGCATTGGTGTCCTCTGATTTCCATGTTGAGATTTGTTTCTTGGGGACAAGCATGGTTTAAGTGAGGGGGTATTTGATAGAGAAAATTTACGTGCATATTTTTTATGAAATAATGAAGATTTTTTTAATTTTTTTCAATGATAAAACCCATGTATTTCTTTTTTTATTGAAAAATAGGGAAATTTGGATTATAGAATAAAAATTAGAAAAATTTTGAAAAGTGCTTAATTCTGGATTTTTTGACATATTTTTACTACAGGGGTATTTTGGTCATTAATTTTAAAATGTAACTCCAAATTTAGTAAATCATATATTGTTAGAATCCTGATTTTAATTCCTTCAATTTTTTCTTCTGGACCAGGAGATGATGCGGCCATCTAATGGGATTAAAAATTCAATAAAAGTTAATATTTTTTGGGGCGGGCAGCGTGGACCCCACCACCGTAATGGAACCACAACTCGACTTAAACACATCCAATTTTGGAGAATCCACATGGGATAGTACGAGGATAGATAGATCTATCTCTTCAACAAATTTTAAGATGTTTTGAAGTCATTAAGACTACCTTTGATTATTATACTTTTGGAGGAACCTTCCTAGAAGTATCGTCCAAAATACGAAACCACCAATGAAAATTTCATAACTCCTTCAGAAGATGTCCAAATGAACTAACATGTTGAGGGTGAAAAAAAACACACGTATGAACAACCTTTATGAAGGGGTTCATGCGTGAATTGACCATTTAATGCTCCAACAATGTGCAAACTTTAGGAGGACAAAATTATGCCTATAAAAGGTGGTCCTCACCTCCATCTCAAATTATCAGCTCGACACCAACAACCAAGGGGGGATCCCACCAGGGCATGGTCTACTGCTGATCCCCTCCCCCCTTCCCCCCTCATTTCTTCTTTTTTACTTTATTTTCATTTTATTTTTTCTTTTATTAATTTCAATTTGAATTCAAGTTTTAGTTTTATTAATCTATTCATTTATGTTTCTCCATACACTTCTCTTCATTTTTTCCATCTATCTCTCTCCTCTTCCACCCACACCACCATGTAATATCTTACTCTCAGAAATGAGAGGTTGACCTCAAGTCTGGGATCAGGGGGCAGTCATGGTGTTGTTGAATTTCCCTTAAAATTTGTGATAGACTTGAGTAGCATTCTTGGGCGAGGCAAATGTCCCCAATTGGGTGATAGTCCCCAAAGAAATGCAACTCGAGCTATTTCTATTATAGAAAAGAATAGTGATTAAAACATGAGATTTCATGTTTGAGTTATCAAACTAGAATGATAGATTTAAAGGAGAATAATGATTGAACATTAAACCAAGCCCCAAAACCAAGTTCGTTCTTATAAACTAATTATGTATAGATATTCATGATAGTTTAAATTAACATTTTTTATTTCATTATTCTAAATAATAAAAAATAGAAGAATATTTTCATAACTTTAATTTGTAAAAAAAAAGTACAAAAAGAGATAGTTTAGGTGAATTAGATAATGTGAGTGAACTAAATTGAGAAGGCTCCTCAAGAGAGATGACCATGGTCAGCCACTGTGCTGCACTAAGAAAAATATAGTTGTTTTTTTTCACACCCCGTGATAGGTGTGTGTCAGAGAACATAGGTGATGTGATTCCTGCACCTAACAACATTAAAAATCATCCAAATAACTCTTAGAAGAAAATGATATTCCTATTATGAGGGATTTACAACTTCCTCAAATATCAAGCAACCACCCTTTAATTAAACTTAGTATTGTTGCCAGAAATTATGAGCTAAAACAGTCACACATCTCCTTACTTCCTGTACTTATTGGGCTCTCTAATGATGACTCTCTTTCCTTCATTAGAGGTTTCTATAAAACTATGCAGAAATTACGTCTTATAGGACCCATGGAAAATGAACTGGGGATGGGAGTTTTTCCTTTTTTTCCTTAAAGGGAATTATAGGAACTAGTTTCTGATTCTAGATGAGAACATTTTCAAGAATTAGGATCAAGTTTAAAACTCATTAATAAAGAAATCATATCCCTAAATATTGAAAGAATAACTCAGAACAAAAAACACTAGTTTTTATCAAGAGGATGGAGAATCATTACATGAATCTTGGGATATATTGAGGGACCTACTTAGTAAGTTTCCCCATAATCAACTTACATCCCACCTTCTCATGGATAACTTCTATGAAGGTTTATCCTCCTCTAGACAAAATTTAGTTGACCAATATACTGGGGGAAACTCTAATTATAAGATTGATTAAGAGTTGAGAAAAATCATCAATAATCATGAACCTAATCCCCATCATAAGAATTCTTGAAGAAAAATAGTTAACAGAAACCCCCGAACTGGTTCAATGATCAAAACGCAATCCCAACTTGATGAAATCACAAACCAACTTCAATCATTAATGAATCATAATTAAAAAAAACTGCTAACCAACCTGGCTGTCAAAACACCAATAAATAATTAAGAGAACAATGTTCACAATTTGGAATGTATGGACATATTGAGAACTAATTTCCTTACTTAGATATGTCATCCCAACAACAAGAAAACTAATACTATTTAATTATGGTCCTAAACTTATTCCCAAAGAAGATCCATTTTCAAATAATTACAACCAAGGCTATAAGAAGAATCCAAATTTATCATGGAATGATCAAGGACTAATTAAACAATCCACTACCCCTAATTACTCAAATGAACCAAGAAAGTTTTTTCAAAATCAACCAAGAGGCAAGTCTTCAATTTCACAAGGAAATAATGATAATCAAATGTCTTCTAAACTGGATATAATTTTGAACAAAATTAACTCTCAAGAGGAAAGATACATGACACATCTAACCAAACATCAAAATCATTATGAGTTAGATAAAATGCAATGTGATTTGAGGAAGAAAAATTTGGAAACACAACTAGGCCAACTTGCTATAGATTTGACTTTTAGGGACAAAGGTAGGTTTCCTAGTACAAATGAACTGAATACTAGGTAGAACATCAATGATTTAGTCACTAAGAGTGGGCTTAATACTCAAATTATTACTAAAAAACTCAGTAAAAATGGCCAAAATGAAAATCTGCATGATACTGGTAAGAAAAATATGCTTTATACACAATTTGGAAATTCATAGAATGGTCTTGAAAATAAATATAATTTAAATTTTCACCTGAAACTCAAGATGAGAACTCATTTAAAAATAAAAAAAACATAGGAAAAGAAAACGTTTTTTAAGTGGTGAGGGATATACCTATTATCTTTAAAATATTTTCTCCACTGATCCCTTTCCTTATGAAGCGAAAACCTCAAAGTGACACCAAGGATGAACATCATCAGTTCCTTGGTCTCCCTTCCAAAATTCATGTAAACATTTCATTCATTCATGATTTAATTCAAATACCATATTCCTTTAAATGACTTAAGAAACTTTTTTATAACTAAAAGTCCCTTGAATAAGTTTCTAGTTACAGCCTCACTGGAGAGTGTAGAGCAATACTCCAAAAAATATCACATCTAAATTGCAAGACCCTTGTAGTTTTGTTATTCCCTGCACCCAAGGAAATTATGATCAGCTCAGTTGCCTTTGTGACTTAGGTTCTAGTATCAACCTACTCTCATACTCACTATTTTGGACTATTGAGGTTGGGTGATCTTCAACCCACCACAGTCATACTCCAATTAGATGATAGATCATTCACTCATACAGTGGGTAGGGTAGATGGCCTAATAGTTGGGGTTGCGAAGCTTTTTTTTTTCCTGTTATCTTTCTAGTCTTAGATATGGAGTGTGATCAAGAGGTTCCCATCATCTTTGGTAGACCCTTCTTGGCCACAGCTGGTTCTATAATTGATGTTTCTAAGGGTCAAATAATATTTTTAATTGGAGAAAAAAAAGAATAATTTAATGTGTTTATGAACATTAATAGTCCAACGTATTCTGAAAATTTCTCAAAGATAGAGTTCCTTGAAGCTGAAAGTTCATATAAAAATCAACTTAAACACATTGAAGAATATGAAAATAAATCCTATATTGAATAAATTCATTTGTAAGTTTAAAATTATTATTTACATATCTCAAAAATTGAAAAATCTACTCAAATAGAGAATCTGGAAAATTTTCCAAAATTGGAACGCTGCCCAGTTTCAGCTGTAGGAGAGACATCTGTTTCTAAACTTAGGGGCATTTTAAGTAAATTGAGGTTGACTCGATTATAAAAAACACTGTTGATCACTTTGATGATATTTAGGGGAATATTTTGAGACAACTAGATGATTCTTCTTTGATTAATTTGTTAAATTCTCATCTGGAAAATCTGAATAGTGTGTTTTCCACGTTGGACAATAGCACTTTGTGAGATTCTAAGCTAGAAATTGAAAATATTTAATTATTTTAAACTTCATATAGGAGTAATGTAAAATAATGTGGACCTCCTAGTCCTAAGAGTCATCCTTTGAGTCTATAACCCCCCACTCTTGAACTCAAACCACACCCTACTCATTTGAAATACTCATTTTTTGGTGAAAATCCCCTTTGCATGTTATAATTTCTACTGAGTCAAAAGATAATCAAGAGGAGATATTGTTTAGCATCTTGAAGAAATTTAAATCTTCCATAGGTCGGAACATAATATATATTAAGGGTATTATTACCTCATTCTACGTGCACAAAATTCCTTTGTAACATGATCATAATCCTAGTGTAGAATTTCAAAGAATATTAAATCCTAACATGAAAGATTTTGTGAGAGAGGAAGTCATTAAACTCGTAGACACTGGAATTATATATCCCATCTTTGATAGTACTTAGTTCATCCCTGTCTAGGTTTTCCCTAGAAAGGTAAGTTTCGCTATTGTAAAAAATGAAAAGAATGAAGGAATGAATGTTAGTAAATCCACAAAATGGAGAGTTTGTATAGACTATTGGACATTGAATGCATCCACTAGGAATGACCATTTTCCAGTTCCATTCCTTGATCAAATTCTTTATAGTCTTTCTAGAAATGAATTTTTCTTTTTCTTGGAAGGGTATTCTAGTTACAACCAGATTATTTTAGATCTAGAGGGTCAAGAAAAGTCAACTTTTACATGCCCCTTTGAGATATTTTTCTACTGTAAAATTCCCTTTGGGTTGTGTGGAGCTCCAACTACCTTTAATAGTTTTATGATGGATATCTTTTCAGTCATGATTGAAAATGTCATTTAGGTATTCATGTATTATTTATCCATTGTGTGTAGTACTTTTCATACTTTTCTTGGAAATATTGAGTTAGTTTTAGAAAGTTTCGTTGAAACCAACACTCTGCTTAACTGGGAGAAGACTTAACTCATGGTCATAGAAGTTATTGTTCTTGGTCATAAAGTGTCAAAGAAAGGTCTGGAAGTTGATACTTCTAAAGTTGATGTTATTCAGAAACTCCCACCTCCTAAAATTTTAAAGGAATTTGAAGTTTCCTAGGGCATGCCATTTTCTAACGGAGATTCATAAAAGACATTTCCAATATCACTAATACCTTGTGTTCTCTTCTTGTTAAGGATTCACCTTTCAAATTCGATGAAAATTGTTTTAAATCATTTAATATTATAAAAGAAAAACATACTACTTCACCCATTATCACTGAACCTGAATGGAAACTACCTTTTGAACTTATGTGTGTTTTTAGTGACATGGATGTAGGTTATATCCTTGGAAATAGGAGAGATAGGAATTTCATGTGGTTTATTATGATAGTACACTACTAGATGAGGCCCAAAAAGAATTATAATACAACTGAAAAATAATTTCTTGTTGTTTTTTTTCTCTGGAGAAGTTTACATAGTATTTTCTAAGCTCAGAAGTCATCATATTCACATACCATTCTTCCTTAAAGTACTTGATTTCTAAGAAAGAAACAAAAACTAGGATGATTAGATAGATTTTGTGGTCACAATAATTTTATTTAGAGATTAGGGATAAGTAGGGAGATGAAAATTTAGTTGCTGACCATTTATATAGTCTTCCACATACCCATTATAAAGATCCAAGGGAGGTAAACTCTTAATTTATTAAAGAAAACATGCTCACTGTGTCAATTAGGAAATTTTCATGGTATGCATATTTTTCCAATTTCCTGGTAGGCGTCTTTCCCAAATACCTGTCCAATAACCAAATAAATAAATTCATTTCTAAACTTAAATACTATCTGTGAGATGATCCCCTACTATTTAGAATATGTTCTGATGGAATTCTTAGTAGGTGTGTTCCTAAAGAAGAGATGCGTCCTGTTTGAGAGAGTTATCACTCCTCACCTTAGGGAGGTAGTCATGGAGGTGAAAGGACTGCTCATAAGTTATTACAATATTTTTTCTATTGGCCAACTCTTTTAAAGGATTCTAGGAGCTATGTGGTTAGTGGTGATAGGTGTCAAAGGTTAAGAAATGTTGGTAGGAAGTAGGAGTTACCCCAAAAGGGTATTCTAGAGGTAGAAATATTTGATGCATGGGTTTTAGATTTCATGGGTCCATTTCCTTCATCTCATGGGAATGAGTATATTCTTGTTTCTTTAGATTATGTTTCAATGTGGGTTGATGCAGTTGCACTGACCAATAATAAAGACAACTATGTAATTAAATTTTTCAAAAAGAACAGCTTTTCAAGATTTAGAGTTCCCAAGGCCTTTTATTACTAATAATAGAAAACACATTAAGAATTAAAAATTTATGGTTTTCATGGAAAAATATGGTTGTTTTCATAAAACTGGAACTCCTCATCATTCACAGTCCAGTGGACCGGTGGAAATCTCAAACAGAGAACTACAATAAATTCTTGAAAAACCTATGTAAAACTCTATGAAAGGCGGTCTCCTAAATTGGATGAAGCTATATAGTCATATAGAACTAATTTCAAGACCCCAATAGTTATTTATCCATACAGAATTTTGTTTGGGAATTGATTCTATGGAGTTTCAACATAAGTCCTATTGGGCAGTTAAGGCTCGGAACATTGATTTTAAGAGTGCTGGTGAGTAAAGATTACTTGAGTAAAGTGAAAATGATGAGATTAGGAGAGAGAGTTATGATAATTCAAGGATTTATAAATATAGGACTAAAATATTTCATGATTATATTATAAATTCCAAAGAATTAAAACATGAACATAAGGTCCTCCTCATTAACTCTAGACTCAAACTCTTTCATGGAAAAGCTAATGTCCAAGTGGTCTGGACCTTTTTCTATTGTGAGAGTGCTTAAGAATGGATCTATTGAAATTTTTTTAAAGAAAACTAACCCATGTTGGTTAATGGAAAGAGTGTGAAACATTATTTTAAGGGATAGTCATAGGGATTGGATTCATTCACTGTGCTTTAGAACTAATCTTGAATAAAGTCTGGCTGAAGACATTAAACTTAGCACTGCATGGGAGGCAACCCATAGTTCTTAAATTGTTCTTTTTTTGTTTCATTTTTTTAATTTGAATAAAACTTATGCATGATCTATTTTTGTGAAATTCCTAATGTTTCATTATTCTTTCCTTGGGAACTTGTTTTTTGTGTTAGGATATTGCTTTTGTGTCACAAGTGAGTGGAATTACCATGCTGGAGAAATATTTAAGAAAACCATTTAAGGGAAGTATTTTAATTTCTTTATTAAGTTTTCTACTCCTTTCAATTTAATAAAAAATCACTGATAAGTTTTACTTTTACTACCATCAGTTATTCATTAACTCATTGAAGCTCTTTATCCATCGATACGTTGGTGTCAGTGACTCATTAGTGCTACTTTCGGTGGATCATTGATCGTACTCTCAGTGAGTCAGTGACTGTTACTTTATAAATTCTTGCTGCTGCTATTAAAAATTCTTCTTACTCTCCTTTGCTGGAAACCTTTACTACATGTGATAGAGTGTTTAAAATATAGACTTACTATTTTTTCTATTTTATTGGATGTTTTTTCACAGGTCACTAAGATAAAAAATAATTTTTCATGTTCTTCCTTACTAAAAAACTGAATTTCAATGATTTAATACCATCCACTCCTTAAACATAAGTGTGTGGGGGGGGGGGTACATGCTTGATAGTTCTTATGTTTTATTTAATCTTCTTGTATATATGGGTTTTTTATCATGTCTTTGTTTGATTTACTTAAAATCCATTTGAAACTAATCTGTGAACTTGCTTTCACCCTTTTAATGTGCACCTACACAAGGTACATGAAACTGTTTGAACTTAAATGGAAATTATTTTCACTTTATTAAATTATAACTCATGTATTTGGGCATATGAACCTTATGTAAGTTACTTATTGTGGCAAACATCCTTGTTTATCTTTATAGATACCATATACTTGTCATAAATATACTAATTTGAAAACCTGTTTTGAACCTTAATTTTTTAATTGTTCTTATCTACTTTATAATTCAACTTTGGGTAAAAAGTTGGTTTTTAAGTGTAGGGGATAGGGTCAGTTCTTGACTCAGCTAAACTACACTTAATTGTAATCCCATCAATTCCCACTACAAATTAACATCTTTCTGTAAAAAAAATGGGTGAAATATTTCATAATTCTAGAATAATTTTTTGGATTTACACTATTTCTTAAATGGGTCTTACCTAAGGATGATGCTTGATTAGTAGTTTATAACTACATTGAATCTGAAATTAATGAGGTTGAATGATTTCTGAGTGATCCTTTCTTAGTTATTTAATATAAATTTTGGTTTAGGAACTACTTTTGAGAGTGATTTAGGTTACCCACTGGTGGAGTTATAATTATAACCCTTGGAACTGAAAGTTTGATTTTGATCATAGGGGACACACATTTTTAATATTCATTAAATTAATTACCTTTGTGAGACAATTTAAATTATTTTTACACAAATCTTTTGAAACTAGAGTAGTTTGGGAATTTGGGATCCCACGGTGAACCTATGAGACCCTAGATGCTGGGTACAATAATTTTTAGTATAAGACTTTTCTACACATTTAATAAGTTCATTGCACAGTGCTTGTCAAATGATAAATTGCATGGGGAAAATAAAATAAAGTGTGTATGGTCAAAAATGTGTTTATTAAGGTGAGGGGAATGATGAAATCCTAATAAAGAAGGGGACACATTTTTCATATTGGAATCATTTAGGTTGTATCAATAAAGTGATTTAGAAAAAATATATATTTATTTTTGGAACCTAAGTGATGACTCAAAGTACAAATTTCCATTGGTTAAGTTATTAATTCAACATAAATTTAACTTGTTATTGTTCTTGGATTTAGATCATAGATTTGAATTGATATGAGTCACTGAGAAGTTTCATATATGAGGTAGGACATCTTCTTTGATAGATGCATCATTTCTATCTTGATTACCCTTTTATTATTTTTTTAGGAAAGACGTGATTTGAAAATTTCTTTTCTTGAGCATAAACACAATTTCATGTTATCTATTTTTAATGTTCTGGACATGCTACATTTTGAGAAAAATAATAAACACATAATTTTGTTTCTCAATGATAATATAACATGGGATTGTTTGAGGAAAAAGAATTATTATGTGTGGGGTAATTTGATGTGGCTATTATTTCACACAGTTTACCACATCTTTTTATTTCTTTTTTAATAATTTAATTAATTAATTCTTCACCTTTTGGTTAAATATTGGTACTTTTATATATTTATCACTAATTTAATTAATAAATTATGTTTTTATAAATAATTTTGTTATTTAACTTTAAATTTGTTAAATCAATCTAACTAGTTTTTCTAATTAGCTCAATTGTATCGATCTATTTTAGTTTTAAATATTCTGGCACTTTTACTTAATAATTACTTAGTCACCCAGTTAACTCAGTATTAAATGAAAATTTATAATCACTTAATTTGGATTAATTAATTTTATTAACAATTTAAATATAATAATACTTATTATTATTTTTATGTCTTTTAATATTAATTAAATATTTATGTTAATTTATTTACTCTTTTTTATGTTTAGTAATTATACTGTTAATAATTTAGCCAGTTATTAATATAATTTAGGTTCTTAAGAAATTATTTGATAAACTAATGTGTTTTTTATTTTAAGGGTTTGTCTTGTTATTTAATTAATTTACTTATTTCTTTAAAACATTAATATTTTAATTTTATATATACAGTTTTAATAATAACTTTGTTGTGATTTATTTATTTTCATTACTTTGGTTTTTAATTTTTTTTCCATTAAGTTTCTTTAGTCTATATTTTAAATCAATTAGGTAAATATTTAATTATCTTATTTAAGGTTTAGTTATAATTTTAATTAATTAAATGATCTATGTTTTTGTTTTGCAGGAAGAATTATGAGTCACTGATGCTTATTTTGCACTATCGGTGAATTGAGTCACCGATCATCCATCGGTATCAATCTCATTTTTTTAAATTTTCGGTCTCTCATGCACTCAATGATCTTCTTTACCATGACTCAGCGAACACTTTTTGACTTATTCTTTTTTTCATCCTATCAGTGAATTATTATTTTTAACTATCGGTGATTTATTTCCACCAATCCATTTCTTATATCGGTGTCACACTACAACCGATTAAATTCATCAATTATCCGTGCCACACCCAATCTCACCCATGTTTCTCCTTCTATCAGTCCCTCCATACATATTCACTCACCAACACTGATACGTTCCTACTGTCTGTCTCACCGATCTTTCACACTAACGCCTTGCCTTCACACCTACACACCATCAGTTTCTCCTCTTCTTTCCGGCTACCAATACCATTGGTCTCACTTATTCAAACCATCACCATTGATTCCCCAATTTCCTTCATCCAAATCCCAAATGGCTTCCATGGATCAATCAGCTCAAATCATATAGGTTCTGTAGTCAAGGCTCCTTGGTCCCGAAGTGCAAGAAGGACAACCCGGATTTCCTCTCTATGAAACTCACTCACCCCCTCCATTTAATGCCCATGCTCACTATCTTCCACGAACACAGTCCCCTCTCCCTAATAAGAGTGCCAACTATATCCCTGCACCACCACCTTTTTCCCTATCGTTGTGCCATTTCATCTTCACAAGGAGGGATCCAAGCCTGCCACCGATTGAGGAAGACAACCTGAAGGATGTCACTCCACCATTGGACATGCTGGCTCGACAACGCACCAAAGAAGGCCCCCTAGGGTTGTGCTGATTTTGGGGGAGAATAAGAAGAAGTTTATTAAAAATAATAATAAATTAAAGTAAAAAAAATAAAAACTAAAATAATAAAATAATAAAATCAAGATATTAAACAATAATAATTATAAATATATAATAAATATTAGCTAATTTATATTTACAAAACGCATTTATTAATTTAATTAACTTTAATAACACTTTAATAAAACTAAATCAATTATTAATAACTTCTAAGTTAAACATAAATAAATTATTATTTAATTTTTCATATTAAAATTTTTTTTTGTAATAAAATATTAATAATAATTTATAAATAAAATTGGAATAAAATAACCTAATTAATAGTAAATAATTTACTATTCAAAATAATAATTAACTTAATGATTTCGACTAACAATAGTAATAGTAATAAAAGTATTAACTAAACTATTTAATATAATATTTAAAACTACAATATTAACAATCTATAAATTTAAATAAAGTAACATAATTTAATTTCAAATAAAATTCATTAATGAAATAATAAAAATCTTAATTTGGAACTAATATTAACTTTAATAAATATATTAAATTAAATAAGTTAATTACATAATTAAAATAACTTAATAATCTTTAAATATTTGGTTAAATTATTATAACTTAATTTTTTTAATAAAATAACAACTATGACAATTATATTATTATTTAATTTTAATTAATAAAAATATAATTTTAAAATATAAATAATAGTAAATAATAATGCTAATAATGCAATTTATTAAATAATATCTATTTTATAAAAACTTTTTAATTCTATTAAAAACTTTTAAATAAACTGATAACTTTAATTAAAAATATTTATTTATTTATGTCCAATGTGTTTTTAACTAATATGTTTTGTCTTTCTTGTGTAGTTTCATTCAAGATTCGAAACCCCATCACGGTATATTTAAATAACTCATATAAAGTCATTTATAAGGGAAGAGATAGTATGATGTGTCATTCAGGAAAAAATTTACATGTACAGTGTGGAAGTGCAGCTCTGAAGTATATTAGTGGAAACAAGTTGGTGAAAAGCAGTAGAAGATAGTGGATATTAAACAAGAGGAAGTAGTATAATTGGGGGGATTCATTCCATCAAGAGACCTTTATTTCAAGATTCGACAACTTATCTCTCATCAGAGCAGTGCGATCTGAGGGGAGATTATGGAGACCCAAGGGGAAAGCAGAGCATCACTTTTTTCTTTGGGGAGTTCTTATTCCTCTGTTTCTTATTCAATTTTCTTTTCATGTAATCAAATGTGGTCTTTTTCAAATATGAACATGTTGTTAGGCTAGATCACGTAATGCATGAGTTTTTAATCAAACTGGTTAATCATTCAAACTTCATACTTATTTACTTTTATAAAGTCAGGATCATTCAGTGAGGTTGATTCTGACTATACATAAATTGATTACACCTGATATTTTTAACAAATTCTATGAAAATTCAAGTCCAATTGGAAAAACTAAAATTTAATACTTTGATCAGAGCAATGTTTGTCATGCATTAGGAATTTTATTGTGTATTTAATTCTTATTTCTTATTTTTCCAACTTTCGTAGAAGTAAGATTAGTTGTGGTGTGGAGAACTCCAAGAATTAACATTTTGAGTGTTGAGCCTCTTGGTGAATGATATTAAACAATATTTTCCAATGTTTAATTCAATTAAGAGTTGTGTAGATGTTATCTTTTTAAACAAGTAGGTTAACAATTCTTGAGTGTATTTGCTGAATCATTTATTTCAGTTCTTGATATGATGTATAGTGTTATTAGGTTATTATTTAATCATAGTTTATATTGGACTTTATTTTCATAGAATAGAAATATAGAAAGGAGAAAAATTAAAAATTAAAAATAATATATAGTTCCCCCACTACTGAAAACAGTGGAGTGTTTAGAGTTTTCTTTAGAAAAGTGGTCCAAATAGCATTCCCTATGGGTTCGACCCTACTTTCCACACATACAGTAGTTAGTAGGAATATAAATTTTAAATATTTATCGAATTCAACGATAGTCCCTTCATGCCTCCTCGTAGTATGCCATTGTGTTTTCATGGTGATTATCTTCATTAGGGACCAGGGTAATGTCTTGTTCCTAATTAAATTATCACTTTCCTTAAAGTGTTTCTCGAGGGGCCTGTGTACACTAGACTTTAGTAGGGAAAGTTGACATGGTATCCTCTTTATAATGATGATACTGGGTAGCACCACATTGGTGGTAGCTTCTTTCAGTAGGGGCCTACGAGTAAGACCCAAGTGAAGCTCATATTAATTCATCACTATCAACTTCTTTTTCTTACTAAGATAAGGGATATACTCATTGTCACGTTATGGGGATAGGCTCTAGAAATGATTGTAGACAAAAAGTGGATCCACCTGGTTCTTGGCTACCAATCATTACTAGGTGAGAGGATGGCAGGACCTCATGTCCTAGAGGGCCCTTCTTATTGCCTCCAGTGTGGGGAGGGTACTTTTTTGGTGGTTCCCCCCCCCCCAAATCAGTGTATTCAATACCCAATGTTGGAAATTCTAGGTGGGATATGGTGTTTTATTATCCATTGGGGACCCAACCACTTTTTGAGTCACTGAAGAATGTGTATGAGAAAATTTTCAAGATGCCATTGGATTAATAGAAGCTCTGTGAAATTCCTCCAATATATATTCCATGTACATACAACCAAACCCCATCAAAGTAGCATATCATGACCACATGCATTATTTACAATCATTATTGGTCCACTTTATTTGGAATTTGAAAGGGGATTGAGGTGGGTTAATGCCTCCACCATGGATGAGGATTCATCTTAGGTTCACCATTTTTGTTTCGACCCAATTTGTGTCATACCCCTTTTGTGGATGTGTTTTTTCTTATGGGTTCTAAGAAGTATATCCTTTTTATTTTATGAAGTAGGTTTCATAGTTGATTGGTCCTAAAAGGTAATTTTAGGGGTTTACGTGCTCATGAAATTAGTCCATGTCAGGTAATATTTCCTTGGATGGTGTCCATTGGGATTATTCGTCGAGCTAGAAACACTCAATGAGCCTCTTATCCCTGATTCATGGACCTGATTTCTAAAGGCAGTTTCTCATTGGATTATTTGTCCAGTGAAACTTTATGACTCACATTGGTCGAGGGGATGGGAGCTCAGACTCATCACACCCTTTTTGTGGGAATTATTGTATATTCTGAGACTCATTTATAGACTTTAGCTAAGTTCATATGTTCATGAATCATTTTATAATTCCCTAGAATGTGTATGTGGTTTACTCCTAGGTCGCAAGATCAATCATAAGTATGCATGAGACTAGGATATCCTATATGTAACTAAGGTTCTATATCAATGAAGATATCTATATGTATATGAGATTCTTCATTGATGATACCCTCTTATAGAAAAATTTGGAACCCCTTAGTCTTTTTCTGAGACAATTATGGTTTTAGCTATGTGCTGAGGCATTATAAATATTATCATCATCCAGGGGGAACGAGAGATATTTTTAGGTTAGGAACAAACCCATAAGATATGCATCCTATATATCTTTGTGAGAGGAATCAGAACCCACATAGTTCATTTCTACTTAATTGGATGTATCACCTTTTATTTTCATATGAAAAGGACCCATCCATGAAATTTAACATCATGCGATGAGGGCGTCTAGGTGGAAGGTGCCTAGTAAAGATTTGGATTAGGACTTATGATGAGCAAACCCAGCGTACCCAAAAGAGATTTAGTCTTTGGGGTAGATTGAACACTACTGAGGATATGGATTGGATAACATTAGTGTTTATTTTGATTTTGGGATTCAACCTCAAGGAGGTTTCCTATATATCTTGATCTGTTGGGAATCAATGTCCATGTAGCTCTTTAATTTAAGGATTATGTAAAGGAACTTCCCATTTTAAGGGGGAATTATTGGGGATTTCATATAGAATGAAATTATATTTGATCTCGAGGCTTAAACATGCAGACTAAATATCCTTTTTGGGGGATGGAATTAGAGTTCTCATAGTTCATTGGAATGGGTCGTATGCAAGGAAGCTGCCCAATGTGGTTTGGGTTGGTATGACTGAGGATTACTCATGAGAAGTATGACCATTGATCTTGGTCCTTAAGTAGGCATACTATGTATCCTAGTTATGGAAGGAATTAGAGTCTTTTTAGTTCATTGGGATGAGTGGTGTGTACATCGTGATTATTATTAACCTCTAAGCCCATGTGAGTCATACTTGCTGTGAGAAACAAGAGGAAATGGTAGATTTGAAAAATCAAACAGACCCCCATATCCAATAATGATTAAATGATGATGATGGTGGTGGAAGAGTTTGGGATGACAGTGCCACATCTTGTGGTCAAAGTGGATTACCCAAGGAGGGATTCCACAATAATGGTTTAGGTAAAGGGGAGAACCATCATTCATTGTCAAAGGGAAACACAAGTGTGATATCCTTTATTTATCAATGGACCACATCGAAGGGAAAAGACAATGATTAACCTTAATCTCTATAATATTTAGATTCATGCTAATATCCCAAGGTTGGACCCGGGGTTACCTTGGGAATGTAAACATAGGGACACATAGGGGGTCCACACTGTTCCGGGGATTACCTACGTGACTCCACTTACTATGGGTATAAAAACTCAAAAGTACACATTGATCCACACCATGGTTTTATCATATGGGTAGAGTGGTTTTGATAGAAGATTGTCCAAATTGTTGTTATATTGGTTCAGGGAGTTTATATGGATGATACGATGGAAATGAAAGGAAATTTCAAGAGCCAGAGGGTGGAACGGTTAAAGGATTCCAATTTTGCGTACCATTTGTTCATGTGGGATGGGGAAACCCTCTCATATCAAATCAGTATATTGGTGGAGGGGTCACCCATGTAACATGGTTGTACATGTACCTAGATGTGTTCTATGTATCATTTTTATATGAGGTACAAAGTTCTTTCTACATAGTCTGATTATAGGAAACATCGATTTATGTCCATGTAGTATGATGTCATGCAGTACAGGGTTCCCCCGATATAGAAATTTTCTATGCAAGGCACCAGATTGAAGAAGGGGGTTTTATTCTGTGGTTCATGAGAAATTCAAATTTTTAGTGTAAGTGATTCACAGTCTTCCAATTATTGTCATATTTTCTTCTTGAATGATATACGACAGGTTATACCTACATGGAATCATCCGCGATGATCACTTCTTCCAAACATCATCAATCTCTCTCAAAAAATGGTCTACGTCCATCTAAGTCTTCCAAACCTTCCTACGAAGTTTCTTCTTAAATCCCCATTGTGGTATTTTTATATAGGGTTGGAGGGACTAGATAAGTGGGTTATAGGACACCTTTTACAAAATCCTACATGGAAAAACCCATCCCACGTATGACTCAGTCAACAAGGTCATCGTACGTGGCATCAAAAATCACCACCTCGCTCGCACGAACAACTTTGATTTGTTTTGGGAGGTCGTCGGCTATGCCTCACCCATGAATCATTTCTTTCACAGGGGGAATGGTATGTGGGGAAGATTTTCCCTCCTCTTTTTCTCAAATGACTTTGTTTATGGGAGGGAAAATTCTGATGCCATTGTCCTAGGAAATGCTCAGTTATCTGGTGCTTCTGTGAGGTTGTATATCACGATGCGGTGTGGCGGTCCCCGAAGGACATACAGTCTGTGGAACCTAATTTTCCTATGCCAAATTTGGCATCTACATCCTTCTTCTTCAATTCATTCTTAAATTTTTTTCATTCGTTTTTCAAATCTATTTGTCTATTTTTTTTCTTTCCCTTTGAAATATTTTCAGGACCATAAAGTGATGAACCAAAATGTTCTCCTCAAATTTTGGAATCACATAACAAACATAGCCTATAAGATAGTAATGTTCCCCTAAAATCTATTCAAGCTACATCAATAGTTGATTAACCATGTATTGTTCCCTAATGGTAATGAGTTTAGTTTCTTTGATTTATTAGGTGGTATCCTAGGTTCAAGATATAAAAAGGTAGGTCTATCTGAGTAGTAAGGACTGAACACATAAAATTATAGTAGAATGGGTCACCAACAATCCATATTATGTTGATAGGTGGATTAAGTAGGTTGTTACTATTTCATTTATTTTCTATCTGTAACATTCATGACGAAGCAACAAAAACACCATTGGGTTATCTTCAATGGATAATAAAATCATGTTTGGAGGTCGAAGTGCATAGGTGGTGTAATGACCCAGAAAATTATCAATGGAGTTTCTCCATTCTTATAGTAATTATGTATAGTATAAATCACATAAAATCACGTATATACCATAATAAAGGCTTCATAAATTATGAATTAATGATATAAGAAGTATGTTAAGAAGTTAAGGAACCTATACCGATGAAATAGTAACTTGACATTAGGAATAGTGATATGAACCTTATGAATAGTAAATAGGCCAAATGTATAGTAACCACACCCATTAAAATTTAAATAAAATTTATTCATCTTATAAGTTAAAATATGATATAATTATAACATAGTATAATTATGTAAATATTTTAAAAATTATTAGTTTAGTGTTGGTATTTTTGTATGTCATAAATCATTAATTACAACTTTTTGGTTAATTTAATAATTTAAAATGAAATTTATTTTAATAAAAAGTACTCATACATTAATATTTTGTTCACTTATTATTTTAAGATAATTTTATGAGGTCTTAATTAATTTTAATAAGTGTTATAAAATCTGTTATAATTTAAAAATTTGTATTTTCCAAGTATATGTTGATTTTAATTAAAAATTAAATTACTAAAATTTTAAAACATATTTTTATTAAATGGAGTTCATTTTAAAACTCTATTTATCAAAAAAATGGAAGGGTTAATTTTTATAATTTTTATGAAATACATTAATTTTTAGTGAATAGTAAATGCAGTAATTTACTGTGTATATACATTATAAGTTGAATACACTATTACTGACATCATAAATGATGTAAGAACCAAAATCCTGGAATGTAGTTTTTTATTTTAATATTTTTTATGATAATTCTCAAACTATTTATATTCTTGAGATAAAATAATAAACTAATGAATATAATACTGAGAAAACACCCCTCTCCTCTAATATAAATACCACCCTCACCCACTCTTCTCCTCACACATCTCAAGATTTGAGACTTTCCCAAATTTCATACAATACACTTCTTTATCCCCTTCCTCATGTCATGGTGCTCCTGGTCTCATCAAAGTGTCAAAACCCCATCCTATGGAGGTTCTTAAGGAGGAGAAATTTAAGAGGTAAAATATTTTTCCTTTTTCTTTTAATTTCATTTCCTTTTATTAATATCTCCTCACCTCCCATCAACCAAATGTAATGGTAAAATCCAATAAACTTACAATAACGTAATTATATCATGTTAATGTAATATACATCATTAAAATACCCCCCCCCCCTCTTATTTAAAAATGAAATTGCCACCCATGATGTGTCAATTTTTCGACATTTTGGGTGATGCACTTTCATTTTCGTTAAAAACCATAAAGAATGTTAATAAAATCATTAAGTGGTAGATAAAATAATGTAAATTTTATTTTATAACACTTTATATGTCCTAGAACTAACTTATTCACACAATACTAAATGATAAATCAAAAAATTTTCATTGTGATCGAAAAACTGTCAAAACTTCACAAAAAAGGATCATCATTTACTTTTATCGAATGATTCATCCTCCATCCATATAAACAAATGATTTTTTAGATTATTTTGAGTTATATAATATCATTAATAACATTTACTAAAAAAATTGATATTTATCCTCATTTTACATGAACATACATTCATGTATAAAACTAAACCGATTATGAAAACTATGAAATAAATGCTCCCGAAGGATGAGATTAAACTCTATAACTCATCCAAAATCCCATAAAATAACCTAATAAAACCATAATGAATCAAATTCATTTATAAAAGGTTATTTTTTTATTAATTAATTAATATAATGTGATTATATAGTATATTAAAGTGAATAAATCATTTAGATACAAGTAAAGGAAAATTCTCGAACCTAAGTCACATTCTTTTGGTTTTCCCTCTTTCACCCCATTTTCAATATGGATATTCCATAAATATAATTTATTTATCATTATATTATATTTTTTAGTATATATATATTTTCTATTTATGTTTAGGTCAAACTAAATGTTTTCCAAAAGAACTCTTCTTTCAAAATAACACACCCTTTTACTTCTGGAGATTGTTTAATCTTCACTTGAGATCGATGAATCTTATATCAATCATGTTATTCCCTCTTTAATCTGGGAACCAAAATTTCATGAATTTATGATTTATGAAATTAAACTCATTCCTTTCCATGGGTTATTTTATTTCCAATATTGATATATATTCCATATGCCATGAAATATAATGTAAATGTTATGATGTGACCGGTGCGCCCAGAATTATATAGCACAATGTAAATGTTATGATGTGACAGGTGCACCCATAATTATAAAGAAATACAATTCATTGGGTAATATTATTACCTCATAAAAAAGTAAAATACTCATGAACATGATGCAATCTCTATTCAAAACTATGTATTGTAGTTAACCACAAAGACATAAGGTTTCCTTTTAATGATTTTCCACATTTCAAGTCTTTTCTTAATTCTTCCTCTCATATTTATGATCCTATTACAATGTTATGATTTTAATTTTTATTCTCACACCATTTAATATTGATTCATGTCTTTTTCTATCCTCTTACTAGGCTTTTAGATCACCCCTTTTTGATGTATATCCTCAGGTGATTACTTTCACTAAGGAGAATCTGAAGGCCAATATGAATCAAGAGAAGAAGGAATTAAATAAATGTTTATGTTTTATTTTTTTAATGTTATGAATGTTCTTAGTTCTCCCAAGACACTAAACCTTTGGATCATAGTTTTTTAAGGATTTTATGTTATTTATAATTAAAATGGTGTAATAGTACTGTTTGGAAAACTAGGGTCATTATAGTTGGTATTAGAGAAAGGTTTATTTAACTTGAGAATTAGGATTAGAGGGCTTAGTGAAACACTTTAGTGTGAGACTAATTATATGTAAGAACAAAAAAAATATTTTATAAATATAGTTATCCCATAAGATATTACATTAAGGTTAATTACACAACGCAATAAATTATTTATTCATGAATTCTAGAATTATTTTTTTCTAACCATTTTTCTTTTAGAAAATGGTGGGAACTATGAGAAACAAGGACAAACACCTATGTGGAGGATAATGCAATGATTTCTCAAATGAAATCCCCAATGCTTTAGTATTTGGAGGTCAAAACATCAAGGGGATTCTTGACAAGTTGTCTCAGGTTCTTAATAATATCCTAAATAATGTGGTACTTCAGCCTTCACCTAAGAGGGAGAAAATGTATATCAAGTGTTTCATATCGATCTTATGATCTACTAGTTGTAGAAAAATGGATTGATTAAATGGAGAATAATTTTTCAATACTTCACTATTATGATATAAAGAAGGTGAATCTAGTTATCTATAATTGTTAATGATAGGATGGTAAATGGTGGGTGTTGATTAAGAACACCAAGCCGAGGGAAGAAAATTTTAGAGATAGAGTGGGAAGATTTGAAGATAATTTTTCATAACACATATTTCCCCCAAACTCTTCATACAATGATGGAGAGAGATTTCATAGAGTTGAAGAAAAAGGAAGGAGAATTATTTCATGGCCTGTGAAGAAAATTTCACATGGCTTGAAAGGTATGCCACTGGTTTTATTATCAATAATGATAGAAAAATTGATAGATTCTTTATATTTTTAAGCCACACCTTCAAAACGATCTTGAAAGCCGAGACTTTGGGAGTTATGAAGATGTTGTTCGAAGTTCTCTCAATGTGGATATAGAGTCTAGATAAGGGTCCCATGTCTATGGTAATAAGAAAAAAATATGGATTTTCAAGCTGGGGTATATAATGAGAAACGTGGAAAGAAAACTCAACCACCCACATCTCAGAAATGTGGGAAGACGTGTCATGGGAAATGAATCAAAGGGAAGGGGAAATGCTTCATGTGTGGGACAGAAGGCCATCTATCTCATGAATGTAGAAAAGGAATGGGAATGTAATAAAACGTGCTGGAATAAAGGAGACCACCACCCATAGTCCAATGATACAACAATAGGGATAAAGGGAACTATGCAAGCCAATGCACTAAACCTCGAGCCCTCATGGGTAATCTACATCTTCAGCGACCAAATCCAAAGGAACAGTAGAATTATTATGACATCAAAACTATAAAATTGGGGAAATAAAATAAATTTGTACAACGTAAACTTCAAATTTATTCATGAAATAATAAAATCCTTATTTGATTATGGTTCTATGAATTCATTTATATCTTTAATGTTTGGAAGAACTATTGAATCGAGGTCCCAAAACCATGAAGTATATATATCTGTAAAAACACATAGTTGTGAAATAATTAGAACCAAAGGGTTTAACTCTTATCCTATTTTCATATGTGGGAATATTCTTCCATCAAATCATGGGACAAATCCCATTTTGGATATCTATGCTATAATGAGAATGGAATGGCTCTTGTTATATAAAGAACAGATAAACTGTTGGGAAAAGTAAATATATTTTCATATTCCATACCATCCCATGCTCCTCTAAAAAATAAAAGAATATCATGAATATACTTTGTAAAATAACTCAATGATGTGGGTGTTTATTCCCTGTAAAGAAGGATATCTTGATCATATAGTTGATTCAAAGGAAAATGTCTGCCTAGAAGAAATGTTCACCATGAGGGAATACAATAATGTATTTTCCAAAGGGTTACCTAAACTTATCCCAGATTTTCAGGTAGATTTATCAATATAACTAATACTCGGAGCTACTCCTATCTCAAAGTGTTCCTATAGGATGGATCATATAGAACTAGAGGAGTTAAAGAATAATCTAAAAGATCATTTGGATAAAGGGTTCATACACCCTAGTTCATATCATTGGGGTGTGCTATTTCTCTTTGTGAATAAGAATGATAGATCAATGCAGTTTTGTGTCGATTATCTGGAACTCAGTAAGATCACCATAAAGAACAATTATCCTATTCCATGGATTTATGACTTGTCTGATCAGTTGCAAGGATCACAATACTTCTCAAATGTGGATCTTCGTTCTGAATATCATCATTTAAAGGTGAATAAGGAAGATATTTAGAAAACTACTTTCCATACATTGTATGGGCACTATGAGTTTCTCGTGATGCCCTTCAAACTTACTAATTCCCCTTAAATCTTTATGGATTTGATGAATAGAGTCTTTAGGAATTACCAAAACCAATTTGTGGTAGTTTTTATTGATGATAGTCTCATCTACTCCAAGATCAAGGAGGAACATGAAGAACATATAAGGATTGTGTTGGTGACATTACAGAAGGATTATTTTTACTCTAAGTTCATAATGTGTGACCTTTCAATGAAATAAGTCGCATTATTGGGTCATGTGATCACAAGTGATGTAATTTTTTTGAACTATTAAAAAAAGACAATTGAGGAATGGCTAAGACAATCTAGTATCAAAAAATTCATAGTTTTCTTAGCTTGGAAAGGTACTAATGATGTTTTTTGAGACATTTCTCATGATTGTCTATCCTGATAACTATGTTAACAAGTAGAATGTTAAAGTATGTCTGCTCGGATGAATGTGAGGAAAGATTGAAGATGCTAAAGAGAAGGCTGATCATTACATCTATGCTCACATTACCAAAAATTAGATTATGTTTTCTGATATATAGTGATTCTTAAAAGAAATCCCTGGATTGTTTACTCATGAAAAATGATAATGTGATAACCTAATCCTCACGGCAGTTGAGGATCCATGAGGAGAACAACCCGACACATGATCTGGAGCTAGTCGTTGTGATGTTTTCCTTGAAAATTTGACAAAACTACCTCTATGGTGAGAAGTGTGACATATATTCCGATCACAAGAGACTAAAGTATATATTTATACAAAAGGAGTTAAGCATGATTCAAAGAATATGGTTAGAGATAATCAAGGACTATGATTTCTCTATTCATTGTCATCCTAACAAGGAAAACAAGGTACTTGATTCTCTTAGCAGAAAATAACCTACTACTCTATTAATGTTATGGATTGGGAAAGACCATATCTTTATGGATTTGAAAAGTATAGATTTGTAAATCATAAAGATAAGAAATACATCATACCTTTCACACATGGTTTCCCAACAATAGATCCCAGAGAAGATTAAGGAGGCACAAAGGGATGATATGGAGTCACAAAAGAAGGTTATTTTAGTAAAGTAAGGGAAGACTCAAAAGTCTTATATCGATGATGATGGTGTGATTCGGTTTGGAATGAAAATTTATGTTCCTTCATAACCTGGGATAAAGAAGGATCTATTGGATAATGCACAAAACTCAACTTTCTATATCCATCCTAAGAGTACCAAGATATACTTTGATCTTTGAGAACACTTCTAGTGGGATAATAAGAAGAAGAAATTGTAGAGTATATCTCAAGTTTGTTGATATGTCAGCACGTTAAATTAGAGTGAAATAAGTCCAAAGGGATGATACATACATTACCTATACCCATGTGAAAATGTGAGAATTTCACTATGGGAATTGTCACAAGTCTCCCAAAGACATACAAAGGAAATAATTCTATATGTCTTATGGTGGATTAAATCACCTTGAATGACCACTTTACCTCTTTCTAGTAAGATCTCTAACTTGAAAAACTGAAATGATATATGTGACGGAATTCGTAAGAATAAATGGAGATCCACTCTTGATTGTCTCTGATCACGATCATAGGTTCACATCAATATTCTGGGCGAGTCTTCAACATGATTTGAGTACTGAATTAATTTTTAGCACGGATTATAACCCCTAAATGGTGTCTAATCTAATAGAACTATTTAGATTCTTGAAGATATTCTAAGATACTACTCATTAGATTTCAAAGGTGGATGGGATCATCATTTCCCATTGGTTAAGTTCTTATAAAATAATAGCTTCCACTTGAGTACTAATATGGCTCTATATGATTCTCTATGTGGAAATCGATTTAGAACTTCCACCTTTTGGGATGACGTTGGTGAAAGAAAGATACATGGACCTACTATTGTATAAGAAATGATGGAGAATGATCTAGTCACCCAACAATATATCACAACTGCTCAGAGTCAGAAAAAGATCTATACTAACAACCATTGAAGCGATATAGAGTTTGATGTTCAAGATAAAAATTTCCTTTTCATAGCACCATATAAGAGAGTCATGTGGTTTGGAAAGAACGTGATGCTAAACCCAAGGTACATTCTCCCCTTTGATATCCTTTATCACATAAGATTTGTGGCCTGTCGTCTTCCACTTATACCGAATATGAATCAAATTCATGATGTGTCACATTTATCTCTCTCGAGGAATTATATACTATATCCCTCACATGTACTGAACTCAGAGGTGGTACACCTGGAATATGATCTCTCTTATGAAAAGCATCCAATAAAGATTCTGGACCACAGAGATAAGGTTCAATGCATGATAAACCACCTTGTCAATGTGTTGTGGAGGAATCATAAGTATGAAAAGGAAACTTGGGAACTAAAGGACGTGATGAAGGAGAATTACCCTCACCTGTTTATTTAAATGAAATTTGGAGGGAAAATTTTCAAAATAGTGGAACAATGTAACAACCCAAACTTTTATCAATGGAATTTCTCCCGTCTTATAGTAATTTCATATATTATAAATCACATTAAATCAATTATAAACCATAATAAAATATTTATAAATGATTAATTAATAAAATAATAAGTATTTCAAGAAGATATGGAATATATACTGATGAAATAGTAACTTGACCTTAGGAATAGTAATATGAACCTTATGAAAAGTATACCATAAAAATGAATATTAACCACACCCATTAAAGTATAAATAATATTTATGCATATTATTAGAGAAAATAGGATATAATTATATCATAGTATAACTGTGTTAATATTTTCAAAATTATTAGTTACGTGTTTGTATTTTTATAAGTCATAAATATTTAATTACAATTTTTTTATTAATTTAATAATTTAAAAGAAAATTAATTTTCATAAAATGCACTCATAAATTAATATTTTTTTTCTTATTATTTTAACATGATTTTATGTGACCTTCAGTAATTTTTCAAAGTGTTATAAAATCAATTATAATATTAAAATTTATATTTTCCAAGTAAATAATGATTTTCATTAAATATTAAATTACTCATATTTAATAAATTATCTTCATAAAATGGAGTTCATTTTTAAATTTAACACATTTAAAAATGGTTATGGTGATTTTTTGTTATTTTTTTTAGAAATACATGAATTTTTAGTGAATAGTAAAATACAGAAATTATTAGTATATAAACATTATAAGTTAGATAAACTATTCACAACATCCTGAAAGATGTAAGAACATAAATCTATAACTCGACATCATTATTATAATATTTTTATGGTAATTCATAAACTATTCATTGTATTGATTCAAAATAATAAACTAGTGAATATAATAAAGATAAAACACCTCTCTCCTCCACTATAAATACCACCCTCACCCCTCTTCTCCTTACACATATCAAACTTTAATCCATGCCCAAATTCTGGCAAATACTCTTTCCTAGTCTCTTACCCACATCCAATATATCTTAGTCTCATCAAAATACTAAAACCTCTTCCCTAAAGAGGTTCTCAAGGATGATAGATTTTAGAGAAATAAATTTCTTCCTTTTTCGTGTAATTTCATTTCATTTTCTTATAATTTCCTAACCCCCCCCCCCTAATACAAATGGAATGATAAACCCCAGTAACATACATATACTGGAATTATATCATGTTAATGTATGATTCATCATTAAACTCCCCTATCTCTCTTTTATTCTAAAAATGAAATCGTCACTCATGACAGGTCTGTTTACTGACATAGTGGGCGATGCATGACCATGTTGTCATGACACGTCAAATTCAAGATGTTTTTAAGGATGATTTGTTGTCTATGGAAGACCCCAGGTAATCCTTAAAGGACCGTTGGATGTTTAATGATTATATTATTAATAAAGATTACTAAAAAGGAATTGATATTGATAAATTTTTAAAGAAAATAACTTAATCAAAATAGTTTAAAAGTTAAAAGACCAAGTGGATTTTGAAAAATATGAGATAAAGGGGTCATTTTTATTTCACTACACGCATTTAATGTTCATTTTTCTTATAGATATTTTTTGTAGTAATTCTTTGGTTGAAATTAATTAAAATCCTGATTAATTCCAAACCCTTTATTTTATAGCTTAAAGAACGAAACCATGACATGACAATCATATTGAAATTTTCTAGAAGATAAAAAAGGAATAAAAACTTTTAAATCATTTTTAAATATCAGGAAAGTGGGTTAGTAAAGGATTCTTGTGTTGTCCAATTGGGAAAACACAATTCACATAATCAAAACCACACACCGATTAGTTACAAATTTAGAGAAATCAATCACATGCATCAAAACAAGCATTCAAATAAAAAATAATTTATGATAGATAGAATGAAATGTTTTAAAACCTTAATAACTACAAAAAATATCTATTATATGCATTGTAACTCCCTTGACATGTGTGTAGATCCCCCATAACAAACTCCCACTATTTAACTTGACATCGGGAGGAGGAGGAAGCTCGAATGGAACCCCTTCTTCATTTCATCTATACCTATGAGGATAGGGTGATCCATAACCTCAAAGGGGATAAAATTACTCATATGGGTCTTAAAAGTTTTATCACTTCACTCTATTGGTCTAACTTGAAAATGAGGATCCCAAGTTTCCATTTTATAGGAAAACTGGAAGGTTGTTTTAGGAACACAGTTTGTATAAAACCACTTGGCCAATGGTTTTAGACCAATATAAAGTATATTATCACTTTGGAAAAAACTATAAACATGTTTCCCCACCTGTTTCATATCTCCACGTAATGTTTGGAGTCATTTGGACAACTAGATACCGAGATATAGACAGATGACATCACACCACTTTTGACTTCATGCAGATTCGGTGTGTTGGCCAGATCAGGTTGGTTGGGACATTAAATGATCGAATGGGGCTTTGTTTCCTTCATATTAAATGTATCCCAATTAATTTGGGACTATCTCACAAAATTTAATCCCATTTGTATGCACAGTTAAGTACACATATGCAGTTTAGTAAACTAGTGTGCTTGGATCCTGGGTAGTTTGGCCCATTTTTCATGGACTTCATCATAGGCCCTCTAAATCACCTCCACATCTAATGAAATTATCAAAAAAGTAACATTTACCTATTTAATAGTGATCAAAAAAATAATGGAATAAAACATGAAGTTAAATTTGTTATTATTTTTATAATTTTCACTACAAAACTAGTTTAACACAGTGGGGTAAGGGTGAAAATGAAATAGTGAATCACAGTATGATCACACCCCCACACATAAAGATTTTCTCTCCTAGGAACTGTTTTATATCCTAACCAAGTCTCATTCCTAAATCAAAGGTGAGAAAAGGAAAAATATTCTTCTAAAATGAAATTCATCATGACTCGTTTTTGAAATCAATGTTCCTATCATTTTTCTTCTCTCATATTCGAATTTGTTCAACTTCATATGTTCACCCATGAAACATGTCATATCCTAGCTCACTAATAAATTTTCCTTATTCACTAAAAGAACATATAAAATTTTATTTATTATCTTTTCCTAGATTTTATGTGATTTTACCATATACTATCCATGATTCTAAGTTCTCTACCGATAAAAACTATTGTGCTACTCAAGAGGAATACCAACAGGTTATTCTAAGGTTAAAGGATTGGTAGAATTTAATGTACAAAAAATACGAGGTAAAAGAGGAGTGTTTAATATATTAAGTAAAAAATGTCAAATTTTATTAATCATTCAAAATGAATATTCACACTCATCCTCTCATAAAGTGTATCACTTCTAACTCACTATCCCCATTGTCCATTTGTGTGGGTCACAACCGATTAGTGAATAATAATGAATAAACATCATCTTTTCTCCAATATTTTTTTGTTCTATTTTTTAATGTACAGAACTATTTTCAATATTTTCAATTTTCATTGGAGATAAACCGGGAAAATTTGTAAAAAAATGATACAATATGGCTTGTGAACCCACTACCCAAGGAAAATGTAGGCACCCTTTTTATAAATCTACAACAATGATTCGTTCATTATAATTCATATGGAAACACCCTCTCCCCCAGACTTAATAAATGTAAAACAATAATGTACACAAGATATGGGAAGGTAGGGATGAATAATCCTGTAATGTGGCAACCTAATAGTAATTTCATTATCTCTAGGGATTAATAAGGGTAAAATGTCAAGGTAGCCAAAAATAGAGGTTAATTTTAAAAATGGATTTTCAATAAATGATTTCATCTATCATGAACATAGAACACTTCAATCATATGGCTTCAAAAAGAATCAAGGCAAGTTCTAGTTTTTATACATGACCTAAGAATCTCAATAAAGTCATTAAAAGGAAGAATATGTAAGAAAAGGCATAGAATGTCGCTCGAGTAAGGTATTAAAATATTGGTTAGTGCTAATGAGGCATAGGATTCAAAAATAAATTTAACACCTAATAATGATTTGAAAATACAAATTATAGAATAATATTCCATATCAATATTCATTTGAATATATTTTTCCAAAAACAATGGAATTTTTCACACAATCAAATCAATAATGAAAAATGTTTTGGAATTTTTTTAAAGTGGGAATATTTTTCCATGATAAAATTAACATTCTTGTAACAAAAGAGAGGGTTAAAATAGGGGGAAAGCGATAATACTATTCAAAAGTAAAAAAATGATGAAAATTCTTAACTAAACTTGGAATGTTCCCATCACCCCCCCCCCCAAACATAGTGTGTGCAGTGTCCTCACAATAATAAAATATTATGCATGAAGGAAGTATAAAACATTGTGGGCTACATTCGTAGACTACTTCTTGAACTTTTAGTTCCTCCATCGGGGACTACAGAATCACTTTTTAAAAGTGCTGCAACCACTACCCATTGACAGTGATGGTTTTCTTGTTTTCTTCATTTTGAACCTGAAAAACACCAAATGAAGATACATTAGTAACAATGTAAGTTCTAAACTAGTGGTAATGAATTCAAATCCGGAATGTACATATCCCTTTGATAACCTATGCCATAAAGACTATAATTTCATTGTTTAATGGCCCAGTTGGCCTAGTGGTCTATCTCAATAAAGAGGTGACAACTCTTTCCAAACAAAATTCAATAGGGTGACATTACAATGGGAGTTTTAAAAGTAATATGGTATGACCAAAATGAATCATCAAGTCTAAGAATAATATATTTTCTATTAGGTTAAACAATGATTTCATGAATTTTCTTTACTTCTCTTTTCAACACCTGAGCTTGACCATTTCTTTGTGGGTGATAAGAAGTTGACACTCTATGCCTGAACCAAAACCAAAACAAAAGATATTTCATTGTTCTGTTGCAGAAATGATAGCCATATTCAATAATGATGAACCTAGGTAATCAAAACCTAAAAAATATTTGGGTTTTCAAAAACTACACAACTGTCTTAGAATCATCAGTTCTTATGGCTCATTCCTCTACCCATTTTGAAACATAATCCACTTCCAACAGAATTTACTTTTTCCCAAATGAAATGGGGAATTTTATTATAATGTCAAATCCACAAACATTGAAATTTTCTTGGAAGATCAAGGGTGGTCGTTTAATTTCATTTCCTTTAGATAATTTCCCCATTATTTGAAAGTAAGGAAAAGATTTATAGAAATCATGGGAATCCTAAAAAGGTGTTGGCTAAAAGAGACCAAAATAAAGGACATTATGACCAGTATATTGGGGACCAAAGTTTCCCCCACAAGAAAGAGTGTGGCAGAACATAAGGACGAACTGAAACTCATTATCAGGAACACAACACCTAAGGACTTAATCAGTACATGTTCGCCAAAGGTAGGGGTATTCCCAAATGTAACAACGGGACCCATGTTTTAGATGGTCAACCTAGTTTTAATTAAAATCATTATGAATTCAAGATTCTACCAAATAATTTACAATTTTTGTATTCCAAGGAATAGCATCTTGCACTCGGTATAATTTCTCATCTAGAAACATTACATTTATGGGAATATATGGGGACGAGTCAATGTTCAGGGATGGGTGAATCCTATAGATATGGCATGCCACCACATTTTTTGCTCCTTTTTTATCTCTAATTTCTAAATTGAAATCCTGATAGAGGAGTGTTCGTAGAATGAGATGTGGTTTGGAATCCGGTTTCTTAAGGAGATACTGGAGGGCTACATGGTCTAACAACACAATGACTATGGATCCTAAAAGATATGACCCGAATTTATCCAAAGAAAACACAATGGAAAGAAAATATTTTTCAGTAGTTGTGTAGTTTTCTTGTGTAGGTTCTAGTGTATGTAAGGCATATGCAATGTCATGTGGAGGTCGATCAACCCTTTGTGATAAGACTTCCCAAAATGCATAGTTAGAGGCATCACACATGAGCTGATATTGTAAATCCCACTGAGGTGGATGGATTTATGTGGGTGATGTGAGACTCTATTTTACATTATTAGAACTATCCTCACATTCATTATAAAAAATAATTTTCTTTTTAGAGTAATCAGGAGATTCAGAATACAATTCTACTAAATTCACGAATGAAACGATGGTAAAATCTAGCCTGACCTAGGAAAGAACGCACATCCCAAATTTTTTTTAGGAATTTTATGGAAGAAATAAAATCTACATTGTATTTATCTACAAGGATAACATCCCAAGAAATGACATGTCCCAAAACTATACCTCATCTCACCATGAAATGGAATTTCTCATAGTTTAATATGAGTATATTTTCAATACAACGATATTGGACTGAACCAAGGATACTCAAACATTCATCAAAAGAGAATCCATAAACATTTAAAGCATCCATGAATACTTCCATGAAATTCTACAAGTAATCCAAAAAAATACTAACCATGAATCACTAGAATGTACCTAGATAATTAAGCAAACTAAATGAAATCCTCATATATGAAAATGTTCTAAACAGGAAAGTGAAGGTCATATTTTCTTGATCCTTATGGGAATATGGATCTAAAAGTATCCATAATACACATTAACAAAATAGTAATGGGACTTCCCTACTTGAATATCTAGCATCTGGTCAATGAATGGAAATGGTAAATGGTCCTTTATAGTGTTTTGGTTTAATCATCGATAGTCTATAAAGACACACCAACTATTCTTCACACGAATTGGAAACAATTCATTATTTTTATTTTTAATTACAGTCAAACTCGTTTTTTAGGAACCACATGTACTGGACTGACCCTTTGGATATCAAATATGGGATAAATGATTTAAGGAGCCAATAATTTTGTTACCTCATTTTTTACCACATCTAAGATCTTTGGGTTCAGTTGTTGTTGCAGCAGCCTCACTGTTTTAGCCTCATCATTTAACAATATATGATGTGTAAAAATAAATGGTCTAATACAATGAATGTCATAATGTGTCTATCCCAAATCTTGTTTATACTCCCTAAAAAGTTCATGTAGTAGAAATTCATGATCATGAGGGAGTTAACTAACAATGATTACAAGAAACTTGTTTCCATTCTCAAGATATGAATATTTAAAATCTTAAGGCAATTGTTTTAGTTCCAATTAAGGTGGATTTCGGATTTTTGTGAGTGAGTGTGAAAGTGAGAGTTCACTAATCTAATCTAACTACTCAATGGTATCATCCTCATATGAGGAATGAGCTTTTAAAAGTTTACCAGTATCATCAATGGTCATGTGATCCTTAGTGTTCATGAAATCATTAATTACCAAACATGCATGACATTTGTCTAGACCACTATAACAATAAATGCATGATTCATTACCTAAAATTTCAATCAAGGATGAAAAATCAGAAATGGTATCAGGGGAAAGAAAATATTTTTTCTCAGGTTAAGGGAGTACATCAATTGAATTAATAGAATGAGAGGAATGTTCTTTTGAATGGTGCTTCATAGCATAATGGATGTTGAAGTATAAAATGTCACCACCAAACTCCATAGATAATGTACTATTGTGGAAATTAATTATGGTTTTAGTGGTTTTCAAGAAGGTTCTCCCTAATATAATCAGGTCATGTCTATTCGTCCTATCATCTTCCATTTTTATCACATAAAAATAAGTAGGAAAATTTAAATTTTTTACCCTCATAAGAACATCCTCTAACACAATATAGGGGTGTGCGATACGTTGTTTGGCCAGTTGAAAAACAATTCCAGTGGGATTCAGTTCCCTAACCTACAATGTAGAGTAAATGAGTTGAGGTATCACATTTATAGAAGCACATAATTGAGTATAACATTCGAAAATTAATACTCCTATATGGTGCATGGAATCAGGAATGTACCTGAATCATTTCACTTGGTGGGAAGTGATGGCTCTATAAATGTTAATATGTTCCTCCCCATGCACACATTTTTATCTCCATGATGTTATTTTTGGTGTTTACACATCTCTTATAAAAACATGGCATATTGTGGAATTTTCTTCGCGGTATCAATCAAGGGGATGTTAGCTGCACTTTTTATAATGTTTCAACTATTTAATTATTATGATCTATTTCTTTTTGTTTTCTTGGTTTGGTGGCCCTTTGAGGAAAAGGAAGATGAATGGTTGGGATAAGGGACTCATCAATAGATACACTCTTTCTTTTGGAAGGGATTCTCTCAGGACAAGGCTCTATCTCATTTGGACCACTTTCAGTGGTTGGGATGATGGTTTAATTAGAAGGGGATGACTCTAATGGATTGTTCATTTGGCTTTTAAGTTGTTTCACACTCCTAAGTGTTATGGAACTAATATTCCCTTTATCCCTAGGGTTAACTATTGGTTGAGATGGAAGTTTACCCAACCCATGACTTTGAATTTCCCCCATAGAGTTAGAGAGTCGGCCTAATTGGGGTTTTAGGCCTTGTATGGCTTCTTGGGTGGTTTTTGGGAATTGGAGATTATTAGAAGCCACTTTCTTCATCATATCATATAGTCTAGGTTCAAGTTTTTGAGGGAGTGGTTGGCAAGGCCTTTGTGGTGGTTGGGTATTTATGGGTGGTGGTGGATGACTACTATACCCTAGTTGGTTATATTGTTGTTGAGGTTGGTTTTAATACCCCATTTCCTATAAGATTGGTTTTTTCACTATTACAAAAACTATGTTTCACGTCACCTTTTATCACAATGGTTTTTTAGAACTAATGTAAAAATCACTAAAAATTTAATTCTCATGTCAGTTATTATATAAAAGACTTTAAAATCAATTTTTGCTGATTTTTCACATTGGTTATATAAGGAACGATGTGAAGAAGCCATTTCCTCTGATTTTTTCACATCGGTTATATAAGAACCGACATAAAAAAAATTTCCCGACTTTTTCACATCGATTCTATATAAATAATGTGAATAATCAATTTTCATGAACTTTTCACGTAGGTTATTTAATAAACGACGTTAAAATGTTTTTTTCATTGGTTATTAAATAACTGATGTGAAATATGTTTACAAACATTTATCTTATTTCCCAAGATTCTATTTGATAGGTTATGGAGCTCAAACGGAGTTACGAATGAAACATTACAGTCATCGGATGTTTATCATCTCTAAACGAAGTCTTAGGGAAAGCCAATTTCCGAATGTCATAAATTTTGACTCATAACTCCGTTTGAGATTCATGGCCTATAAAATCGAAGCCTGAAAAATTGACCACATGTTTGTAAACATTTATCATGTATTTTATTAAATATCCAACATGAATAATTCCTTTTAATGTCGATTATTAAATAATCTATGAGAAAAAGTCATGAAAATTGATTTTTCACATCGGTTATTAAATAACCGGTGTGAAAAAGTGATGGAAATTGATTTTTTCTGTCAGTTGTATAAGAACCGACATTAAAAATCAGTGAAACAATTAATATATTTTCACGATGGTTATCATAAAATATATGTGATAGAAAATTTTAATATCCCGCCAATGCGAGATTTCAATTTTTTTACATAGCGGAAATGAAATTTCCAATTGCCGCCTAAAATTTTAAATACCATGTTTTATTTTATCATCTTAATTATATGTTTTCATTATAAACATATCCTAATTTAATGATCATCTCTATAAACCATCATAGTTCCCCTAACTTGACTTGTTTGATCTTCAACGTGAATCAATTATTTCTTCTTTTCGCGATCTTATCAAGGTATTTGAATTATTTATCCATGATTTATAGTTTTTATGATTTTTTTATTAATTGATATACCATTTAGCTATAATTTATTTCAACCATCATCGTTCCACCAAATCTACATGGTTGATATTCCACATGAATCCACTATTTCTTCTTTCTGTGATCTAGTCAAAGGATTTGTAATTATTTTTCCATGATTTGAATTTTTTATGCGTAGTTTTCTTAATTGATAAAAAATATAATGATTATTGTTTTATTATAATAATGGATAATGATTTATGTCATGGTAAAACTACAAATCCTCCTTTGGATTCTAAAATTCCTTCTAAGATGAAGTTGTGGTTGGCTCATTCAATCTTTCCTTGAAAAAAATATACCAAACTTCTAATGGTCATATAGTTTGATCCGTAACTCCATTTGAGCTCTTAGAACTGTCAAATCAAAGCATAAGAAATCATCAACAATATGGTAAACAATTTTTATTTTGTTTATTTAAAAATAGATGTAGAAAATTACATTTAACATATTTTTTTGAAAAAAACCGATGTAAAAATGGATTTATAAGGTCATTTCCAGAAGGCCTTTCACGTGGGTTTTTAAAAAACCGGGGTTAAAAACCATACAAACCCATTTTAGCGTTATTTATTAAATAAAAAATGTAAAAAATCATATTTTTAATGTCCCTCGAAAAAACGTCACCTCAATATTGATGTTAAAATGCTATAAACTGACATAAAAAAGGTTTCTTTACAACTGTTTCTACCCAGGGCTGGATGGATAGTATGTTTCTTTCCTAAAGGGTTAGTTATAGGGGCATCCTGGAAATACTGTCTCACAAATCATAGAAAATTATCTCAGTTGGGGGCATTGGTCAGAGTAGAGGGTTTTAGAATAACAAATACCACAATGGATGGGAGGAGGAGATTGGGATTTTCCCTCAGAAATAACGAGTTGTCAAAGAGGGGTACTTACCTCTTTGAACTTTGTGTCCATATTCTTCTTGAATTCGGTACATTTCACTTCATGGAAACCAAGAATGGGTACACTGGACCTTGTACTAAATTGTTGAGTGTTCTGTTCCATGATCTCAATTGGGTTTCCTGTAGTAATTGTGGTCTTATCCACTAGCGCACCACCAACAGCAGCATCGATCATATTTCAATCAACAGGTATTAAACCTTCATAAAAATACTGAATTAAAAGTTGATCACTTATTTAGTGGTGTGGGAAACATAAAAATAACCTTTTAAAGTATTCCGAATATTCATGTAAGTTTTCCCATTATGATTGAATTATACCACAAATTTCATTCTTTATAGTTTTAGTTCGAGAGGTTGGGAGATATGTTTCAAGAAAATGACGTTTCATGTCCACCTAGCCTCTAATTGGAGAATTAACATAGTAAAACCAATCATTTTCAGTTTCCTCTAATGAAAATGGGAATTCTCTTAGCATTACATTTTCTTCATCCACATTATCAGGTTTAAAAATAGAAAACAGAATATGAATTTATTTTAATTGCTTATGTGGATCTTCTCCCTTGAGTCCATGGAATCTTGGTAATAAATGGATTAAACTGGATCTTAGTTCAAAATTAGGTGCCTCTCCTTTTATTTGAATATAGTCGTGTTGGATATCAACATCAGGCGAGGTTAGTTATTTTAGTGTTCAATTATTTTCAGCCATGTTATACATGTTAATGTCATGTTCTAATTTGGTTCTAGAAGAAGAGGGGTTTAGAAAAGTCTCAAGTGGTGGTGTGTCCTCCATCAAAGGGTTGTCTTGTGCATCACATTGTTGCTGATGTAGGATCCTCTTTGGTTTGGGTTCGAAAGGTGTTAAGTCTCCTAGAGTAGAATGAGTCATGCATAGAACCTATAAAATAAATTAATCGGAACACAAAAATATAAGGAAATGTATAAGACAGAACAACTAAATATTCAAATAATTTACAAAAATATTATCAAAAACATTCATGAAAACCAAAGAGCTCCTCAAAAACTATGATAAAATTTGATTGTGTTGTCATGACATGTTAACTTGATTATATTTTTAAGGTTGATCTATATTCTATAGAAGACTCAAGGTCTTCTCTCATGGATTTTTGGATGATTAAAGTGTGTATTTTTAAAAAATATTATTAAAAGAGGGGGTGGTTATGAAAATGGTTTAAAGAAAAAAACTCAATAAAAATAGATTAAAAGTTGAAAGACAGGGTGGATTCTAAAAAATATGAGATAAATGGGTCATTTTTAGTTCACTACATTCTTTTAATGTCCATTGTTCTTGTAGATTCGTTTTTTGGGTGTAATTCTTTGGTTAAAATTAATTAGAATCCTGATTAATTCATAAGCCTTTATTTCATAGCTTAAAGAACAAAACATTGACATAACAATCATATTGACAAGTTCCAAAACTTATTCATGGAATAATAGCTTAAAAATTAGGTAGAAATCTCAAGAAATTGGGTAAGAATGGGATTCTTGTGTTGTCTAGTCAGAAGAACACAATTCACGCACTCAAAACCTCACACCGATCAGTTAGAAATGAAGAGAAACTAAATCACATTCATCAAAACAATCATTAAAATAAAATATAATTTAAGATACATGGAAATAAATGTTTTGACACCCAAATAACTCCAAACCAATATATAATATATTCATTTTAACTCCCTTGACATGCGTGTACTCCCCCACAATGAACTCTTACGGTTTAGCTCAACATCAGGATGAGGTGGAAGCTTGGGTGGAACTATTTCTTTATTTCATATATCCTAATGAGGATAGGGAGTTAAATAACCTACAAGGGGATTAAATTACTCCTATGAAACATAAATATATAATCACTTCACCCTCTTGGTCTAACTTTAAAATTAGGATCCCAAGCATCCATTTTATAGGCAAAGTGGAAGGAGGTTTTGGGCACACAAATTGTATAAAACCACTTAGCCCATGATTTTTGACCACTAGATGGTTGAATATTACATTGGAAAAAAGTAGAAACATTTTTACCAACATGTGAATATCTCCACTGATTGTTTGGAACCATTTTGACAACTAGAACCTAAGATATGGATAGATCATAGCACACAACTTTTGACTTCGTCTGGATTCGGTGTGTTGGAATGATCAGGTCAGTTGGGCCACCAGATGGACGAATAAGGATTTGGTTCCTTAATATGAAATGTATCTGGATTCATTTTGTACCATAATACAAAATTTACACCATTTTTAATTTAATATTACGTAGAATTGTGTAGTTTATTAAACTGGTGTGCTTGGATCCTATGTAGCTCGGCCCATTTGTTTTGGACTTCATATGGACCCCCCAAATCACCTCACCATCAATGAAATTATCAAAACAAGTAAATTTGACCTTTTTAAAATTGATAAAAACAAAATAATGGAATCAAACGTGAAGTTCATTTTTTCATTATTTTTACAATTTTCAATACAAAACTAGTTTAACATAGTGGTGTATGGGTGACAATGAAACAATGAATCGCAGTGCGATCAATGCACTTTCAGTTTCCTTCAAGACCATCAAGGTTGCTAAAAAAAATAAATGGTTGAAAAAATATTGTAAATTTTATTTTATAACCCCTTATATTTTTTGGATATAACATATATACACAAAAATAAATGATAAAATAATAAGTGTTTGCTGTGATTGAAAAACTACCCAAAATTCACTTAAATGATAATCATCAACATTTATATTATTATTCACCCTCATTATATACGAACAAATTATTTTTAAGCTCATTTAAACTTATGTAATATCATTAATAACATATAATAATAATTATGGATATTTATCCCCATTTTACACAAACTTCCATTCATTTATAAAAGTAAACCGATTATGAAAACAAAGAAAATAAATTCTCCAAAACGATGAAATTAAACACTATAACTCATCCAAAATCCCATAAAATAACTTAATAATACCATAATTAATTAAATCTATGTCAAAAATGTTTTTTATTTTTTAATTAAATAATCTAATATGATTATACAGGATATTAAATCGGAAAAAGAATTCAGATACTAGGTAAGAGGAATTCTCAAATCCAACTCTCTTTCTTTGGTTTTTACCTCTTTCAACCCATTTTTAATATGAATATTCCTTAAATATAATTTATTCACCATTATATTATCATTTAATGGATATACATTTTTTACTTGAGTTTATGAAAAATATAATGTTTTCCAAAAGAACTCTTCTTTAAAAATAATACACTCTTTTACTTCTCCAGATTGTTTCATCTTCAATCAAGATCGATGAATCTTATATCAAGTATATTATTCCATATTTCATTTGGGAAAAAACTTTTATAAATTTATTCTTTATGAAATGAAACCCATTCCCTTCCATGGGATATTTTGTGTCTAATATTGATATACAAGAAAAGCTCAGTCAGAGGAAATCCTCTAACTATTTATTAAAATAAAAGAAGAGTACAATAAGAAAGTATAACAAGCCAAAAGAGACAACTACATAAAATAAAAACCATACCCATCACCATATATGTTCTATGTGGAAAGCATGATAATTTAAATGTTATGATTTGATGGGTGTGCCTTGAATTATATATCATAGTGAAAATGTTATGATGTGATGGGTGTGACCAGAATTATATAGCACTCCAATGCATTTAGTAATGTGATTTATCTCATGATGAAAGTGAAATATGAATTAAAATGATGCTATATTTTTTCACAACTATGTCTATTATTTAACCATAAAGACATAAGGTTTCATTTTAATGCATTTCCATATTCCAACTCATTTTTTATTACTTCCTCTCGTCTTTATATTCCTATGCCTATGTTATATAATAATGATTATGCTCACCCCATGTTATATTGATTTGTGAATTTATATATAATATTACTAGGATTCTATCTCACCCCTTTTTGATGTATATCCTCATGTGATTACTTATACTAAAGTGAATATAAAGGCCAATAAGAATATAGAGAAAAGGGAATTAAATAAATGATTTTGTTTTATTTTTTAAATGTTTTTTATGGTCCATGTTTTCCCAAGACACTAATACTTTGTATCCTTGTTTTTTAATGATTTAATGTTGTTTATAATTAAAATAACTTAATAGTAATGTATAAAAAAGTAGAGTCTCTATAGGTGGAATTCCTGGTGATGTTTGAGGAATAAATTAAGAATAAAATTCCTTGTTCACCTTATGAATCGATATAGTGACATTGGGATATAAACATTTATGGTTGGATATGTAAAATATATATGAATCCTTGGAGAAAATAAAACCTAAAATTTTTACAGAGTTTTTATAAAAGATTCATTGTTCCTTTGGGTAGAGGAATATAACCCAGATATTATATTCAAAAATGAATGGAATATGGAATGATCTTAATAATGGTGAGTTTAAAACTTCATTATGAGGTATCCTAGGTGATAAACAATTTTAAGAAAGATTTCATAGGTTTGTGGTTTAATTTAATTCCTTATTATTAAAATACCATTAGGTGATGAAATGTAATGGGTGTTGAGGTTTGAAAAAACTCAAATGAAGAAAAATTATGCTTCTTCTAAGTTAATGCTTCAGAAAAATCATGATTCAATGGTGTTTTTAGTGAAGTGGAAGAATAGGAAAGGAAGAATGAGGTTTTAGTGATTCATGAGTATGTACTTCCCTGTATGGGTATATATATGTTTTTAAGAGCTTATACTCCTAGAAGCCGATTATGTACCTATGTTGATGAGTTGTTTTTCACACATGGTAGTTGTATGATGTTATTGGTTAGTATATCTAGTTGTTTTATTTTATAGGATGAAATGATTTAAAGGTGGGTAGGATATAGAAAACAAAATTTTTTCTTGATCATTACATATCAAATTTTAGAATATGGAACTCCTAAGTCCCTAAAATGGGTAAAACTATGGTTTCACCATTTACCATAAAATTGTTTTTATTTATTTTGTTGGTTTAGAAACATTGTGTATACCCTTGTGTTGAATTTTTTTAATTTTAAAAACTTATTATAATATTATGGGATCATGGATAATTATTAATAAATAAATATTTATTTTTTAATCATAAATAATGACATCCATAAAATTTAATCCCAAATATAAATGTTGACACTATATTATCCGAACAAAAATTAAACCACGAAATTATTCAATTTTTTTTATATAGATGGGTGGAATATCCCTGAACACAATGTGGTGATGTAGAATAATTATTCTATTATGTAAATAGTGTTCCTTATTGTAATACTATAGATAAAGTTGTTTTAAATTTGGTTATATAGTTTTAATTAAAGGATTTTATTCACGGATTTTATGTGGGAGATTTATTAAAGTCAGTAAATAAGTAGTTATGGAAAATAATTAACGGATAAACCAATTCATATTCTATGTATATTTTTTCATCGTTGGATTATATTACTACTACGTAATCCATTTTTTACCTTGGTGTAATATGGAACCCTAAAATAAATTTATCACATTATATCCAATAGTAAAATCTTCTTTGAATAGTGATAAAGAAACTTGAAGTGAAAGGGATTGAACATCACATGTCAATGATGAAAAAAATATAAGGTAAAATTTATGTGGAATATGAATTCAATTAATAACTAAATTGTTGATAAAAAACATATTTATGAAAATAATTATGTTAAAAAAATTAATGAGATTCTATTATGAATTTTTTTTATAAATTTTTTCATTAATATTAAACAATAACATAGTTTAATTGATGGGTTTAAATTTATTTTTAATTTAAATTCCATTTATAATATTACCAACATTATATTAAAATTATACTTTATAATTTTTTTAAATCTAGTTTAAGTTGGAACACATACATTTCTAAGAATATAACATTCCTACCCAATTATTCACAATAACCTAACCAAATTTAAATTTAAATAAAAAATTATATTAAGAAAAAATAACTAAGAAAAAGTTTATTACATCAGTTCTTCATGTTTCTAGGTCATCAAATATTGCATGTTCACCACTTATCCCACATTTGTTACCTAATTTGGATAACTTTGGTTATATTATTCTAATAAAATATGATTTATTCAACTTATCCCAAATCGTCCAATAATAACTCCACAAACTTGTTACATTAAATAGGATTATCATATGTCGAACCAAATAGAAATATCACAAAAGGAAACAACATGAATAACTGAGAAAATAAATAACCTCTAGAAATCAATGATTGGCATTATCTTGAAAAAGATTTACTGAAAAATATATCTTCATTCATTCCATTAGTTTCAAGAAACATTAGACTAATGTTGATTTAATTTTACCATCGTAAAAAAACTAGTATTTAAAAAATATCCAGAACAAATTACCCACATTTGAATATATATAAAATTTACTAGCATCTAATAGTGGAACTATTTACAAGAATGTACATATTCTAATTCATTCTTGAACAATAAAAAAACATTAATCATTCCAATCCCTCCACTGCAACTACATTTAATTACACTATTATGTTAAGAAGGTAAATACTTCCACACAAATGAGGTGACCCAAGAATAATGTACATACATATTAGATCATTTTATATAAATATTCTTTATATCTCATAATAAATCACAACTTATAACATATATATTTTGTATATTTGGGGATCATATAAATAAACAACTTATTTTCATTATTTTCCACATATCCCATGGACAGCTTTCTCACATTATACACTTTTGGAAACATCCACTACTGGAAAAAAGGCCTATACCCACGGTTCAAAACCGTGGGTATAGCCCCCAAAACCGTGGGTATAGGCTATACCCACGGTTTTGGGAACCGTGGACTGGAATGCCGTCGGTATAGGTCCCCAGCCTATACCCACGGTTTTCCAAAACCGTGGGTATAGGTGTTCTACCACCGTGTCAACAAAACATTCCCAATTGCCACGGTGTCAATGGCTTTTACCCACGGTTTCAAAACCGTGGGTATAGATCCTAAAATAAAGCGGCAGGCGGGTTTCGATCCCACGACCTCTTCGCTGCAAAGTACTGCGTCTACCACTACCCTACTATCAATTATGTGTGTATATATATATATATTTAGTTAAATATAGTTATATAAACCGTGGGTATAGAGGGAAGAACCGTAGGTATAGGACTCCCGCCAAAATAAAAATCTTTCCCGCGGAAAAAAAAATTTTCCCGCGCACACATGGGTAACCTATACCCACGGTTTTTCAAAACCGTGGGTATAGGTTTTTCATCCTATACCTATCCCCACGGTTCTCCTCAAAACCGTGGGGATAGGTACCCCTATACCCACGGTTCTTGAAAACCGTGGGCATAGGTCAATTTTCAAGACCTATCCCCACGGTTTTGGAGAACCGTGGGGATAGACCCCCCCTATGCCCACGGTTTTTGAAAACCGTGGGTACAGGTCTTGAAAATTGACCTATACCCACGGTTTTCCAAAACCTTGGGTATAGGGGGTACCTATCCCCATGGTTTTGAGGAAAACCGTGGGGATAGGTCCATTTTCCAGTAGTGATCATACATAATACTCTTCTTCATAAATATGGGAATAAAAACATAGGAAAGGGTGTGACTAGATGATCAGTAAGTATAAAAAAAGAGATATAAATAAAATATCATAAGTTATCATAATATGATAATGTGGTTATGCGAATGTAATCTAGGTTTATGGTCATAAGATAATCTTATATGATAAAACATTGATTACAAAACATGGGTCATGGAATAAGGATTTGAAATAATAAAAAATATGTGCTTAATGAGTGTGAAAACATTAGGCGATATTCATTAGCTGTGAAAATATAACATAGGCATAATAATGTGGCATACACATAAGTATTAAAATCATAACATATTACCATCATAACCACTAAGACAAATATATCACAATGGACTAGGCTAGACACCTACCTATAACATAGTAAATATGCGCTAAATTCCTATTACCTATCCTGATATCATGATATATATTTATATATATAACATTACTCAATGAATTGTATGGAAATAAAAAACTCACACATAATATAATGATAAATCATATGCATTTGTGTTCCATAAAAACATGAAAACATTCATAATTTTGTCATAGTATAATTAACCCATGAAAAATAAAAGGGTTTCATGATAACTTCCTTAGAACATCATCACAATCCATACAATATAAAAAGGTGGATGGTATCATTAGATTATATCCCTATTTAATTACAAGAAAAATTAAATTATGTTTTCATCTATGAAAAACTCCCTTAAACAAACATTGTAAATTCTCTTTCAAAAATTGGAAGAAATATCCTTTAATTTTGAAACAAAAATTATTTTTAAAAAGAAAAATTCACAAAAATAATGTCAAAATAAATTAATTTATATAAACATAAAAATTATAATGTAATATTCATAAATATTAATGGGTTTTATGGTTTCAAATTATATCTAGTTAAAGTAATTTAAAAAAGAATTATTTTCACACTTTTGGGAAGAAAGTAAAAAATGACCCATGTAGAAAATGATAAAAAACATTAATTTAAAACTTGTTTTAATAAATTTAAAGAAATTATAAAATTAAATTAATAAATAATTGATGTATAGATAATGAAATTCATAGGAAAATATAAGTTATATGTACTTGTAGGAGAAGGATTCCTGACTGAAAGTAATATATAGGGTTGGTTTCAATTACAAGTAACCTTTCTATTGATTTTTGAATCAAAAGGGGATGAAATTGTAAAGAAAAATTTTAAATCCCAAGAATAAATATAGGATAATAAAATATATGGGGTTTTATAAGGATGCAATTTAATATTTACGTAAATGTAAATTCATTCATAAATAACCTCAGTTTGAGAATTATATTGGAAAAGAAAACCCTTACCTCTTTGGTAACATATGATTTAGATTCCATTGAAAGAATGAAAATTATTTGAACATGTAAATCCCAAAAATTACATGAATTATATAGAAAAATGAATTGATTTGATAGTATATAATTCACATAAATAAATAATGTGGTTAATATGTGACAAATCTTAGTGAAACAAAATTTAGATGGGAAACACTTACCTTTGATCCCGAATTTCACAAAAGCACTTTAACATCATGTATAATAGACATAATCATATTGATCAATTTAACCAATTTTATCATAAACATAATCATCTTAATCACTCATATCTTAAAATTATTCATAATTATTACATTTAATACACTTCAATTACAATAATTCATTATAGATATTTTAGTTCTTACTAATTTATTATCGCCATCGGATATAGTAATATTAAGTATTCCAAACAATGTTCATAATGGAGATGTTATTTTTTATTAATTGATAACAATTTTTAAAATTTATATATTATTCAGTATCATTGAATAATTGTTTTTTAATAATTTATGTAGTTATGTGTTCATTTTATGGAGGGCACTAGTATGGTTCAGAAGAACATATTTCATGATGAACATGTTTTAGGTTATTTACTGGTAACCATGACATACTTTATAATGATAATTAGTTTCTAGGTCATAATTCCATGAAGATATTCATAACATAAATTACTCTTTAATATCATATACTTATATTATTAATTTCATGACACACATTCATGTTGCAAATGATAAAGGTGTAATAGCATCATTCTTTTTGTTGGTTGAACTGTCCTAGACAAAAACATGTTATACTAATGAATGAGTAACATTATATAGTAATATAATATTAATATAATTTTATTATAAGATTAATTATGGTAAAATAACATCATTTCAGTGGAAAATGTTGTTTAGAAAGTGTGGATTTCAGAATCTAATTGAAAATGATTGTGAAGAATTGGGTACATAGATTCATGAATTCTATCATTCTCGACATGAGTTCCTTAAAAATGAAGAATTAACTATTTTTCATAGATCTAGAATCCGTACAATTACTAGGAAGGATATGGGAGAGGAAAATTGGATAGGTATCCATGAGATAACCAAATGGTTTGGGTGGTTTTGGAGGGGTATATTGTATGAGTTGGTTTCCTATAACTAACTACTTTGTACTTTGGGTTACCTATATTTATTTGATAGTTTTGATTTAATTTTTTTAATTATATAATTATCATTATTATATGTAAAATTATTGTGATAATTTAATAGGGTATTTTTTTCACTGAAAGTTATATATAAATTCTCTAATATCGTGAGAGCCTTCGACTACTTTGATGATATTGTTAAACATTTATCATATATTTAAGATAACATTTTATGAGGGAACACATAGTATATTTAATATCTATTTCATTATAACCTTAAGAATTTGGAAATTCATCTCATTCAATTTGAACATGGTAATCTCAAATATAGAAGCATTATGATTAAAAACCCACCAGTTAAAATTATGTAATTTTACATGTTATTTTGTATTTATTTCTGTGAAAATTTGTAATAATCCTTATACATTAAGATAATTATTGATATGTATCCTGAAACTTGTGAATTTATGTATTGAAAAATTATATGATGATATATACTCATGGGAATTTGGATATGTTAGGTGTTTCATGGATGTTATTTTATTAATGAATAAGCCATGAAAAGATTCATCACTTATATTCTTTAACATAAGTTGATATCTCATACCCTTTGATTAAAATATAACTATCCTATAAAATATATGGGCATGGTTTTTTATAACTTTATTTCATATAGTCAAATAAATTAAAATTGAACACATGGGTTAATGAAAAAAATAATGCAGCCTACTGGAATTGACATATCAAGACAAAGAGAATATATTACCCAATGAGAATTTGTATGTGATTTTCATCATTGCAACAGTAATGTCTTTGTCTATGGGTGCATTTATAAGTTGTTTGATGTTTATCTTGGAATTTTGGTATATTAGCCTAATGTCATTGTTAAATATGGATATATGATCACACACATAGTGAATCCATCAATCACAATTATATTCTATTAGAATTTAATTTTAAAATAAATATTGTTCTCCAAATATTTGAACAATATTAATCCAGTTTATCTTGATCTCATCGATTCAATACATAGTTATTAAAAAGAAAATATAATTTGTGTTTAAAATTAAATAAATAGGTATTTATAACGAAATTACTAATTACACAAATATATAATATTTATTTATCCCTAATTTATGCACATAATAACAAATAATAATTTACTTCATTATGTGAATATTAAATATATATTTATTCGTATGGTAATTATTAACTATGTTAATATATAAAATTTATTTATCTCTTGTTTATTTTAAGGTTAAAAAGTAATTATTTATTTTGTTGCATGAATATTAAATAAATATTTATTCACATTATGTGAATAGAGTATTTTTTAGTATAAATATATTTATTTTCTTCTAAGATAATAAAATATAAATTTATATTTTATGGAATGTATAATATTTATTTGATTAAATACCTATGATTCAAGGTTTGATAAAAATTCATTTAGTATATACAGGACTGTTATAGGAATGGTGACAAAATAATATAATAATTATATATCTTTTAAATAAACAAGAATTTATTTATTTAAATATATTTATATTTATATTTTTTCAAGATAAATCACGCATTCAGATATAGTAATATTATTATTATTATTATTTATATTTTAAAAAAGGAAATTTATTCGGTATAATATTTTATCAAGGGTGTAACACCCTGATATTTCAAATGAAGAACATTATGTTCGATAGCGTGAGGAACATGTAACACTGAGACTAAATGAACCATAAAATTTTATTATTTAAATATAAATATTATAACCTAGCTATTAATTTTATGGATATGAATCGGATTAACTTATTTATAAAATATATATAAAGTTCCTACTAAATAAAAATTTTCTGATAAATTCTTAGTAAATAGTCTCTCAATTTATAGTAGAGTCAATTTATTCTTCAAAAAATGTTTTCTTCCAAAAACAATTTAGTATCTTTTATGAGAAAATATTATAATTTATTTTCGAAACATTAAAAAAATTATTATATAAAAATAATATAATATTTTTTAAATAATAATTTCAAAATTAACTTAGGGATAAATTTGGTTATTTTTCTAAAAAGATTTATTTTTTTGTAAACAGTGCAAATACTACTTTTTTATAAAATTGTGATTCAGTTTCATTAAATTAGGTAATTTAAAACTCCCTATCTTATTTGAATTTTATTTCAAAGTAAAATAATTATTATTTGGTTATATATAATCTAATTAATTATATTTGAATTATCTTTATGTTGAATTTTTTCATAGGTTCATTTTTAGACATAAAAAGATATTTTTCTAAAAAAATAGTCTTGTATCATGTCTCGCAGGTCTAATTTTAAATTAAATTCTTTCACATATATGAATTTCATATTTTCAAATATATTCAATATTTGAAATCATGACTTCCACATTTTGTAAATGTATCCCTGGTATTATTAGACATTATGAATAATAACTATAGTAAATCATTATCCCCATGATAAGGGAAAACCAGGTAATTAAGGATAAAGATAATATGATAAGGACTAAAAATTGACCCAAATACTTTCCTTTATACTATTATATGAGATTAATTTGGAAATTTCCATCCTTGTCTCTAATATATTTCCTTATTGTTCTATATTTCTTCGGTTTTAGCCTTTAAAATATTTAATTAAAAGATAAAGAATAAAATTCCAATTTATTTATTTTAATAACATTTATATTTTATTGCATGTATAAAAACAACTTATGTTCAGTTAAAAATAAAAATTTGTAATTTATATAATTTTTTTATCATGTTAAATTTTTTATAATTTTTACTCATGAAATAGTTTCCTTAAATTCTTATGCAACACCAACACATCATTTATTTAAATAATAGAAAAATAAAATAAATGTTTTTAAAAATATTAAAAAATATAAATAATTTAAAAGATTTATTGTTTTTAACAAGTTTTTGAAATAAATATAACCTATTAGAGATGTAAGAAAACATTATATTCTAATTCATTTTTCTTCTAGTTATTTTCAAAGTAAAAATAAAAGAAAACTTTTAAAGATTAAATTTATTTTTTATATTTTAAATAACATTTCATTAAATGAGTAAAATCACTAAAAATACTATATTCATCCTATTTATTTATATATCGTTTAAAATATATACCATTGTCCAATTTATTGGAAATTTTACCTTTTATAGTAACTATATTGACCTCTAAAGAGTAAAAAACTATATTACATCTGTAGTCATCACAAATAGTAAAAAAGAGTATAAACCAAATGATTGGAGAAAAAACGTCACCCATGCATGTAAATTTATTTGAATATGAGTATATTAACCTATCCTCATTATAAATTCTAATTATATCAGTTTTGATCCATTTTCTTTGAAAATTATTTTATACCAATTTTAAATTTTATGATTTTCCAAAAGTACATATCCCCTCATTTATAAAAGAGAACCTCCTCTACTCTTTTATCAACACTTTATAAACCTTATATTTCTTTAAATACCAACCAAAATACCTTAAATTAATTCCTTATCATGTCATAGATGGATTGGTTTGATTATAGAACCATCCTAGGAAGTATTTTGGTGTAAACCTAAAGAGGTTGTCCGAAGAAGTGTTAACATCCTCAACTAAGTGTTTTTTATTTATTCTTCCACGTATTCCATATATTATTCAACCATTATGATGTAATAAAATCATTATATACCATATAATTAGATTTTATTTTGTTAATTTCATAACCTACATCCATCTCCTCTTTCATCAAATGGATATGGAAGCCTTCATTCGTGTGTACGAGGGACTACCACCTCGAGAACCAATTTATTTCATTTTCCATCATCATATCTCATGACTATTTATAATGATGTATTTTATGTATATTTGAGATTTTGGTAATATGTATCGTAATGTGAAATTAATATATCATATATTTTTTTCCAATCCATTCATTAAAAGATGATAATGTCATTCATTAGTATGTGTGGATTACCAACTCTACAAAGTGATGTGATTCATTTTTCATTACCTCAAAAAGTGGATGGTATATATAAGTGTTTTTAAAGAGATAATATTATATTTATTATATAATTATCAATATTGAAAGATAAAATACCACTTAAATTATTTCCATCTTGATTCCAGAAAAATGGAAACGTTACTCCTGTCTATATATGACCTACCATCTCCATGATTGTAAATTATTTCATTTTTCATAACCATATTTCATGGATGGTTTTAATATTATAATTTATATATATAAATAGTAATTATATATATATTATTATTTTTTATATGATAAAATGAGGACCTCATTGACCATATTCATCTTATCACAGTCATTTTGGACTTGTGAGCCAAATATTATCAAAACGATCGACTTGAACCTAAATGATTAAGTAATTTAATTTAACATGATAGAAAATAAAATAAAAGGGATAATAAATTTAATCAAGTTCCTAATAAATTTAAAAATTAATATAATTTTATTATTATGAATGACAAAAAATGTATTTGACGATTCATCCATAAGGTAAGATACATTGTTTTTAAAAAATCATCTTTTAATGTTTCTCTTAAAACACTTCTACTTCCATGTTCATTTACTTCTAAATATTTCTATAGAATTCTTATTTATGATTAAATGGATTATAAAGTTCATTTGGCCCATATTTTAATTTATTACAATGTTTTTGAAAATTAATCTTTTAAAGGGTGTATGTAAGGGACACTATACTTTAAAAAACATTTTTGTAATGGTTTTAAATATTTATTTTCTAAATATTTCTATTCCAAGTCGATATTCATTAAGTTATTCTACTAATATTTTTGTGTGTAAAAAAATTATTTATGAAGGAATTTTCATGTCTCTTTTGACTTTCTTTCAATTCAATCCAAAATGAATCATTTTTACATATTTTATATGAAACTTTTTTACTTTATTATAAAAGAAAAAATGAATGTTTTATTTTAAGATATATGTTTTTAATAAATTTACTCATCACCAATACCATTATTTTAAATTTATATTTATTTATAATATTCATTTTTTTCTTCAATGAAGACACCTATTTCCATATGTTGTATGTATTTTTAAAAGGGGTTTTAAATGGAATGGATATTATGATATCTAGAAATGTTTTTCTTATGGGGGTAAGGGATCTTTATAAACCACCCTTTTTATTATGAAAATTATCTCTAAAAATCAATTTATCTCTCAATTTATCATTATATAATTTTTCTTATTTCTATATATATGTCTCTCACATATATACGTAGCTTATTCTCTCTTCCTTTTACTATGTAAATCATAACTTGTAATCACTTTTCAAATAACTTATTTAATAAATCCCTTCTGATTATGATATGAAGAAAGATTATGAAACACAATTTCATTCTCTATCTAATTTTTATTTTTCTTCTTTATGATTGATTTTATTTTTATATCAAACATAGTCATGAACAAGTTAGGATTGGTACACCAAAATAGCACTCCAATTCATTTGGTAAATCTTTTGTCTCATTTTACATTATGTATTGGATTAGGGATTTATCCTAATCCACTTTGGAACTCTGTCCACCATGTGTGGTGTCTTGGAAGTTAGCATTGACTTATGCTTACATCGTGTTTTGTGTTTCTATTATATTTCTTACGTTTCCATGATTATATAATATTGTGTTCCGTATGTTATTCTCTGTTGTTATTACTCATGATTTAACATTTTAATAAAACAATGTGTTACTTTGTAACGCTGTAAACAAAAACTTTTTTTGAAAAAATTTTACTTTATTTCCATAATTGCAAAGGATACTTAATGAGTTTTAATTATAATTACATATTTCATATAAAGTGTTTTGTGAAAATATTTGGGAAGAGGTGTTTATTTCATGGGTAATAAAATTTTTACTTTGATCCCAAAGTTTAAATTTTAAAAATAAAATTCTTTTATAATAATTCATAGACTAACAAGTTTATTTATTTCTTTTTATATTTCCCTTACTTAGATTTCCTGGATCATCCCACATTTTAGAAAGTTTTTCCCATATTTTTAATGATGGGTAGGGGAATGTATGAGGTCATGATGAAAATTGAGAAGATTTTTCATGAAAATAAAACACATTTTAACATATAACATTTTTTGCCGGAAAAATAGACACTAAGAGGAAGTGTAAAATATTTAATTTTATGTTAATATACATAAGTTTGGTTCCCTAATTATGTAAAACTCTAAACTATAAGGATCATAAAATATATGTAAAAGAATTATTTACTTAAAACTCAGGATTTTTAAATGTTTAAGGATGGGTCCTTATAAAGGGAACGTGTGAAATTTTTAGTATTAAACCCAAGAATTATAAATTACCATCTTATATCATTTTATGTAGTGTTTATAAATAATAAAACCTATATCTCTAGATATTTTTCTCAAGAAAATATCTATGAATTCCTATCAGTAATGAGAGAATAACTCTACATCCCCTCTCTCTATATTGAGGAAACTAGATAAGAATACTTCAAACATTAAGGAATTATTTTTATAATCAATGGGAATGATAAAAAATGATTGGTTATTCCATTTTAGAACCTAGAGTTCCATAAACAATGTTTTGATATTATTAGAGCATATATGGATAATAATGGAGGGATTTTACTTGTATCATCTTAGTGTAATTATAGTAAGACACTAATAGGGTTTTAATGATAAATATTTTCATAGAAAAAGGAATTCCAAGTCCGAGGTAATTCTTGTTACTAAATTTATTATATATTTAATGAGAAAAAAGTAATTTTTTTTATTATAGGATTCCTTTCATCTTGGTTCATTGATTTTATTCTTAAGGCCTGATGATTATTCAACATGTTCTTATGGTTTATTTATTAGATATAACAAAAACTATCATTGAGAATGGGATTGGACAACTTCTTTTTGAACCCTCTCAAAGATAATATTTCATTTTTTCAATGCTAATTATTTGTGATAATTTATTCATTTCTCATCATGTCAAATAATTATATTGGTGAAGTAGTAGTAAAGCCTAAATTATTTTTATAGAATATTGAAATTTATAACTTATAGGAAATTTTGAATTATATTTTATGCTTGAATAATTTTGTAATTTCAATGTATAAATTTTTATAATGGAGGTTTGAGAATGCTCACTCTACTTTGTAAGACCCCTGATGTCCTTTATTTATGTTATTACTTTCAGATTTAAAGTCTGTAAATTTGTTCTAGGTATGAAAATGGATACGTCCTCAAGTCACCTTGAGTTTCATATAACCTTAAAAGAAATTTTGTATGACATAGAATATTTCATATGACTTTAAATAAATTATGGAATTCTATTCTAGATTCAAAAAATGACAAATTTCAAAAGTCACTGTTAGATTCTTATTACATGAAAATGTTTTTCTGAATTCTTGAGCTTTTTATGATATGACCTACATTTATCATGTATTAAATAGTTTTAACAATACTTCAGAAGGTAAATAATAATAATTAATTCCATTTCATAGGCTTCAATACTTCATAAATTCATTAGGGTGATACTATATCAAAAATATGGGTTTCCATATTTAATTTATGGTGAAATTCTATTCATAGATAAAACATTATAATGATATTGAAACAATTTCTTATTTAATATGAGTTATTGAGTCAATTTGAAAACTGATTCAAGTAAATATGGTATGCACCATAATCTAGTTTAGACCTGTAGATATTATAATTGGTAGATGAGACAAGCCACATCATAGGAAAAGTTTTAGTGCGTTTAAAACAGGAAAAATATTCTCACTATGTTGTGGTGATGAGAATTTTAGGAGAGTTACTAATATGAGTTATAAACCACATATAAATGGGTACGGAAATAACACCATATCATATTTTTGTCGTTTTAATACGATAAGACCACCTATGAAAAATTAAATGGTGACTGCATCCTGTTTTATTTTTAGTGATCATTTTTATAAGTCGTCTACACAATAAGGTCCAAGGTCTAGCATGGGGACCTCTACACTATGGGTCATGTCATTTTTTTTGTGTTTCATGTATTCTTATAATTTCTATCAAGTTGATTTTGAGGGTCATTTTATGAGGAAGTGATAAACATTCTATCTCATTATGTCAAATAGATAAGTCTTCAAGAGAATTTTTAGAGGAGTATCTAGGAGGTTGTGGGGATTAAAGACCAAGTCTCCAAGAGATTTAAAATTACTAAGAAATGAGGAAGTAATATTCAAATAGATTGTAAAAATTTAAATAGAAAAAAATAAAGAGATAATTTATTTAGTTTGATATATCTAGATAAAATATATACTCAGTGAGTACAGAACAAAAACTGAGAAAAACAAACGGAATAAAAAGAAATTCATGAAATCCAGTTGGTAAAATAATAGATCATGAACTTCAGAGTCAATATATCATTAATTTTTTTATTATTTTCATTCAATAATAATTTTTCATCACTATGGGTTCCATTATTCTATAAAATATTAATGATCATACTCTTCCTTTATCTATTAATGATAATTAAATTATAGTTGTGTGGGTATGGGATAAAAACCACGATACATTGGGGGCATATTCATCAATTTAGAGGTGAACCATTTTATCAAATTTTTTGTTCTACACTTCTTATCTTTTTTTATTGGTGTGGTCACTACTTATAAGTATAAGGAAATACAACTTTGTAGAAAAATAAAATATAAGGCACAGATTCACCACCCTACCCTAGTTCTTTCCATTCTTGTTCATTCCTATTTAATTGGTATCAGAGAAGAGAATTCCCCTCAATGATCTCTTCTTTATCTTATATATAATACCAAAACCTGGTCAATTAGAAATTAGTTACTTCCTTTGATGGAAAATGATTCCATTTATAGAAGGAGATGACGACGCCTTATTTTTTGTCTCTAGGATAGTATATTCTTGATGTTTCACTTCATTTTTTCACTATATTGATGGATATTATTGGATGGCAACCTAATAACAAGAGTAATTTTATAAATGATTAAAAATATCAAAATAATCTACTCTCTCCAGTATCATAGAAATAATTAACAAATTTTATGGGATGAATGAATTCTAATGAAATCTTTGATAAACATCAGAGAATCTGTGAAGGGAAAAAATGTTGAAGGAAGAAAAACTAAAACATAGAAAACAATAGTTTTAATATGTAATAATTCAAGAAGATGAATCTATCAATGAATTTTTCGTAAGATTTAATGTTATTGTAAGATCAGTTAAAGGATCTAGAGATAAATTTGATTAATATACTATTGTCAAGAATATGCTGAGAATTCTCACTAATAATCCTGATGCAAAAGTATCATCATTTGAATAAATAGATCTTATTGATTGATGAATTTTATGTAACTCAAAAAAATTATAAAATTAGAATAGGATCAACTCTTAATAGTAATTTAAATAAAGAGAAATGGGTTGATTTCAATGTTCTCAAAAAGTTGAATATTGATAATGAAAAAAATTATTAAAATATAGAAGAAAATATGAAATATTATGCCTAGAAACCTTCTATAATTTCAATAAAATTAAAAAAATTAAGAGGATATAAAAAAATGTAAATCTACATTTTAAATTCTTAAACAGTGGGAAAGTTGGTCACTTATCTGCAAACTGCCCCAAGAGATTCAACAATAAAAATGAAGATAAGGAAAATAAAAAGGATTGAACTTACAAAGGAGGATCAAGATAAATAATTCAATCATATATTAAATTTATGAATGAAATATCCCAAAAAAAATTTAAATGAAGTTTTTATTAGTTAAACAATGGATTTATAATAGTGGTGAATAATATGATTATTAGGACTAATATTCCAAATTTTATCATATATATATCAAGGATTAATAAATACAATATGATAATAAATTAACTACTGATTAACACTCCAAAAATGAATAAAATAGTGAAAAATTGAGTCATCCAACGAATAAACAATGTGGAGTGAAATTAAAATGTGTTTGAAAGAAATTCAAAGAATGAGAAATGATATCACTCATCTGAAGAATAATTTTGAAGAAATTAACCAATTTCATACTGATAAGGATAATATTATTTAAGAATTAAAGAAATTAAAAAATTATAATATGAAAAAAAATTCATTATATGAGATCTATTATTATCCTTACGGATAAAGAAGATGACATATTAAAGAATAAAATTATTAACATTAAATTAAATGAATATAAAAAAATAAAGCTATAAAAAGGAATTTTCATTAATATGATGATGTTACAAGAATAAATAATCATTCAATTATGATATTCAATTTAGTGAACATGAAATTAGGATTTTAGGTGATAACCCAACATATTATAAATTATCGATTTCTCAAAATAAAAGTGGTAAAGTATGATATATTTTTTCTCAAAATCCAAAATAAAATTCAACATCCTCTCATATATAGAAAGAGAAAATATTATTAAATGAGTATTCCAACCTCATATTATATATAAGATCTCCATAAGAGGGTTTGGTGAAAGCTACTTAGCACATTCCTAAAAATTATAAAATAAATAATCATATACAATAACAAATTTTTACCAAAGGATATGGTTTTAGGGTTTTTGTTTGTGTTGTGGTGTAAACAGTAATAAAGCATATAACCATTGGTATAATATGTATATTCTTAGTCTAAGGAAGGATAATACAGGGAGGTGATCCATCAAAAACAAAAGGATAAGATAAATTTTAGGTGTCGACAAACCGGAACGAATGTTGAGATGAAAAAATGATCCAATTCATAAAATAAGAATGTGGACGATTTGATGGAGATGGAAATATTTAAAACAATTATTTTGGATTTACAGCAGTAGAATTTAATCATCATCAAAAAACAAGGAAGGTTCAGAATCCAAGTTAACAAGATCATGTTGTATAAATTTCCCTTGAATTAATAAAAACTGAGAAGCTATATATTATAGATAATGAATACTCTTCAGATATTACTGGATATCTAAACAACTCGAAGAATGTGGAGGAATATGATGTCATAGTTGCAACTTTTCGCATTGATTGTTATTTAAAAAATAAAGGAGTTTGAATAGGAAGAATTAGGATGAATCATAGCAGTCCCACAAATTTATTATTTTTAATTAGATTAAAGCACAACCTACATAGTGTATCATAACTATATGATGATGAAAATGGCTTTATTTTTATGGAAAATAGATTCTTATAAAATGACTAAAAGATGGTGTTTTATCTCAAAGGCATTAAGAACTCAAGGGGATTTGTTTCGGGTTGGAGAATCAAATTCAAAATGGGATATGATATTGGAAGCTAAAAATAGATTATAAAATATAGTATTGTGACATCATTATTAAAAGAAAATATGAAATTTTTTTAAAGAAGAAGTTTTGAGAAACATACCTACACAAAAAATACACTACTATTGTTTTAAAGATTTTAAAGAAAGGTAAGATACCAACCAAAACTCGTAATTTAGATGATATTAAAATAGAAGAACCATTATAGTTGTTATAAGATTATGTATATGGGAATTTGAAAAAAAATCACCAAGTGAATATAGTTATTTCATTATATTTATTTATTATTTTACTAGAATGATATATATTTTGTTTACATCCCCCAAGACTGAATCTCCAAATAGATTTAAAATATTAAAAAGGATGGTTTAAAAACAAACTGGTTTGTCTTTAAAAAGTTTGAGATTAGACAATGGTTCTGAATAATCCAAAATAAAATTCATATAAGATATTGAAAATTGGGGAATCAAACATGAGTTTAGTTCCTCATACACCCCAAACAAAATGAGGTAGCTTAAAGTAAGAATATAATCCATGTTGAAATGGATATATCAATACATATTGATCCTAAAACATCATGATTTTTCTAGTTAAAATCAATAAGAACTATGGAATTATTAAAAATAGATTATCTTTATGCCCAACCCTAAGTGTCTCCCTATAAAATTTGGTTCAAGAAGAAACCAAGTGGAAATAAATTTAGATTATTTTGGAGTTCCTATTTGATCAAAAGTAAATAAAGATCTTGAAAAAAATTTAATGATAAGAAAAATAATGTAATATTCCTTAGCAACACACGAAATTAAAGTTCCTATTGATGTTATGATAATAACTTCTATTTTTTTACTTTGATAGTGTTATTTCCTTCGAAAATAAAGAATATATAATAAAAGATGTTATGATGTGAAATGAGGATGATGTTGTTGTTGCTGAATCATGAGAAGTTGAAGAAGAAACTATACATCCTTAGGAAGATGATTCAGATTTTATATATACAAGTGATGAATAAGGATGGAATAATTCCAGAGGTACATGTACAAGATTAAGGAAGAATGTGGATACTGAAATTTGAATTAGTTATCAAAATATTGGTGTTCATACTCAATAGGAAATCATGGGAATAAGTTACAACAACTTTATTTCCATAGTTTAACCAAAAAGTGTTAAAGATTTATTTGAACCCAAATAGTGGATCTAAACCATGAATGATGATCTAGATCCAATAGATAGGATTAAAACATTTGAACTATTTTTAAGAAAAATTGAGAAAAATATTATTAGATCAAAATGGGTGTTCAAAAATAAACTTAATGGGGATAGAGATTTGCTAAAAAATAAATCCAGACTTTTTTTTAGGGATATTCAAAAGTATATAGAATTTATTTTGATAAGATATTTGATCCATTTTCCAAAATTTAAACCATCATGATTTTTTTAATCTATTCTAAAAGTAATTTAAAAAAACCGATAGATATATATTCAAAAAAAATTAAATAATGAACATAACGAGGATTTTTACATGGAAGAACCTATGGGATTTAATTTTGATGATGATGAAATCATAGTTTACCAACTAAAAATTATATATTAAATCATGTTGAATGATCGTGGTACTTCTATCTAGATGATTATTTAACACGCGTGAAGTTTAAGAAGAAATTATTGGAATGAAATTGATATATAAAGAAAATCAAGACTAAACCAATAATTATGATTATGTATATTGATGATATAAATATTTCTAGTGATGAATAAAATTTATTTAAATATTCATTACTCAAATGAATAATAATTTTGATGTGTCCTTTCTTGGTGAAATGAAGTTATTCAAGGGATTATAAATTAACCAAGTTGTTTGTCGCATTTTAATTTCACAAGAGTATCTTAAATATATCCTAAATAAGGTTGTAATAGTTAAATAAATAGGAGTATATAATCCTATATAATTACGAAAAAAATAATAAATTATAATTAAGGGAAGATAGGGAATGAAATAGAGTACAGAAGACTCATTAAAAGTCTCTTGTATCTAACTTATTCAAGTCCAAATATTGTATTCTCTAACAAACTATGTGATAGGTTTTAGTCTAATACAAAAACAAATCTCACCTTCTTGAAGAAAAACTAATTATAAAATATATTCATAATACTTATATCATTTTACTACTATACAATAAGTAATGAGAGTTAAATATGATAGGATTTTTAGATTTAGATTTGGTATGAGATATAAATGAAAAAACATCCACTTCAAGTGGAGTATTTATTGTTGGTAAAAAAAATTGTCTTGGAAATAAAATAAGAAATAATTAGACACTATAAGTTCTAATAAGTTAGAATATATGGATACATCATAAGAATCTACACAAATTATATGGTTAAATACACGGATTTGGGATATGGATGTCCATACTAGATACACAATAATTATCAATAGTGATAGTCAATGTCATAAAAATCTATAAAAGAATCTATTTTTCATTATAGGTCAAAACACTTTGATATAAAATATCATTTTTTGAAGGATAAGGTAGTTTATAGTACATTTAATTTTGAATTTATTCCTTCTAAATAAAAAATATGAGATATCGTTATAAATCAACCCAAAATTTCGTTTTTAAATATGTTAAGGTTGTAAATGGTAGTACAGTCTCAAATCCTACTTTGAGGTATAATGTATTTGAGACACATCCTATATTGTATCATTCTTAACTCTTGAGTTGATGCTTTATACTATGGGATAAAATCACTCACCATGAACATGAATTTTTTCATATGTGTGTGATGTGGTGAAGGAATGATTTGATCAAACCAATTTTAATATGTTCTCTTCTTTGAGTTTGAGGTATTCAAAGTAATTATTATGAATTTTTTATTGGAAAACCTTCATGATTAGCTTAATCGAACTTTTTTCTATATAGATCTAGCTCACATATAATAATAGTTCATTATTTTAAGAATATTTTTTTGAGAAATTTAAATAGTCCCACATCTTATATTCCATTTTGTTTTATTATCAATATGGGATAGAGGAATTTATATGTGTAGTGTTGTTAAAAAATGAAAATGGTATGATTTTTGAACCATATAAATGATAATATTGTATTTGTTTTCAATAATAATAAAATTTATTGATTTAATCACCAGGCATCATGTTGAAAACTATAACTAATTATGTGGTAGTGTAGTCTACAATATTTTATTGAATTTGGAATCTTCCATCTATTGGTATAGTTAGAATTTGATTCCATGATTTAATTATGTTATACATAGTTCTTATTGACTCATCAATGAAGGTTTTATAATGATATAGTTGTATTATAAAATACTTTGAGTCATTTCATGATGTTTGTAATTTCATTTTTAAAGTTTAAAATTTTTTATAGAACTAAAAAAGGATATATCCTGAAGACACCATTTTTTGTATGACAACAAAAAGAATTTTACATGAATTATAAAAGTTCATATGACTTTAAATAAATTCTTGAATTAAATTTTGAAGAAGAAAATGGATAGTTACCAAAGTCACAATGAGTTTTATATAACTTCATAAGGGATTTTGTATGATATTTTTTGTTTTTTAAAAATTCACCCACATTTCATATAACATAAAGAGTTTCTATATAACATGAAAAGTGAAATCATAAGACTTTTTTCCATTTTACAAAACTTCAACTCTTAGAAAATTCTTGAGGGTTCTACTCAATTAAAAATATAGGTTTTTTATATTTGATCTTTAAAGAAAAATATAAAATCATATTATTCTTTATTAAATGTGCTTCATGTATTCAAAATCACAATGAGACTAAAACACTTTGTGATATAAGATGAGATATTAAAATAATTCAAAATATTATTCCAATACAAGAGGTCTACACCACAATAAAATGCAGAAATCAAGATACAAAAATGTAATTATGACAAAATACACATCACAGTATAGGTAATAGTACATGTAAAATGTGAATAATATTATCACTAATTTGTAGTGATGATCATTTTAGGTGAGTTTCTACAATAATTTCCATGGAACAGAAAATAAGGATAGAAATATCACCACATCGTATTCATGGTCATTTAAGAAAGGAGGAAAACCTATCAAAAATGAAAAGGTTTACCATGTCATGGTTAATTTTTAATGAGTGTTTTGAAAATTATTAACATTAGGAGGTTCAAGATCTATCATGGGGATCTCCACATGATAGTCTATATCATGTTTCTGAATGTTTCATGCTTTCCTAGAATTTTTATCAATTGGATTTTGTGAAGATATTTATGGGGAAGTGATAAATATAAGATCTCATGAAATCAAATGGTGGATCATTCAATTGATTTGAAAATATAGTACCTATGAGATTAAGGTTATTAAAGACTGTGTCTCTAGTTTATTTAAAAGTACCATGAAATGTGAAAATAATACACACCTTAATTTTTAATATTTAAAAGGTAAACATTAAAAAATAACTGTTGTTCACATATTGATATATCTAGTTCAAATATATCTTAACTGAGTAATAAATATTCATTTTGAATATATAATATGGGGAAAATAAGTATATCTAAAAAAGTTTACAAATGAATAGCGTATAAACATCAGAGCTGGTATATCATCAATGGTTTATTATTATTTCCATTCATAATGAATTATACTACACTGATGGGTTCCATTATTTTATAAAGAGTTCAATATCATATTCATGCTTATATATATTATAGATAATAAAACTATAGGTGTGATTATATGGGATTAAATATACTAGACACCTAGTACATAGTCATCATTAAGGATTAAAACTTCCTTAATAAACCTATTGTGATCTATTTATGATTATCTTTTTTTATTCGTGAGATCAACACTGAATAAGAATGTAGTAATACATTATTATTAAAAATAAAATATTAGGAACTGATTCACCCCCACCCCCTTCAGCACCTTCCATACATTCTTGATCCTCTTCAATTCTGATGAGTTAAGAACATTCAAGTTGTATCAAAGGGGTCACATTCAAATTTATAATTATTTAATCTTCATCGATCATTATCGCAATTCGTTTGTTATTTTTTCGTTTTTAATCATAATCCATAATTTCAAGATTATATATTCATTTACATCTATATTATAAAAACATTGGTTTCTATGGTTTAATACATTGAATAGTTCTCGATATGTCTCTAGATTTTTCATCAAATTTGGTGCTATTTTTTGGGTTTCAAAAGACCCTAGATTTATTTTGTTAAGAATTTAAATATACTTTAATAATTTGAATTACTGTTTTTAGAGTAAACAGTTTTCCCTATGATTGTGACCTATCATGGAAAATTCACGACCATGGTAATTTCTAGAATGTGGTGTTTACCCAGGGCGCAATATAAGGTTGGTTGACATCAAATGCTCTGTTGAAAGACAATGTTATTCAATGTGTTCATATAAATATATAAATAAATTTATTGAACATATTAAATGTGGTAACATATCCAATCCCTATATTTATATGTTTTTCTAAAAAATCTATAGGGTTTTCCACACAACCTGATAATATTAGAGAGGAGATGAGGAGGAGATCCTCTATTAGTGACGATGAGATCAAGACCATGGATCGTTGATGAACAAATAAAGGGGATTTATTAGACGAACAAAAAACTGTGTAGTATCATCATCATCATCATCATCATCATATTTAATTAATGTTTTATTGACCGATGATCAATCCATTCTTGAGGTAGGGCTCTTTATTTTACGGTTTTATTCCTGTTGAGTTATTTTTCAAGTTGGGATTTCTTATCTTCTTAATATAATATATTTGTTATTCTATTCAGGAGCCTGGTTTTAATTAGAATCCATGAACCTAATTTCTTATATATTCAGTACTATTTACATCAAATGTTTTTTCACACACCTTCCCATGGAATTCAATATGTGATCCTCACTTAGAAAATAAATGTTTATTTTAAGTAAAAATGTTTCTTTATGTAAAAAGAAGGACCTAATTGGATTTCCATGTTCTACAAGAAATCTCACACACTAGGGGAGGGATATTCCTTAGAAAAAATTCCCAATCAGATGCAGCTATGGTGAGACTCCCCCCCCCCCTCTGAGAGTTGATCGTGGATTCAGAATGAGGGGTGGGGTTGTATGTTTCACGACCCAAAATTTCATCGACCCGAACAGATAAATTCAGGGTTAGATTCTCTATTTTTCATGGGGGTCTGTGATGGTGGAAAAGGGACCATCCTAAAGGGTCAGAACCATAGATTTACACTAATTTTGAGTAGGGTTAAGGGGGGAATATCCCATGTAGTATGGAGTAGTGGGGTTCCCCAAGTGGTTCACTAGGGTTGTCATAATGCCAAGAGCCTCATTCAGGCCCTGCCTGTGCAGCCTAGAAATACCATCTACCCCTAGATGAGGTACCTGTATGGGACACTTGTGATTTTGGCCTAAATAGAAAACTGACTTTTACTAGGGTCTTATGTTTTCCTAAAAATATGACCCTGGGGATCCAACATTGAAATATTGAAAAAATATAAGATGCTTTAGAGATTTCATCACGTAGCCCCTTCACCCAAGACCTCAAAAATATTTCAGGTAGCCTTCTAAAATTAGAGAGAGGTGGGAATTGAGTGGGATTTTGGGATCAAAGTCTGTCTAGTATCTGAAACACAAGACACTTATGTGAGGATCCCCTGCCACCTAGTTGAAAAGAACTAGTGCGAAGTCCCCTCTACAAACCTAGGACCAGTGTGAGACCCTTCTAAGGACACCTAAAGAAACCCCTGGTTCCTAGAGAAAGGATTATCCTAGTATTTTTTCTATAGTTTACCATCACTCAATGTATCTCCATATCATGAAGGCATGACCTATGAAATGAAATTCCTATTTTTCCCAGGCCTACCCTAGGTGAAGCGTCCTCATCTCACCCCAAGAACCCTATGCGAAGAACCTTTTTTCTCACCAATCATTAACGAGTGTGACACACCATATAAGAACTATTTAAAGCTAGAAATGTTATTTCTCTCATTCTTTTGGATCCCTCCTATGAGGGGATGAAATTTAAACCTCTTCCGAAGCCTCTGGACTTGTACAACCTTGGAGAGAGACACACAATCATATCTCCCATTTAGTTATGATTTCTTTTAGTTAAATGTATCCTTCACATTTACTACCATATAGGTTGAACCATCGGGGTGCATGCGGTTATGAATACCCTTAGTCAAAAGTAACCAAACCATGGGGGTAGTGTTAGGGACCTCGTAGTCTTGAATACAAGGTCTAAGACCATATCCTTCCCTCATCATACTAAGACCAAGGATCCCTAGTTCTATGAGGGGAGGGAGAGGATTAGGATTTCCTTTCCCATTGAGGGTTAATAGATTATCCACCTCTATTCTCTAGAACCAACAGCAGGGGATCCCCCATAGAGTATGCCCCTATACATTTCATCGGGTATATATCCATCCTAATTGACATATGTGACTATCAAGGTTACCAAAACGAGGGAGGATATGGTCACACTGAAGACCTTTATTCGTACCCCATACCCCATGCCTCTTCCACTAGTATATAAAGGATCATGTAGTTCGACAGAACATCGAGTTCCTCTTATTTCTCACATCCAATAATGAATCGTATGGGGTTAGAGTTTATCTATGATCATGAATCCACATGGTCAAATTCATGTCTTAGAAGATATTTTTTTGGATCACCTATTTCCTTCCTTCAGAAGGAATCTATAGGAATGGGTCCTAAAATCCATGTTTCCAACTCAAAAGGAATCCTATTATTTGTTAAAATACCTTACACAATCCTCTTAAGTGGAAACATTCCCTGTGAAAAAAACCTTTTGAGGGCCTCTATAGGTGTGGGTACTCAACTATTTTCTAACAATGCGGGCATTGATTCCCCACCAAATTGGATACGTATGAATCCTCCCTAAGGTCCAAAGAAAACACCCTAAATCTACCCTAACTATCCTTGGACCACATTCCTAGTAGGTTCCTATCTAATCTAGGATCCCGCATCCCTTCTAGGTTCCTTGGGCCACTTTGGCCTAAACTCGACACCAAACTTTGACTGTGAACATTTTGTATGGATGTCCCCGCCACATGATGTTAAACATCATGGTTTGGGAATAAAGTGTCATGTTAAGTGGAACCATAATATCTGTACTATGATTTATTTCCTGAGGAAGCATGGAAACCCCATATTTTGGGCCTGATCTGGACATCAAAACAACTTCTATACCCTGAGATTATGATAAACTCTAGAGTTCCCCACTATATGTATTAAAACCATAATTGTAATAATAAACAACTAATGAATCATTAATTTTATGCAATAGGGTACTGTAAATGGAAAACCTTAGATTAATAAAGTTTATTCAACTAAAAAATATTCATGGAAACATATATATTATTCTCAATTTCTTGCATGGTAATAATTGATTGTTAATTCAAGGGTGACCCATTTCATACTTGGGAATTATTTAAGGATGTGCAAATATGTCCTAAATATCTAAGATATTCTTGGAGTAGGAAATAAATACCTCAAAAATGATGTGATGAGCCTGAAATCCCATCCACTCAACCAATGTGAGTTACTGATCATTGTTGGGCCATCTCTAAATTAACCGCATGCCTTTGGAAAGAAGGTTCATGAAACATCTCAGATAAGGGAATCATTTCGTATTTCTAGATCTACAGAAAAAATCTATAGGATTCCATAAATAAATGATGAATTTAATGTGGACTATTTTGAAAACATTCAAACCCACTATAATAAATACATTGATCATGAAATAAAATATTAAATTATTTGTTTTAATTGGAAACACGCACCCTTTGTTTAAATTTTTTTTAGAATATGAAATCATTGGCTAGGATTGCATCAGCCAATAATGATTTCTCTTTTATATTATTCTTTCCCAACCACTGATCTTTGAATTCTTCAATGTTAGCCCATGGGGTCAGAACATTACATTATTAGCACGAATTTGAGGATGATTAAACCCCTAGATTCAGGACAGATTCTTGAAATACATTTGTATTGGCACTATGCAGATGGATCAAGGAGGAATTTCCAATTCTGGGTGATGGAAACAAGGATTGGGACCATGAACAGTGACTAGAGGATTGACGTTTACCCCTCAGGTAACTAGAATCCCATTTTTATGCTGCACATTTCTAGGAAATGAATATCAGAGACCAAATCATTCAGATTTAAAAATTTATAGTCATTAAAATCGTGGTTCAAGTGATTAGAATGGAGGATCATGAATCAATGTGAATATCAGAGTTACATTATGTAAAGAATAAGAATACACAATGTGTATCCTGTAGGAATAGAAATCATGTATCTAGCATTATCCCAAAGGCTAGTGTTTTGGCTATGTTAAAAATCACACACCTTGTGTCCAGCCCCACATTTAATTTTCGGATAGTACACACTAAGATCTTATGTTAGAATACATATCATGTCCCCAGAGGGAAATGTTATTTAAAGGTATATGGCCAGCCAATCCATGTGTTGAGGGAACATACCTAGAACCACAGGTGACTACACATGTCATGTGACCCTATGTACAAGTCGTGTGTAGCCACATGGTCATCCAAGCCATGTCCAGGTTAGGAGACACCCAGGTGTTTGGATGAAGTCACACAACATGTATTTTTTCTATAAACTACTACCTGATATATATTCTTCTTTAGAAATAATATTTTGGCCCATGAGTAGCCTATCCAGAGAAGTTTTTCAAATAATATGTAATAGAAGGTTTCATTTTGGAATCAAATACATGATGAAATTTTATATAAAAAGGAAACTTATTACAATAATGATTATAATATATAAGTGTTTGGGTGTGACTATCATAGTGTTAATAGGGTCAGTACTCCCTTATCTCTCCAGGTTGATGGTCCCCAATATATTTTTTATATGAATATATTGAATTACCCCACATTATAGAGGTTTTGGGCCTTTTATATGAATTGTGGTACTCCTCTTGTTTGATCTTAGAGGATGGGGGTCCTCCATTATATCTAGCACTCCCTCTGTTATTTAATGTAGTGGAATGGTGTGGGTTCTCAAAACGCATTTTAGAGAGGTTAGGCATGATGAGTGGTAAAGAGATGGTACTTTTGGAGATGTGATTAGACTCTTCATTATTATATTTTTGTATAGATTCTGGTCTCATTTTTCTCTTCACTTTGGTTTCTTTTATGAGTATATATAATATTTGGTTTATTTACCCACTTTCCTTATGGGTTGAGCTAATTGTGTTTATTATATTGATTCTTTTTTAGGGAATCCTATTGGGTTTATATATACTCACCCTTGCATGGGATTTTCTGACATGTGTTGTTTCTTATTAAGATGGTAAACCGATTAGTAGTGATTGTGGTGGACTTGCTATTGGTTGAACTTAAAATTATGTGGTAGTTCTCACTATGCTCAGTGCTCAGACTCTTGGATGGTAGAGGTGTGATCTCCCCTAATTTACCTTTTTCTGTATTTTATATTTCCCCCTTTATCTATGGTTTGGTGTTTATTGTAATCCTTATACATTCTAATAAGAAATCCCATTTCATGTTTTCGTCTACTCGTCACTTATTGCAAGCCCCTGGCCATTGGAGATGATCTTGGGCTTCCACCCTCATCTTACTATTGGCCTAAGAAAGATCTTGGTGGGTTGGGTCATGACAAAGTGGTGTCATAGGTGATTCATTCCAAGGGTATATATTGGGAGTTAGACATTTTTGGGGGATTATTTTGGGAACATAGAGTAATAGTGTTAGAGTGTCTTGAATCTGAATCGTAGGCCACAGAACCCATTGATGGTGTGGTGGATAACATATTCATACATTAGGACTCTAACAACCTATTTTTTAACATCTCATATTAAGGAACTATTTTATAGAAACCAATGGTATATTCATTCTATTGGAATATGTGCTTTTACTTTCTAGTGTTTCTTGAGTCAGCTCCCAAGATATGATCTTTGACCTTGGTAAATTATGAAAATTTCACAATAATTCGATGATGAATACAAGTTAAGATGTTGGGACAGTGTCATGAAGAGGACTAGTTCAGCGATGAAGCCTTAGTTTAGGGATATATACTTGATTTGTTTCTCCCTAATCAAGCATACATCATTGCTTCCACCCAATGAGTAACACACGAACCCGCTTGTAGTTTCCTAAGATGATCATATCCATGTTGAGAAGTAGATAGATCTAATAGTATAGGGAAATGATGTGTATAATCCTAGGGAAATTTTAATGTTTCAGGGATAAAGACCACTTTGGCTTAATGGTGAGACATAGCCTCAAGCTACAGGGGATTGGATCAAGGAAATAGTAGTGATTTTTTTTCTCGTACAGTTCTTGAAGAATCAAATGGTTTCACTCACAACCAATCTTTCTTTTTGTAGTAGTAGTGTGATACAGTGATCCCCTAGGTATTTGAGGATTTTCAAAAGGTGATAGTATAGGTTTTTTCACCTTGTGAGGGACCCCTCCAGGTGAGATGGTAGTCCTATTAGTAATACTTCATTAAGGAAATGCACGCAATTGATAGATCCTTATGTGGTCTTTATGTAATGGGTCTTAGATCCATGAAATGTAGAGGGAAACATACCCCAAAAATATTCATTCTATCTTGATACAATTTAAAGATATGTGGGTGATTCAAAGCTACCCAAAGTGGATTGTGTCAAGGTGTGGTGGATGATTTCTTTTTAATCGTATGTTTGAGGTCATATTGTATATTCTAAGGTGTCTATGTAAACCCTAGTTCTTGGAAACTGGAAAAAGAGAGGAATTATAGCTTCATGAAGTATCGATTTATGACTTTCAGGCACCAAGGGTGATTTGATGTAAAAACTATGACTTCTCTACATTAGTTGTAGTTATAGTAGGTGTGAGAACAAGTCACTCCATCCTTGTTGCAACCCTTGTTCGAGATATAGAGATTATAGTAGAGACTTTAGCTTGTCCATTTCATTTTGAGACTACTAAAGAGGAAGCTTCGTGGTTCTCACTTCTTTTTTAGTGGTGTTACTTGACACGTAAATGAGAGAGCTTATCATGTGGTATTTTACTATGATAAATAAAACACTATGAAGACTTGAAGTGTGTTAAAGTGGGATGGTTGAATTTTTTCTTCACTAGAGAGATGGGATCCTAGGAAAGCTGGATGGGCTCATATGTAGAAGGGTATAATTTAGTTCCCATTTTATGCCTCGTGTGACCCTTAGAGTGGTAGATGATATGATATTTAAATTTCCAATGGTAGCGGAGAATGTTTGAAGTTGTTACCCTCAAGGACAAGCTAGATTTAGCTCTTTATTTTGGGGGTTAATTTATACTTTGACTTCCACCCCATAACTACACTGATATCTTCTATGGAAAATCATATAGCCCCTACTGTGCTTTTAGAGTTGAGGGTATAGTTGTAATATCGTAGTAATAAATGTTTTTCCAAACCTAGTTTGTTCCCTTGGGTGACTCTATCATTGTTCATGAAAAAGATGTATGAGTTCATGAGGCTTTATGTTGTTTACCATAACATAAATATGGTGATGACTTATAACAAGTACCCTTTTTCCAAGGATTAATGACCAATTATACCTTTTTAAAAGATTGAGATGGTTCTTTAAGTTTGAACTTAGTTCTGGATACCATCATTTTAGAGATCACAATTATGATATTCTAAAGATGGAATTATTATGTCACTATAGGAACTCTAAGTTCTCGTTGATTCCATTTGATGTGAATAATTACACTACTATGTTTATGGAACTTATAAAGAATATCTTCTGTCTTTCCTTGGATTAAAAATCAGTTTCCTTCATTTATGAAATTATCATATAATCTATGTCTTAGGTGGTGCACATGAAGCATTTGAGGATAGTATTAAACATACTCAGGGAGTAAAGATTATATGGTAATACATTAATGTTCTAGTTTTGGATTCAATATGTTTACTTTTGGAACTATGTCATCTCTAATATTGGTGTAATTGTGGACCAAACAAGGATCGATGTCATGATTTCTTAAGATTTATCCATTATCATGTTAGAGGTGTGAAGCTTCTTTGGATTGGAAGGGTATTAACAGAGGTTTCTGATAGGGTTTCTTGGATTGTAGACCCTTTTACTTCCTAGATGTGGAAAGAGAAATTATTTTCTTGTTTTGACTTGATCCACATCCATCAAGGAGTTATGGTAGTTCTTGATCAGTGCTCCTATATTGAGATTTATATAAAAGGGATCCATGTGCATAGTGTTTTTGATTCCTTTAAAGTGAGGATCATATTTCTATTATTTTAGAGTAAAGTAGTTATTGGTTATGGGTTAAGGCAATTTGGATCCCATGAGAAGAATTTCCTAGATATAACTCACCCTATGAAGGATTCAGTGGTTGGAGTTCCTATTGGATTGTAACTTCAATTTATTCCACTCTAAATAAGGTAAATGTGATGATATATTGCCTTAATATGAAATCACTTTCTTGTTTGGTGGATGTGGTGTCAGAGGAGTTGGCCTTGTTTTAGCTGACCCTGGTAAAGGAGAGGGGAGAATAGTATCTTTAGTCAGTGGCAGTGACTCAACTTCAACATCAGTTTATGAGAGGGGATCAATTTGTAGGTGTCAACAATGAAATTATATAAGATTATGTATCCTTGTAAAATACACTATATGGGTTTTATTAAGTTGTGGATCACGTCATCCTTTTCCTTGGGATGGGTACTAGTTTTGATTTCATTTAATAATACATTGTTATAGGAGTTTATCTACCTCTACCCCCTTTAGCAGTACATCCAAGACTTGTACAGATGTACCATTATCTTTGAGGATGTTTTTGGTTGGTTGGAAAGATTTGTATTATTATTGAGTTTTTTTTCATCAATGCTTCATCTTTCGATATATATGTGTCTGTGTGTGTGTGTGCTGAAAAATATGTCTGCCTAAACCTATTGGGTTTTCAGAATGAAAGTGGTATGGAATATCGATGTATTTTGTGATGGGTTTTCCATAGATAAATAAGGACTACAACACTATTTTGGTGACTTTTGAGTTCCATTCCAAGTCATCGCACCAAATTACCATTTTGGTCAGAACTCAATAGAGATTTTTAGGCATTTGTGCATGTTATAGATCATCCAACTTCATTGGGTACCCATGATGATAATATACAACCATAATTCTCAATATATATCACAGTTTTGGAGATTTATCAAGATGATTTTCAGATCCATATAGGGATGAGAATAATGTAATGTCCTCAAGAGGATGGCCAATTTTATAAAACCATCCATGTTTCTTGAAGAGGGCTACAATATTACATGTTGGTTTTTGGTTAGAGCTAGGAGGATCACTTTCCATTGGTTAAGGTCATTTATAATTGCAGTTATAACTCAACTATAAGTATAGAACCATTATAGGAACTGTATAAGAAATATTGAAGGTCAGACATTATGCTATACTGTGGCTGGGGAAACATCTCTCATTAGGAAAAAACTAGCACCAATAGCATTGGATAAGGTATTAGGTGATCCTTGATCATTTTGGAAGATTCAATGTCGATAAAAATCTTATGCAAGTCAAATTTATAGGAATTCAATGTTTGAGAAGCTGAGAGTCTCCCCACAATGATCATTGTGGATATTTTTCTTGTAAATCAAGTTATCCCCATGTTTAATCATGTTATACAAGTTTATATATAGGGTTAGTGATATTTCAAACATTTTTGGACTTACCCCCACAGTTGGACCAAGTTCATTATGTCTTCCATGTTTTGAAACTGAGTAGATATGTGCATAAAACATCACATGTTATAAATTGGGGTGAGATAGACATTGAAGATGGAGTCACTTTCTCAGAGTACTTGATTAAGATCAATGTTTTATAGGAAAGGATCACACATGTGTGGACCATTCCTCTGTTCTGAGTGATTTAGCAGTATGGGAACATACAGGGGAGCACCTGGGAGCATGATTTCCAGATGTGGGATTTGTACCCCCACTATTTTGGTATATTGTGTTTTTTGTATGAAAATTCTTGAAGGAGGTTACAGTGTAACAACCCCGATTTCAATGGTTGGGTCCTCTGAATATTTATAGATATAAATCTTAATTTTTCCTCATCGTTTGAATTTTCTTTTTGGAGTCAAATTACTAAATAATTAATATATAAAAAAATATAAATATATATTAAAGACAATGTGTGAATATTTTTTAAATAAATTATTTCTTGAGGATCATGTCCTTAGATCAAAAATCTAATAAAATGGTTTTTTCCAGAATTTAGGGTTTACCAAATGCTCAATATAAGGTTTGTTAGTTCAGAAATTCCATTGAAGTAAATTGTTAAAAAATGAATTAAAATAAAAAATGTTAAATAATATGTTGAACATATTAAATGTGTTAAACTAACCATTTTATCTATATATAAACTATTATGGAAAATCTCTAGGGTTGACTACATAATCCTTAAGATATTAGAGATAATATGAGGATGATATCCACCATTTGTTGTTCCAAGCATAGGATCATGAATCGATGACATAATAATTGTGTGGATTCATTGGATGAATGAAAAACATAGTAGGATCTTCATCATCATCACTAGTGGACATTTTAATCACCAACTATTGATATGTTCTTGAGGAAAGTCTCAATATTATGTGGTTTTATGCCCATTGATTTATTTTCCTAACATGGATTTCAAATCAGATTAATTTTATTTAATTTGTATTCTTTACATGAGCCTAGTTTCAATTAGAATTCTTGGACCTAAATGATTTTTTTGGAAAAAAATAACATCATCCAATGATTACTTAACTTCATTCTTATGATTTTCCCACCATCGATCTTTGTGTTCATCATCATTGTCCCATGTGGTCATGACTCAACATTTCTGGGTCATATTTAAGTGTGATAAATCCCTTAAATTCATAGTGGATGTATGAAAGTCTTAAAAATATTTTATTTGTAGATTTATTCAGATGTATTTGTTGGTTTTGGGTGATGGCTTCAAGGAACGAGACCCCAAATAGGGATGGTAGGTGTGACGGTTAATGCTCAGGTAAAAAAATCATTATTTCCATACACCAGGGGAAGAAAATAAATATTCAAAATGACATAATTTGGATATTTTCTATTTAGGAGATTCAAGAAATAGTGTAAGTATCAGGAATTATAGATCTTGTGTCTTCATGAAAACTAGAGTTACTTTAGGAGAAAAATGTGACTACACACCATGTATCTTAGAGGAACACATACCATATATATTATGTTCTCATGGAATCTAGGGTTTTATCCAAGTTAAATATCACATGACTTTTTAATAAGACCAAACATCATGTGACCCCAGTCAAGTAGATTATCTATGTGCTGAGAGTACACACCTAGGACCCTGGGTGAGAAGACATGTTATTTCTCTAGAGGGACACACCATGTGAAGGTATATGCATAGTCGATCCATGTGTCATGATCACACATATAGTAACCTGGGTGACCACATACGCTATGTGAACCTATGCACATTGTTTTATAGCCACATTAATAGACAAGATAGGTACATGGGAGGAAACACCCGGTGTTATGGTGAACTCACACTTCTTTGTGAACTTATCAACTTACCGTGTAATTAGTTTAGGAAAATAAACCTTTTTTATATCCTTTTTTAGAACTTAGATTTGGTTTTTTGATTATCATATACTATTTTTTATTCACGTAGGAAAAAATGGTGGCCTACTTTCTGGCATCAGATATATGATGAAAGGAGATGTAAGTGGGAAACTTCATTCAGTGATGCTTGACTTATTGACATGTTTGGGTGTGATTTTTGGAGTGTTTCCGGGGTTGGTACTCCCGTGTATCTCCAGGTGGTGGGTCAACGTATCTTTTATATTGGTATAGAAGTAACTACACCACATTACAGAGTGTACAATCCCTCTATCTATGGAGTGTTAATCCATATATTTTATACTAAATGGTACGTGGGTCCTCTATTAGAGATAATGCTACCTAGACTGTGCAACATTGTGGTGAGGTGTGGGTCCTCCGTACATGTTCTTGAGGTATTACACGTGATTCTTAGTAATAATATGGAAGATTTGGAGCTATGGGTAGACTCTTTGTTCTTAGTTGTATGTGGAGATGGAGATCCCATTTCTCTCTTTGTGTGGGTTTCTTTTATGAGCACATCTGTTATTGGATTTCATTACCCTCTTTCTTTATAGTTTGAGCTGAATATGTTAATTAAATTTCTTATCTTTTATGTTTTAAGGTTATTCTACTAGGTATATATATACTCAACCATCCATTGGATTTCCCCACATGTGTCGTGTCATATGCAGACAACAGACATATTATCGGTGACTATGGTAGAACCAGTATTGTTAGAGAATATCAGTACATGGAGGTGATTACAATTATCAGTGGTCTAACTAAGAAATCTTAGAGTTGGTCCCTCCCATAATTTATCATTTTTTTGTATTGGTGTTTTCCTCTATATCTATGGTGGGTATATATTTTTCCCCTTATACTAATTATTAATTTTTAACACAATGATGGGTATCCTAGAGGTTGTTACATTCATTGTTTACTCTCTAAAGGATTTTATTTTGGAATATTATGTGAACTATTGTATGAAATTCAGTTTGTTCATGTGTAGAGGAAGTTTAGGCTAAGGCCTCCCATTTTTGTGTTTTGCCTACTCAGCACTTGGGGGTAGACCCAGGCCTATTGGGGGCATGATTGGGGTGTCACCATTGACTTTCTACTGACCCAAGTGGGGTCCTGTTTTGTTTGGTTGTGACACATGTGACCATAAATAGAACAAAAATATGTAAATAATGCATCAATTTTTCATCTATAGGTGATGTAGTTCCCAAATATATGACACGATTACACAACAAGTAACCGAAATTGCATGCCACGTAATTACACTACATATTGACTACTTGGGTAGCCTATAGATGTCTTGATTACATGGTGTGTTTCTCCCCTACATTCTATGTAACCCCAGTGTGAAGCAATTATCATTTAGTCAAGGAATGTATTGTGTAATTAATACACATGGGATGTAACATATACATGACATCATGTTCACTTCCTGCCAAATAACACTGGAAAAATGGTACTACACATTGTGTACCTGTTGTACATGTTTGGTAACCCATAAATATCCAAACAGATTACATGACTAGTATATCACCATTTATTGTGGATGAAAGGATATTGTAATACAAAGTGTTCAATTCTATAATACTTATCATGTGCCTACTACCAATTTACATAGATTACATATTGATATGGGTTGTACACTATGTAAATTAATGATGAGGAAATAAAATTAATTACAGTATTAAACCAAACTACATGACATGTATTAAACATACATTCAAAGTGATTGGAAAAAATAATAATAAATGATTAATTAATTTCTATGTTATATTTGGGACTACACACCATGTATGGTCCTCATACACATCATTCACATCATATGTGTTTAATGTAGTACATTTCATGTATATTAATGTGTGCCTATATGTCATAAATGGAAATATAAATACTAGACTTAAAAAAGGAAACTACACATTTTGTAATAAAGTGACACATTATGTATTCTACATGTCATGTGAGTGTATAATACATAAAAAGAACAATGTTGTCTAGTTCATATGAACAGATGTCATTTTTCCTCTAAGTGAACATAGTGTGCTTAACTAGTTTTAAATAAAATTAATTTTAAAAAAAATTATAAACGATGGAAACTTATGTGATCTCCTGGAATACTTGAATTAATATCTGATTAAATAATTAATTAATTAAAATCATTAATTATTAATCTAACAAAAATTTATCTTTATTAAGTATAAATTTAAAACGAATGTTAGTAATGTATGAATGCAATGTCATTGCATGTATGTGACTATTCAGGGTATTTACTGGAATATTACTATTGGGTTTTTCTTAATTCTATATCTATTACATGGGATTTAAATGTGATAACAGTTTTATTATTTCTTAAGTTTCAACTATCACACTTTTACTTTTTAGGACATATGTGTCCATGGTTAATTTATACAACCTCATTCCCCTGGTTCCCCTCAGCTGTGAGTGGGTAAATAAATTTAAAGGATATTATTTCAAGGAGGGTAAGTGGTTATGAACATAAGATGAGGTGAAACTGACCAAAAATAAATATTTTCATGAGGTGGAATTCTGAAACTCAATCCAAGCATGGCTCAAGTAATTTTTTCTCAAGGATAAAAGTTTATTTTATCAACTTATTTGAAAAACAACTAATATAAATATCTTAATCAGTTCACTTTATTTATTTTAATTCTATATAACTATGTGGTTAATATTATGGAAACTTTACAACAATCACATAAATAAATAAATTAACAAGCATGAAATATGGAATTAAAATTGATATATTATCTATACATTATTTTATCAAGAAATGGTTAATTAATTATGTAAAATCGATATAATATTAACCAATCATGTAAAAATATAAAAATAAGTAAATTTATAAATTTATAAATAAATTGTATTAAATAAATATTATTTTAGATTAATCCTTTCATTACACGATTAAGAATGGAACCATATAATTAAGTTTTGATCTGGCCGTTTTCAAGAAAATTACTTTTATTAGAGACTTCTTATGAAGTTTTTGGGATGACTTAACCAAGTAAATATCAATATAAGTATCCATCACATGACATGATGTTATTTTCAGGAAGGTTTTAGTGAAATTTTAGTTAGGATTCCATCATTCAGAAGTCCACTCAATAGATAAAATAGTGGTGGACCAATGAACATGGAAATACCACCCATATAAATAACTTTTTGTAATTTAATAATCCCTAAATTCGGTTATCATAATGGAAATATGAATCATTTCCACTTGAATTGCATTATTAAAGTACATTCTAAGCCCAATGATAAGGAATATTGAGATATGAAATAAAATAGAGAAATAATAATTAAATAAAAAAAATTTAAATCACACATGGTAATAAAATATATTATTTACAATTTTCTTTTAATTTTTTTAGAAAATAAAAAATAATTTTACCACAACATTGTCGATGTGATCATTCCTGGACTCATGTCTTGTTCTCACATGAATAAATTTTTTCAAGTAGTATAGTTGTTTATGCATTACAATTTTATAGGAGATTTTGTATCATATATTGGAATCATGTATATTTGATCATCCTCCCCACTATGCAAGATAAGGTTTAATTGAAACCAACCAATTTTCATAGAATATGTTTCATATGTTTATTGCATCACTTATTCAACTTTTTCTGGCGAGATGATGATTCATCAAAAGGACCTAGATTCTGACAACATGATTTATTATCACCTATCATGATAGAAGGAGAATGGGATGGTTAATATAAATAACATTATCACTAAATTTAATGAGTATAAAATGAAATAGGGGTGTTTAGCTATTGATATTGACTTTTTTATGATGGATTAAATTGTCTAGCTAGCAATGTTGGGAATCCATTTAGATAAGAAAATATCTATTAATCTCACATTATTACCATTTCCACCCCAGTTTTCCTTATTCTTTATATATAAAAGATGAATAGTAGTAATATGTCACTTAGTAATATATTTTCTATTCTCACTAGAAATATAAGGATTGGTGGGAACATGTTTCCTCACCACTTATAGAGAATATAATAAAATAGAAGGTTGAAAATATAATAGATAATAAAATACCAATGGATTATTTATAATTTCATTCTAAAATAAAATGGATTTAAGGGGAGAGAATGGAACATGAGTCAATTTTATTATCATGTGGTAAGAAAGGTCACTAGAAGAGGAATTGTAATGATTTGATAAATAAGTTATCTGAAGCTTCTACTTCAGGTGTATCCATCATTACATGTACATCAGGGTATTAAATATAATATCTCTTATACATATATTTTTCATAATACATAGACAAAGTAGTTTCACAAACATTATGAGAAGTTAGGTGATCTCTCTAAGTAGCTAAGGAAGGGTAATTCCAAGGCCATCCTATAAGAGGACAAAACTAATTGATATCAAAAAGTGAATTGATTTAAGTTTTTATTCCGTATTACCAAAATAATTATATTATTGTCTATTTAGATATAATAATCCATTATTTCATTCATAGAATAAATATTTTTGTGTTACTTCCTAATTAGTTGATAGTTCAGTAATACATGAACCATTTATCCAAACAGGAAATAAAATTTGAATTTAATATTTAAAATTTGTACTACGTATATAAATATATTTCATTATCAACTAAGAACAATTAGTAGTTGAATAGTTTATACCCAAAAGTGTTTTTTTCACTAATGAGATAAAACACAATGTATACTGAGAAACATACTTATCTAGTTATAGATAAAGAAATCATTAGAAATAATGGTATTCTAAAGAGATTATATTATGAGTTCAGTTAAACAATATGAACTATTCTAAGGAGAATCTGGAGGTGAAATTATATACTTCAAGAGACTACTTTAATAGATTTTAGGAATTCTCAATATATAAATGAGTAAAAATGAACGATAAAGGATCATTTGGGTGGATTTGTTAAAGTACATCATAAACTAAAAATTCATCAATCATTTGAATGTTGATTCAATTAAAAAGGATCACATTACCATATAATTGAAGGTGGTATAATATGGATTAATGTGGAGTATTATATATTACTTTTCTTCCATGATTTCTTCGAAGAAATAATTGACAATTTGAAAATAACCATTTGTTAACATTGTTAAATAATGGATATCATAACAATTTGATGAAAATAAATTATTTAAAAGCCTCATGTGTTCTATGGGAATTGTTTCTTAAGATAGGTATAAGATACAAACTTATATCTAGGAAAACATAATGTGCATCTCATTATATTATCCTATTTCTAATTAAAATATTTAAATCCCATAGATAAAAAAATTAGTGTATAATAACAATATTTCTTAAGGAGGAATGCACATATATTATGATACAGTTGTAGTATTATAGTCTTTGATGAGGTCAATCATATAATATGGACATGAGTTGTTATAGGGACGTTAATCTCTACTAGACATAGTGGGAGGAATCATTCCTGAGACACATATTATTTAAAAAGATAAAAAAATAGGTGGTTTTACATTTTCCACATTATGTGGTATATTATTTTTTAACAATAATGATTCATATGATAAAAATAGTAAATGTAATGAATTTATTGTGTAAATTTTTATTTAATAATTTAAAAATTTATTTCATGACCAATATTTTTACCCTTTATATTTTAGTAGTTTCTTGATATTGATGGTGATTATTCAAAAGAAACAAGCCATGGATGTTCATGCTTAGGACAATAAGGCATGGTTTCTCATTAAAAGGTTTAAAATATCCAAACATAGTCTATGGTAATACCTAATCACCAATCGTTATACAAGATCCATTTTAAATTCAATTGGTCTTATAATATTTCTTTGACAATTAAATTGAATGAATGGATATTAAGTCCAACATACTTATAAATCAAGTAAGGAAGATGTCTATATTAAATGACCAAAAGGGTTTGTGACACCAAACAAGGGAAATAAGATATATATATATATATATTTCACAAATCCATTTATGGATATATTAAATCATAGTGATCATAGAATATTGTTTTGGAACGATTGTGTTCTACGTGTCCACAAGAGGTAAGTGTGAGAAATATTGCTTTCCAAGTTAAATATGTTGGTAACATAAGTAAAATAGACGTGTAATCTTATATATCTATTAATAATATAGAATAAATTTCTAAAAGAATAAAATAAAATAATAAACACAAAATCTATAGATTAATATCTATTAAGATGAATTTTAGAAGCAGTTTAGATTGTGTTATGATACATACATTGACAAGGTACTGAAGAAAATTGGCATAAAACAATCTAAAATAGAGTTTTTTCAAATATCACTTGTCATACATCTCTTTGGGAAATTTTTCCCCAAACACATGAAGATAGATAGAGGATGAGTAGAATACCATAACCGTTTATAGTATGGTTTGTAATAGGATTTACATTTATTATAACCTGGGAATAGTCGGAATATGTTAAGAAAATCTAGGTCCTAGCGATTGGATGGAATTCAAAAATATCTTAAAGTACTTGATGAAAAAAAATCATATTCCCCTAGTTTATGGAGTTAATAAGGAACTAGTAATCAAATAACACCCAGATGATATTATCCATATAGATCAACTTGATCTTAAATCACATTAAGGATTTTTATTTTTCCTTTATAGAGGAGTCATGAGTAGGAAGAGATCAAGTCAGTTAGTGTTCATCAATTCTATAACAAATAATGAGTATATTGCATCTTATGAGGCATCTAAAAACTGTATTTTATATGTATTATCACCCAGAAGTTTAATGATATGCCTAATAGTTAAATTACTATTGTGGTATAAGTTCTTATAAAGGAACCAAGGCCATATCATTTGACAATATATATAACTTAGAAGTATTAACTATTGAGTTATTTTCTAAGAGTGGTAAGATCATAGTAAGCAGTTTTACCATAGAGGAATGTGCACCAGTGAAAAAATGGTTTTCAACATCATTTTTTATTTTCTATTATTGGTTAAATGGCGAATTTATTGTAAGTGATGTTGTAAATATGGTTTCTGATATCAATTATTTTTAAATGATGTGAAAAATCCTTTTATCCCACTTATCAAATAAATCACCGAACAAAATAGAAAAAATTTTAATGAATATGGTGGGTAGTTCATGTCAATTATCGTATAACTAATGTTAATGATTTTTTATCACTTTGGTTATTAAAAATCATTGATGTTAAAACCTATTTTAGAATTGAGTTATACAATAACTGATGTGAAATATATTTTTTGTTTAATTTTTCACATTGGATATAAAATAACTAACATTAAAAAAATTATTCATTAAATTTTTTTCACATGCATGACTCTATTAGTATAGTAGAAGAATACATAAAAAATATATAGAACAAAAAAACTGAAAAAATTGTATTACAAATATAGTTTCATAAAAAAATTACATATCACCTTTGATAAATTAATTTTAACCTCACAATTTGAAATATAAATTTAAAAATATATAATATAAAGGAACTAAAACCAAATTAAAATTATGAAATAAACCTTTAATTATCATTATTAGTGATGAATATTTTTTTCAAAATAAGGTTGAGGGTCGTCAAAAACTATAAATTAAAATAAAATAATTTAACATGTATTCTCAATATAATTATAAGATAAATTGAAGGAAATGTTATAATAAAATATATCCCTATTTAATTTTGTAATTATCTCAGTCGAAAATATTTAAAACATAAATATTATAACTTAATATCAAAATTCGGTTACTCATTGTTGATGATGATATTTTTGTGTGAAAATAAGTTTTAAATTAAAAGGAACATTTCAATTACTTTCACACAAAATGTATTAATTATAAATGGGAATTCATCATTACAAACATATGTTTGATATTTTTTACCTCTTTCATGATCTCTACCTAAAGTAATTCCATTCCTTATTTGAATATTATATTCATGAAATAAAATTATATTTTTTATAATATACATGTTTTCAAATAATAATACTTATATTTCTAATACATTATTAAAATTTTCTCGCATGTCACTGTGTATAGAGCATAACCAGTAATAATTATTCTCTTTTGAAAAAAAACATACAACATCAAAAGGCTACTAATATAAAAACCAATATTTGACTGGTTATTCATATAATTGAAATAACACTTTAATAAATACATGTTTCATACCCTTCAATATAAGGAATCATTCATCATTGAATTTCATCATTTTGAACAAAAAAGTATATAATTAATTCTATATCATACATTGTATTCATTGTTGGTGAAATCAATTCTGGCAGAAAAAATATATATAATAATATTTTAACATATTGAATACAATGGGTTTAAATATACCTCATACAAAACAAACATAAGTATTAAGTTTCATAAAATTTAAATAATTTAATGAAATATGGTAATCGACTTACATAGAAAGGTATTAAATCATGCTGACACACAAAAAATATCTAGTTGTAATATCTATGATATCTCTCTTTAAAATAATCACATTCATATCAAACCCAAAAATGTTACCATCCACTGTAATATCATAAATTTCCAAAAAAACAAAGATGAATATATTTATAATATATCATGTCTAGATGAATTGGTATCTAATGTACTAGTGTTTTTTACTTGTTGTTTTCTATACAGTTTGAATACGCCTTTAAATTATTCATGTAAATATATATATATATATATTATTGTCAAAAAAAATTTAAAACAAATAATAAATAAATATTATAATCTATACATAACTCAGTGGAAATTGTTCAGATAAGTCTATACGGATAAATTGAAAAATGGTTGATACATTGTCCAACTATAGTGACCTTGTCTATAGGAAATTGTACTCTTATTGATCAATCTATAATATCACATGTTGTCACCCTATGTTGGTCCATCTATATCTACTAATGATATATTATACCCCCATTATAATATATAATCATGTATTAAACAATATGATTTTGGTAATCCTTAATGAATAACTCACAGTATATTTGAATTTATAGATGATGAGGTATAGGATATGGATATACAGGAAGAGGTGGAGGAGTGGCATATGCAGAAAAAGATGAAGTTGTGGGGTATGTAGAATGAAAATATCCATTCATGTATTAAAATATTAACTATATTAATTCTATAATCCCCTCCTCTATCATCTCGCCCATCTCTTTAAATTTAAATTCAAGAGATTCAATTATTTCTTATATAAATCTATCCACTTTTAAAGAATCTTCGGAATAACTAAACATTTTTTTGATTGATCCACCTAGATCATATCCTCATACATGACTTAGATGTTTATAATTTCCCAATATAATATCTAAAATATCCTTCATACCCTTGAGTATGAATCTCCCCTATGTGTTATTCTCCTCAAGGGATTCATATATAGAATTTTTTAAAAAATAATTTTTGAATAAAAATATATAAATAGTTATAATAACATAAATAACTCTTTTAATCATTTCAATTATATCCCTTAGATATTCTTCAAGATATATTCTTCCCTTTCTCAGTTAGGTCATCTTCCATTTTTCATGTCTAGTTGGGGAAGATAGGCGGTCGACCTCTAGAGAAGAAGATGACTCAACTCCTATATTATGAAATTTTTCAAGAATAATTTGTTATTAAAGTAACATATAACCTTCATGATATAATGTATGAGTGTATACATTTTTTTGACCGAATATTATAATGTAATCTCATCATCTACTTTAAATTAATGACAAAAAATCATTAATATGATCATTATTATACAAAAAACTTATAAATGTTGGAATTTCAGTTACCAAAAATGATTTTTGTCATATACTTTCAACAAACCACATCCTTGTATCTTTATATTGAAAAATTATATATATCACATGAATTTTCATTTTTATTATCCCAAAAATGAAATCTAATGTGAGTGTTGATTTAAAAACCCTCCATACCTGAGTAGTTAATGAGAAACATTTATTATAAACTTATATAGTTTTATGTATATCATATTTAAATTAATAATAATAGAAAAACCAATATTAGTAAAAAGATTCCATGATCAGTAAAATAATAATAAATGGGATTACCCAAATTGTCTCCCATAAATAAAATTTTTCCTCTTGGTCAATATTTATACAATCGCAAATAAAAATTCTAATTTCTTTCTGAAATATCACTACTAGGAAATTAATATATTGTTTTTGGATTTAGACCCCTAGGATTACCATTATCATCAAACTCAATATATATCCTATGGTTCTAGATATGGGAAATTTATAATTTTGGTAAACATTTGATACTATGTTTATCAACCATGGAAGCCTTATTTTTCTGTTCGTAAGTTGAAGTATCTTATATAGAAGGATTATGAGGATCCTCAACTTAATTATTTGTATCTTAATTCTTATAAGCTTTAGGTGAATAAACTATTTGATCTGATATTATCCTATAAATAAAATTAATAATAATTACAAAAATATCAAAAAATGTTATAGATAAAATTAAGAAATATTCAAAATTTATCAAACAAAAACTAAACTAAACTAAACAAATTTTTATCCTTATTTGGTATAGTAGTTTAATAAAATGATAAAAAAGGATGAAATCATTAATGGGGGTGAAATTATATAATGAGAAGAAAAAAACTAAAATAAGATAATAATCCATTGTTATAAATAAATATAAATAAAAATTTTAAAATGATAAACACAAAACAAAATAATATAAAACAAACAAATCTTTATCATATTGATTAGATTAGTTAATGATAATGATAATTAGTTACTTAAAATTTTTAACCATAAAATCATATAAACAAAAGAAAACAAAGCTCGTGTAAAATTTTGTACAATTCTAACAATTAAAAATAAAGTTTAATAACTGATAAATTATACAGACAAAACTACATTAATCTAAAAAAATATTTAAACATATATTTTAAAATATGTGTTTTAATAAAAATAATTAAATCAAATATATCTAACATTTTAAGAATTTTAAAAAGGTAAAAAAATACGTATATGTTACATGGAATATTAGGATATTACTAGTGGATTTTTCCAATATTTCTTCCTTAAGATCATTCTATATTCCATAAACCATGTCTAAAAAGTGGTTATAAATATTATTTTTAATAATATTTCCATGTAAGTAGGGATCAAACATAAATCATCACTATCATCATCATCATCAACATTTTCTCCAACAAAATACTATTTTGAAAAGAAATGAAAAACCACTTAAAATTTAATGGATCAAGAACATAAATAAATTTATTGTGCATGTATTTCCGTGATATAAGGATCAGTTTTTTATACAAATTTAATTAGTTTTACTAATTTGATACCCAAATCAATGTTTTTGACACCATTTTTCTTGAAAAACTATTTATTTTTAAACATTGGAACTCGAAATTTAAAATAATCAACCTTGTATTTTTATTAAATAACTATATAATATACACATAATGTGGATATTGAGTTATCTCCTTTTAGAAATGAAAAATGAATTGGTTTTTTGAATACCAATACACCAATATTCTAAACTACACTTTTATTATCATAAAATTTAGTATAAAATGTATATCTATTAATTTTATACCCCGACAATGTTATCAAATTTAAACATAAACTACTCTCTAACTGTATCAATGTTTATAATTCATCTAATATAACATGAACGGTCTCATTAAACCATGGTAAAATTTTTTACTACGTTCATTAAATATCCATATATCATTCTAATTAAGATAACATTTCTTTTAAACATTCATATTCAATGTGAAATATGGTTGAGCATCATCTATGTTATTAAAGATGTATAAATATACATGCTTTATTTGTTCACTTATTAATGATTTTAATTTCATTCCATGATTACCATTTACTGAAAAACTAACTTGTTCATGGTGAAATTTATTGAAACTAATATTCTCCAATAAATATTTTTTCGCAAAAAATTGTACAACCTCTTCAAATATATACTTCTCGACAATGGAGACTTCTTGTTGACATTGATTCATAATATATCACATGAATATCTTCATATACCTTTAAAATGTATACATCCACCATATACATAAAGGACATAAAATCGTTATTTATCTCACAAAATAAACCATAAAATTTACCATGATATCAAAAAATATGGTGGAAATTATATTTGTAGTCAATAATGTATAGAAATGACATTGTTATCCATTTTGATCAACTAATTCATATCAATCACTTTGTTACAAATAGAATTGAAAAAATACCATAGCTTTATGATATTCATTCTGAGATAGATGGATATTATTCCAAAAAATTCAATTTTTATGTTTCATTTCATCATAATATGGTATTCGTGAGATTGCATTCCAATTAACTTCAAATCTTTTAGTGACACAATTTTTATTTTACATTTTAAGAATAACCCTGTGGTACTTTGATGCAAATAAGGCACTGGTAAAAATTTATTTTCTTCCCCTTGGATAATATATGAAAATCCATAGGTAGTTATTTTTTTCTTCCAGTAGTATTGGGGACTAACTCCAAATGTATTACCATTAACAGTAAGTACAATCATTCATTCATACTATCCTTAGTCTTTTATATAATATCAAAAAAAATCAATAAATATTTCATAGATATTCTTGTCAACATGTATTAAATAAATGTTTTGTTTAACTGCATGATATCTTCAATATGGAAACTCATGAAATATTTATAATTTTATCTATATATTTCTATCATTACCAGATTTTTATGTCTTTCTAAATTTCATGTAAATTGTGTTCACCCTATAAAAATAACAATCATATGAAAACATTTTTAGAGTAATATCAAATTCCTATGAACCATTGAATGGATTTATTTAATCCTCTATAATAATTATCCATCAAATAAAACTTTGATAACTAATTTATAGTATTTTTATCCCATGTTTTATTTGATAATATAATGTTCTTTCTTCACAAATTGGACAATCATTATTCCCTTTAACACAATATCCAGAAAAATTTATTTCTTCTTAGAAGTCATGTATAGTGATCTTAATAATTTAATGTAATTAAAAATATTCTATTTTATAATAATCATGAACATTGATACCTTATTCCCATAAATGTTTCAAATCATCAATTAACGGTGATAAGAAAACATCAATATCATTTCATGGTTGTTTTTTTTTCAGAAATCATTAAACTCAATATGATATATTTTTGAGCCATACTAAATTATGGGAATAAGTTATAAATTACCAATAAAATTGGACATAAAATATTTTTTCTAATAATGATCATATATGAATTAATTCCATCTATACAGAGTATATGCTTAATATTTCGAACTTTATTCATAACGTTAGTAAATCATTGTTTAATTGTTTCCCACTGTGGAAATCTTGCTGGATAACATAATTTTCCATCATATATTAAATCATTTATAGACCATTATAACCTTTATTTAATCATTTTAATTTAAAAATAAAATTTTTTAATGATGTTTTATATAAATATGGAATATTTACTTAATAGGGGTCTTAGTAACTATTAAATCAACCTATAAACTTTCTTTCAAATTATACCATGATTTCACAAATTTAGGACTCTCTAAAATCATTCGTATTCATTCCTATATAGAAAATAGCCATTCGGGTATCCATGTATCTTCTTATACCCCAAAATCATCAAGAAAAATATGTTATTCACATTATAATGTGAATATAGAAGATCATTATCTTCTGGATGTTTTTCATTCAAAATTTGTAGAATCTATATAAAACTCTTATAACTCCCTCCATTTTTTACATCAATTTAATCAATCATATCACCACTGATAAAACCATATTTTTCCTACAACATATATACAATGGTTTTTCAAAATCACCATATATGACTTTGATCATATGTGATCTCTTAATTGCCTCTAAATAAATATCATAAACCATTTCTTCAATTTAATCAGACTTGTTATCTTGAAAATCATTATCATCAATAAAATTTTAATTTTTCACAATTTAACATTGTAAAATCCTAGGATTGTAACAAAGATTAAAACCAAGAATGATTATATGATCTTTAATTTTTCTATTTTTTATCTTTTCATATTTAAGAATTCCAAGCATGGATATATAGATAGTTCATTTTTTGGAATATTGTTTTTGAAAAACATCCAAAAAAAACATCAACTACTTCTTCATATTAATTAATTTTTCACCATGCATTAATTCAGCCATGAATTATTACGACCTATTAGAAATTTCAAGTAATACATATAAGTTACTATATATTGAAATTTAATTTTAAATTTACTTTTATAAATAATAATAAAAACAAATAAATGTTAAATATTTCTCAAATAAAATAAAAAAAGAAAAAAGAAAAAATGGTGTAAAAGTGAAAATCTTATAATAGAATTTAAAATGTTGACCACTAATAAAACAATTTTTTTCATTATTTGTATTATTTATATTTGTTATTATATATATAATTTTTTCTTAATATATATGTAAATATCATTATATAAATATCCAAATTATTTTTTATTATTAATAATTTTTTATAGTTATAACATATTCAATTGGAATTTACACACATGTTATATAGTTAAAATATAATAAATGATGAATAATCATCTATCTATTTTATAAAATATAAGAAAATATATAAAAATATAAATATGATATTGATATATTCTAGAACTAAATGAAATAGTTTTGAAATGATTAATAAAGAAAAAAATAAACTATATAACAAAAAAATTCGAATGATAGTTCCATTTATATTATTTTATTTATATGTAACAAACATATGGCTGATTTATTAAAATTTTCCATATAGTAATGTTTTATAGTGATAGTGTCATGCATAATATGTTCTACAAATTATAATTTTTCATAGAAACAAATTATAAAGTATAATGTTTGAAACATCACGATGTGTAATTAAAACATGATAAAATTATAAGTAAAAATACCTAAACTTTCACAAAAAATAATGATAGAATCAAATTTCATGAAATAAACAAATCAGAGATAGGAAAAAGAAGATGAAAATAGTGACGGTGAAGCTTTTAGGTGAAGGGGATAAGGGAATAATGAAGAATAATGACTTCATTGGTTATAATGGTGACATAAAGGAATAATAAGAGATAATGTGGTGCCAGAGGTTCCAAAAAAGAGAGATTAGGGTTCGTATTTGGGGAGAAATCAAGAGATACTGACAAAAATTAAATTCTTGTGTCGAATAATTATTTTTTAAGGTTTTCTATGTTATTTATTTTATAAATAACATAAAGTTAGTTATAGAAAACATTTTATACGTTGGTTATATTATAAATGATGTAAACAATGAAATTCTACATCGGTTATAGAATATTAAATGTGGAAATGATGGCAGAATAATTTTCTATGTTGGTTATTAATAACTAATATACAAATTTTTCATATTATAAAATTTTTCTATTCATGGTATTATAAACATTGATGAAGACGTTCTTGGTGGGCCTTGCTATTATAACCATACTTAGAAGAATATTGTATAAACTGCGAGGATTAACTAGAATGTTAGTAGTTGGATCTAGGGAAAGTGGGAGTTTATTTGAGTTAGTAATTATTAACCAACTACATTTTAATTTGGATTACCTATATATATTTGAGTGTTTAGATATTAATAAATGTCTTATCCTATATTTTTTTTGTATAATAATGTGATAATGTTCAAGGGTTTCAATCACATTGAAAGAACATAGATATTCCTCACTATGATGAATCTGTTAAAGTGTCATGATGATATTTATTTAAGAACCCAGTTTCATTATGAGGTAATGACCTCTTTAATTTCACTTTGAATCCTTTTTTACATAATGTAAGTACATAATGATATCATGGGTGTTTGAGGGGTGTTTGGGGTTGTTCAAGTCCTCGAGTATTGGTTTTTAGAGAAGGAAACTAGGTCACAAATTGGTAGAAACCATGTGACCCAGTCCGTGTGGTTTGAGTAACCATAAATGAGATAGTCATAGGGGTTTAAGAGGCCGCACGTTTTGAACAAACCATGCAGCCAGGGGTGCCCACTATGTGGGGGCACCTGTAGTTTTTAGCAAATCATTATATATGGTTTGTGCATGATTATTCCGATCATGCACCTGAAACTGTGTGGGGTCCCTCCTTATGTAGTGGCAGGAACAATTTTGGTGCATGGTTTTTCCAACCATGCATCCAAACCATGTGACCAATATACTTTGTATGATTTTACCAAAATTACCTTAAATTTTAAAACCTAAACTATCCCACTATTTTTCATTCCAGTGGATAGCAGCACCTATTTCTCCACCCTTTGAATCTCTTAAGCTCATTACTCATAGGTCCGTTGATAAAACTCTACTCTAAACTCTGAATAGAGAACTGATTATCTTGTTGGATATATATTAGTTATGAATCTATTCATATTTTACATTTTATCTTTTTTCTTCCTCCATATGGGGTTATTTAGTTCCGAGATCGTATGCCCTATTTTAAGGGAACTTTTATATTTTTTTGTTTTATTCTTATCTGGTAAAAACCAAAGACCGATATTCAATGAGTTATTCTCTATAGGAATAATTTCAGTGTTCAAGTCCTTATCATTAAATCCTTTATGTTTTATAATATTCATCATTGTGCTGCATGCTAGATTCTCCTTGTGTTTCTCTAAAATATAATTAAATCATTCTAAATTCTATGTCCTTGGTAGAATAGTTCTAGTGATCCCTTATTTCGGTTAGGTTAGGTCATGTCATCTATTTCAACCCTTATTGTTGATACCATGGTTTTTCCTTGATATTATGAATTGGTTAAATGTCCAAACCATCTTCTAAATTGTTTTTTGTGACTCTAAAGTGGGATAATTATAATGAATTGAGTTAGATGTGAGTGGTACAACCATGTCACTTGATAAAATGTAATAATGGTGATGACCTTGTTATTATTAATGGTTAATGAATTATGAATTCTCCATTGGCTCATATTAAAGTCAATGATTTCTTATCACGGCTATGATTTGTGGGCATGAAGACCCTTGTAAATAATAGTAAATGGGAATGATGAACCTTATGCATGCTATATATATATATATATATATATGAATGGAATCCATATATGTGACATGGGCATGAAGTCCCCAAATGTGATACGAGCATGGAGACCCTATGTGTGATAGGGGAATAATTACCCTTACTGTGATATTAGTCATGGAGACCCATATTTTTATGATACGGGCATGGAATCCCTATGATTATGATAAAAGGCATGGTATCCCCTATTCTCATTATATGATCATGTATTCCCATTATAAATGTGATATGGTCATGATGAACCTTACTATGATACATGGAATAGATTCCCCTACTACATTGACACTGAGCATGGAATCCCCTACTACTGTGATATCGGGCATTGTAGCCCCTGATACTTGTGATAATCATGCTGCATCTTGTGGATGTATTAGTTATGACTTGGGTCCAAGTTAGTGTTAGTATATGTATATATGGTTTTATACATCACTACATATATAATCCATATATTTGTATGCACATGGTTACTTTTTTGAAGATATTTTAGAACTGGACAAAGCAGGTATTGTCAACCTAGTTTTTCTTTAGGAACCAGAGATGACCAATTTATCATTATTATTACTATTTTTCATTATTTTATTTTCACAGATTCATATTATATGTAATGACTATATATTTATATATATCTTCGGTGGTGTCCTACTAAGTTTGTCTCACCCCAATTCAAGTTATCAATGGTAATTTGGTAGACTCTAGGCTTGCAGGTGTAGATAAGATGAAGCATCCTCTTATATATGTGTCACTTCTTACATGAATTAGGATGGGATCTTGGTAGAAGATGACTAGGCTATAGCTCGAGATGATTGGATAGATTATATCCTTTTATTCATTTTGTATACCATGTACTATATTTAATTTCTACTACCATATATACATGTTTTTTTATTTTTAGTGGCATGACATTATCATACTTTTTATATGATTCAGTTTACTAATTCTTACTGTTATTTAGTGTTTGGAAATTTATTATCTATTCTATTGTCTTTTCCATTATTGATATGATTCCACTATCCGTAAATCTATTTCACTATTTTGTTACTCTGAATAGAGGGCATAGTATCCCCAAGGACACACCATATGTCCTCACTGCTATTTGAAAGACTCTAACATATGGGGAGGCAATCTTGAGGCCATGTTCCCCATCGAGATTTGGTCACGTTCGAGTGGTATCTAAGTCCAGGATGTCACAAAGTGGAATCAAATGTTTTTTTTTTCTGTCCTTATTATTTGGAGACAATAGATAAGAGATTAGGAATGCTTTGGAACTTGGTTATAAGTCATGTTTGGGAGTAGCTATCCCAGTATTGGGGTAATATTGAGTTTTCTAGAATAAGTAATTCTTGTTCTGTATTATTCTAATTATAGTTGATTTGATTCCATTATTGGGTAATGAACATGAAATTTCATGGTTATTGTTATTATAAATGAGAATAACCATTCACCCTTGTCCTGGTGATATTAGGCTAAGTAAGAATCAATCATGCATCATTTTAGGCACTTTGTAAAAAATTTGCATTCCATGCATATGCCATTCCATATAGAACGTTTTTTTTCTTGCATTACCTGGGATTTCTAGGAGTGATTCGATTCCTATATCCATGAATTTTGATAACATTTCATGTAGGGTATTGAGAAACATGGTTGGTATATAGAGTTCCTTCCATAACCTAAATATTTTTTTCCTAGTTTGGCTACAAAAGACACCCTATGTAGTCAATTATGGAATCTTGAGTCATTGACCATTGGTCACATGGGCAAGAATTTGATACGGTATAGATTAAGTGGATTCCATACTTCGATCTATAAGGTGTATGGATTGGATGTGTTTATCCATTTTTTTAACCATTTAAAGTAAATTTTAATCAAATTTGAATCTAAAATAACATAAAATTTTAAAACATAGAGATTTACCTAGAGCTCTCTTTAGAGTGGATAGTAGGTAACATCTCTTTTGGTCAATATAATTTTTCATATCACCCAGACCTAAATCTTTAAGATGGAATATAGGAGTGAATATTATCATGGAAAGGTTATGTACTTGTCTTATTCCTATATCTTTGGTTTATTCTATTATAAAATTTAATCTAAGGCATGTGTTTTGAATTTTTAGGGAAATACAACCCTGAAATCCTCTTCTTGTAATCTAGGAGGGTGGTGATAACCACACTCTAGAAATGGTGGTCCCTAAGACACAATTTATACCTCTTGTAGTTCCACTTATGGAACCTCTTCCAATTCCCAATGTGGGTGATGATTCCTAGTTTCAATTAGATTTTCTCTATCTTATGCAGTTGATACAAGGAGCTCTACACTCTTTCCCTTCTATGGTAGAGTTGACTCGGGAGTTTTAGGAGTAGCATTTGCCCATGTTTTCAGTGGGTGGGGGACCATAGGTTGTAGTGCTATGGATTGAGATGGTTATGTATATATTCGATCATTTGGAGACACATCCTAATAGGAGAGTAAAACTCACTTCTTATATTCTTTTAGGATCCTCTGAACGCTGGTGAGATATTCTAAATCAGAGAGGTCGGTATAGGGAGGTGACTTGGGGAATTTTCCAGTCTATATATTTTATGACTATTTCTTCCCTAAAACCCTAAGGGTTGCTCCTTCTAGGAATTTGATGAACCCACAGCAGGGTTCTATGAAATATATGGAATAATAAATTCATTTTACATAGATTCAGTGATTTACACCTATCTATATTGCTAATGATCTCAAATGAGAGATGATTTGAGGATAGCCCAAGGAATATTGTTCATTATTAGGTGAATATTTTCAATTTGACATACATATATAATATAGTGAACCAGGCCCTCATCACCGAGTGAATCCTAAGGGAATCTTACGGTGTCTATTTGGGTGATTCAGAACCCAGACGGATTAGTGGTTACAATATATGTCAGATGCGACCCATTAAGACTACATGTGTGACCAGTGGAAGCCAGGTGAAACCCACTGATAGTTAAGTGGAATGTTTCTAGTGTTAAAATACTAGGAATAAGAAGCTCCAATGTCCTAAAGGACTTGTTCAGTGCCAATTCTGTTCCATGTTGGGGAATATTTAGAATTTTTGAATGGCCTACCCATCTGTGTTGTGTGGGAGAGGATCCCTAGAAAACCCACCTTTGGGTTCAGGATCAGAAGCATATATCTTGGTAGCTAGCTTGACTAATACCAGTCGTACATGTAGAGGGGGAGTTAGTGGTATCCGTAGCTAGTCTTATCATCTATAGTTCCACAAGAGCAGACCTGCTCCAGGAAGTCAGGTTTTAGTATAAGGTCGTTAATCATACCATATTTATTTATTATAGCCTATATCAGACGAGAATGGTTTTATGACATTTATTATTTCAGGTAATATTCTAGTAGCCCCAACAATTTCATATTACTTTTTTGATATAGGTGAATCAAAATCCTTTATTTATGTTTCTATCGTGTAAATCCTTGGGATTCAAGTTGAGTACTCCAAGGAGTTATCAAACTAGAAATCCTTTTGGGATTACATTCAAAATGTGTACGCTGGTGTAAGGGTTGTCCTCTTGAGGAAGGTAGACATTGTTTCTATTGGGACCTTAAATCCTTATGATTAATGGTTTTGACTTCATTCTCCGAAAAGGACTGGTCGGTTCCCTATCTTGCTTATGTGTATTTTTATGGTCTAAGGGTGTCATTTACATCACCATAGGGTGGTACTTATACTCACAAGGGTGAGTGGAATGTCTTTGCTGGTAAATCTATACCAAAACATCTTGGTCTATGTAGAGTGATTTCCTATACTTCTATACTTTATATAGAGGATTAAGGATTGCATCATATTGAATTCTATCTTATAGTCAATCAGTTCAAGTATTTTTTCCCTCAATTCCTTTTCTTGACTACGTATTGAGAGAGAGGTAGAGTTTTTTTGAGCTAGTTTATGAAGCTACACCTGTATCCATTCCTCCTTACAAGATGGATAATACTATGTTGGAGGAACCCAAGAGATATCTAGAGGGGTTAGATTATAAAGGGTTTATATGGCCGAGTACTTTCCTCAGGGGATCACCAAAACATTTCACTAAAAAGGCAGAAAGAACCCTCATGCTTCGCATGGATTAATAGAATTTAAATCATATTAAAATAAAAAACTGATATCCCTTAACTCATATATATGATCATTTCGACTAGATCATAGGAGAAAGGGTATTCTAAAAGATCTATCTGAGATCAGGTTATAATCAAGTGTGAGTTAAACCTTCAAATATTTCACATAAATCTTTCTATAGTCAGTATAATGTATATAAGTATCTCATGATGTTGTTTAGTCTTAATAATGTGCATTCCATCTTTATGGATTTTATGAATATGGTTTTATATCCCTATCTAATTTCTTTGTGGTGGTCTTCATAGATGACATATTGGTGTATTATCATACTCAATGTGACTATTCCACTCATCTTAATATCATTTTGAATGCACCGAGAGAACACCATCTATTTTATATATATCATTTTATTTCACATTTGGATTGATAAGGTACACATATTGGGTCATATTATCTTAGATGATGGATATTCTTTTGACCCAAAAAAGGTGAGTATTATAGTTACCTGGGTTCATCCTGAGAATGTGTTGGATACATATAGTTTCATGGGGCTATCTGGTTATTATAGAAGTATTAAACAAGACTTATCATACATAGAAACACCTCTTGTGTTCTTGACTAAGAAGGGTGTGAATTTTATATAGTCCAAATAATGTGAGGTATTATTTCATGAGTTTAAATTTAAATTTACTTCAACACTGATCAAGATTCTTTCATATCCATGAAGAATTTATAAAGTGTATTGTGATGCATCAGGTATTGGGATTGGAGTAGTTCTGTTGTAGGAAGATCAATTTTTTTGTGTATGAATTGCGGAAGTTGAGGCCTCATCAAGAAAAATTACACAATACACAATATCATGTTGGTAGTTATTGTACATTCCTTACGTTTTAGGTGACATCACCTATTGTGAGAGAAATATTTGGTTGTTATGAACCACATAAGTCTTAGGTATATTTTCACTTAGTATGACATGAATCCTAGGTAGTAAAGATGGATTGGATATCTACAGTACATTGACTTTGATCTATCTTATACATTAATGGAGGAAAATGTTGTTGTCAATGCTCTAAGATGGGGGAATCAGACTTCGATGGTTTCGGAGGCCAATAGTGAGTGGAAGCTTGTGGATCTATTTTCTGAGATGCACACAGAGGTTCAATACCATCATATAAAGTTCGTACTTTCATCACAATTAGTGACCTATTCACTTATATATAGAGTAAAGTTGAGTCAATTTTCATATCCTGAAGGTTTTTCCCTATAAGAGATTATTTATGGAGGGGACCTACATTTCAATTGGTCTACCAATAATGATGTTATCTTGTATATACATGTGAATATCTTGGTTCCCATAGATATTAGAGAGGAGCTGGTGTGAGAGTCACATGATTATCATTAGGCTATTCATCCAGGTATCTCCAAATGTATCATGATATGCATTAATAGTATTGGTGGCCAGGTAAGAAGTTTCAGATAGTAGATTTTATCACTAGATATTACACATATCATAATGTGAAGGTGGATCACCAGTGACTTGATAGGTTGTTAAATCCCATATTGATCTTGGAATGCAAATGGGAAGATATTTCTAGGGATTTTTTCATTGGGTTATCGAGGTCATCTTGAGGTATCATTAAAGTTTTGGTATTTCTAGATCGACTGACAAAGGTATCCCACTTCCTTCCTATCCAAGAGACTTTATCAGTTGATAATATGGGAATATTTTATGTTTTTTTGTTTAAATAACTACACGGATTCCATCCTACTATTATTTCAAATATGGATGCTTATTTTAAATCGAGGTTATGGCATGGGATACATAAATATATGGGTATGCAGGTGCATTTGGGTTAGGCACAATGTTTCACCTTAAGATCGATGGCTATTAGGAATTTACTATACAGGTGTCGGAGGACATGGTTCAAGCATTTATCCTTAATTTTTTAGTTCTTGGAAACATAATATCCCACTCATCGAGTTCTCCTATAATAAATTATATTAGGTGATGATATAGAAGGTGTAACACCTTGAGATTTTATGAAAAATATTATTTTACATTCATTGATGTCTTCTATTATACAACACACCAAGTTTAGCTTGTAATATACGCAACACCGTATTAGGTTGCAGTATACTCAACGCTATTCTTGGATCGTGTTATACACAATTTCATTTTCGTTTTATAATAGTCATTCTATGAAACGTTGAGTGTGTGTATATATATATATATTCAATGTATAAATGAAATATGGTTGGATTCTGTTATACGAAACAACGAAGGATTCTTTCACAACACGCAACCCTAACTTGGCTTGCATTACACGCAATCGCGACCTTCCTCGATAGCGTGTGTTGTACGCAATACCGGGTTTTACTAAACAATGATATATTATTATAATATTATTATGAACTAGCCGTTATGAATAGTATTAACTAAATTTAGAATTTTATAACATTATTATTCGTCTTACACATTTTCTAAAACATGGTATAAGAATAAAATAAAATTTTCAGGTAAAATAAGTATTTTTCAAAAATGCAGTTTTGCCGCCTTTTGATGGCGCACCCACTTAAAATATAGTTTTTGACATGTTTATAAGTTCAATTTGACAAAATAAAATTCTTCTTTGGAAATCATGAAATAAAAATTTACTTTGGATAAATTTTTCATATTATTCTGGTAACTTTCATATTTTGATGAATAGTAAAAACACGTTTTATTTTAACTAAAAACAACTTTTTTCATCACAATAATTTATATGGTAAAATTATAATATTGAATGGTTTTAAATTATAAATATAATATATTTTTACCATTTAATATAATTTATGTCATTAGCATTGATTCTACCTTGAATTCGTAGGATAAATCAATTCAATATTTTGCAATGTTTTAAAGAAAAACCCGTTTTCTTTCGACAACGGGATTAATTTTTATTTAATTTCTGCAACTTTTGTGTATTTAATTTGGAAATATGGATTCAATATTTGGGATTAGTGGATCCAAATTATGTTAATAAGCTACTTTTTATTTTTGGGAATTATGAATAGTAACTACGGTAAATTTTATTTACCATAGTTAAAGGTAAATCGGGTAATTCAGGGTAAATATAATATTATAAAATTACCCTAACACATGTCAAAATACTATTGGATGACTAAAAGTCGACCCATATAAGCTAAGGGTCGGATTAGATTCATTTAATGGACTTTTTGCCATGAAAATAATTTAATTATTATTAAAACCAAAGAATGTGACAATATGTCACTTTCTTAAATCTTATATGTATAATAATTTTAATTTAGTGACACACTTCATGAAACTTAGAACATGAATAGTCTCCAGAAATATAATACAATTATCTACATCATAGGAATTTATTTATAATTTTTAGGGATTAAATAATTATCATTTATTATTACACAACGATGATGGAGTAATTGTCTTATTAATGAAATATTGACATAATTGATGTTATAAATACCCAAATAAATGTAATTTAAGACTTTTTATTAATTAAACTAATTTTATAGGTTAATATGACATATTAGTATTGATTTAACTAACGTCTTTAGAACTAATCATTCTGTTATGATTTTCACAAAAATCAATTACTAAATAGTGTCAAAATTGACATAAAATAGTTTTTAAAACAAATATTACATTATTAATTGTTATTTTATTCCTAAAAATCTATGATTCGGACCAATGACATAGATAAGGTTTTATATATTAATAATAAACTACTTTGGGTTCTTTTGGCTTCTTATAGTAAGTTTATTAACCTTATATTATAAGAACACAAGAAGACACGGTAAAAGTAAAATTATTTAACTTAATGTTAAATATAAATGATAAGGTTAAAATAGGAACCTAAATTTGTCTAAATTCTATTGGACGAGAGAATTTCGACCCATCCCCACCTTATCTTTGAAATAAATCAATTTGGATCTTTTTAATACCGAATTTGACTTTATAATAAAATAATAGTTTTAGTTATTCCAAAGGTACCCCTCTCCTCCCTTATAAAAGGGCACCTCCTCCTCCCTCTTCCTCACACAACTTTGAGCCTTCATGCTCGGCCAAACCCTGACAATATCTCCTCTCCTCTTCCCTAGAAACATCCTAGAGGTTCTGGTATTCTTCAAAGACCTATTTTAGTACCCTAAAAGGAGGTCTCAAAGAAGCACTTCAAAGAAGAGGTAATGTCCGTTACCGATTCTTTCATCATTATTTCTTCTTCCACTTCTTATTCTTTAGTTGTTTCATTATGAAGTGATGAAATCAGTATCACTCATATACTGATATGTTATTATAAGTATTAAACAACCCTATTTCACCATCTATCCATCCTACGGAAAAAGAAATCACCGTGCGTGCGTACGTACGTAATACCGTCTCCACGCCGTGGTGTAATCTATTTTCCACCACCACCTTACTTGGATGGGTATAATGGTGTAAATAATGACTATATATGACTATTAAAAAGTGATATTTATTCTGAAATAGTATACATACACTCCAATACAATTCCACGATCATGGGAATGATATCGTTGCTCGTGCGTACGTACGGAATACCGTCTCCACGATGTGATGTGATTCGTTCTACATGATCTTCATTGCATAATGATTATATAAATACATTGAATGAATGAATATGATATATATTACAATAATACCATTATTTAAATGAGGTATCTATAACCTAAAGGGAAGAAAAAGAATTTATTCGATAAACACGCATAAGAATAAAAAAGTAATAAACACCCGAATAACAAGTAGTAATGAAATATTACTAATAATAAGCTAAGAATATGACCATATATGATATCATAACAATAAGTATGATTCTGGAATAAGTCAATAACATTATTTAAATCATTATACAAGAGGTTCGGACACTTACGAAGCCAATCAGACCTAAAGTAAGGGAAATATCACGATCTCATTTTTATCCGAGATTGTTTATACTTTGGTATTTACTGGGGAGTATTTTATCATCCACATCCATGTTTCCTCAATATGTAATATTATTTCCATCCACCTAAAATTTTTAAAATCCATCTTTAACCTTTGGTGAGTTTATAGTGAAAGATATTAAAGGAATCTTTTTTTGTTTTTCGTACGAGGTACTTTTTGACTATTCTGACAAAAGTACGAGAAGAATGTTTTTTTAACTTATACGACATGAATGGATTTTTAAAACATTATTTCCAAGAGGCTTCCTTTACAAGTTTTCAATTTTATTTTTAATCAACTTCTTTTAGGGGAAATGGAAACGCCTCCCAAGAGATTATCGTCAGATGTAATGATGGGGCTCGGCAAGACAGTCACCTGACTCAGGGTATCACAAAATCCGACTTCGCTTTTACAACACCGAATTTAACGTTCCTTACCTCAACTGGGCCGCTACCTAAACCAAAAGAACCTCCAGAGAAATTTCCGAGGCAGAAACATGTTTCCTTGGATCCGCCTGAAGCTGAGCAGAGTCCAAATCAGTTCCCAACTGATGCCCTTCTGCAAGCCGATTCTGGGATGACTGAAGCCTCACCTTCAGGACATGTTACTCGTGGAACCTGGAGAAGGGCACGTGGCGGTGGTAAAGGCGATTGTCCAGGGAATCCCAAACTAGGAGATCTGAAATGGCAAAGAGAGTCCAGTGGTATGTACACCAGTCTTCCCAAAAGGAGGAAACCATCAGGTACGTCATTTACCCCACAAGAGACAAAGGCGGAGGCGGGTCAGGCCCGGCCCCGCCTAGAGAAATGATTGCTTTATGATGGAACTGCCGTGGGCTTGGCAACCCACGAATGGTTCGTATGTTCCAGCGCTATTGCGCTCAAAGTCGCCCTGATATGGTTTTCCTCTCCGAAACCATATTGGAAAACAAGGACATCACAAATATTGCCCTAAAGTGCGGTTTCCAGGGTTGTTTCCCGGTCCCCCGACAGGGTCACTCAGGGGGATTGTGTCTGCTCTGGAAGGATAATTTCGATGTTAGACTCCTGTCTTTTTCCCAGCGCCATGTGGCTGCTTCCATTGGTGATCCCCACAACCCCACATGGACCTTTGTGGGCTTCTATGGCTGGCCCTCCCAGTCTAAAAAGTGGAAATCTTGGGATCTTCTTTGCAAACTTCGTCGTGATCTACCAAGCCCCATTCTGTTTGGAGGGGACTTTAACGAGATCCTTTTCTAGAAGGAGAAAATTGGTGGAGCTATGCGCTCCTCCACGTCTATGTCTGATTTTAATGATGCGATCCTTAAGGCAGAGCTGATGGACCTGGGTTACACGGGTAATCCCTTTACATGGTTCCGAGGCAGATATGATGGAACTCGAATCGCTGAACGTCTGGATAGATTCTTTGGCTCAACGGACTGGATGAGCCTCATCAAAATGTACCATATCAGACATCTCTCGTTCAACTGCTCGGATCACTTCCCAATTGTCATTAACTGTACCCATAATGAGCACGTTACTAGTTCCAGGAAACCATTCAGATTCGAAAGCTTCTGGTCAAATGATCCCGAGTGCGAGGCGGTTTTCCGTTCAGGCTGGAAGAAGGGGCAAGCGGATCCGAGAACCAACCTTCTCCGAGTAGCATCTGATCTGAAGACATGGAGCTACTCTAAATTCCGTCATCCGGACCGGCAATGCAATTTCCTTGAAAGGAAGATTGGCTATCTTCTTAGCAAACCCTCGTCTAGCAGCATTCTCTCCAAAATAAGTGAAACCCAACGAGAGCTGGATGTTGCCCTGCGCAATAAGGAAGGTTTTTGGGCTATGCGAGCGCGTGATATTCATATAGCAGAAGGGGATGCTAATACCTGTTATTTCCACCAGAAGGCTTCAGCAAGACGCCGGAAAAACTTTATTTCTGGCATTCTTAATTCAGATGGTAGTAAAGTGTCTGACACAGGGGGAATCCAAGAAGCTTTCCTGAGCCATTTTCAGAAACTCTTCTCTGCAGGCCATTCTTACATTTCTCCTGAGATTGAGGACTGCATCAAACCTGTGATTTCTGACGATATGAACAGACAACTTTCTAAAGATGTGACGAATGACGAGACTCTTAAGGCCTTAAAGCAAATCCACTCTACGAAAGCCCCGGGACCAGACGGATTCCACGCCCTCTTTTTCAAGAATTACTGGCACATCATCGGTCCAGACATTTGCAATTTAATGCGGGATATTTGGGCGGGGAAAACGGACCTGTCTTCTCTTAATGAAACTATTCTTACTCTCATTCCCAAGATGAAAAATCCGCAAGGGGTCTCGGACTTTCGACCGATCAGTCTGTGCAATGTCTCGTATAAGATCTTCTCGAAGATCCTGGCGAATCGGTTGCGTCCTTGGCTACCCGACGTCATTTCAGAGAACCAAAGCGCTTTTGTGGCAAAAAGGTTAATCACTGATAATGCCATTATTGCTCATGAAATTTTCCATTCCATGAAAACGCGTACACGAGCGAAGAGAGGGATCATGGCGTGGAAATTGGATATGGCTAAGGCCTATGATAGAGTGGAATGGAACTTCCTCGAATTTGTGATGCTCAAGATGGGTTTCTGCACCAAATGGATTTCCATGATCATGCAATGTGTCTCGTCAGTTTCCTTTTGCATTAATGTCAACGGGGTGCTCACCCGAGGCTTCTCCCCATCCCGTGGGCTTCGCCAGGGAGACCCTCTTTCACCCTTCCTTTTTATTTTAGTGGCTGATGTGTTTTCTAACCTCCTTTCCAGGGCAGCCTCGCTTTCCATAATCCATGGGGCGAAAGCGTGTCGCAAGGGCCCTCCGATATCCCACCTCTTCTTCGCTTATGATTGCCTTCTTTTTTCTCGAGCTACCCCTAATGAGTGTACTGCAATCTGCCAGGCGATTCAACAGTATGAACGGGCTTCAGGACAAATGATCAATCAGAGTAAATCAGAAATTTCTTTCAGCTCTGGAGTTCCCCAGCCGAAAAGAGAAGATCTCTGCTCTTTAGCACGCATCCCTGGGGTCGATAAGCACCAGAAGTATCTTGGGCTCCCGACGGTGGTTGGACGGTCAAAGAAAGAAATCTGTTCAGCTATTGTGGATCGAATTGAAATAAAAATACAAGGTTGGACCCCTAAAAAAATCTCCACGGCCGGCAAGGAAATCCTCATCAAGGCGGCACTTCAATCTGTCCCCAGCTATTTGATGTCTATTTTTAAACTCCCTGACGTGGTGCTTTCAAAGATTCAATCCAGTACATCTAACTTTTGGTGGGGACGAAAGGACGGAAAAAATAAAGTCCATTGGATCGCCTGGTCTGCTCTCTGTCAACCAAAATCTGAAGGCGGAATGGGCTTCCGGGACCTTTCTCTTTTTAATGATGCTCTGTTGGCTAAACAAGGTTGGCGTATTATTAATAACCCATCATCCCTATGTACGCGTGTTCTCCGGGCTAAATATTTCCCACATAAGGATTTTTTGGATTCCCATCTTGGCTATCGACCCAGTTTTCTCTGGATAAGCATTTGGGGCGGTCGTAATCTACTGAGGAAAGGGCTAGGATGGAGGATTGGGAATGGTTCTATGGCCAAGATTTGGACCGATCCTTGGCTTGTTGATCAGACAGGCACGAAGGCGTCATCCCCTGTTTATCCAGGATCCGAACATGCCACAGTCTGTTGTCTTTTTGATGATCAAGGGGCGGGATGGTGTCTGGAAAAACTCTTCTCCTGGTTTAATGAGAGGGATAGGAGACTTATTCTGAGTATTCCCTGTGTGTCAGACGCAGGGCCAGATCATCTCTACTGGACAAACGACAGCTCAGGTGAGTATACAGTGAAAGCTGGCTACCGGCGAGCTCTTTCTGCTCAGATTTCAGAAGGAGATGCGAGGCCCTGGACATCAATTTGGAAGCTTAATGTTCCCCCTAAAGTTCTCTTTTTCTGGTGGCCGGTGTGTACTGGTATCCTCCCATCTAAGAGCCTCCTTGTCTACAGACACTTTTCAGACGACAACTCTTTCCCTTTCTACCCTTCTGTGACTGAATCCCCTTTTCATTCTCTTGTTCAATGTCCCAGGGCTCAGGAGATTTGGAATGGCTGGGGATCAACTATAGAGCTGTTCCCGGACACCGCCTCAGATCTTACATCTCTCCTGATGCGATGGTGCTCCTCCTTTTCGCCGGCTAAAGCAGGCTCCCTGTGCATTTTGGCTTGGATTATCTGGAATAGGCGGAACGAGGCCATTTTCAATCATTTCCGGAGGCCCCCCAGGTTTTGGATTGACCGGGCATTGTCATGGATTGCGGTATGGCAGAACCACGCTGAACAACAAAGACTTTCCACCCACCCTCTTCTTCCCCAACATTGGTGCCCCCCACCGGAAGGGATTTTTAAGATCAATGTGGATGCCTCTCTCCCTAAGGATGGCCCAGTTGGACTAGGTTTACTGGCCCGGGACAACCTGGGAAATCTTATCGCTGCCAAATACGAAGCACGTTATGCACTTTGGGAGCCCTCAGTCGTGGAGGCCGCCGCCATCCTTGCTGGAATAAACTTCGCAAAAGATTGCGGTTGGGACTCCATTCATATCGAATCCGACTGTCTCACTGTAATCAATGCCATCAATCTCACTGACGGCGGGCTTCAACCTTTCGGTCCCATTATCCGGTGTATTCACTCGCGGAGACAAGACTTCAATTCCTGCAATTTCTAATTTATTAGAAGGGAAGCGAACGAAGCCGCTCACAAGATAGCAGGCATTGGCCCTCCCTACGAGGATTTGCTCTGGTTCAATCATTTTCCATCGTGGTTATGCTCCTGTATTTCTGCTGATCTCCATCATTAATGGATCCGTCTTATTTTGTCAAAAAAAAATTGTATTACATGTTAAGAAAGGAAAATGTTTTTGAAGTAGAAAGAATATTTTCCTCAAGAATGGAGTTCAAGTGTTTTATCAAAATTATTTTCTATCTAAGATAATATAGAGTTCTTTTTATATCCCTATTGTTACATTGATTTGATTATGTTGTGATGGAATTATTTTTATGAATTCCTTTATCTTATATGAATTATTTTATGATGTCATGTTGTTTAAGAATCCCATTTTTATTACATGGGTTTTGCAATGATGTATGATTTATGATTATGTGGCACACATAAGAATGGTATCATTATGAGATGGGTGGGACCTATATCTCCCTCCAATTCATTGGGTAAAGATTTTATATCACATGAGATAGACATGGTTGGAACGGTAGGTTATACCAGTTCAGTGAAACAGGACTGAAACGAGGATTGAACTCGATTTAGAAAGGGACTTTGTCCACTAAGATAGTCTTGGCAATGAGTCTTGACTAATAAGAAATGATTATCTATGATTATGTGTATATGCCACAAAGTTTCATTTTTTATGTTATGATTATTGTAATTACATTTCACTACTATGATTTATCCCATGTTATGAAATTATGATCTCTTTTGCAGGTTAAGATTTCCAAAAGATATGTTCTTGTGAATATGACGTGATTGATATTTCTTTTTTTTACCCTTACTGAGCATTTGAGCTCACCCTTTTTTGTTTGCTTTTCCCCAAGATATAAACAAAGTATTTAGGTTTAAAAAAAGAAGATATGTAGGGGAGATGTTGAAGATCTTTCACCATGATTAGAAGATTACGTTCCGAGTTTCCAAAGACACTAAACCATTATGATCCTTGTGTGTGTGTTTTTGTTATGTAATAAGTATTCCGCAAAAGTAATGTCATTTCCTTGTACGTCAAGCTTCGGGTCTCTACATTTGGTATCATAGGAAAGGTTTAGTCAACCTTTGGAAACTAGGATGCGAGAACTTTAGTGAGATCCCTAAAGATATTTCTAAGGTATGTCTAGAGATGTCCCTAAGGTTAAGTATAAGTATAGGTTATAGTCCTAGAATTGCGCTAATGATCTTAGAATTAAACCTAATATGTTAGATATTGAAGGTACTCCACCTTTATTATGTTGTTTTCCCTAGCATGATTTTTTCCTCTCACGCTATTCTTTTTGGGTTTTAGACGATGGCTAGAACCCAAAGGAACCGTGTTGATCAATGTAATGGACAATGCAATGATTGTCCTCCTGAACAAACAAATGTTATGGGAGATAGAGTGCAAAATATTATTACTATACTTACACAAGCTATGAATCATTCTGGACTTCCAAATGAGCATAGAAGGGAACAACATTCTATTGAGTCCTTCATGAGGCAACGTCCACCTTCTTTCAGTGGGTCTTCTAATCTACTTGTTGCTGAACAATGGATCAGTACCACGGAAAAGATATTTTCAGTTCTTCAATGTTCTGAACATGATAAAGTCATCTTATCAGTATATCGTTTGGAAGGTGAAGCTGATCAATGGTGGAATCTTATCAAGAATACGTGGTAAAGAGATGAAATTGAGTCCATGGAATGGGACGAGTGCAAGAACTTATTTTTCAATAAGCACTTCCCTAGTATTCTTTGAACAAAGATGGAGAAGGATTTTCATGAACTAAAGAAAATGGATGATGAATCTTTTGGTATATACGAAGCTAATTTTACAAGGCTTGCAAGGTATGCATCTGGATTTATCAACCAACCTGAAAGTAAAGTTGATCGATTCTTCAGTGGCTTAAAACCAAATTTTCGAAGGGAATTATCTATAAGAGACTTCAGTAGCTATGAAGAAATTGTGTGTTGTGCTATCAAGGTAGAAATGGAAGTTGGTGTTACTTATCCATCTCATAGTTTTGACAAGAAACGAAAGATGGAGTTCAAGGTGAAATCTCGGAATAATGGTGAAAAGAAGATGAACGTTTCTTTCTGCTCAAAGTGTGGAAAGAAGCATGGTGGAGATTGTCTTAAAGGGACAAGTAAATGTTTCAAATGTGGAAAGGAAGGTCATCGGGCATTTGAATGCTACAATGATGGGAAGAAGATGCCTAATGATGCAAACAAAGGAAGGGATACACAGAATGAACCTACTACACTTCAATTATTCAAGTGCAAGGAAATGGGATATTATTCTAATAAATTCCCTAATCCAAGGGTTAGTGATGATCGACATGAGAAACTACATAAGGAAAAGGACAAAGGGAAGTCACATGTGATCACCATTGGAGATGTTGAATAGGAAAACGATGTGGTGGAATGATTAAGTGTTAATGTAATGGGATTCCAGAATAATGTTGTATATAGTATCGTGGAATATTGGAATATTTATGTTTTGGTCTATTGTGGTTTTCAATAATTTTATGGCATCAGTAACCCTGAAAAGTTATTGAAATATATTTGGGAAGAAGATGATATGCACATAATGAAGGGATAAAGAGAATCTAATATGTTTGATAGTATTCATGAACTCATGATTGATATAAGGACTAAGTGATATCATGATTTGAGGATATAGAATTTTTTGGATTTTGGTATGTTGGAAGTGTTAACTTTTAACTGCATTCATGTTTTCACTAAGGTTCAATGGATATTCATTATTCAAGAGAATACATGATTAAGGTATTCACATGTTGGTAATTTGACCAACAAGATATATCTTATGATATATGGGGGATAAATAGTGGCATTCACGTGATCATTTTCTTTATACTATGAGCTTGGACCGAAGTATTTTAGATAAACCTAAAGATTGGAATGGATTATGTTGTACATAAGTTAGTATTGTTTAAGGATAAAACTTTTTTTTGATATTGTTGATGGGATGTTACAGTAATATAGCTCTAGAAAAAGGACAACCTGCAGGACGGGTGACAACCCATTACGTCGGACAAGGCTGTGGGAATCGAACCCACAACCGAAGTGTGTCAGGCCTTTATTGCCTACCACTGGCCTACAGGAAGTCCCTGTTTAGTAGAAACTAGTTTTACTATATTAAGAAGTATGATATATGAAGTATAAGTCCATTTTAGGAACCATATATGATTAATCTCACTATAGATGGACTTATGTATTTTTTGATAACTTTTCTAACCTTTTGTTTGAGACAGATGGAATGACCCATCATTCTATCACATGATCTGCAAACACATCACGAATGACAAATTCAACTTCATTTCTTTAAGAGATGAAGTGGAAATTGTCCAAAGAACGACAAACGGTGATACTATACCAAAATCACGAAAGTATTTCATCTAATTCCAATTTCATCAACTTTAGGGAAATGATCTTGAAAACCAAAAACGTTGTCCTAGTGATCTTATATATGATGAATCGGATGGTACCTTAGATCGTCACAAATTTATGGATTTGTGATTGTTGGCTTTTTCATAGCCATGTCCTCTACCACTCACCATCAGAACTTGATGGTTAGATTTTTCTTCCATATCCATATTTTCACATATGTTCTCCTATATGGAAACCCAATGTTGAGTTAATTTGGGTAATCATATCATTTCAAACTTTAGTTTTTAAAATTAAGTTTTAGTATTCCTTTTTACAATGTAGGTTTTTATGAATAGTAAACGATTTATAACCCCGATGAATTTCGAGCGAGAAATTAATTTTTAGGGGGGTAGAATGTAACACCCCGAGATTTTATGAAAAATATTATTTTAAATTCATTTATGTCTTCTATTATACAACACACCAAGTTTAGCTTGTACTATACAAAACACTGTATTATCTTGCAGTATACGCAACGCTATTCTTGGATCGTGTTACACACAATTTCATGTTCGTTTTATAATAGTCATTCTACACAATGTTGAGTGTGTGTATATATATATATATTCAATGTATAAATAAAATATTGTTGGATTCTGTTATACAAAATAATGAAGGATTCTTTCACAACACGTAACCCTAACTTGGCTTGCATTATAGCTAATCGCAACCTTCCTCGATAGCGTGTGTTGTACGCAATACCGGGTTTTACTAAACAACGATATATTATTATAATATTATTATGAACTAGCCGTTATGAATATTATTAACTAAATTTTGAATTTTATAACATTATTATTCGTCTTACATATTTTCTAAAACATGGTATAAGAACAAAATAAATTTTTTGGGTAAAATAAGTATTTTCCAAAAAATGCAGTTTTACCGCATTTTGATGGCGCACCCACTTTAAATCCATTTTTTGACATTTTTATAAGTTCAATTTGACAAAATAAAATTATTCTTTGGAATCATGAAAAAAAAATTACTTTCGATAAATTTTTCATATTATTCTGGTAACTTTCATATTTTGATGAATAGTAAAAACACGCTATATTTTAATTAAAAACAAATTTTTTCATCGCAATAATTTATATGGTTAAATTATAATATTGAATGGTTTTAAATTATAAATAGAATATATTTATACCATTTAATATAATTTATGTCATTATCATTGATTCTACCTTGAATTCATAGGATAAATCAATTCAATCTTTTGCAGTGTTTTAAAGAAAAACCCGTTTTCTTTCGACAACGTGATTAATTTTAATTTAATTTATGAAACTTTTGTGTATTTAATTTGGAAAAATGGATTCCATATTTGGAATCAGTGGAATCAAAATATTTTAATAAGATACTTTTTATTTTTTAGAATTATGAATAGTAACTACGGTAAATTTTATTTACCGTAGTTAAAGGTAAATCGGGTAATTAAGGGTAAATATAATATTATAAAATTACCCTAACACATGTCAAAATCCTATTGGATGACTAAAGGTCGACCCATAGAATATAATGGTCGGATTAGATTCATTTAATGGACTTTTTTCCATGAAAATAATTTAATTATTATTAAAACCAAAGATTGTGACAACATGTCACTTTCTTAAATCTTATAAGTATAATAATTTTAATTTTGTGATAAACATCATGAAACTTAGAACATGAATAGTCTCGAGAAGGATAATATAGTTATCTACATCATAGAAATTTTTTTAGAATTTTTAGGGATTAAATATTTATCATTTATTATGACACAAAGATGATGCAGTAATTGTCTTTATAATGAAATATTGACATAATTGATGTTATAAATACACAAATAAATGTAATTTAAGACTTTTTATGAATTAAACTAATTTTATAGGTTAATATGACAAGTTATTATTGATTTAATAAACTTTTTTCGATCTAATCATTCTGTTATGATTTTCAAAAAAATCATTTACTAAATTGTGTCAAAATTGTCATAAAATAGTTTTTAAAACGAATATTATATTATTAATTGTTATTTTATTTATAAAAATCTAATGTTTGGCAAAATGACTTAGATAAGGTTATATAAATTAATAATAAACAACTTTGGGTTCGTTTGGATTCTTATAGTATGTTTATTAACCTTAGAGTATAAGAACACTAGAAGACACGGTAAAAGTAAAATTATTTAACTTAATGTTAAATCTAAATGATAAGGTTAAAATAGGAACCTAAACTTGTCTAAATTCAATTGGATGAGATAATTTCGACCCAGAACCACATTATATTATAAATAAATCAATTTGAAGCTATTTAAAACCGAATTTGACTTTATAATAAAATAATAGTTTTAGTTATTCCAAAGGCACCCCTCTCCTCCCTTATAAAAGGGAACCTCCTCCTCCCTCTTCCTCACACCACTTTGATCCTTCAATCTCGGCCAAACCCTGCCAATTTCTCCTCTACACTTCCCTAGAAACATCCTAGAGGTTCTGGTCTTCTGCAAAGTCCTATTTTAGTACCCTAAAATGACGTCTCAAAGAAGCACTTCAAAGAAGAGGTAATGTCCGTTACCGATTCTTTCATCTTTATTTCTTATTCCACTTCTTCTTCTTCAGTTGTTTCATTATGAAGTAATAACATCAGTATCACTCATATACTGATATGTTATTATAAGTATGAAACAACCCTATTTCACCATCTATCCATCCTACAGAAAAAGAAATCACCGCGCGTGCAAACGTACAGAATACCGTCTCCACGCCGTGGTGTAATCTATTTCCCACCACCACCTTACTTGGATTGGTATAATGGTGTAAGTAATGACTATATATGACTATTAAAAAGTGATATTGATTATTAAATAGTATATATACACTTCAATACAATTCCACGATCATGGGAACGATATCATCGCTCGTGCGTACGTACGGAATACCGTCTCCAAGATGTGATGAGATTCGTTCTACATGATCTTCATTGTATAATGAATATATAAATGAATTGAATGAATAAATATGATATATATTACAATAATACCATTCTTTAAATGAGGTATCTATTACCTAAAGGGAAGATTAAGAATTTATTCGACAAACATTCATAAGAACAAAAAAGTAATAAACACCCGAATAACAAGTAGTAATGAAATATTACTAATAATAAGCTAAGAATATGACCATATATGATACCATAACAATAAGTATGATTCTGGAATAAGTCAATAACATTATTTAAATCATTATACAGGAGGTTCAGTCACTTACGAAGAAAATTGGACCTAAGGTAAGGGAAATATCACAATCTCATTTTTATCCGAGATTGCTTATACTTTGGTATTTACTGGGGAGTATTTTATCATCCACATCCAGGTTTCCTCAATATGTAATATTGTTTCCATCCACCTACAATTTTTTAAATCCATCTTTGCCCTTTGGTGAGTTTATAGTAAAAGATATGAACGGAATATTTTGTTGTTTTTCGTACGAGGTACATTTTGACTATTCCGACAAAAGTACGAGAAGAATGTTTTTTTAACTTATACAGCATGAATGGATTTTTAAAACATTATTTCCAAGAATCTTCCTTTACAGGTTTTCAATTTTATTTTCAATCAACTTCTATTAGTTTAAAATTTTATGACATTTTAAGAAAGGAAAATGTTTTTGAAGTAGAAAGGATATTTTCCTCAAGAATGGAGTTCAAGTGTTTTATCAAAATTATTTTCTATCTAATATAATATAGAGTTCTGTTTCTATCCCTATTGTTAAATTGATTGGATTATGTTGTGATGGAATTATTTTTATGAATACCTTTATCTTATATGAATTTTTTTATGATGTCATGTTGTTTAAGAATCCCATTTTTATTACATGGGTTATGTAATGATGTATGATTTATGATTTTTTTGGCACACATAAGAATGGTATCATTATGAGATGGCTGAGACCTATATCTCCCTCCAATGCATTGGGTGACGATTTTATTTCTCATGAGATTGAAATGGCTGAACGGTAGGTTATACCGGTTCAGTGAAACAGGACTGAAATGAGGAGTGAACTCGATTCAGAAAGGGACTTTGTCCACTAAGATATTCTTGGAAATGAGTCTTGACTAATAAGAAATGATTCTCTATGATTATGTGTGATTATTGGGATTACATTTCACTACTATGATTTTTCCCATGTTATGAAATTATGATCTCTTTTTCAGGTTATGATTTCCAAACTATATGTTCTTATGAATATGACGTGATTGGTATTTCTTTTGTTTACCCTTACTGATCATTTGAGCTCACCCTTTTATGTTTTCTTTTCCCCAGGATATAAAGGAAGGATTTAGGTTTAAAAAAAGAAGATCTTTATCGGAGATGTTGAAGATCTTTCACCATGATTAGAAGATTACGTTCCGAGTTTCAAAAGCCACTGAACTATTACGGTCCTTGTGTGTGTGTTTTTTTATGTAATAAGTATTCCGCAGAAGTAATGTAATGTCCTTGTACGTCAAGCATCAGGTCTCTATAGAAGGCTCATTACGAGGCCCTATACTATAGGTTTTTCCTTTCAATCATGTGATGGTTACAGATAAGAGATGATACACTACTAGTTCCTCATCTAATTCATAAGACTTCAGATAATGTTTAATATATCCAGAAGTGGGTTTCTATAGGTTATTCTAGATATAAATATTATGAATATCGTCATCGATGACCTATAATGTTCATGCTTAGGGATCAGGTCTTCTTTGGGGTATCAAATAGACTTATTAATAGATGGATTCAAATTTATGGTAAGATTTATCATTTCATTGTTGAGACTTTCTAGATTCTGGATAGAGTCATCCCGGTAGCCTATAGGTTGTTATTACCTCATAGGTATTGTGACATGTGTGACGTCTTTCATGTTTCACAGCTTCACCATTATCATGTTGATAAATATCATGATTTTGATCCCAAAGATGTTGAATAGATTCTAATTCTTCTTTTGAGAAGTATCCTATATGAATCATTAACCAATGAATGAGGAATTTCCATGGCCGCTATGTATCTCTAGTATGGGTGATATGGAAGCATAGCTGGGTACAGGATGAAAATTGGGAGCGGCAGGCTGATGTACAAGTTCATTGGATGGAGTAATTCTCAAACACCATTTCACCACCATGGGATAGGAAATTTATGGATGAATTTATTTAAGGGGGGAATACTATAAGAACCAATTTTTATATAAGGTAAGAACATTTTTAATTTTAGTTTAAAAGCTTTCTTATGACTTAATTTAAGTGCCTAATGATATCACAAGATTTTTAGAGGTTTCTATGGCTTTTCCAATGACTAGAGGATTGGTTTTCAGAGAATTAAACTATTCCACATGTATAGTAGAAACCATGTCACCCAATCCACATGGGTTGAGTAACTGTGTGAGGGTTGGACAGAGGGTTTCAGAAGGTCGCATTCTGTGAGGAAACCATGCATCTAGAGGCGCAAGCCTATAAAGAAGAACCAGCCGTTTTTAGTAGACCGTATAACATGGTATTCACATGGTTATTCAAAATGTTTGCATGAAACTATGTGGAGTCCCTCATTAGGTACTGGATGGTGCACACTTGGTGCATGATTTTACCAACAATGTGTCCAACTGTGAAACCCAGATATTTTGAGTGATTTTACCAAAATTTCCATAATTGATATAACTTAAACCCTACTTATTTTTTCATTCCAACAGAAATCAATACATATTTCTCCTACATTTAAATATCTCAATCTCCCTCCACCTAATTTAATTGATAAAACTCCGATCCTGATTCAGAATCGAGCACATATCATCTCGTTGAATTATCATCGGTGACTACTCTATTCATCATACGCCTTTTTTCATTTTTCTTCATCACAATGGAATTATTTAGGTGTAGTATCATGTTCCCTATTTCAATGAATTCAACTATTTTTACATATTATTATTATCTGTACCAAACTAATGGTCGATACAGACGTTTTCTCCTTTACAAGCTAAGGTTGGTGGTTTAGTCGTTATCCCTCAACTCTGGATGTCTTATAAAATTCACTATTTCATTGCACACCGGATTCTACCTGAAATTATCTAAAGTAAAATTAAAGCATGTTAAATTCAATTTCCTTGATATAATTGTTCTAGTAAACCCTTATTCAGGTTGGGTTATTCCCCATTATCTATTTCCACAATTCTAGTTTTACCCATGGTTTTGCCTATATATTTTTAAATGCTTAAATGGACAAAAAATATTCTAAATGGTTTTGTAATGACTCTGAAGTGAGAGAATTATAATTAATTAAATTGACTGTGAGTGGTACGACCACGTCACATGTTTAAATGAAATAATGGTTATGTCCTTGTTATAATTAAATGTTAATAAAGTATGACTTATCCGTTGGTTCATATTAAATCCAATGATCACTTATCACTTCTATGATGTATAGGCATGAAGAACCTCATTAATTATGTTAAATGGGGATGATGATCCTTATTCATATTATATACATATATAAATGGAAATGGGTTCCATATATGTGAAACATGAATGAAGTCCCTATATGTGGCATGATCATGGAGACCCTATGTGTGACACGAGCATAATGACCCGCACTGTGATACTTTTCATGGAGACCCCTATTCTTGTGATATGGGCATGGAATACCTATAATTATGATATTGGGAATAGTGTCCCATGTTCTTGTGATATGGTCAAGGATTCCCTTTATAAATGCGATACAGTCAGGATGACCCTTATAGTGATATTGTGTATTGAATCCCCTACTACTTTGATATTGTACATGGTTTCTGCTACTATTAGGGTACTATTTTGGAAACTAGTGAGAATTTTTGTTTCCATATCTTGTGTGCTGGATTCATTTTTAAATCTACCATTGTTATTCCTGATAAGTAGGTATATTAGATACAGGGTTCCATTGACATAATGTGGTTAAGTATGTTGGATTTCTTATTCACCATGCTAAAGACAGCATAAGACTGTGATGTTTTCAATAAAGGTAAAGTGGAGCAGTTCATGAAGTAATGCACAAGCCTGGATTGTAAGATGTAATATCAAATATTGAAATGTCAATAATAATAACACTAAGAGATGGGTTGAATCTATCAAAGAAATGGGATCACCTAGATAGGGCTGCATTATGAAAAGGTCAGTTTAGGAGTTCAAATGTAATTGTTGACTAGGTATTCTGAAAAAAAAATTAAGATAGAGGTATGGAAGCTCTGAGAGTGATATGGAAAATTGTGTGTACAATGTGGCTTTGTTGCCAATTGTTTCCAAATTTTTGGGCTCCAAAACATAGAGGTTGGATTAAGCAATGCAAAAGGTGGATTTTGTGGAATAAATATTCATAAATATGGTAAAGTAAATAGTTTCATGAGTACTAGGTTTCATGAATGATGGGTTTTTCAAAGGTTAGTTTTTCCCAAATGTATGAAGATTTGTAAATGAATGATGTAAAGGTGGAATTATTATGACTATGATAATCTTCAAGAAAGCACGGTGGCATGAAGGTAAATCTTTATGACTACAAGAAGGCTCCTTAACTAGTAAAATTTCCTTGGAAATTTTTGAATGAATGAGTGTTGTGAACATGAATTTAGATGATCAAGAAATAGCCTCTAGGAGATTCAAAGATTTATGAAAGGAAAATTCTATAAATAGGTAGCAAACCTTCAATTAGAAACATTAAGGAAATTAGAGAAAAGTATAAATCACTGTGATATTGTGAAGTTATACCTATCCGAAAATATTTTTGAATCAAGAATCATTCTTGACCTTAGTCATTGAAAAAGGAATAGATTTGATCTGATTGATTCTAAGGCATATCAGAAAATGATGTTTTCTAAAGACTAGTTCTTTCACAAAGAATATGAGTTCTGTAAAGGCTAGGAGTTTCAAAAAGGCTATGATATTCACGAAGGATTATTTCTTCATGAATATTGGGAGATTTGTGAAAGATTATGGGTTCATGATCACTGTTATTTATATGAAAAACAAGGTGGTTTTATAAAGTCCAAGAGATCTGTGAATATTAGTGTTGAACATATAGTTTTAGTGAACATGGATTTTAAGTGCAACAACTCAATACTATGGTGAAAGTAGATTCTTAGGCTAATCAGTGACAAATACATAAATTCCCAAACTACTATAGAGACATTCAAGTCAATAAACTAAGTAAGACATCTCCCAGGGTAGTGAGATAGGGGGAGTTTATGGTAGTGTTCTGACATAGGTAGTGTTTTGTCCATAAAATTCTTGAAAAGGTAGTGATCCTGGAATGGAGTTACCATACCCAAATCTTTTTTCCACAAGCCTAGTGACAATTAGTGGATTTTTGAAAATTGACACAATGTTAGTGTGTGCTCCTTGGATGTAGCCAATTGTGGGTAAACTATATAAAAATCTTCTCTCTTGTTTTCTTTCTTATATTATATTTTTATGATGAAAATTAGTGCATTTTTATTGAGTGATCATCAATAATTTATGAATCACTGTAAGATAATCCACCAGTTAATCAAATCATCATAAAACATGTGAAAACAAGAGTGAACCAACTAATAAGTGAGGTCGGGATCTATTAGTATAGTGAGAGTTTCATAGATACGAAAGAAAATTTGAGTGATTTTCATACCCCGATTCAACCCCCCTTTAGGGTATCTCTCATGAGAAGTCCCATGAGGTTCCAAAATATCAGGAATTATGACCCATGTTACTTTTGATACTCATTCTACAGCTTATGGATGCCTTAATTACACCTCAGGTCCATGATAATGGTTGTAGCCAGGTATATGGTTTTATAAATCAGTGTGTATATAGTTCATATTTGTGTATACACATGGCTACTTGTTCAGAGATATTTCAACATGGGATGAATGAGGTTTTGTCAGCCTAATTTTCCTTCAAGAACCATATTCGACCCATTTATAGTTATTATTACGTTTTTTAATTATTTTATATACACACTGCTATATTATTTTCACTGACTGGATATTTATAGATGTCATTAGAAGTTTCTTACTGATTGTATCTAACACCCTATACTGGTTGTGGATGGTACTTGGGGAGACTATATGTTTGCAAGTATAGATAAGGGGAATCATCCTCTTATGTATGTGTGACTTATTGCAAGAATTAGGATGGTAGCTTGGTAGAAGATTGTTGAGATGGAGCTTGGGATAATTGGAGATATTTTTTTCTTTTTTCCATTTTGTATATCATGTATTGTATTGACTTCCTGCTACCATGTATACATTTTTTCCTATTTTGTTGAGACATGACATCATAATATTTTGTATATGATTCAATTTACTTCACATGATGGTTATTCATTGTTTGGATATTTATTATTACTTCTTCTATATTTTCCATTATTTATATGCTTCCACTATTTATCTATTTTCTTTACTATTTTGTTACTCTAAATAGAGTTCATCATCTCTCCACAGACACACCCTAGTCCCTCGCTACTAGTTAACAGTCTCTGGCATATAGGGATGAGTGCTTAAGGTCATGTAACCCATGATTCTTAGGGGACCTTCATGTGGAACTTGGGTCAGGTACATCATATTCTTAAACAAAATTCATATAAACATGATAACATTATATGATGGGACACAAGGTATATTGAATCCTAGGTTCTTCATAATCCTTATTGTATGAGACTTCATGTAGTAATGTTAGTTCATGGGGATATCTAAGAAAGGAGTGTTATGAGGAAAGACATGCCATTATGAACTCCAAATGTTTACTTTTCATTGGATATTATTGTATGAAAACACCTGTAATGATCCTTAGATGTTAATATTATTATTTATGCATATCATAAGTTATGTACTTTGATGTATTGGCCAAAACTATGGTCAAATATTCTCATGGTATGTAGGTTACATTGGGTGTGTTGTGAGTGACATGTAATTAATGAATAATTCAAAAAAAAATCCATTATATTATTTATTAAAAGTTTATATCTCAAGACCTTTGATTATAATAGAACCATCATATAAAATCCATGGAAATTTTTTTTGAAAACATAATTTTTGATGCACAATGAAATTGAAATCAAACACATGTGTTGATGACATAATGTATGAAACCTTCTTCTTTAGATAAATCTTTAAAGAGGGATTATATTACAAAATGACAACTCAATTGTGGTTGTTGTCATTGAAACATTAACTTCTTTCTCTAAGGGTACCTTGATGTTTTGTTGGAATCTAATCATAAACTTTAGTCTAATTTGCCTAATTCCACTAATAAAGAGGCCTATATGGTCACATGCTTAGTGTATCAATGAATCCCAATTATATTTGATTTGGATTTTATTTTAGAAGAAAAAATGGTCTCCAAACCAAGTAATTATATTTATTCAGGTTATCTTGATCGCATAAATTCAATCACATGTTATTCAATGTGTTAGGGTGAGTAAAATATAAAATAAATTATTATTTTCATGGTAATTAATATTTAGGCAGATATGTAACATTTGGTTATATATTTTGTTTTCATAATTTGACAAATATTTATTTATTTAGTTACAAAAGTATTAATTTAATATTTAATTTAAAAATAATTAATAATTACAAAAATATGTAATATTTATTTTTATATTATTTATTTTCAAGGTAATATAAAATTATTTATTTGATTAAATGAATATTAAATAAATATTTATTCATATTCCATGTATATAATATTTATAGAAATAAATATATTTATTTTCTAGTTTGTGATAAATCGATATATTTATTATTTATTTGATGAAGAATATTTATTCGATTAAATATTTACTATTAAATGTTTAATAAATGTTGAGGATGGATGGAAAAAGTGTGGGCCCATTTATGAAATGATATAAAAATTAGATATTATTTAAATAAGTATGAATATATATATTTATATAAAATGATAATAATTTTTTTTCATCCTGAACAAACCATGAGATATAATTAGAATACTATTATTACTTATATTAGGCATGGGGAGTGTATTACTTATAATATTTGATGAGGGACCAATATAAAATTATCAATATCAAATCCTAATATTATATATTCCTATCCTATATTATTTTGTGAGGTTTTTGTGCACAACAAACCCTACCGATCAAGATATCTATCTCTAGAACATCTCGAGGGCTTCTTCTCATGAACAAGAGAAAAAATAAACCTCCTACTCGCTCTCCATAATGAGAGAACAAGATGTGAATCCTTTAACCTTGATGACATTATTCTTGTGATCAATAAAAATGATGTAAGATGATTAGTTCTACTACCCTACCACCCAAAGTCCCATCGACATTATTCTGAAATTCTGGGGGCTCGTGTGGATAGAAATATAGGGATTATAAATTGGATTATATGTGTGTGATGATGGTATGAATTTAATGGTTTTTTATTGAATAAAATATTCCTTGAATAAAAAATTTGAATATCAAGATAATTCTTGTTATCAAATTGTTTATTAATTTAATGTAAAAAAGACACTCTCTTATGTTATGGGATTCCTACATTCAAGATTCATTAGGTTTATTATTTATTCATGATGATTATTAATCATGTTCATATAGTTTATAAATTTTATCTAATGAATATCCATTAATGGTCATGGGCCCGAAAGGCTTCCACTACACATGAAACCTTTATAAAGGAGTGGTCCTTTTATAGGTGAGTTTTGAGTGATATTTTATATTGTATTCACTACTTAGTGTTTAAGGTTCTCATTTTTAAATGTAAATTGGATACATAGTGGAAAATAATAGATATGGTTTGTTTATCCCCTCATAAATATAATTTTTAGACAAGTATCCATGATATTTTGTGTCTTTAAGACTTAGTTTAATTAAATTTACCATATTTTACCTTTACCTCGGTAATAGAATTTTTACCTCATTAACTTATTTTTATTTCCAAAAATAATATTAACCTATTAACATAATTTAAGTTGGTTTATTAAAAATTGAAACACAATTTATACTAATTAAATTTCAAAATTTGATAATTTTAACTTTTAAATGAAAATAATATATATATATATATATATATATATATATATATTAGAAGAATTGTTTATTTTAAAACACTATGTGTTTTTATGATTTTTTCATATAAATTATATTTTCATATATAATTTATAAATTGAATAATTAAATTAAATTAATCATTTATATTTGATCAATTTAATTTATTAATATAAAAATTTAAAAGGCTTTAAAAATATTTCTTTATAAAATTTCATTTTTATCAATAAATAATTTTAACTACATCCAATTAAAATTAATTATTAATATTATAACCATTAAAATTTATCAATACATTTATATTAAAGTAATTGTTTAGATTAAATAATTATTTAATAATAATAATATTTATATTCATAACATAAAAAATATTTTTATATTAAATTATTTTAATTAAATTTTATATTTATATTTCATTCCAAAAATAGGGATTATATTGTTTTTAATTTTTTAATATAAATTACAAAAAATCAATATACCTATCAGATATATGTATACCCAATAATTATATATCCAACGATAATATTTCCAAATATCATATTTCAAATGACCATATTTCCAATGACCATATATTTAACGTTATGATTTTATTCCTATATATAGTCTTATATATATTCTTAGAAGTAATCATCCTATTTACATATCTATAAACATTTCTATTATATTTATAATGTTTTCCCTTCATTATATAGTTGTATTTGGGGGTATTTTCATTATTTAAAACTATGGTGATAAATGTTTCATGTTCACGGTCTTTTTATTTACATGATTATTTATTCTACTTGCACATTTATTAATGATGTTTCATATTTTTTTTCTCTTAATACATTCATTATTATCTTGTATTTTAGTATTTTCTTCCAATAAAATAAATCATGGTCTATTTTAGTTCATAATTTCATGTGAAACAAGATATTAAATATATTATTCATTTAAAATAAAATACATAGTAAAATCACAGTTTGTTGCAAAAAAGGAAAATTTTCTCGTAAACTACCACAACAGCAGCCCAACCCTCTAATACAATAAAATGAAATTAAAAAATCATCAAACCAATATAAATCCCATAAAACCACTATACAATTAAAATCTAATTCCATAATCAATTAAAAATTACTAACTAGTTATGTTCATAATGGAAATTCATGCTAGGATAGACCATCATCACCAGACCGAATAAACCCACAATGCTTCATGTTAAAAATATAGGATATTAGAATCATAAATATATTCCCAATATAAATACTATTTTTAGTGTTGGGTTGGAACCATAGGTTTTTATATAAATTAATAAATTACATACCTTCCTAAAGTCATCAATAGAGAATGGTATAGATCCAAAGTCTATAAAATCGCATTGAGTTTTTTGTGAAACTATTTCTGCGGTTCTCTTTTGAGGGTTGTCGGATTACCCAACTCATACAAACTAACATTGTATTTTTATATAAGATGAAAATAAATTTTTCTTACTTCATAATATTCTTCTAGTGATTCTTTACCAAATTTATCATATGATAATTTCTTATTTCTCAATAAATAAATGGGGTAAAAAACAAATTATAACGTTATAATGTTAATATTAACCTTGTTGAATTTTTTTAATCCTATAGTGAACAATGATGGATTATGATGAGTGGTAAATAATGAAGATATATGGAGTGTAATATAGTCATTTTATTATTTGTATTTACCATATTTTCACATTTATCATTGAACATAATTATAATTCTAATTTTGGGTGGTCAATTTTTTCCCATCAACCACTATTATAGGATTATTCAATCTCATTTGTCATGATTTAATTTTATCATGATTATTTATTTCTAAAATGGATAATATACAATGGCTCAGTAAACAATTTTATAAGAATATATTTTTAAAATAGTAATGGTTATGTTGAATGGTTGTAATGGTGGATACCAATGAAGCTCCATCAAGGTGTGAAGGTGATTCCAAGAGAAATAAGATTGGCTGAAAGTCGAGGCCTAGAAATATTTGATAACTATATTCTTATAAAGAAATTGAATTTCTAATGTTATGGAATTTTTTCAACTACATTTTATATTATCTTTTGTAACATGTTTTGGATGTTTCCATCTTTGATTTCTATTTTTTTATTAATTCCACGGGCATGTAACTCCCAAAAAACTCATCACTCTATAACTTAGACTCAATAGAACTGAGGATGAATAGAATTTTAAATTTCTCATACCTTGTGACTCTAGGTAACATTTTGTGTATATATAAACCATTATCCTTGGCATGTACTCCATATAAATACAAGTTCAATGAAGAAAATCAACACACCATGTACATAACTACATACATCATCTACCCTGAGATGGATGGATCACTAAGGATTGGTCATACACACTCATTTTCCACATAAGACCTATATATTTTGTATCCTATAAAAAATTCTATATACTATAATTACAATAAATGTACTACATTACACGATATAGGCTTTTTCAATGATTCATTTTGTAGTTTCCAAAAAACCTCCCATTTCATGTACCTCACTGAACACACAATTTAATCAAATTTCACATGATTTGGGTGATGGTAGCCCATGTCCAACCTTACTAATTGATCCAACAAGACATGTATGTTATGGGGACACACTAAGTGATAGAAAGTTCATTATACATCCCATATCTTCCTTTCTAGGTTCCTATTTTGGTTGTATGAGTAGCACATTCTAAGTTATCTTCCAGATAGCATATGATGATTTATATGTCTTCATCATCCTATATTTTCATTCATAGTATTTGATTATTTTTAGTTAAAAAAATCATAGATAAAATAATTTGTGTGGGTGAATGAGTAGAGCTTTAATTGGTTTGGTAACCTTCATGGAGCAAATCTAACTTATAGGCATGAGTCCTTTATGTATATAGTGGATTCTGGAACCCTCAAGAATAATGGGTATTATAGTGTAGAAAATTTCCTCCACTAATGGTGTAAGTAAATCCCTTGACTGAAAAACATTACATGTATAGGGGAACACTCCAACAAATATGTCGACAACCCTCCTGACTAATGTATTATTTTTTGGATCATGGGTCCCTCATTTCTCCTACTATTTGAGATCTCTTAAGTAACCAGTATTAGGTGGAGTAAGTTCATGATATAAAGAATATAAGGAACCTATATTGTACTCCAAAATTCATAATTCCAAATTCATTTTTCACAGGCCCTCACAGCTAATTCATTTCACCTAAGTCTACGTGCTTAGTTGCTTCCCAAAAATACATGGTCCCTGATCTTCACCCAAGTCGTGTGCTCTTACAACTATTGTGATTCACAATAATACAATCACTCTATGTGATCAAGTTAAACTTGGGATAAACATAATATCATGTCACCTATTTCCTATAAATATACCCAAAGGAATCCTCATTTATATCCTTTTAGAATATGGATAGACACCCCAGATATCTCTTCACTCAGGTCACCTCTTCCCAATTCATGTGGGATTCTAAGCCTAAAACCAAAGAGAAATAACCAAAAATGGGGATAATAGAGTTACCCAAATGTTTTAAAAATTAAATTCCTTCATGTAATATCACATGATGTCTATTAATCCAAACTAAGTTGAAGGGACCCACTCGATTGAGTACTAGGGTGTGGCTCACCAAAGTCACCCTAGTAGTGTAGCACTTGGGAACAATTTTCCTAAATCCACACTAGGAGATTGATATTAAGGTGACTACTTTTTTACAACATAAAAACTAATATTAAACGTATCCTTATTCCCTCATTAGGGTGATACATTACCCTACATCCCTTCTAGAGTGAAAATTCACCCAACCCTCATACTAAGGTGAACTCTAACCAGGGAGTTATTCACTAGGTGGAAACTTATCCCTAGTCCTTCATTATAGAAATCACTTTTCCTACTATCCAAAACTAGGGAGACACATTTAACTAGTACTTGATTAGGGTGATACTTCACCCAATGTCCCGAATTGAATGAAAATTCACCTTACCCTCATACTAAATTAAAACTTTACCAATGATTTGTTCACTAGGATGAAACATTATCCTACTCTCCTACTTGGACAACCTATTTTCCCTCATATATTTATTATAAACCCTATAATCCCTAATATCATACTGGGTCACCCCATTCTCCTTAGAAATCAACTTTGACACCCCATTTTCCCTAGTTTCTCATTTTGGAGATCACTCTCCCCGACCTTACTTGGGTAAACCACCCTACCCCTCAACTAAGGTGAGTCCTATACTATAATGTCTCTTTATTCCTAAATCCTCAATAGGGTGAAACTTCAACCTATTATCCTACTATAGCACTGAAATTAAACATATCCATCCATTAAGGACCAAATTTTTATGGGCATCCTTATTGAAATTCCAAGCTCATGTGACACATTCCGAGTCATATCACTCACTAAAGTCTCTCTAATAGAATAACATGATTCCAAAAATACTTTTTACACACTAATTGGCATAGATTAACTTATTACAGGGTGGAACCCTCTTAGGTACCCTCTAATGACACATGTCATACATGATCGGGATATAAACCCAAGTGTAAACCCCTTAGATAATGTTTTACCTTCATAAAATGTGTTTCTTTATTATCCTCCCTAAAAAATAGATCCTTGTTGGATTTTATAATCATGTAACCCCTTGCTAATTAGGGTATTAATCATGTTGACATCAGTGAAGCTTTCCCTTGCTCTGGGTTCTCAACTTAGTTATCATAATGTTGATTTTTTGACCTATTACACACAATGATTCAGGAATTCATGGTCATCATTTTAAGGTATAAGCCTAAAAAAATTCCATTGGTCATTTCATTAGTATGACTCATCAATGATATAGGTAAACATGTTAGAAATCCTTTCAAGGTATAACACCCACAAAAATACCCATTATTGACTTAATCAATTTGACCCATCAATGATCCAGGGAAACATATAAGGCCACCTATTAGGTATAATCACTATTGGAAAACAAACCTATACCAACCGTTTAGAACCGTTGGTATATGCCTCCAAACCGTTGGTATAGCCTATACCAACAGTTTGGAGAACCATTGCCAAGTAAGTCATTGGGATAGGTCTATTCCAACGGTTTTTCTAAAACTGTTGGTATAAGTAATATTAAAATCTATACCAACGGTTATGGAACCGTTGGTATATGTATTTCAGAAAAAACATTTGTTGGGATTAGATCCCAGGACCCCAAGTTTATCATTGAATGACTTAACCACTAACCTAACAAGACTTTTATGAACATAATTACATAAATATATATATTTATTCTCATAATTATATTAAATTTTGATTTATATAATGTTCTCAGTAAGATGATCTGATAAAAAATCAAAGGATCTATATGAACGGTTGTCAAAACCGTTGGTAAAGGTCTATACAAACAGTATTCACAATTGTTGGTATAGATCCTTGATTCTGCGTGCAATTTTGGGTGGTAGGTTGATTCTGGGGGACCTTTCCCAATAGATTTCTGAAACTGTTGGGGTAGGTCTACCCTTTCCCAATGGTTTGGCCAAACCATTGTGAAAGGTGTCCACAAAGTGGACTTTTCCCAACGGTTTGGCCAAACCATTGGGAAAGGGTGGTGGCCAAAAAGTGGACTTTTCCCAACAGTTTGGCCAAAACATTGGGAAAGCCATACCCTTTCCCAATGGTTTTCCAAAACCGTTGGGAAAGGGGGCCTCAAAGTGGGCTTTCCCAACGGTTTGGTCAAATCGTTGGGAAAGGGGACCTATACCAACGGTTTTTACAAACAATTTGTATAGAAGCATTGGGAAAGGTCAGATTTCTAGTAGTGAATATTCAATTCATCTATTTTCAGGATATATTCTTCATGTGTCAAATCAATCGTCCCCATATGGATACCAATAGAATAGGTATCGGTGAACCCATTTGCGTAGCACATGAGTAATCCCCACACATGTACTTCCTATTCCTAGGAGATACCAAGGACGTTCTATAAGGTGTAAGACTCAAATACTTCTCATTATAAAATATCCCACATGATTCCAATTGTCCTTCCTTGTCCATTTATCAATAAGAAAAAAGTGAACACTACATGGGAAACCCCAATGTGTAATCCCCACTCAATCCCCTCTTATCTCCCCTTTCACAGCATAGATGAACTGGTCACATGACATAAAACTACATGACATTATCCTAACAACCCAATGTAAAACCAATTTGTACTGTCCTATCAAATGATTTAAATTTTGTAACTTTAACTATTTGGGCATTGATTTCAATTAATTGGGATACACGAGACACCTCTCTGAGGTTCAAACCCATCATATAAAACCTTGATTTAATTTTTATATATTCTGTATGAAACCTATACTCACTGGGAGATAATCCCATGTATATAAATCAATGTTCCATATTCTATACAAGAAGAACCTGTAAGGTCCTCCCATGAACAATCCTCACACCAACCATTTCAAGTAATATTCTTCTAGAATTCCATCCCAAAAGAATTTAAACTACATGGAATAAGTCTTGAATACAATTACATAAATTTCAATTCACTTCTTCATGGTTTCACCACCTTATTAGACACCTCAATTATCCTTTTGAGATGAATTTAAAAGGTAAATGTGTATCATTAAGTGGCACTAAACTACATCTATTTAATTCCTATAATTAAGATATCAGAGAAATGATTTCCATAGACCTAATACCAATATTAAAATACCTATGACCTCCCAAGATGCCAATAAATCCTATAGTTCTCAGAAATACTACTTTAAACCAAATAATCAAAACCGACATATCACTAGTTATAAGGTAAAGGATGTAGAACATTTAATATATAAAAATGTTCATGTTATCACAATTATTATCAATCGCTATCACGGTGGTAACTAGTCACGTATAAGGATTTTGTAAATATTTATGAAAATGACTTAAAGATATAAGAGAGTTCTGTAGTAGGCAATAATTCCACAATAAAAGGTATAAATGATACTAACCTCTCATCCTATTAACCAAAGTGTATTCCAAGGTGTCATTGGTAAATTCCCATGGATCAAATACCTTTTTAAATATAGTATATTCCAATTGAAAATTCCATGGATGTAAATCCATTAGAAAACAAAATAGTGAAAATAATGTGATTTCTTTATTTTTGAAAGTGATCAATCGATCATAAACCTTTTACTTGTGATATTTCATTAATGGGTTGTATTAATTGTTGTTTTTTTCTATTTTAGAAATTAAAAAGAGTTACCTATAATCCAAAAGATGGAATCTTAACATCATGTATGAGTTGAATTATGATGAACTAATTATATATACACTATGTTGATGAAATATGTTGCGATATCACCATTCACAAAAAAGGTTATCAATTCAGAACTTTCATTTCCACTTTAAAAAATAAATAATCTGATTGTACATCTAGGATATTATTATACTAACCATAAAGTATTCACTTAAGAGTATGTAGGTTTTCAATCCCCACAACATATCCACTCAAATAAATAATGTGTAGAACATGGTAGTGACTTTTATCACCTCAAACCCTTAGTAAACCTCTCCCAAGAATAATAAAATGCGTACCCCACATACCTTATGAAGGGGGAAGAATATGTCACCTATAACATAACCATGATCCAAGAGCCGCCTAAGAGGTTCCTTTTCAATATTCATCAACATCATGGTCATATAGATTCCACTACTTGGGAATCCTTTGATGAGGCCACCTAAGAACACTCACATATAACTAGAAAAACCAAGGTTCCCTAGAGAAGGCCTTTTCATGGGTGGGAGATCATGTAAAATTGGGAGTGGTATCATATTTTCCTCCCTAGAAAATAATCCACGAATTATATTATAGTGAAATCTGAATATCATGATGTATTCCAACTCCTTATATAGAGATCCATAAAAATTTTCTGGATAATACAAAAGAGAATGTTCATATCACTACTAATGTTGAAAAATCCTACCATCATATCCTATAAACCTTATAAAGAGCATGGAAACATATCCTAACACCCACAAAGGGGTAGGCCCATATTCTTACTACCATATATAAATCCTATCAAAATATACCTTTAAAAAATAAAGGTATAGAGTAGGCTTATATGCTCACTTCCACTATTGAATGGAAGCATATTATCATTTCAATAAAGAATAACACCATTGTATCCTAGTGGAAATCGAATATAAGTATTTTATTATTGATAATATCCTATATAGTTTACAAAATATTTTGAAAGTATTAGTGAAGGACCACGATCATAATATTTTGATAACCAGCATGAGGAAGATCCATATTCCGGCTCCCACCACTAGAGAACCTCATCATCATACATTTTTAGTTACTCAAGATCATGATCATATCCCCACTCCCATTCAATATGATCTACAATATATTCCAATCATTAATGAATAAAAATATCCTTCTCATATCCCTAATCCAATTGGAGTCTACTAGAATATACTAGTAGACAATTAAGGGTAGGATTATATCCCTACAAATAGTAGATGATATGGAAAACAGAATCTAAAAACCTCTCAGGTGGAGGATCATATCCCTACTCCTATAAAATTATTTCAATAACATATTTTGGATCACATTTTCCTACCTACGTGCATAAATTCTACTAGTATATCCCAGTAGTACACATTTAGGGGTAGGCCCCAATTCCTTTCATCACCAAAGGGACAGTCAATATATTACAATAATTACTAAAGACTAATATTAGGATCATATCCATTCAACTTATGATACTTTTTAAGATCCTTGGAATACTCCATCAGCTATACAAGAATGAAATTTGTATATTTTGTTGACAATAAAGAGTCTATTTAAGAAGGTTAATGTAGAAGAATGTCTCATTAAGGGAAATCCACAAACCAAGGGAATTATAAAAAGTATTTCCCAATAAATTCTAGTATTAATTAATCTATCTTGAACCTTTCAATGGTGTTTCATGAATATTTTTAATCCTCATAATTAGAATAAGGTGGTAGTAACCACAATTTTCATTCCCGTGGTGCAAACATCAGTGACTCTAAAGGTCCACCCTACAAAACCAACTATAGAGTTCATAATCATGGTATATCAATTAGATTTTCTAAATATAATACAAATACCACCAAAAAATATGTCCCTCAACTTTCCAACTCATAAAATCTTTGTCATCATGATTTTCATACCTATGGAAACCAAACCATCAACGCAAGAGGTCTTCCAAGAAGCATATGTTTCAAAATTCCTCCCTATAGCCAAAAATCAACCTAGAATAGATTTCATCCCTATAATGTAAAATATAAATACACACATCGATTCCCCCCAAGGTAGTCATTTTATAGGTCCTCTCCATGATGGGTTTTCAACTCATCATGAAGCACCTTTCCTTGTAGAAATTTCCTTGAGGATGCGCTTGTATCAAGAAGAACTTAAGTATTCAAGGATGGTAATTCCCAATGATAGAGAAAATATTTACAACAAATTTACATTGAATTTAATTATTTTAAATCCAAAAAATGTGGTAATTTAACATAAATTTCCACATTTTATGATATTTTTGGTATTTTGATCTTAATTATAAAAATGGCCCAAGTTAATTTTTTAACAGTTTTAAATTTTTTCTGTATTTTGGAGATAATATTTTCTATGTTAATATAAATTGTGAAATTGTTTTTTTAGGATTATACATATCTAGGTCCGCAGTTCATTCTTCTTGGCCAAAAGCTAAATCGACCGTATGGTAGCTCAAATAAAGCTCACATGTTGGCCCATGAAAACTATTGATAGATATGTCGATTTTCTGTGTTGGGTCTTTAACTTGTTTATAGTTGGACCAATTACTACGAACGTTTGTGGGTGGATGAAAAATGGATTTTTGAAAATATTTGTTGAAGGAAAAGAAGTGTTAATTGGCCTTTTTAATGGTCATTAAAAAATTATAATCTAGAGGATTTCAATTTGGGTATTAAGACTGGACATAATAAATTACTAGAATAAAAATAGCACAACTATCAGAATACATGTCACAATACAATAAACGTTTTAGGAGAGAAGACCAAGATATTTATCAACATAATTCAATAATGTTGAAATGCGTGAAGATGACTTCTATTGGGGATAAAATGAGTTAAATTTTTGGGGGAAAATTCTTCATATAAATGGAGTAGAGCTCCTCACTCTCAAAGCATCTCATTCTATCCCATTCCTTATAGGACACTAAGAAGGATAAATTTTCAGATTTCTCTATTTTATTTATTTTATTTTCTATATATTTGTAATTCCTTATTATTCCACATTCATCACGATTACTCTTACCATGGTGGGGTAAACATTTTGAGTGATTTGGGAAGGGTTGGTTTTCTATTTTTTTATGCTTGAGTTCTTGGACATAATTGAATGAATTTTCTTTCTTCTTCAAATTTATTTTAAATTTACTATCGCATATTCTATTATCAAGTGAGATCATACTTGAATTTTAATTCTTTTATAAATGTTTTTTCTTAGGTAAATATTTATTATCTCCCTCTAATTATTTTTAGATTATATACGATGGAATACAATAGGTATTAGTGGTGAAGTACTCGACGATTGTCAGTACATGTAAAAGTGGTAGTGGATGTTATTGATTTTTTAGGATAAAAAATACCTAATCAGGTATTCCCCAAGTCAATTTAGGATATTCATTACAACTCTTTTTCACATGGAAGGAGATTAGGACAAACTGATATCGTGGTAAGGTGTTCTCTCACCATCACAATTTCACCAAGGAAGTTAGAGGAAACGATTTTGGAATCTCACTTTAATTAACTCGAAAGAAGAGGTTTGAATTAAATTGAAAAATTATAAAATTATAATTGGGAAACTGATCCCGACATAATAAACCTTATAATATCATAGTTTTAAATCATTTCAATTTCAAATTTCATCTTGATCACTTTCTTTCTGATTTATTCTAAAAATACTACATTTTTACCCTTTTTCAAAAGAAAAAATACTATTTTTTGCACTCCTATTTGGGAGACTTCCTAGGGTTAATCACTAGAATAAACTTATGGGGTATATAAATTTTTTTCCATGCCCCATGAAAAGTGTACGTTAATCTTGGAATCATTGCTGGGGAGGCAGTGCAACATAATGTTTTTTTCAAAATTGAATGACCCAAAACTCAAAACAATCATTAATTGAATTTGATCCATAAATTGAAAAACAAAATAACCCAATTAAGATAAAGAAAACTACCAGGGATATTTGATGAAATATATCTCTCAAATTAAATTGAAAGTCTTAGTGTTCACTCTGAACCTAAAATCATGTATGGCAATCCCAAGCCAACCCTATGTGATCTATGTCAACCTCAATTTTCCATCCAAAATAACCATCTCATTGCACCCACTACACAAAAAAAATATTACATGTCAATATGATTATCGTTATTCCTTAATTTTATGGTATTATTGGTGAAGACCCAAATAGGAACATGCATGAATTTATCTTCACTTTCTCAAGCTTCTATCCAAGAGGAGCACATGAAGACCAAATTCAATGGAGGGAATTACCTTTGTCACATTAAAGAGAAGATAAAGAATGTTTATAAAATCTACAACTAGGGGAGATTAGTGATTGTGTGGATTTAAACATATTCTTCATGTAGAGATACTTTCTCACATATAAGATAACTTCCATCAAAAAAGAAATTTATGTCATACAAAAATGAACTATAGAGACCCTCTCTGAGTACTAGGAGCATTTCAAAAATCTTTGTGCCAGATGAACAGATCAAGAAATGGATGAACACCAATTAATTGTGTTCTTCTACCAAGGACTTCTTAAAAATGATCAAAATCTTCTGGAGGCCTCATCGGGAGGAGCTCTGATCAAAAATTTACATGCTGATCTTCGAGGTCTGATTGAGAATATTGGAAAAAAACTCACTACAATTTTGATAAAGAGGTATGGGAACAAGGGGGAAGCATGAGGTAAAATCATATAATTCATCTATGTTTATTGAAACCAAAGTTAATGAACTTTCAAGGTTAGTCCTCCAAAAAGTTGTAACTCAAAAAAATATACAAAAAGCTTCAACTCAGTTATTTGGTTTATGTTATTCTTCAACTCATTATATTGACCAGTGTCTTGAGATACATGGGAAAAATTATTTTGTTGCAGCCTTCCAACTAAGATAATTACAGCAGAATCAACCACATTATCCCCAAGCCTAGAAACAACACAAAAACCAACAAAACTAGATGAAATAATTCAATCCTAACTACTTCCCCCAATCAACCTCTTTACCAGCAGTAGCAATACCAGAACCCCCATCCATTCCAAAAATCCTATAAAGAGTCATTCCAACATCAAAAATCATTTCAACCACCACTATTCCCAATAAAGACACATGAGAAACCATACACTAGCACACTACCTTCTATGGAATAGCTACAATTTATGTATGAGGGCCTAGAGTACAAGGTTGACAAGCTAGCAAACATGGTGGTAAGTCTTATTGAAATAATTTTCAAAAACCGAAGAAAACTCCCCTACTATACAATCCCAAATACTAAAGATAATTTTAATGCAATCATAACATGAAGTGGAAAATAAATCCCACCTCCGACCAACCTTGTACCTGAAAAAATACCACCTTTTCTAAGGGAGAATGATGTTGAAAATTCTGAAAATCAGGTGAAAATACACCGAGAATAAGAAAAGGAAGAGGAGGAGAAGGATAGGACATGGAATAAGAGACAAGAAATGCCAATGAAAAGGAATAAAAGGGAGAAAAAAGGCTTACCCTCACCATTTCCATTAATAATTATTGAATTGAATAAATTAAATGAAGAAACACTTTAAAAAGAAATTCTAGACACCTTTTAGAAAATGGAAATAAATATCCCCCTACTTGAAGCAGCCAAAAAACTTCCAAGGTATGAATTTTTAAAATATACTTGCACTAAAAAGAGAACAGTTCATGGTAATGAAAGAATCAACTTGGGTAGAAGTGTATCATCCCTAATCACTCTACAGATTCCAACCAAATGTCAAGATCCAGGGACGTTTTCCATTCCATGCACCATTGGTTCATTAAATTTATCTAATGATTTTTATGATATTTGTGAATCAGTTAATGTATTGCCTCACTAAGTATACTCTTCATTGTAGATGGGAGACCTAAATCCCACAAGAGTGGTGATCCAGCTTGAAAACAAATCAACAATTTTCCCAGCTGGAGTTCTAGAGGATGTCTAGGTGAATGTTAAAGATCTATTATTCTCAACTGACATATATGTTCTAAATATGGATGAAGATAAAATATCATCACACTCACCCACCATTTTGGGGATAACTTTGTTGAATAAATCCCAAACCATCATTAATGTCCATGAAGGTACACTCACTATGGAATTTGGAGATAGAACTATCCACTTAAACACTTTTGAATCCATGAGGCATCCATCAGATGATCACTCTATCATTGAACTCTCCCATTACTTTCATACTGAACCCATTTAAGAATCCAGCATGTTCCTTGAATTCTTAGACATTGGAGATAATTTCTTCATTAATAAACATGTGAATGAACAAAACACTAAAGATTCTAATTTTATGTGGGAAGATGTGGTAAAATATAATTTATTTAATGATTTATTCATTGATAAGGAATATGATTTGGTTTCTTGTGTTGAGGGGGTCCAACATTTGGATGTGGGTAATGTCAGTTTAATTTCATCCCACGAGCATCCCCTTGAACTGGAAGTAAAACCACTCCCCAAGGATTTGAAATATGTGTACCTTATGGAGGGAGATAAATTACCCATGATAATTAGAAATAATCTAACTAAAACCTACGAAAAATACATGATTGATATTTTGATATAGAATTTCCAATAAATAGGGTGGATCTTAGGTCATATCTCATGAGTAAACTAAAAAATATTCTCACATATAGTTTTTCTTTAGGGAGATTCCAAACCTACTAGATAGCCCCAAAGGAGGCTGAATCCCATCTTGTTGGAGGTTGTGAAGAAAGATATCGAGAATATCTTGGAATATGGGATCATATATCCCATTTCAGATTCACATTGGGTTATCCCTATTCATGTAGTTCTTAAAAATACTGGCCTGGCCACTGTGAGGAATGAAAAGAATGAATTAATCCATATGAGAATTCCAAATAGCTTGAGAGTGTGCATTTATTTTAGGAAATTTAACCATGTCAATCAGAAATATCATTTCTCTATCCCATTAATTGACCAAATGTTAGAGAGATTGGCAGGGAGAACTCATTATTACTTTTTGTATGGATATTCATGTTACTTATAGATGCCCATTGCTCTTGAGGATTAATAAAAGATGACATTGACATGTTCCTTTGGTACATTTACATATAAAAAGACACTATTTGTATTATGTAATGCTTTAGGTACATTTTAGAAGTGCATTATAAGTATATTTTATGATCACATTGATAATTACATGGAAGTTTTCTAACATTATTTCATAGTTTTTGGAGATTCTTTTGATCATTGTTTGAAAAATCTGGAAAACATTTTGAAAAGGTACATTGAAAAAAATATAGTTTTGAATTTTTAAAAGTTCCATTTCATGGTTGAGATAAGAATTGTACTTAGGCATGTCATTTCCCAAAAATTAATTTGAGTGGATAAATAAAAAATTTAAGTGATAAAATTGTTACCTAACCCTACTTGTTTGAAACATGTTAGATCATTTTTAGGACATGCAGGATTCTATATAAGGTTTATCAAAGATTTTTGTATGATTTATATTCCTCTATCTATATTAATTTTAAAATATTCAGATTTTTATTTCAATGATGTATTTAGGTAATCCTTTGATGAGTTAAAGAGATTGATTTCACAACCCATGATTCAGCTTCCAAATTGGGAAGAACCATTTGAGCTACTTTTTTTATGCTTCCAACCAAGCAGTTAGTGCAGTCCGTTCTCAGAAAATTTATGGTAGGACACAAGTCATTTCATGTTCCTCAATAACCAGAGATGTGTCTGAATTCAGTTACAAAACCACATAAATAAGAGTTCTTAGTAGTTGTTTTTTATTTAAAAATATTTATATCATATCTTCTTGGAACTAAAATCAATCTGTTTTCTAATCATATAGATCTTATGTACTTAATGAAGAATGATGATGCTAAAATGAATCTAGTGAAATAAATGATACTTCTATAGGAGTTAAATATAGAAATCAAGGACAAGAATGGATCCAAGAACCAATTGGTTGATCACTAAAGTAGATTACCAAAAACTGATGAAATTCAAATTCTAGAAAACGACACACTGAATGATCACATTTTAAGATAGCAGTTGTACTTGATTAGAGGAGAAGTTCCTTGGTATGATGAAATGGTCAAGTATATGGTAACATATCAAATCACTTATCATTTCAATTCTCACTAAATTCCAAAACTGAAATTTGAATATAGATATTTCATTTGATATAATCTATTTCTTTGGATGATTTTCACTAATCAAGTAAAAAAGAAGATGTTTGACTAAAAATGATGTTAAATATGTCATTAAGATTTTTCAAAAATTAGCTTGTAGAGGCCACTATAGAGCTCAAATTATATGAAGAAAGGTTATAAAATATGGAATTTATTGGCCCACCCTTTTTAAAGATGTTCATGAATTTTGTAATATGTGTGAAAAGTATTAGTTTTTCGGAAATATTTAAAATTAAAAAGAAATGGCTCAAAATCAACTTAATTTTTGTGAACTTTTTTTAGTATGGGGGATAGATTTTATGGGAACTTTCCCATTTTTATTTGTAAATAATTATATGTTTCTTTTATTTGATTATTTTTCTAAATGGTTGGAATCAAAAGCCACCAATACTGAAAATGTTAAAGTTGTTCCTGATTTTTTTAGGACTAATATATTTTGTAGGTTTAGAGCTCCTAGATCCATCATCAGTTATTAGGGGACTCACTTATGTAGTTGGATAATTGAGACTTTTCTAAAGAAGTATGTGGTACATCATAAAACATCAACTCCCAATCAACCACAGACTAATATGCAACCTAAAGTTTCCATTTGGGAAATCAAAGGAATTTTGGAAAAATAATGTGAATCAAAATTGGAAGGATTGGATCCAATGTTTAGAATATGCCTTATGGATTCATAGGATGGCCTAAAAACCCCAGATTGGAATTAGACCATATAGACTAATATATGGTAAAAGCTTCCACCTTGTAATGGAATTCGGGCATAAGGAATATTAGGTTGTGATAAAGATGAATTTGGACCTTGAAAGTTCTAGTAATGAAAAAATATTGAAGTTTAAAGATCTCGATGAAATTAGAGGGTAATAATTTAAATTTATAGGATTTACAAAAAAATAACAAGAGTGTCCCATGACAGGATGATCCAACCAGAAGACTTCTATTTTGGAGACAATGTGTTTTTATTCAACTCAAGACTCGAGATGATGCCAAGTAAACTTCGTTCTAGATGCAAAGGTCCATTTATAGTTACTCAGGAATATCCTTTGGGTATTTTGAAGATTATGATGGATGGAGAGTAGGATCCATTCACTGTTAATTGGAATAGGTTGAAGAAATTCCTTGGAACCCTGCCATCAGAGCCAGTGGAGGAGATCACACTCCTCTAACCTGTTTATCAATAAAATCCATCAGGTCATACCTATCATTTAAATTTTCTTTCTTATTGTGATTAATTTGCAAATATTCTTACATGTTAAATTAATTTGAATGTACTGAGGACACTAAACCATTCAAGTGTGGGGGAGGGATCCTTTGTAGTTTAGGATTTTTATTTATTGTTTGGTTTATTATATTTATAAAAAATATTTTTGTTAGTTTTTTAGATATTAGTAAGTTTTTTTAAATTTAGTGTGATATCAAAAATTTTGAGCTAAAATGATTATAATTTCAATTTATGAAACTCATTTCAATAATTTAACCAATCTATTCCATGAAACTAAGCATAAATGAATGCTTATATGACTTTGTTTCAAGTTCAAATATTTTGTAATTTCTTGAAAAGTACTCTGATTTTTAAATCCCATTCCACATCTCACTATCTTTATTTTTTAAATAATTTTCATATGAGGATTATTTACCATTTCTTCATATTGTTTACATTAAACACATTTTTAGAGAGAACCGGACCCTAATTTCTTTAAATAGAATTTTATTTATTCCTCTTGAAACATGACGGTTTGAGGTACTTGTGTTTTAAATTATTGAGGCATTTATTTGGTCTTAATCCACCTTTTCATAATAATCATTTTTATTATGGACTAACTTCTACATTAATCCTAGTTTTCCTAACAAACCATTAATATCCTATTATTTTAGCCACATTATAAGCTGATTTTCCCTATCCAGCCTACTCATGAAGTGAAATTTTCATGATCTGGTTGAACTTAAGTGTGGGGGAAGGTGTTTTATTTTGTACTACCTCATTTGTTGATACATTGGGTGAAAAATTAAATTTTGAAGATATGATGTTTCTAATGAAGAGTACATTTTTTTTAAAATATGTTCCTTTATGGATCGTTAATGGTAATAGAAGTTATGCTTTTCTATAGCTTCCAATGTAGAATGAAATATGTGCCTATCTGGGTATTTCAAGAAAAAAATGTTTGAGAAGAAACTTTTTCTGTTTAAATGAAAAATGACATGAACTTTCCTTGAGTTTTATGATGAATGAGCAAATTTTATACAAAGGGGAAGATAAAGATACCATAATTGAGTAAAAATTAGAATCTTTTAATTTTTCTTCAAAAAGATCCAAGCCCTCCTTTTTTGGCCTTAGCATTTTTAACATCTAAACCCTACAAACTGGAAGAAAAAAAACCAACCCTGAAATTCATCATGAGTAACACTTGTCCTCGACTCACATGGAGTGGAGAAGTATGGATTTATCAAGCCTATGGTGACTCTTTCGTGAGTTCAGATGAGAAAAGCCTTGTTGAACATTGACATTTGTGGGTTAAGAGAAAATTCATGTGAGCTAGGTGTTTTGTGTGCTTGTGAAATGAAATAAAGTAAAAATATATTAAATGATCTAAATTTAGATCTTGAAATAATAGATTTTTTCTGATGCATGATATCTTTTATTTCCTGTTGTGGATTTGTTGGATCTCAGGGGTATGTGTTTTGGATTTGAATTGATTTAATTTTTATTTTTATTTATCTATGAGTCCAAGTGCTATGTGTGCAATAATTTCTAGGGAAATTATTTTCAATAAATTTACATTTAATTTCATTGTTTTATATCCCACCAAAATGTTAATTTAAGAAAAATATCCACAATTTGTGATATTGGTGGTATTTTAAACTTAATCATAAAAATGGCCCATGTTGAATTTTTAAAAAATTTAAATTATTTTTGTATTTTGGCCATAACATTTTCAATATTAAACCAAATTGATAGATAATTTATTTTTAGTATTTTAAACATACATGTATACATTTCATCCTCATTTACCAAAATCTAAATTAGCCATATGGAAGCTCAAAAAAAGCTCACAAGTTAGACCATAAAAACTATTTATAGATCTATCGATTTTTGGTGTTGGAACCCTAACTTGTTTAGGGTAGGCCCAATTACTGTGAAATTTAGTATATGAATGAGAAAGAGATTTTTTAACATAGTTTATTAAGGAAAGGATGCGTGAATTGTCCTTCTTAATGGTCATTAAGGCATTCTAATCCGAAGGTTTTCAATTTGGAGTGTCTTACTGGATAGAATAAATTGTCAAAGTAAAATGAGCATAACTCTAGGAATACATGCCAAAATATGCTGAACTTTTAAAGGGAAACGAACAATATATTTATAAACAACATTAAATAATGGTGAACTTTGTGAAGAGGTCATTTATTGGGGATACAATACGTTAAATTTCGGGGTGGAATTATTCCAATAAAAGGAGGGGGCCTCCTCCCTCTCAAGGCATCTCATCCCATCCCATTACTTTCAGGACACCAAGAAGGAAAACCCTTTAGGATTTCATATATTTTATTTATTTATTTTTTCTATAGATTTTAATTCTTTATTTTTCCTCATTCATCTATATTACCCTTACCATGGTGGGGTAAACATTTTGAGTTATTTGGGAAGGGTTGGATTTCTATTTTGTAATGTTTGAGTTCTTGGACATAATTGAATAAAAATTATTTATTATTAAAAGTTGTTTTAAATTTCATATTTTATATTTTTTTATAAAGATATATCTCTCTTTATTTTTAATTCCATTATTAATTTTTTATTTGGTAGATTATCATTATCTCCCTCCATTATTTTCTAGTTTATATACGATGGAATATACTAGGGATTAGTGGTGAAGTACTCGATGATTTTCAATACGTGTAAAAGTGTAGTTGATGTTTTTGATTTTTAGGGATAAACAACACCTTATTAGGTATTTCACAAGTCAATTGATTATATTCATTGCAACACTTTTTCACATGGAAGGAGAGTAGAACAAACTGAGTTCTTGGTAAGGTTTTCTCTCACCATCACAATTTTACCAAGGAAGTGAGAGGAAAATATTGTTGAATCTCACTTTAATTAACTCATAAGAAGAGGTTTCAGTTAAATTTAACATGGATAGAATTACAATTGGGAAACCAACCCTGGTATAATCACCCTTATAATATCACAGATTTCTATTATTTGAATTTTAAATTTCATTCCAACCATTTTATTTTGTAATTATTCTAAAATTTCTACATTTTTACCCCCATTTAAAATTGACAAATTAATTTTTGTGCACTCTTATTAGGTGTATGCCCTTGGGTTAATCACTAGAATACACATAGGGATTATAGAAATTGTTTTTCCACACCCCACGATAGGTATGTGTCACCCAACACCTCATCATTAGTTGGTGGTGTTTCTCTTATATCATTGAGTGAATTAGAGTGATGATAATCCTATTCTTATCCCTCTATATTTTATATTCTCTAATCAAACATACGATATTCTAACAATCCTTCTCTCCTTAACAAGGTATCCAAAAAATGACCAATCTAGTTTGATCCTGTAGATGAATCCGTATTAGGGGATTAGGAGAATAACTTGGTTGTTTAAAAAAGAAAATTTCAATGAAAATAAACTAGTTCTGTTTTGGATCATATCCTCCCCTTAATATGATGTTTTGGAAGCATTCAAAATGTAATGTGAATATAATATTTTCATGAACCTAAATAAAACTCGCTAAAATATTCAGGTAAATTGACTATCTTATAGATATTGTATTAATCATGTTAAGGAATTAATATATATATATATCTTTAATTTTAACTCACTTCTTTATCGGTTGAAAAATATCCAAATTTTGGGAAATAATACTGATACCTTCAACGTGAATATCTCAACAAACTGAATAATATTTACCTGAAGATCATAAAATCTCTATCTAATATTCATATCTTAAGGAAGAGTGAATATGGATCACTGCATTTCCCTCTACACCATAGTCAATATAACTCACTAATTAAAATATACAACCTAATTTTTTTTGAAGTCTCTAGATCATGTTCAGATTATATTAGATATACTATCCAGTATAATCTCACTACTTCAAAAGACTAAAAGTGAAAAACTCAGTGTGATCAAGCCATTGAATATATTTTATGCCATGATTATAAAAAGGTGGAGTGGGATTCTTGAATGAGGACAAAACAAACCTATAACTTTAGGGAAAACCATAGTAGAAAGTATCTCATTCTTATAAAGTCTACTACATCCAACTCATTCATGAACTAAAGTGTGGATACTCAAGAAGAAATCAGTGATGAATACCTTAAAAGCAACATGATAACAACACTATCCCATAGGGTTGGGGAAATTTTTACCACAACCACCGCCCCTAGCACCATAAAATCCATAATCGGTCCAAGATATAGAGATAGTCCAAGATATACTGGGGGTATTTTTATCTTCTCTTAATATTCCAAAGAATTAATTTTTCATAGGACTATGAGAATATTCATAGGAAAAAACTTCCTAGTTTTTACCATTGCATGACTCTTCTTTGTCATTTGGGATATGTTCAATGAAGGTTATTTCTAATTCCTTGAAGATTAATATACATAAATTACTTCTTGTAGAGCATAAAAAGGTGAAGGTGAATCCTCAAAAGGTAAAATATAAAAATCTTTAGTTGATATAAAAAGAACCAAGAGGGATTGTGACACATCCCTTGATGGATATTCAAAGGTCGATGAACACTCTTACCCTTAAAATGAAGATATGATTCCTGACATGTATTATGATCTAGTTAATGAAATAACTTTCAGTTATATTGATTTCATAGAGAATAACACTAGTGTAGGGGAACATAATAAGGAAACCTCTATTCAAAATAAATTCCAAACTGTGGTTTTCACTGAAACATTTAGGGTGGTGTGTGTACTTGACATCAGAGGAAGACTCAGATTCTAGGGGTTCTCTAAATACTTCATTATTTTATGTATGATGAGAATATACAAATGAAAAGGATAAGGTCAAGGTCATGTCCAAAACCCACATTCCATCCATGGAGGTTGAGGATCTGACCACCAAGGAGAAGTTTTCCAAATACAAAATTGTGCTAGATTGGTTAAGGAAATTAAGAATCAAATTACTAAGAGGAAAACCCCAGTTTAGTACCATTCCAAGATAGAGGCTCTTATTCATTTTCTAGAGAATCCTCAACAACATTAATGAGAAAATCCATGCTTAAAAGTTGAATTCAAAAATCCTATAGGTTATGGGTCTATGAAAGCAATAAATTTAGATATGGTTTTCAAAGATGACCAATAGTTCTCTCTAATCGGGAAGCAACTATCAACATGTCATAAGAGATAACTATTGTTAGATTAAATTTTCTAGAAACAATAGATATAGTAAAAAATGTTTATCAAGATCTACCTATTTTTTCAACTCAAATTTCTATATATCCAACAATACTTTTGGAACTTCTAGATTCCATTGCATACCTAACAACTCGTAAGGTTGAAAAAATGGGATGATGTGTGTTGGTGCATCCAAAGAAGAAACAGTAACACTAATAGGTGAACACAACCCCTACTCTATAATTTTTGGAATCCAACCTTCCTCGTCTTTGTAACACCCCGAGATTTTATGAAAAATATTCTTTTTAATTTCATTAATGTCTTGTGTTGTATTCTACACCAAAAGGATCATGAACAACACGCATCCTTGACTTTCCTTGCATTAAACGCAATCACGACCTTCCTCGATAGCGTGTGTAGTACGCAATACTGAAGTTTCACTAAACAACGATATGCTTAAAACTAGCCGTTATGAATAGTAATAACCACTTTTTGAAATTTTGTAAATTTTATTTTTCAAAATGGACATCATTTTTGGATTCGCAATATCGAAATTAGCTTAGGGTGAAATTTTGGTACTTTTCGGATAACTTTCACTTTCTGATGAATAGTGAAAATTACTAAATTTTAATTAAAAATATCCTTTTTAATCGAAATAATTAATAATGATAAATTATTAATTTTAGTCGTTTTAAAGTATATTTAGAATATATTTTTACAATTTAATACAATGTTGGTCATTAGATGTAATTCTACATTTAAACGAGACATAAACAACTGTCAATCTTTTGATAGTTATTATCTCTTAAGAACACGCTATTTGTTTTGACGATGGGAATTAATTTTTAAATTAATTAATGAAACTGATATGCTTTTAATTTGGTAAAATAGTCATAATTTTTGAGTTCATAATATCAAATATAGCTTAGGCCTAATTTTTGGTATTTTTCTGGAAACTTTCATTTTTTGATGAACAGTGAAACCACTAAGTGGTAGTTAAAAAAAATGAATTTTTCATAAAACATAATTTTACCACTTCTGTGAGTGGAATTTCAAAAATCTGAGAGACACGTTTGATGTTAGTAAGTAAAATTTGGTTCAATGAGATGAAAATAATTTTTGGTGAATAATAACTTTTTACTTTTTTTTACCACGGTTAAAAGTTAATACGGTAATTAAGGGTAAAAATGTTATTATTATTACCCTAACACATGTCCTAATTCTATTGGATAAGTTTAATTCGACCAAAAACAACCTTAGGAATAAAATATGATCTTTTAGGCCCACTTGGATTAGATTAGGACATTTATTTTTAATTTATTTAAAGAAGGGTAAAATGTTTAAAATAAACGTTTAATAAGTAAATAATTTTTAATATATGTTTATACATAAGATAAATTCGACTATAAATACTCATTATAATGATAAAAATATTTCATACATAATGGTATTTTATTTGTAATTTTTAGACATTAAATAAGTTAATTTATTTATGACACAAAAATGATGCAGTAATTATCTTATTAATGAAATATTGACATAATTGATGTTATAAATACCCAAATAAATGTAATTTGAGACTTTTTATGAATTACAATAATTTTATATGTTAATATGACATGTTATTATTGATTTAATTAACTGTTTTCGAACTAATCATTCTGTTATGAGTTTCAAAAAAATCAATTACTAAATAGTGTCAAAATTGACATAAAATAGTTTTTAAAACAAATATTATATTATTAATTGTTATTTTTTTCCTAAAAATATATGGTTCGGCCACATGACTTATATAAGGTTATATATATTAAAAATAAACAACTTGGTGTTCGTTTGGCTTGATATAGTACGTTTATTAACCTTATAGTGTAAGAAAACAACGAGACACGGTAAAGGTAAAATTATCTAACTTAAAGTTAAATATAAATTATAAGGTCAAAATAGGAACCTAAACTTGTCTAAATTCTATTGGATGAGATTTTTTCGACCCATCCCCACCTTATCTTTGAAATAAATAAATTTGGAGATATTTAAAACCGAATTTGGCTTTATAATAAAATAATATTTTTTTTATTCCAAAGGTGCCCCTCTCCTCCCTTACAAAAGGGAACCCCATCCCTCTCTTCCTCACACCACTTTGAGCCTTCAAGCTCGGCCAACCTCTGCCAAATTCCCTTCTACACTTCCATAGAAACATCCTAGAGGTTCTGGTATTCCTAAAAGACCAATTTTAGTTCCCTAAGAGGAGGTATCAAAGAGGCGCTTCAAAGAAGAGGTAATTTCCGTTACTGATTCTTTCACCTTTATTTCTTCTTCCACTTCTTCTTATAAGGTTATTTCATTGTGAAGTAATAACATCAGTATCACTCATATACTTATATGTTATTATAAGTATGAAACAATCCTATTTCACCATCTATCCATCCTACGGAAAACAAAATCACCGCGCGTGCGTACGTACGGAATACCGTCTCTACGCAGTGGTGTAATCTATTTTCCACCACCACATTACTTGGATGGGTATAATGGTGTAAATAATAACTATATATGATTATTGTAAAGTTATATTGATTCTATAATATTATACATACACTTCAATAAAATTCCACGATCATGGGAACGATATCATCGCTCGTGCGTACGTATGGAATACCGTCTCCACGACGCGATGAGATTCATTCTCAATGATTAACCATTCATGAATGATTATAAATTATATATAATAAGTAATCATGAAATATATGACATAATAATGATACTGGATTTATGTGAATATATATGTATGCCATCTACTTAATTCCATTCAACTCAATAAGGAAACGAAAACAGTGTTCATGCGTACGTACGGCCTACCGTCTCCATGAACGGTGTATTTCTTTCCATATTACTGATTTATTATATATATGTATATTATGAATATATATTATATATAAATCATGTTTTATATTCTAGAATTATGTAATCATGATCTATGTAATCATATGAATAATTACAAGTCAAAACACGGATGACAAATGAAATGATTTTACTCAAAACGCTCTTTAACATGGAATTTACAAAAGAATGGGTAATATAAAGTCATAAGTGAACCATATATGATATCATAACAATTATTATGATTCTGGAATAATTCAATGACATTATTTAAATCATTATACAGGAATTGCGGACACTTACGAAGCAAATCGGACATAAGGTAAGGTAAATATCACATTCTCATTTTTATCCGAGATTGTTTATACTTTGGCATTTACTGGGGTGTATTTTATCATCCACATCCATGTTTCCTCAATATGTAATATTATTTCCATCCACCTACAATTGTTTAAATCCAATTTTACCCTTAGGTGATTTTTTAGTAAAATATATGGAAGGAATCTTTTGTCTTTTTTCGTACGAGGTGCTTTTTGACTTTTCCGACAAAAGTATGAGAAGAATGTTTTTTTAACATATACGTCATGAATGGATTTTTACAACATTATTTCCAAGAAGGTTCCTTTACAAGTTTTCAAGTTTATTTTTAATGAACTTCCTTTAGTTTAAAATTGTATGACATGTTAAGAAATGGAAAATATTTTTGAAGTAGAAAGGATATTTTCCTCAAGAATGGAGTTCAAGAGTTTTATCAAAATTATTTTCCATATAAGATAATATAGGTTTCTGTTTTTATCCCTATTATTACATGGATTTTATTATGTTGTGATGGAAATATTTTTATGAATTCCTTTATCTTGTATGAATTGTTTTATGATGTCACGATGTTTAAGATTCCCATTTTTATTACATGAGTTATGCTATGATGTAAGGTTTATGATTTTGTGGAACACATAAGAATGGTATCCTTATGAGATGGGTGGGACCTATATCTCCCTCCAATGCATTGGGTAAAAATTTATATCTCATGAGATAGACATGGCTGGAATGGCAGGTTAAACCAGTTCAGTGAAACAGGACTGAAACGAGGAGTGAACTCGGTTCAGAAATGGACTTTTCCACTAAGATAGTCTTGGAAATGAGTCTTGACCAATAAGAAATGATTCTCTATTATTATGTGTGTATTACACAAAGTTTCATGTTTTATGTTATGATTATTGGGATTACATTTCACTAATATGATTTATCCCATGTTATGATATTATGATCTCTTTTTCAGGTTAAGATTTACAAAATGTTATGTTCTTATGAATATGATGTGATTGATATTTCTTTTGTTTACCCTTACTGAGCATTTGAGCTAACCCTTTTATGTTTTCTTTTCGCCAGGATATAAAGAAAGGTTTTAGGTAAAAAAAGGGAAGATCTTTCACCACCTTTAGAAGATTATATTCCGAGTTTCTAAAGACACTAAATTATTATGGTCCTTGTGTGTCTGTTTTTGTTATGTATTAAGTATTCTGAAAAAGTAATGTAATGTCCATGTACGTTAAGCATCGGGTCTCTACAGTTGGTATCAGAGGAAAGGTTTAGTTAACCTTTGGAAACTAGGATACGAGAACTTTAGTGATATCCCTAGAGATATTTCTATTGTATGTCTAGGGATGCCCCTATGGTTAAGTATAAGTATAGGTTATAGTCCTAGAATTGCGCTAACGATATTAGAATTAAACCTAAGATGTAAGATATTGAAGGTAATCCCCCTTTATTATGTTGTTTTCCCTAGCATGAGTTTTTCCTCTCACACTATTATTTTTGGGTTTTAGACGATGGCTGGAACCCGAAGGAACCGTATTGATCAATGCAATGGACAATGCAATGATTGTCCTCTTGAACAAACAAATGTTATGGGTGATGGAGTGACAAATCTTATTGATATACTTACACAAGCTATGAATCATTCTGGACTTCCAAATGAGCAGAGAAGGGAACAATATTCTATTGAGTCCTTCATGAGGCAACGTCCACCTTCTTTAAGTGGGTCTTCTGATCCACTTGTTGCTGAACAATGGATCAGTACCACTGAAAAGATATTTTCAGTTCTTCAATGTTCTGAACATGATAAAGTCATCTTAGCATTATATCGTTTGGAAGGTGAAGCTTATCAATGGTGGAATATTATCAAGAATATGAGGCAAAGAGATGAAATTGATTCCAAGGAATGGTACGAGTTCAAGAACTTATTTTTCAATAGGTACTTCCCTCGTATTCTTCGAACAAATATGGAGAAGGAGTTTCTTAAACTAAAGAAAAAGGATGATGAATCTGTTGGTATATACGAAGCGAATTTTACAAGGCTTGCAAGGTATGCATCTAGATTTATCATCCAACCAGAAAGTAAAGTTGATCGAATCTTCAGTGGCTTAAAACCAAATCTTCGAAGGGCATTAGTTATAAGAGGCTTCAGTATCTATGAAGCAATTATGCGTTGTGTTATCAAGGTAGAAATGGAAGTTGGTGTTACTTATCCATCTCATTGTTTTGGCAAGAAACGAAAGATAGAGTTAAAGGAGAAATCTCAGAATAATGGTGAAAAGAAGATGAATGTTTCCTTATGCTCAAAGTGTGGAAAGAAGCATGGTAGAGATTGTCTTAAAGGGACAAGTAAATGTTTCAAATGTGGAAAGGAAGGTCATCGGGCATTTGAATGCTGTAATGATGGGAATAAGATGTCTAATGATGCAAACAAAGGAAGGGATACACAGAATGAACCTACTACACTTCAATGCTTCAAGTGCAAGAAAATGGGGCATTATGCTAATAAATGCCCTAATCCAATGGTTAGTGATGATCGAAATGAGCAACCACTTAAGGCAAAGGACAAAGGGAAGTCACATGCGATCACCATTGGTGATGTTGAATGTGGTGGAATGATTAAGTGTCTATGTAATGGGATTACAAAATAATGTTGTATATAGTATCGTGGAATATTGGAATATTTATGTATTGGTCTATTGTGGTTTTCAAAAATTTTATGGTACCGGTAACCATGGAAATTGATTGAGATATTTCTGGAAAAATGATGATATGAACATAATGAAGGGATAAGGAAAAAATGAAATGTTTGACAGTATTCATGAGCTCATGATTGATATAAAGACTAATTGATATCATGGTTTGAGTATATAGAATTTTGAGGATTTTGTAATGTGGAAAGTGTTAACTTTTAACTGCATTCATGTTTTCACTAAGGTTTAATGGGTATTCTAGAGAATTCATGATTAAGGACTTTGAATGTTTTGAATGTGACCAACAAGAAATATATTATGATATATGGGGACCAACGATGGTATTAAATCTCTGGTAATCGTTTTCACAATATTATGAGAGTGGACTGCAGTATTATGGATAAGCCTAAAGATTGGAATGGATTATGTTGGACATAAGTTAGTATTATTTAAGAATAGAAGTATTTTTTGATATTATTGATGGGATGTTATAGTAATATAGTTTTAGAAAAAGGACAACCTGCAGGATGGGTGACAGCCCATTGCGTCGGACAAGGCCGTGGGAATCGAACCCACAACCGAAGTGCGACTAGCCTTTATCGCCTACCACTGGCCTACAGGAAGTCCATGTTTAGTAGAAACTTGTTTTATTATATTAAGAAGTATGATATATGAAGTATAAGTCCATTTTAGGAACCATATATCATTAATCTCACTATAGATGGACTTATGTATTTTTTGATAACTTTTCTAACCTTTTGTTTGAGACCGATGGAATGACCCATCATTCTATCACAAGATCTACTAACACATCTCGAATGACAAATTCAACTTCATTTCTTTAAGAGATTAATTAGAAATTGTCCAAAGAATGACCAACGGTGAGACTATTCCATAATAACGAAAGTATTTCTTGTAATTCCAATTTCATCAACTTTAGGGAAACGATCTTGAAAACCAAAAATGTTGTCCTACAGCTCTTATATCTGATAAATCCGATGGTACCTTAGATCATCACAAATTTATGGCTTTGTGATTTCTGTATTTTCCATAGTCATGTTCTCTAACACTCTCCATCAGAACATGATGGTTAGATTTCTCTTCCACATCCATATTTTCACCTATGTGGAAACCCAGTGATTAGTTTATTTGGGTAACTGTTATGTTTCATACTTTTGTTTTTAAATATTGGTTTTGGTATTCCATTTTACGATGTGGGTTTCTATCAAAGAAACTTTCGAATAGTAAACCATTTATAACCCCGATGAATTTTGAGGGAGAAATTCATTTTAAGGGGGGTAGAATCTAACACCCTGAGATTTTATGAAAAATATTCTTTTTAATTTCATTAATGTCTTGTGTTGTGCACTACACCAAAAAGAGCTTGCACAACACGCATCCTTGACTTTCCTTGCATTAAACGCAATCACGACCTTCCTCGATACCGTGTCTAGTACGCAATACCGAAGTTTCACTAAAAAACAATATGCTTAAAACTAGCCGTTATGAATAGTAATAACCACTTTTTGAAATTTTGTAAATTTTATTTTTCAAAATGGACTTAATTTTTGGATTCGGAATATTGAAATTAGCTTAGGGTGAAATTTTGGTACTTTTCGGATAACTTTCATTTTCTAATGAATAGTGAAAATTACTAAATTTTAATTAAAAACAACCTTTTTAATCGAAATAATTAATAATGATAAATTATTAATTTTAGTGGTTTTAAAGTATATTTAGAATATATTTTTACAATTTAATACAATGTTTGTCATTGGATGTAATTCTACATTTAAACCAGAAATAAACAAGTGTCAATCTTTTGATAGTTATTATCTCTTAAGAACACACTATTTGTTTTGACGACGGGAATTAATTTTTAAATTAATTAATGAAACTGATATGTTTTGAATTTGGTAAAATATACATCATTTTTGAGTTCATAATATCAAATATAGATTAGGCCTAATTTTTGGAATTTTTCTGGAAACTTTCATTTTTGATGAATAGTGAAACCACTAAGTGGTAGTTAAAAAAAATGAATTTTTCATAAAACATAATTTTACCGCTTCTGTGAGTAGAATTTCAAAAATATGGGAGACACGGTTGATGTTAGTAAGTAAAATTCGGTTCAATGAGATGAAAATAATTTTTGGGGAATAGTAACTTTTTACTTTTTTTTACCACGGTTAAAAGCAAATAGGGTAATTAAGGGTAAAAATGTTATTATTATTACCCTAACACATGTCCTAATTCTATTGGATAAGTGTAATTAGACCAAAAACAACCTTATGAATAAAATATGATCATATAGTCCCACTTGGATTAGATTAGGACATTTATTATTAATTTATTTAAAGAAGGGTTAAAATAGTTAAAATCAAAGTTTAATAAGTAAATCATTTTTAATATAGGGTTATAAATAAGATAAATTCGACTATTAATACTCATTAGAAAGATACAAATATTTCCTACATAATGGTATTTTATTTGTAATTTTTAGACATTAAATAATTTAATTTATTTATGACACAAAGATGATGCAGTAATTATCTTATTAATAAAATATTGACATAATTGATGTTATAAATACCCAAATAAATGTAATTTGAGACTTTTTATGAATTAAACTAATTTTATATGTTAATATGACATGTTATTATTGATTTAATTAACGTTTTGCGAACTAATCATCCTGTTATGATTTTCAAAAAAATCAATTACTAAATAGTGTCAAAATTGACATAAAATGGTTTTTAAAAAAAATATTATATTATTAATTGTTATTTTATTCCAAAAAATCTAAGGTTCGGACACATGACTTAGATATGGTTATATATATTAATAATAAACAACGTGGGGTTCTTTTGGCTTGATATAGTAGGTTTATTAACCTTATAGTGTAAGAAAACAAGAAGACATGGTAAAAGTAAAATTATCTAACTTAAAGTTAAATATAAATGATAAGGTTAAAATAGGAACCTAAACATGTCTAACTTCTATTGGATGAGAGGTTTTCGACCCATCCATACCTTAGCTTCGAAATAAATCAATTTGGAGATATTTAAAACCGAATTTGTCTTTATAATAAAATAATATTTTTAGTTATTCCAAAGGTGCCCCTCTCCTCCCTTATAAAAGGGAACCCCCTCCCTCTCTTCCTCGCACCACTTTGATCCTTCAATATCTACCAAACTCTGCCAAATTACCTTCTCCACTTCCCTAGAAACATATTAGAGGTTCTGGTATTCCTCAAAGACCAATTTTATTGCCCCTAAGAGGAGGTCTGAAAGAGGCGCTTCAAAGAAGAGGTAATTTCCGTTACCAATTCTTTCACCTTTATTTCTTCTTCCACTTCTTCTTCTAAGGTTGTTTCATTATGAAGTAATAACATCAGTATCACTCATATACGGATATGTTATTATAAGTATGAAACAACCCTATTTCACCATCTATCCATCCTAAGGAAAACAAAATCACAGGACGTGCATAAGTACGGAATACCATCTCTACGCCGTGGTGTAATCTATTTTCCACCACCACCTTACTTGGATGGGTATAATGGTGTAAATAATAACTATATATGATTATTGTAAAGTGATATTGATTCTGTAATAGTATAAATACACTCCAATAAAATTCCACGATCATGGGAATGATATCATCGCTCGTGCGTACTTACGGAATACCGTCTCCACGACGCGATGAGATCCATTCTCAATGATTAACCAATCATGAATGATTATAAAGTATATATAATAAGTAATCATGAAATATATGACATAATAATGATACTGGATTTATGTGTATATATATGTATGTCGTCTACTTAATTCCATTCAACTCAATAAGGAAACGAAAACAGCGTTCATGCGTACGTACGGCCTACCATCTCCATGAATGGTGTATTTCTTTCCATATTACTGATTTATTATATATATGTATATTTTGAATATATATTATATATAAATCATGTTTTATATTCTGGAATTAAGTAATCATGATCTAAGTAATCATATGAATAATTACAAGTCAAAACACGGATGACAAATGAAACGATTTTACCCAAAGCGCTCTTTAACATGGAATTTACAAAAGAATGGGTAATATAAAGTCATAAGTGAACCATAAATGATATCATAACAATTATTATGATTCTTTAATAATTCAATTACATTATTTAAATCATTATACAGGAGGTTCAGACACTTACGAACCAAATCGGACCTAAGGTAAGGGAAATATCACATTCTCATTTTTATCCAAGATTGTTTATAGTTTGGCATTCACTGGGGTGTATTTTATCATCCACATCCATGTTTCCTCAATATGTAATATTATTTCCATCCACCTACAATTTTTTAAATTCAATTTTACCCTTAGGTGAGTTTTTAGTAAAATATATGAAAGGGATCTTTTGTCGTTTTTCGTACGAGGTACTTTTTGACTTTTCCGACAAAAGTACGAGAAGAATGTTTTTTATAACTTATACGGCATGAATGGATTTTTAAAACATTATGTCCAAGAAGGTTCCATTACAAGTTTTCAAGTTTATTTTTAATCAACTTCCTTTAGTTTAAAATTGTATGACATGTTAAGAAATGGAAAATATTTTTGAAGTAAAAAGGATATTTTCCTCAAGAATGGAGTTCAAGAGTTTTATCAAAATTATTTTCCATCTAAGATAATATAGGGTTCTATTTCTATCCCTATTATTACATGGATTTGATTTTTTTGTGATGGAAATTTTTTTATGAATTCCTTTATCTTATATGAATTGTTTTATGATGTCACGATGTTTAAGATTCCCATTTTTATTACATGGGTTATGCTATGATGTAAGCTTTATGATTTTGTGGAACACATAAGAATGGTATCATTATGAGATGGGTGGGACCTATATCTCCCTCCAATGAATTGGTTAATTATTTTATATCTCATGAGATAGACATGGCTGGAAGGGCAGGCTAAACCAGCTCAGTGAAATAGGACTGAAACGAGGAGTGAACTCGGTTCAGAAATGGACTTTGTCCACTAAGATAGTCTTGGCAATGAGTCTTGACTAATAAGAAATGATTCTCTATAATTATGTGTGTATGCCACAAAGTTTCATGTTTTAAGTTATGATTGTTGGGATTACATTTCACTACTATGATTTATCCCATGTTATGATATTATGATCTCTTTTGCAGGTTAATATTTCTAAAATGGTATGTTCTTATGAATATGATGTGATTGATATTTCTTTTGTTTACCCTTACTGAGCATTTGAGCTCACCCTTTTATGTTTTCTTTTCCACAGGATATAAAGAAAGTTTTTAGGAAAAAAAAGGGAAGATCTTTATGGGATATGTTGAAGATCTTTCACCACGTTTAGAAGATTATATTCCGAGTTTCCAAAGACACTAAACTATTACGGTCCTTGTGTTTATGTTTTTGTTTTGTATTAAGTATTCCGCAAAAGTAATGTAATGTCCATGTTTGTTAATCTTCGGGTCTCTACAGTATTTAAAAGAACAAGGGACCTAGAGTAGCACTTGATACATTTTGGGTCTCAATGTGGTCCTGTTATGGGAACAATCAAGAAGTAATAAGTAGTTAAACATTGGTTCTTTATAAAAACCCTAGACAGAAACATGATATTTTGGTATAACAACCTTCTATTTGGGCCTATCATAGGTTGGGAAGACCTCCATGGGTAATTCCTCTATCAATTTAACTCTATGATAAAAAAAATCATAATTCTCTCAAATTATAAGATTTGTGGAAATGTGAGGGTCATTAATTTCATTTCTATATCATATTTTTTAATGTACTCCCTGAATATGAAACTCCCTCAAGTATAACTATTAGATATTTGAAAATAAAGTCTCCACAATGAGTTACAAATTTCATTATTCCAATTCAAAAACCTTGGAATATTTTATGAATTTTCTATAGTTATGAAAATATTGGATGATTTTATATAATTATGAAATTATAATTATCATATGGTGTCAATAGATCAAGGAAAAAAGGATAAGAAAATAGGATATTATAACTATCAAACTTAAACTGACACCAATGCTGAATCCAACTCCCATACCTTCCCAGTATCATGTAGTACCTCCTCCAGAATGTTTTTAATCACAACATCACCCTCATCTATAAGGGATGAGAGAGTATAGGCATCCATCATTTTAGGAAACAATAATAATTAAATCTTTTATTTATGAAAAGATTATGTATAATGGTACTTCATCGATATTATGATGATTGACTTTCTAAAACTGATAGAGCCTAGGATACCTAAAGAAAATGGTCTCAATAACCACCGTGAATACTTCCCCTATCACTAAATGTAGGGGAGCTATATTCAAGATAATTTTTTATTTAAGTCGATCCTCCGGAATATGGATTAATTTGGGTATGTTAGACATGGAAAACTGCTAATGTAGGTGTCTTGTATGTCTTCCATCTTTTCAGGGGAAGAAAGAGAATGGTAGTGACTCCCAAGAAAATGTATGAAAGATTATGATAATTGGATAAAGATGAAATCAATAAAATGAGCATATGTTGTTATCAGGGACCAACTTAACTAACCTGTTTCGACATTAGCTTCCCCTGAAATACTTAAGTTGATTTCTTTATTGTCATATCCTTGTAATAATATGAATAATTGGTATTATAAAATGTAAACAGATCCATTAATGGTTCCTAATTCAATAAAAACACTATAAAACTTCATATATCTATTAATATGAGTTTGAGAACTATCCCATCAAATTGGAAAGCAAGAACTATCCCATTAAATGATAAAATGGTCACCACCTCACTATATGAAATCCTCATTAGATAAAGAATAAAAATATGGTTTTATTAATGTGATTCACCTGATGGTCCCCATAACATATAAATAATATATATATATATGAACCTCATCTCACTACCCATGATTGGTGAATAGATCACATGTGAATAGGAGGTTGATAAAGACGAGGTCGACATGTACCCTTGAACTATGGAAATGTTTGTGTTGAGGCAATATATTATAAAAAAACCTAAAGTTATGAACTTTAATGAGGTCAATCGAAGCACTGATATACTATTTAATATTTTAGATCTTATTCATATCCATTCATACTAAAGGATATACTATTCAATGTGTACATATCTTGTTTGCGTTAGTATTGGGATAATTAACTCATCCCTATCTGCTAACAAAAATAATGGTTATGGGTGTTGGTTAAGGAAATAAACTAGCAGTATAAGCATCATTAACTCCTAAGCCTTAGACCAAGGGATAACATCATGTTTTAGTTGTTTTCCCTTGGTCTATAAAATTATATTTTGAGTTAGTTTATCATTATCCAAACCAAAATCTCCATTTTTTACACCCTTCACCTGTCAAATGAGATTTAAAAAGTATTCTTTAGGGGCCTTTTAAATACTCAAGTGTTTAAGCCCATAGTTTATGCATTTAAGATGTATCATAAATAAAAAAACCCCGTTGAATATATCATAGTGATATCATACAAAACAATTCTAGAAAGCTATTGTAAATTGACAAATTTGGACTTTGTATCTGTATGGAAATATTTATTACATTGACATCCATGAATATTTGATTCATAATGGTTATGGTATCAATATAATATTAGTCTAAAACCTTAGTAAATCGGGTTATTGTGAGGATAAACTATTCCTCCATCAATAAAACCATCCAATGGTATGATACGAGTGAAGAAAACCTCTCAGATGGATCAATATCATATCCCATTTTTTTTATCTTATATCCCATTCTGAGTTCATGTTTTTTTGTCAGGACACGGCCTTCTACTTTTTTCTATGGATTCCATAGGTTTTTATGCATTCTATAATTCATTCATCATACCATAATGAATGAAATATTATTTCAATGGTAAATTTGGGATACTTTATAGAGAAAGTTCCGCATTAGAGTCTTAATAATCTCAATACATTTACATGGGGTTCAATAAGATCATCATCATCATCATAAATATAATAAAAGTTGTTCAGAAAGAATGAAAATAAAGAAATAACAGCCCAACTCAAAAAAGGGTGGAGAGACATTATCTAAGGGGGTCTAAAAAAATGGATACCTATAGCATCACCTCTTAGAATGTTAACCCCTAGTGGATTTAAGCTTCAGAATTTATGAAAAACATGCACTCCATTTTAGGAAAATCGAGAGATTCCAAGTAGTCAGCCGCCCTGTTACCTTCCCACCAAGTGTGAGACACATTTGTGTGGGTGCTGAGAAGAGAACGACACTTATGTGTGAGATATTCAATCAACCAAGGAATAGGTCCCAGACCCTGAATAGCATTGTGGACCATCATTGAGTCAGTTTCGGCTACCAGAAGATGTAGGTTACACTGCTGACACATGGAGAGTCCTATGTACATAGTCTTTGCTTCTTCCACGAGGGAGGTACCATGCCCCATCCAGATAGAGAAATCCAAAAAAACCGAACTAGAATAGTCATGAACAATACCACCTCCAGTCATAATTCCAAATTTACAGGATCCTTCAGTATTAAGTTTCAAACCACGAGCCGGAGGGAACCACCTTACCCAGTTGCCTAAAGGTTGATTATCAGAGGCAGGTGAAACATGGGAAGTAAAGTTAAGACGTTGTAGTGTAGGAGCCTCCCTGCAAAGATTGAGGGCCCTACTCATGTCAAGAAGAATGGAGATGGTTCTGGAGATGATCTCTTGGCCGTATGACAACAACCCATTGAAGACATTTTTGTTTCGTGCTTGCTATAAACACCAACAGCCTACCTACAGAACAAGGTTCTACGCCTTTATCTTAGAACTCTCCTTGCATGAGCCATGAAAACAAACTACCATGAAAGGATCATCCTCCATATTAGGAATAGAAACTGTCGTGAATTCACTGACGAATGCCCAAACTGCCTGTTCTCAATCGCTTTCGAAGAACCGGTGCATCGAGGTCTCCTCCTGCTTCCTCCTACAACAGACGCACCTGGAAGCCATATTCACACTGCATATTCTAACGTTATCGTCAGTGGGGAGTGATTTTTTACAGACTCTCCATACCATAAAGTTGAACTTTTAAGGGATGAGGTGATCCCATATAGGATCATTCCAGGAATCACCTTCTTGGTGTTGGGAAATTGTGTGGCAGTACTCTTTGGAGGAGAAAGACCCTGAAGAAGACGGTGTAAAGACACATTTATCGGGGATAGATGAAAGTTAAATAAGATGAAACACCTCCTGCTGGTTCCTATCCAGAACAACATTAGTGAAATAAGGATAACAACCAGCCTCCCTGAAAGTGATGTTCGTAGCAGGGCACCCCGGGAATCTGATGATCGCGCCGCACCAGTTATAATGCCAAAAAGAGATGTCACATGTACCAACAATCCAACGAACATGGGGAGAGATGGCCCTGATTCATGAATCAGCCGCTTTCCAGAGGCTAGAGGATTGAATAGTAGGATAATCCTCGTCTTTAATATAGCATTCATGCATGGAAAAACCCCACAATGAGCACTGATCCAACACTTCCCATGAAAGTTTCACATGAATGCATGCAATGGTATCCTGATGACTACAGACATTAATCCCCCTATCGATACTAGGCCTCGCCATCCTGTCCCAAGAGACCCAGTGACATTTTCCCTTGAACTGGGGATCCCAGATAAACCTACAAGAATTATATCCAAACTCTGAATGACTACCTTGGAAGGTTTGATGGAAGAAAGGACGTGCACCGGGATGGATAGAAGAATTCTATTAACCAGCGTGATCCTCCCCCCGAAAGAGAGATACCTATTTTTCTAATTGAATATTCTCTCAGTAACTCTGATAACAAGGGGATCAAATTTGCGGATACTCAGGCATTTCGAAGATAGAGGGGCTCCGAAATAGTTCATAGGAAACTCATTCTTTTGGATTCCCAGAGAGTTACTTATAGAGAGGACCCGAGTATCCAAGCATCTATTCGAGATGAAGAAGCAAATCTTGTTATGCTTTATGACTTTCAAACTTCACTTACTATACACCTCCAGCACTGTGTTAAAATCCCTTACCGACCTTCTCGAAGAATTAATGAAAAAAATGGAGTCATCTGTGTACATGAGATGTGAGACTGGAGGAAGATGAATTCTTCTACAAAACGGTAAGATTCCCCTGCTTCTGATGTTCTGCTGAATGAGGCGGCTAATAATGTTCTGTGTGATGATAAAAATAGTCGGTGAGATGAAGTCTCCCTGGCGAAGGCCACGGGACGTCTTAAAGAAGCCAAAGGATTTTCCCATGAAGATAAGCGACATCCATGTTGAGCTGAAGCAATGAAAAATAAGGTCGATATTCCACGTGGACAAAGCCATACCAGCCAGAACATTATTGATGAAGGCCCATTTGACACGGTCATAGGCCTTACTCATGTCGATCTTGATTACCATGTTCGATCCCCGAGTGTTAAGATTGATATGTTTGATCATTTCATCGGTGAGAGCTATAGCCCCTGGATAGAGTGACCCCTAACGAATCCATGTTGTTTGGGTGAGATGCAAATAAGAAGATAAAGGGCCAGGTGGGTGTTGAGGATACTAGCAAGGATTTTATAGAAAATGTCGCACATGCTGATCGGACAAAAGTGATTAATGGACGAGGGAGCCTTAGATTTTGGAATGAGCACCACAAGAGTAGTGCAAGACACACGAGGCAACAGACCTCCACGGAAGAAATCCAGAATCGCCTCAATGAGATCACTTTTCACTCACTCCCACGATGCTCTGTAAAAAGCTCCAGTGAACCCATTTGACCCAACTGCGCTATCAGGATCATGATTCTTCATGGCCTCATGAATTTCCTCCTCATGAGGAATGAAGCTCAGGATCGTGTTTTCCCAATCAGTAAATGTATACTAAACAACATCAAAGAATCTAAAAACATCTTCAGGGTATCCGAGTGAAGGATGATCGCGAGGTCCAGCAAGGAGACTGTGGAACTAGGAGCATGCAAGCTCGCCAATCATATTCTTGTCTTCAGAAAAGGACCCATCCTTGAGCTCAATCACTCATGTTTTGGGTATTTCTACTCCAATCTTATGGATATTGGTTATATTCATTGAATCCATCCATGGAAGAGAATGGTGTGATCTTGATAAAGATAAAAATCCCTCTTGTGAAATTCCCCTCAAATTATCTCTTGAATCTATAGATACTAGTCCATCTTTTTCTCTCGATGATTGTGGAGTGGAAAGGGAAATTACCTATCATTTCCCAAGTGATGATACCTCTACATTAACACCCAAAAGAGATAATAATTCCCCTTTATTGGGTATAAAACTTCTATGATTAAGAATAGGTAGAAGATTATTGTAGAGACTATGATATTAAATTTTAGGAAACAGTATTGACTATAATTGATGAAATTAGGAAAGTTAACCTTGGTTCAAAATAGGATCTATGGAACAAATAAATTAGTTCTTCAATGAATCCTGGGGAGAACAAAACATATATCTCTTTCCAGAAGAGACTTTGATATGTTTTTTATTGTATCTATATATAAATTTATAGCTTGGATCCAAATGTAGCTATCCATAATTTTGGTTTTTCAAAAAATCATCATGGGTACAAATAGGAAGCTAAGAAAATGAAAAGTTCCCATACTACTAAGATGGAGGATAAAGTTGACGAGATCAAAAAATCCCACTTCATCTGGTAAGTCTAGTTCCCAAAGTGGCTAACAAAATTTTCACTATAAAAAATAATAATATAAAACTTAAGGTTTCTATCAAATTTAAGGATCTCAGTTAGTATTTACTAAAGGACTATTTCCCAATTTTGAAAATAGAATTTTTGATTGACACAATGGATAGCTTTATGTCTTTTTGTTTTTGTAGTTAAGTATAGATTATAAAAACAAATCTAGATATCCATCTATGATGATGAATCCACTACATTTATGGAACATGTAGGGTTATATTTCTATCAAGTGATCCCCTTCATCTTAAATAATGTTATTAATATATATCAACATGTCATTCCTCATATATTCAAGTCTCTTATGGTGAGGACCAAGGAATTTTATGTTGATTATTTTTTGTTCAAATTTTATCAATTTTGTGATCATATTATTGATCTTGAAATAGTTTTTAATAACCTATAGTGGCACATCTAAAAGATAAATCCCATAAAATGTAATTTTAATGTAACATTGGGAAAATTTATTATCTTTCTGATATTCCATCATTGAATCAATTTCAAGCCCAAGAAGACCAAGTTGGTCCTTGATATTCCAACTCCTTGAATCCTCAAAGAGTTTAGATTACATCAAGGAAACCTTGACTACAAGAGGCGCTTTATCACTAACCACACCAACAAATACCTTCATTTAAAAAAGTAATTATGAAAGGAGTTTATTACAAGTGGGATTGTAGTTTTCAAGAAGATTATGATAACTTAATATAGTACTTCTTATTCCCATTGGTATTGATGTTATAACATGAAGGTAATTTTCTAAACTTATATGTGGGAAACCTATAATGATTTCTTGGTGATATTCTAGTTAAAAGAATGATAAATACATGGATAACCAACTCTATTATACTAGTAGATAAATGATAGATATAGATACTAGATATGCTAATATAGATAATAATATAATGGTGTTGATCATCACAATTCATAAACTAAAACACTACTTATAGCATTAAGGGTATTTTTTTCTCTCTCGCTTTTATTTTCTCAAATATATCCTCAGCATCCCAATGATAATATGATTTCTCACCTGATGGGTGGTTTTCTTTTATCAATTTTACATTAAGTTTTTGTACTATAATACCATAAAATGGAAGGTTATAATATATTTCCTTATATCACAACCTTCCTCGGGAAGTGCACTAGTGAATGAAGAGATTCCCTATAATGAGGTTTTATTTTATCAAGTCACTCCCTTGATAAAGGAGATGTATTTTGATGGTACCTTAATAATATTATAAGGAAATAATAATGGAGAAAATGAATCTTAATAAGGCCAACCATTGGATTGTACTTTTCCCTCTAGTGAAGGTAGTCTTTCTATTTTTTTTATTCTATCAAAATCATATACCAATAATGAGGCAGAATATTAATCTATCATTGATGGATTGGAGTCATATCTAGAAACTCTATTATACCACCATTAAAAAGGAATAATTGGTACCCATACATTATTATGTAGAAGTTTTAATAGAATAATTACCCTTGAACAAACCAAACCTCACATGTTTTATTTATAGAATGCTTGTGTGGATGTATTTGATAGTGTCCCTACAACCCTGGTAGATACAGATTGAGAATGATTTACATTATACACTATAGGGTGTTCTCCCCATTTTTCATCAATGATATGAAATAAATCAATGAATCCAACACTAAATAAGACCAAGGAGTCCCCATATCATCATTGATAAATAGTACAGTTGGATAGATATCCCCCATAATAGACTACCTCCAAAGTGTAATTCTTTTATAGAATTGAGCTAAGAGAGAAGAGATTGGGTTAAGCACCCTGACCTTTATCCTCTATAATGGAAAAAATTATTACAAATTATTATAAAAATATGGCTTTAATGGAGTCATCCTCAAGCTCATTAAAGGAGGAGAGACCCTCTCTATCATTCAAGAAGTTCATGTTGGTGTATGAGGTGCTCACCAGTCAGGATCTAATCTCTCCAATCAAATTAAAGGGCTTAGATACTATTATAAAACAATATTACAAGACTATGTAGAGTTCACTAGAATATTTCGTGTAGGGTAAGTATATGTCAATTTCATCTGTCAATCCTTTATTTTTTGTATACCTCCAATTACTCTTCATTATTTTTCTTTTGGAGAATTGATGACATGAGGCTATATCCCCCAATTATAGACAATGGGTTCAACTACATCCCTACTACCACTAAATTATTCTCTAAGATAGATAAATATTTATACCTTAAATAATTTAGAGAAAATGATATTATAAATTTCTTGAAGTTGACAATTATCTCAAAACATGGTGTCACCCAGACAATATTGTTGGATAATGGAAACAACTTATGTTGTTAATATTTTAAGAGGCTATAATTGGAATAAAATATCCATAACAATCACACATCCAACTATAATTTAATGGTCAATGGATAGATAAATTATTTCAAAAATAATTTATAAAATATCCTTCAACTAATATTAAGAAAGGATAAGAAATCATGTATTAATAAGCACTTGTATTCTCTTTGGGATTATGAGACCAAGACCCATACTACCACACAAAAAAACCCGTATTCAATCATACATGGGATAGAGGTCATCATACCATTTTATTTTCAACTAAACACGCTCAATATAGTGATTTGTAATTTTTTTATAAATATGAGTAGTCATGGAGTTTACTGGATGATTTAGAGTGACTCGATCAAAAAATGTTTCACACTTTGCACAACATGGGAATCCATAACAACTCGGACATGCGATAATTTAATTGGAAACTTTTACTTCACTAATTAATTTATAGAGAAATGGTGATAGTTCTTAGAGCCCCCATGATACCTAGAAATAATCCCCTGATGTTGGATTCTATAGAGACCCGGTCTATTCATACATGGATATTAAATATTTTTTTTATGAATATTCAACATGTTAAAAATATATACTCCCAAGGGCCATAATATATTAGTGACTTTTGAAACATGGAAATCAATATTCTGACTTCGTTAAATATCTTCTTCATATCCTATAATGACCTTTACCTTTTGTGCTATTCACAAACAAACCCTACTTAAAAGCTTTATTCACATCCTTGGGAAAATGAACATAAGAAAGGGTGAGCTAGGATTCCTATTAGGGGTAAAAAAAGGGAGATACATAATCATCACATAAACATAAGGGTATGAGAATATGAGAATAACATCTGAAAATCATACCATGCATAAAAAATATCATAATCCGGAATCATGTCATAAATATTGGTGGATCATAAGACATAAATTATAATAAAATAAAGAGCATGATCCAATGGAGAATTAAATTGGGATAAGGCATGAAATTTGTGGCATATACATCATATTATAACATTCTTAATATGTATAAATAGTAAAACATTGACTCATTAAGTTTAGGATATGAAATGAGTCCCTAATATAAATTTTTTGACATGCAACTAGGTCCATGCATAAAATTATGGACATGAACGACAGGTCCCTACATAACATTATGAACATGTAGTCGGGTTTGCTCATAAAAATATGAACATGTAATAAGGTTCAACCATAACATTGTGAACAGGTAATTAGGTTAATTCATTACATAATAGTAGTCAAATATCACTAATAAAGATGTCTTAGAGGAATTGGTTCACTCCCCAAGCAATCTTATAATTCAAGTTTCACTTCCATGATCGTCATAGTAGAAAAAGTACTTTAGTGGACTGGGTTTACTCCCTATTCCATCCATTTCAATAGCACAAGATATATAAATCTTTACCCAATTCATTATAGGGAGATATATGTCACACCCATCAAATAATGAAATAATACAAATATATTCCCTAGGATCAAAAACACCCATTATATCATAACCAATAAAATGAAATGGGTATTATAAATGTTTCTTCATATCTTAACCTATGTAAAAGAGACAAGTTTAAAAATAATCTAATCATAACATAACTTGTGAAAGGAAGTGGGTTTCATAAGAATTTCTTCATGGTATAACCTGTGAAAAAAGAAATGGGTTTTATAAAAAACATATAATCATAAACATAAACAATTCATAGAAAGAATAACAATGGTATCCTTTGATCATTTCCTCAATAATTCATAAGTTATATCAATGTAAGTCAATAATTTTGATCTATCATTTAAAAAATTTCTTGAGTAAAATAAGATTTTATGGAAAAATAATTTTTAAAAATTAAATAATTTTTGAAAATCCATTTCATTGAAAATAACACTTGAAGATAAAGGAATATTTAAAAATAATTTTAAAACATTTCTTGAGAAAAATATCCATTCCTCTTGGAAAATCACTTTTTTAAGACATAAAAAATTTTGAAAACATTTTTATTTCAAAATAACCTCGAAACATTTAAAGGGATCTTTGCAAAAAATTAAAAGACATCAAAAAATTTCAAAAAATAGTTTCTTTGAATGTGATAATAAAATATCATTTAAAAAGTTGAATTTTTTTTATAAAACATTATTATAGAAGAAAACATATTTCTGACCAAAGAGATAAAAAAATATATTTTTTCTTAAAAACATTTTTTAAATTATCTTAGTACCAAAGAGGGGGGAAATAGTACCATTACATGATGATATCATGAATAAATAATGAATAATAAAATCCATGTGAATTGTTGATAGGTAGATCAAGGGATTTCAACCATTGAGACCTGATCATAAACTATCCTAATAAATTATTAGAATGTAACATAAAACTCTTAACACATTGGTAACATTGAATCTAAAGACCCATGAAAAAATAACAAAAAATATATTATTTCACAACCCTAGAAGCCTGAAGCGGGCATTATTTTATTACATTGTCATATTTACAAGGAAAAAAATCCCAAATGATAGATCATTTTAGTAGTATCAAAAATTTATATTACATAAATGATATCCATAATACATTAGGAAAACAAAATAAAACATGCTAACCAGTAAAGATAAATAAACTGCATCCTTGAAATCTTATTCAAAGTTCACTTCTTTATAACCTGGGGAAAGAAACATAATAAAGGTTAGTTGAACTTATCTGTAAGGGTAAGTACAATGAGTGTAATAATGAATCAATCTATATGGAAAGTTAAATAACTTAACACACTTTCCATTTATACAATGATATAAGTCATAATTAATATGGCAAGGTAAGAAACTAAAAAACATGCCATAAATCAATTGAATGAGATCGAATTACATTCATAGATACATCAACACAAGATATCATGGAAAACTAATAATAGAGACTAAATTTGGGTAATTCTTTCTTAATGGAAGTTGTGTCTAAGGCACATGAAAACATATACAGTCAAGACCATTCACAGGATAGATTGAAACTACGGATAGAACCCCGATTAATTTAGCTAACTTATTTGTCTCCTTAAAATCTATCGATGCATCGAGGGGCTATATAAAGTCTAGGGCCCACTCATAATTACCAGCCCAAAAAATTCCAAATATTAAATAATAAAATTAATAATATTTCTTATAAAATATCCATATTGAAGAAATAATTTTTTTATTAATAATTTCCTAGTTAATCAAATAATTGTCAAAGTGAACACTGTGTGTAAAAAAATTTTATATGGTTTAGGAAATAATAATATCCATTGTATGAGAATCAAGATATTCAGGAATAATTCCAATGAAAAACGATTAAAATAAATCGATTGTTTTAAAATTAATTTAACAATAAAAAAATAACTGATATTGCAAAGATAATAATTAAGAGCATTCTGGAGGTAAATAATAATTAAACATTCCAAAGTGTCCCATACCACTTTGAAAAAATTTAATAATAATATATAGAAATATAATACATTAAATGAAACATATAATATCATGATAATAAAGTTTATTCATTATATGACATTAAAATAGTAGTATATACACCATATAAAAGTGAACTTATGCATAACAACATATAAGTCTCAATGAAATGTAAATTAAGACAAAATTCCCTTACCTTAACCATAGTTTTTTTTGTGGTATTCATCATCCTATATAGTGGTTTAAAATATGTTAATAACTAATAATAGAACAATAATTATGTTTAAAATATCATATACCATCTTATTATAACATCTTATTACCCGTTTGTTAACAATCTTTCATTATTTTTCACTATTACGGTTGTTAATTGCCTAGTTTTCTCAAGTATGTTTCTGAATTTTATATTAATATTATTATTCATTAGATCTAGAATTAATCATATCTCGAATTTAAAACATGACTTAATTATCATATATATTCATAATATATTTATTTATAATAATCTATTATTTTTGAAGATAAGAAATGAAATGTACCATTCATGGAAAAGGTAGGTCGTACGTACGCATAGACACTACTTTCATTTATTTTTTTGTATTAAAATAATGAAATGGGATTGAAAAATATGTATATTGTATTTAAAATATCATATTTATTTTTTATATGTTACAAATGTTTATTAAAACCATCATTTATATGTTTCATGTATAACGTGAACAAATCACATCGCATTGAGGGGTCAGTATTCCACACATCCTCAAACGATGTTATCAAATGAACATAGAATAGAAAGTAATATACAAATTTGTTATAAAATTATTATAGAAGTATAAATACAAAATAAACATCGTATATAACATATATAAATATAGTTACCATCATAATGGACAACCATGAAAGTTGGTAAAAGAAAAATGAACAATCATCGTTTCGTGAGGCGGTAGTTCGCCATACACAGAAATAGTATGTTCGTTACCCATTAGATGGAAGTGTGTGTTTTTGTATGTATAACCATTAATAAAAAACATCATAATATATTTTGTTTACTATTTTTATTATATGGACATGGATGGAGATTATTTTAGATGGTGGAGAAGTAAATGAAAGAAAAGTGATTTTTGGAAAGCATTACCTTAAAAATTGGGTACTCATTTTGGTTTATACAAAAGGGTTTCCTTGGAAGGATTCTGGATAAAATGGAGTCTTCAAGTTATATGGAATGGATTTTGGTAAATTAATTGAGCTGACATTGGTAAACCTAAGTTGTTTTAGAGGTGTGAAGAATGGGGAGAGGTGGTGGCCCTTTATCGTGGAGGGGAAGTGTCACTCTTGTAATATTTTGAAAAAGGAATTCCTACCACATTTTTCACATTACCAGTGGCTCCAATAATGCGCCCAATTCTATACAAGTGAGTATAGGGTTGAAATAGGTACATAAAAGGGATTTTAGGAAACTACATAGGTCATTTTAGGCCTTATGTTTAAGGTTTAATCCTTTGTTAAGATTTATTTTCTCTTAATCATTGTAATTAATTTTAATAACTTTCACGAATATTTTTTGTAAAAAAATAATTTTACCTTATTATAGGTCATAAATTATGATTATTTCAAATATGGGATCAATTTTTAAAAATTTAAATCAGGGAATTGGTAGAAATTAATTTTAAAATTCCCCCCTTGAGTGGGACGACAATGCATGTTTTTTAAAAGGTTGGCACCAAATCCTCATTTTTATTAAAGAAAATAAAATACCTCTTTGACTAGATAGGGGGAGACCCATTACATATCTCAAAGGCCCATTGGGAAGTTATCCCATTACAAGCCTCGTAGGCCCAATGTTTTACTTTAAAAACGTGCATTGCAGTGGGGGTTTTCCTTAGTTGTAAGCACCTCGTAATCCTACAAGAAAAATGGGGGTTCAAAACCCATTGGGCTCAAGTTACTATAGAATTAATGTATCGTACTATGGTAGTGGAGACACTATAGAAACGACAGGCACTATAGCGGCGGCAGGTCACTATAGCGGCACCAGGGCACTATAGCAGTAGTGGGATCCAAATATTTGATAGGTTTTTGTTGTCAATTTCGAAGTCAAATTGATTCCATTGAACAATATTTGATTAATTGAAAAAAAATTGATCTAATTAAATTTCAAAACTAACATAAATCATAATTTATCCTTATAAATAAATTATATGAAAAATTAGTTCTGAATTAAATTTCTATATTTTTCACTATTTATTAAAAAATGAAACTTCATAGGAAAATTTGAAAAATTAACCCTAAGATAATTTTTATGTTTATATTCGAAATAAGAAGTTTATTCTGGCATATTGAATTTATAAAAGTTTCAAAAAATTATATTTAAATGGGTTCTCCATTAAAAGTCGGTAAAAATGCCTTAATAAAAATATAGTATTTTATGCATAAATTTAGGTTTGTTTTTATCTTAAGCCTATAGAATTTATTGGAATAATATCAAAAACATTTAATTGAATATAATATATATATATATATATATCACATTAATATCAGTCAATAATTTTAATTAATTTGATTTATTTGGTTAAAACTGCTTTTTGAGCATAAAAATAATAATATTTTCCTTTATATTGAATCAGTTCTCATATTCATTTCTAATTAATTTTTAACCTATGAAATCATTTTATATTTTTGTAAACCATATATTTTCATAAGATATTTAATTATATTTATAAATATTCATTTAATGGATAGGTTAGGTCTCATTATATTAAATAATAATATTTTAATAATATATTATTGTTCGATTAAAACGTGGTCTTGCATGTAATGTATGATTTCAAAGAAAGTCTCTATTGCCTATATTGTAAGATAACTCTGGGTTTCAAGTATTGAAAAATATAAAATATATATAATCTATTTAAAATACTTGATATATTTTAATTTATCAGGGTATTATATCCCCATATTCACTTAGTGTCGTGTGTCATGCATGCTATCGAATATAAGGTTCATACTTTATAATTTTGGGGTGTTACATTCTTCCCACCTTAAAAAAAGTGTGTCCTCACAATGTAAACTTCATCTAGGAATTATAGGGATTGAAAGTAAACTATTTTTGAAAGACCCACCTACTAAATAGGGTTAATAACACACCTTCTTAATAAGAGAGAGGGATGTACAATGGTCACGTAACTGGGTTCCCTAGTATGAGAGCATAGCTGGGAAATGGAAACATTAATATAAAGGATAAATACCACAATCAAGTTCTGATAGAGAGTTATTGAGAACATGATTAGGAGAAAGTTAACAATCACAAGGCCATAAATTCATGATGATCCAAGGGGTCATTTGATTCATTAGAATCAAAGGTATTAGGATTTGTATTTTAAACCATTTTTCCTAGAGTTGAGTAATTATTTCACTCCCTTTGAATATAAGTAAATATACTTACTTGGTACATTTCTAAAATTTTATCCTTCGGTCATGCCTTGCACTATTTCTACTTCATCTCTTATAATAAGATTCATCGTTTAGTGATGTAATATATCAATATCAAAAACCATATTCAAAGATAAACTTAAACTATTTCATAAATCATTAACCTATCCAAAATATTATGTTCCATCACTTTATAAAGATTGTCATATAATTTCCAAAATTAACTTATCAGTATCCTTTAATGAACATGAAGTAGCTTTTTCACATTCTAAACTTGTGAATAACTTCATCATGTATCCGCTTTAAATATTGTAAAAACTCTAATCACTATAAAACCTTATCATAAACATGCGTTATTCCTTATTACATATGTAAGACACATGTTATTCGATATATTCATTAAATCCAATAGTGTTGTAAACTAAATTAATGATATCATTAACCACTTTTTCAATAAATCATTAATCTATACCAAGGTAGTCATCACTATTAAAAATCAATAATTTCTTCATCATTATCTTAACATCAGTAATATATTAATGGTTTTTTTCATCACTCATGTGGTTTACGAAAGTATTAACTTTCTACTTAATAAAGTTTCTTAGAACTATTCATCATATGACCTAAAATCCTTAATAAAAAATTATTACAATACAGTCCTTACGTATTTCATAAATCAAATGATGAGAACATCATAAACAAAATACTTTTATAAAATATTTCTTAGATCCAAATAAAAAAGTACATTAGTCATTCCACTTCAATTGTGTCAATAACATATGCTTGACCTTGATGACTTATATTATTCAGAGGTATATGACCATGAAGCTTGGGTAATTTTTTTGCATAGTGTCCCATATCTTTACAATAGTAGAAATAGATATCATTAATATGTTTATCTCCCTTGGATTCATGATCATGGTGACCATTTTCTTTTCACTTATAAAAAACTCCCAATCCCTTCAATCATTTACTAGGGTGACTCATTCTATAGTTATCATAAGTTATAAAATCCTTTTTTACCTTCATCTTATTTGAATCATTCAATTTTTCATGGTGTTTAGAAGACCTATTATTCTCTTGGTTTCCCTTGAATACATAGGTTCCCAAGAATTACTTATATTCTTTCATGGAACATAAAACTATCTCTTCATATGATGAGATATTCTAAGAATCTAAAACCCTTTGAATATTTGGCTTATGATATTCACAGAAGTGGTCAATATTATACTTCATGTTTAATATATAATCTATAGAATACATGGATAACCTTGTAAAGGTGGATTCATAATCCACAACACTCACGTTTTCCTTTTTTTAAGCTAAGAAACATTCTCTTCATCTCAATTTTCTAATCATGAGGGAAGTATTTACAAAATAATGTATCCTTAAATGCTCTCCATTCCATGAGTTCTATTTCTTCTTCCTCTCTAGTATTCTGGATCAAGGACCACCATTGATCAGCATACCCTTGGAGACAATAGACAGAAAGTGTAATCTTTTCCTTTTTACTGCATTCCAAGGCCGTAAATATCTTCTCTAGAGACTTAATCCATTTCCCAGCAACAATTAGACTTTTATTCCCACTAAATGATGGTGGATTCTTCTGCATAAAGAGATCAATCATAACATATTCTATCCATTTAATAGGTTTCTCCATTCATGAAAGATTATTTTTCATAACCTGACTAAGCTACCCTAATATATCCATAACTTTCACTATTCTAATACCACCTGTATTGATTTCCACATCATAGAAATACCTATATTTTCTTTGATTATTAACACCATTAGTCATTTTAGTCTCCATTTTTAAAAAATGGAATATAATGTATTACATCATAAAATTATGAACTTTTTCTAATTAAAAATTTGGTATATAACATAACATAAATGTATACACCATAAATCCTAGAACCATAAACATTGGTTACTTTGGGGGAATAATTACTTTCAAATCCTTCATAATTAAGGTAAATAAAAAGTGAATTATCCTGAGCATATCCCGTAGTATTTTAAAAATAGGTGTACAGTAATTCCCTCGTCATGTACCAGGCTACCCCAAGTCAGGCCCAAGATAACTTGTCGCAGTTATTACACCTAGTTACATATCTTCCATAACCATGTGCACTTTTAGTATCTAGACAAGGTTGTATTGATAGAAATACACACATAATATCTACCTTACCAAAATTATAGGATGTTCTTCTATACTCATCCTCAAAGTCTATTTTAGGTTTGTGATCTATAATCTATGTATTTTAAATCTAGTTTCCAAGGATTCTTTTAAACTTACCAATTATAATTCCACGATCCCAGAAGCCTTAAGCTAGTGTATTATTTTATTACATTGGCATGTTTAAAAGGAAAAAAATATCTAAGGACTGATCAATTTAATAGTCTTGGAAATCCATATTACATACATGATACCCATAATACATTGGTAAAACAAAATAAAACATTTTATATGAAAAAACTGAAATAAACTACATCCTTGAAAGTTTATTCAATGTTTTTTTCTTCATAACCTAGGGAAAAAACATAATATGGGTGATCTAAAATGCCCAATAAGGGTAACTACAATGTAAATAGTAATGAATCAATCTATATTAAAAGTTAAATATGTGAACACACTTTCTGTTTACACAACTAGATAAGGAATTATTAATATAGTAAGGTAATAAATTGAAATTCATGCCATAAATCAATAATATGAGAACGAATTATATCCTTAAATATGTCGAAGCAAAATCTAATGGAAAAATATTAACCAAAAGTAAATGAGGGTAATGTTTTCTTAATGTATGTCATGTTTAATGAACATGAAAACCTATACCATCAAGGCCTTTCACAAGATGGTTTAAAACTACATATTGAAACATATTTAATTTGGCCAACTTATTTGCTGCATGAGAATCAATAGATGCATCGAAGACCAATATAAATTCCAGGACCCACCCATCATTAACTATCCAAATCATACCTCGTATCAAATAATAAAATGAATAATATACCATATTAAATGTCTGTATTGATAAATAATATGGTTTTATCAATATTTCCCCAGTTAATCAAATAATTGTCAAAGGGAACATTATATGTAAAAAATGATATACAGTTTAGGAAATAATAATATATATTGTATGATCATATGGATATTCAAGTAAAATTATAATGAAAAATGATTAAAATAAAGTAATTGTTTCAAGATAAATCTAACAATCAAAAAATTAAGTTATATTGCAAAGATAATAATTAAGAGCATTCTTTAGGAGAATAATCCTTAACTATTCCAAAGTGTCCCATACCACTTTGAAACATTAGATTCATAATAATTGTAAAGGTATATCATTAAATTAAACTTATAATATCTTAATAATAAGGATTATTCATGATATAACATAAATAAGTCAGTATATAAATCAAATAAAAGTTAATTGGTGCATTATAACAATTAAGACTCAGTTGAATGTAAATTGAGATAAAATTACCTCACTTTAACCTTAATTTTTGTTGTCTAGTATATATACACTTGTATAGTAGTTTAAAATTTGTTAATAAATAATACCATAAACATATTTATGTTTATAATATCATATACCATCTTATTATAATATCTTATTACTTGTTTGTTAACAATCTTTCATCATTTTAACTATTTAGGGTGTTGATTTCCTTGTTTACTCAAGTATGTTTTTGACTTTTAAATTTTTGGTTATATTAATTATGTGATGATTTTATCATCTTAATAATGTAAACCATTACTTAATTATCACATATATTCAATATATATGTATTTATAATAATCTATAATGTTTAGAGATAATAACCAAAATATACCTTTCATTGAGATGGTAGGTTGTACGTATGCATGAACACTACATTAATTTATTTTTCATATTAAAATAATTAAAATTATATGATACATATATATATATATATATCTGATAATTACATTATAACGTGAATGAATCACATCACACTGAGGGGGAGATATTCAACACTTCCTCAAATGATGTTATCATATTAATGTAAAATGGAAAGTAATAAATGTATGGGTTATAAAATGATTGAAGATGTATAAATACATAATAAATATAATATATAACATATATAAAACTATTTTCCATAATAATGACCAACCAGAAAGTATTTAAATTTAAAATGACAAATCATTGTTTCTTGATGTGGGAGTTCGATGTATAGAAAAATATTATGTTCGTTACCCATTAGATGGAATTTTATGTTTGTGTAGTTTAAACCCTTAATAAAAAAAATAGTAGTATATTTAGGATATTGTTTTTTTATATTAATTTTAAATAATAATCTTTTAGGTGGTGGATATGTAAATGAAAGAATAGTGATTGTTGGAGAGAATTGCCTTAAAAATTGGGTACTCCTTTAGGTTTACACTAAATGGATTCCTTAGAAGGATTCCTACTCAAAGGTATGATTTAAGGTAAAGGTCAGGGATTTTGGGAAGTGAATTGGTAAGATCATGTCTAAACCTAGGTGGTTTGAGTTGTGTTATGAATGGGGGGAAATGGTGTCCTTTTATATTGGAGGAGTGACACTCTTACAATATTTTGATAAAGGAATTCCTACCATGTTTTTCACATTGAAAGTGGCTCCAATAAGAGACTCAATTTGATACAAGGGAGTATTGGGTTGATATATTTATATAAAACTGATTTTGGACAATCTTATAGGTCATTTTTTCCTTAAATTTAACATTTATTCTATTATTATGCTTAATTTTCTATTAATTATTATAATTAATTTTAATCATCTTCACTAATATTTTTCATCCAAAACTAAGTTCAAATTAGAATCCAACAAAAATAATTATGATTCCAAATAGATAATACATTTTTACAAATTCCAATCACATAAGTGGTGGAAATGAATTTAAAAAATAATCCTGTAGGCAGGACAACAATGTTGATTTTTAAAGTAAAAATATCCAAAAAATTTGATATGTTTTGGTAGTCAATTTCAAAGTAAAATTAATTACATTAACCAATATTTGATTAATTTATCAACATATTAACTAATTAAACATTAAAGGGAGTATAAAAAATTACTTATCCATATAAATAAATTAGCTGAAAAAGAAGTTTTGAATAAAATATTAGTATTTTCACTATTCATTAAAAATGAAACTTAAAAGAAAAATACAAAGAATTCAACCTAAGATAATTATTATTTTTATTTTGAAAATAAAATTTTTATTTTTACATATAAATCTATAAAATTTTCAAAAATTGGATATAAAATGGGCTCTCTATTAAAAGTTTGTTAAAATGCATTGATAAAAATATATTATTTTATACATAAAATTGGGTTTGTTTTTATCTTAATCCAAAAAAATTTATTTAATGGATATAAAATATATTTGATTGGATATAATATATATATATATATATCACATTAATATCAATCAATAATTGTAATTAATTTAATTTACTATGGTAAAACAGCTTTGTAAGCAAAAAAATAATAATATTTTTTTATATTCAATCAGTTATTTTTTCATTTCTAATTAATTTTTAACCTATGAATAAATTTTATATTTTTGTATCAATATATTTTTATAATATAGTAAATTATATTCATCACCACTAATTCAATGTCTAGGAAAAGTCTTATTATATTAAATTGTAATATTTTAATAATAAATTATTATTCGGTTAAAACATGGTCTTGTGTGTAATGTAAGATTTTGAAGAATTTATATCTTCTTTGTAATGAAATATAAATAAGAGTTTCATGTATTTAAAAATATAGAATATATCATAACTATTTAAAATAGTAAAAAATATTTTAATGTACTAGGATATTATATCTCTTGATTTTCTTGGTGTCTCGTCCCATGCCCACTATCTAATATATAGTTCTTAATTTAGAATTTTAGGGTGTTACAAAATATAATGAGTATGAATAAATTCAGGATAATACATCTCAAATTTTATTTATATGAACCTCATGAAATAATATAGTTGTATAACATAATGTTTGTCTCAAAGATGGAAAATTGAGAGAAAAATATCTTACTGATTTAGTAACTTTTAAACTGTAAACCCCAATAAAAAGAGATACTAATATGTATATTTAAATACCAATAATTATAATTAGATTAATTATAAAATAAATTCATGGACATTATATATCATATAAACAAAATTGGTTTTGAATATGACATGTGTCTCAAGGAAGTAAAAAATGAGATGGAAATCCCTTACCTTAAATCTGGACTCTCATCGTACTCATTTAATCCTCATATATAATAAATATAAGTTAATTAAACATATATAATTGAAAAAAATTCATATATTTAATACCATATATGATTTACTTATGCCTTTATATTATATTTTTATTAACAATTCCATGTTAATGTTACGTTTTAGGTAACAACTGCTTTGTTTTTCACACATGTTTTGGATTGTTATTCTTGTACCTCTTACTTAGATCATGATTTAGTCATCTCCATAATGATATAAATGATATAGATATCATCTATATTCATTATATATATTTTTTTATTAATCTATAAAATTTAGTGATATGAAATGAAATAGACAGTTCATGGAGATGACAGGTCGTCTGTATGCATGACCGTTGTTTCATTTTCTAATAGTATTGAATGAAAGAAAAATAAATGATATATATATATTACCATTATAGTATAATTTTATGCTATACATATCAAATATTCCTATTAAACTAATCCATAATACATTCCACGTAAATTGTGAATGAATCACAACACTTCACGAGGGGTAGTTCACCATACACACGAACGACATTACTGTATTCCCAAAAAATTGAAAGCATGAAGTTATGTGTGATATAACAATTAAAAAATAATAATAAAATAATAAATATCATATATATCATATATAAACTCTATTTTCATTATTATGTGCAACCTTGATAGGTGGTAATGGAAAAACGAACGACATCGTTTCATGAGGCAGGAGTCCGTCAAACACATGAATGATAATTTTGTAACACATTTGATTGAAGTGTGTGTGGTTGTAGGTAACACCCTTAAAATAAAAAAATAAAAAAATTTAATATACTGATTTTATTATATAATCATGATATAAAAATAATTAAATCGATTTGATAAAGAAATAAAAAACATTCGTTGATGAATGTTATATCTTCTTCAGATTCCTCCTTTTCATTTCCAGCAAAGGACTTCCTTATTTAGAATTATACATAAACTAAGGCTTATAATATGAGTGTAGTAAATTTTTTAATTTATTTTGGTATTCAATATCTAATCCAATTGGTTTTTAAGGTGTGAAGAGATGGGAAGAGGTGGTACCCCTTTATAAGAGGGGGACAAGATACACATGGTATTTTGGAAAAGAAGTTAGATATACCCATGTTATTACATAAAAAAAGAATTAAATAATGTACAAAATTATATAAAAGAAGTTTTAAGGTCTAAATTTCTCCATAAAATGTGTTTTGGACAAGTTTTTAGGGCCTTTTCTCCTTAAGTGTAAACTTTAGTCCACCGGTAAACTCGTTTTTCTCTTAATCGCCATGTTTTATTTTAACTGTTTCTACTAATCATCTTGATAAAAAAATTAAGTTTTACTTGATATAAAATGAGAATTATTATGATTCCAAATATGGAATCTATATTAACAAAATAAATTCACATAAGTGGCACAAATTAAATTTACATTAGTCCCACATACAGGATGAGAAGGCGAGTTTTAAAAGCGAAAATGTTCAAAAGTTTACAAACCTTTTATATCCAATTTCAGTATGAAATTGATTATAAATACCATAATTGGTTTAATATATATATATATATATATAATTTAACTTATTAAACATTAAAATAATTATAAAATATAATTTAACTATATAAATAAAATAGATGAAAAAAAAATTCAATTAAAATTCAATATTTTTCATTAATGATCAAAAAATGAATCTTTTCAGAAATATCCAAAAAATTAACCTTAAGATAATATTGAAATTCCTATTTCAAAAATTAAGCTTTTTTTTCAAATATAAATTATAAAAATTTTAAAATTTAGTTTTAAAATAAGTACACTATTAAAAGTTCATAAAACTACTTTTTAGAAAAATATATTTTTTATGCAGAAAATTGGATTTATTATTATCTCTTGTCTATAGAACACATAATATGATTGTTAAATATTTTATTGAATATGTAATATTTAATTTTCATTAAAATCATTCATAAAAACTATTTTATAAAAAAATTTGATATAAAAGTGTTTGTGCATAGAAAATAGTTTTCTTAGAAAAGGAATTTCCTTATTTTTGAATAGTTCATTCTATAATTTCTAATTAATTAGTTATAAAATAATTCATTATATAAACATTTATAAAAAAATTATAATATATTTAATTTTATTCATACCTTTCATTCCAATGGATAGGTTGTAACTATCATATTATATTTTAATAATATGTCATGTTTCATTTAAACATAGTTTTGTATGTAACACAATGAAAACATAGTATTGCATGTAACACAATCCAAACATAGTGTTTTTTGTAATTTAAGCTAACATTAGTGTCACATGTATTGAAAATATAACATTGTGTTGTGTGTAAAGTAATATTAACTAGGTATATCATGAAACTCAATCCATCAAAGAAATTTTATTTATTCAAAAAATAATGATTCATAAAAACTCATGGTGTTTCATTCTACCCACCATAAAATAAATTTATTACTATAAAATATTATGTTTCATCAATGTTTTAATAACTGAAATTTCCTTTAATTAAATTCCACATCATTAAAATTAACTCTAAAACTTCCTTTAAAAAAGGAAAGTTTGAAACATAATAGTTAACCAAAATATCACATAATTAGGTTTCCACATTTGAGAACATAGGTGGGAAGTGAATATTTTGACCTAAAATAAATTCATAAATATTTATAAATATTGATAAAGATAACTGAACACAATAAATTTTGTGATCTATATAAGGTTAACGATCATAAAACCATTGACCAAAGACTCATGATAAGGTCATTGATATCATCAAAAATAATGATAACAGGAAAAAAATTTATTTCTAGATCATTTACTAAATTTAATGAGTTTTCATGAGAAGATATACTTAATTTATTTCATTCCATTTCATAAGAGAAATATCATTTTGTTTTATTTCATTGATCATTTTTCACATCATCTCTTATTCAATGAAATTAAGGATAATTTTCTATTCCTGAATAACTAATGGGTCAATAGATCTATATATAGAATGATAATTCATTTCAACTATCATTCATTATCATCAAATAAATATGGTTATAAAATGTTATCCAATATTCATAAATATTCATATAGAAAAAAAATGTGTTAAACACGTTAATAGTTCAACATAAACCATTTTATAAATTGTTAACAATTTAACCCTTACAAAGGATAAAAACCCAAAACTTTAGAATTAAGGTCCCAAAATTCTTCAAAATTAGAGTAACAGTGATCCACCATATATCATAAAGTATATCTTGATTGTCACATATCAAAAATTTGAATACCTTCGTCATGTATTCTCTCAAAACATTTTAATAACATAAATATCCAAAAAACTAGATTGATAAAATTCATTCATCATAATAGCTTATATAAGCTCATATTTTATACAAAAAATATTTCATTGCAAGATTTTGTTCATCATTGTACTAATAGAATATTTTATTTCTTTATTCCAAAATCCATGTAGATGATCACAATAAATTTCATTAATTGATGAACAATAATATTTTCATAGGGCTCATTTATGAAAAATCAAACATGAAATTCCCAATTAAGGAGAGGAGGATAAGAGTTCCCTAATTACCATGATTCACTTCATCCAATGTGATCACCTAAGATTTCTCTTTTTTATTTGTCTTTAGTGGTTTTTGTGGATTATCATCTATATTATCCATTTTATTGATGAATTAATTGTCATAATTCCTAAAATCCAATCACTTGAAACACTAAAGTGTGGGTGGTACATTATATTGAGCTATATCTCCAATAATTTCAATGATTTCCCTCTTTACATAACTTCTGCATTATTTTTCTCAATGTAACAGATTCCCACACATGAGACACCTTCTTTTTCCTTTCAGGAACTTGCCTAAGTGCTTCTTTCAAAAAGATTTACAAGTAGAAGTTTGAAAAATTTTCTTCCCCTGATGTGAAATATCATTATATTTTCCAAGTAACTTTATTTTAATTTTATTATCCCCAGAAACAAGAGGGTTTATAGCTTCCATCTTCACTTTTAGTGCACATATAATGAATTATTTATTGAATCCAAAGTCTCGTATGGATAACTCCCTTCATAGATTTGGTTTTTTTCCACTAAAGAATCATTCAACCATACTTTCATTCTGAATTATAATACTTGAAGAGTACCTTGTAAGTCTTGTAAAAAAATCATAGGCACCAATAGATTCACTATCCTTTTGAATATTCTACATGAATTAATTCTCCATTTTTATGAACAATAGGAAGAAATTACTTATTAAAAAATAACGTTTTAAACTCATACCACTTTTTGGAGATAATTTCTTCTTATTTCTTTATATTCTTAAAATAAATCCAACATTAATTAACATCATCTTCCATGTGGTAGATATCCGAAGTGAAATCATCATGTCCTAAAATTGAAAAATAGAAAATATATGTTCAGTTGTACTGATCCATTTCTCAGAAACTAACAGATTAGCAGAACCATGGAAACATGGGGGTGTTTCCTTATGAAGGATTCATCAGAACGGTGTTCCCTACTCTACTTGTTTTTATGTTCACAATGATTTATATCTTGAGAAACTTGTATGAGCATAGAAATGGGGTTTTGAATTCCATCACCCATAACATTTAGTTTCTTATGAGGACAATAATTGCATTATCCATTTCATTCATCATTAACATGATTCCTTTGGGTTACAAAAATTTACAAAGACCAAAATGCGTAGTGTGGGAAATTCAAATCATAATGGAAAATCACATAGTCAAAAAATCATTTATAAGGTAAAAATAAAGACACCCACTTTTTAATCTATGACACCATAGGTTTATCATAGATCATTCATAGTAAAAATATGTTTAAATCATTTTTGATGATTTATAATGAATTTTTTATTTTTCAAAGCATATCCCATGGGTGTGTCAAACGTGGACTGTTCAAGGACCATTTTAATGCTCCAATTCTTGATCGAGTCTAGATCAATATGGTGTTTTTGATGTTTTTACCCCTATTTACATTTGTGATAGTGCCACATAATCTTGTAGTATCTAGATATTGATGTAATTCATTGGGAACGACTCTCTCAATGTTTTTCAAAAAATACAAGTAATTTTCCTAAACTTTGATTCATCCTTAGATATTTCCAAAGAAATATTTTTGGACATATTCTTAGAATTATCCCTAGGTATCTCACTAAAGTTTTCTCATCATTGTTTCCAATGGTTAAAAAACCTTTCCTTTGATTACAAATATATCAACCCACAATTTTAATACGTGGATATTATATATTTTTTATGAATAATCAGCACACTACAAATGTACATGCCTAAGGACAATAATATTTTATTGCCTTTGGACACTTGTAACACAATATTCTAACTTGGTGAAATATCATCAACATCTCCCATGAAGATCTTATCCTTTTGTACTCTTTTCAAACATACCCTAATTAAAACATTTCTTCACAACCTGGGGAAAGGAAACATAAGAATAGGTGAGTTTAGATGCTTAGTAAGGGTAAGCAGGGGAGATACATAATCATAACATGAGAATAAGGGTATGTGAACATGATCATCACATTTTAAAATCATACTCTTCATATAAAAGATCAAATTATTGAATCATTACACAAATATTGGTAGTTCATAAGACATGAATCGTATGGAAATAAAATAACATGATCCATTAGAACATAACAATGGCATAAGGCATGAAATTTTTTTCATACAAATCATGTTATAAAATTGAACAAGTATAAATAAAAACAGGTTCACTCATTAAGTTGATGACATGAAATCAGGACCTCACATAAACTTATGTACATGAAACCAGGTCCTTGAATAGAATTATATAAATTAAAGATAGGTTTATGTATAATTTTCTGAAAATGTAATCAGGTTCATGTATAAGATTGTGATCATGTAATCGGGTTCACGCATAACACCATATAAGTCAAGGACCACTTCTAGGGATATATTAGTTGAATGGGTTCACTCTAAAAACATCTTAGTACTAAAGGTTCAGTTCCAAGACCATATTCATGGAAACATTTATTTTCGGAACTAGGTTCACTACCCATTCTAGCCATGTCTATCTCAAGAGATTTTTAAATATTTACCCAATGCATTAGAGGGAGATATAGGTCCCACCCATCACATAATAAAATCATACATATATGTGACACAATATCATAAAAATTCATTATATCATAATAAATTAAATGAAATGGGTATGATAAGAATTTAAACATATCTTAACCTATGTAAAAGTGATAGGTTTTGTAATCATTTCATCATAGGATAACCAGTTAAAAGATGCAGGTTTCATAAGCATTTTCTCATGGTATAACCCATAGAAGAAAAACAGGTTTCATAAATAAATTTCATTATAAGAATAAACCATTTTGAGAGATAATAATAATGGTATCTTTATATCATATCACTATTAAATAGTAAGTTATATCAACAGATATAATTTTATATGGAAAATAATTTTGAACGATCATTTAAAACATTTATTGATGAAAATTACATTTCATGGAAAATAACTTTTAAAACATAAATCATTTTTGAAAATACATATCTTTGAAAATAACCATTTAATATAATGTAATAGTTAAAACCATTTAAAAACATTTCTCGATGAAAATATCCTTTTTCTATTAAAAACAATTTTTAAGACATAAAACATTTTGAAAACCTTTTTCATTGATAAGAACATTGGAAACTTATAAAGGAAGCTTAAAAAATCATGTAAAAGGCTTAAAAATTTTCAAAATCCTTTTCATTTAAAGTGATATTAAAATATCATTTAAAAAAATTAAATTTTTTTAGAAAACAAGGTTTTGGAGTAAAAATTATTTCTGATCGAATAGAGAAATAAATTCGGATTTTCTTAAAAACATTTAATTAATTATATTAATTACCAACGAGGGGGGGAACATACCATTAAATTAATATATCATCAATAAAAAAGGTATAAGAAAATAAAAGTGATTTATTTAGTGGTATAACATGATATTTAAATATTGGTGACTTGATTATAAACAATCCCAATAAATAATAATATTGTAACATAAAACTCTTACAACTTTGGTAACCTTGAATCCAAAGACCCATGAAATAATAATAATAAATTAAAATTAAAATGACATGAGGATGAATAAATTATTGATATTACATCTAAAATGGGTTTTATATACACCTTGTGAAATAATATAGGTGTATAACAAAACGTACCTCTCAAAGAAAGAAAATTGCGACAAAAATCAGTTACCGATTTGGTAACTTTTGAACTGTAAACCCCATGAAAGAGAGATACTGAAATGGATATTTAAATACCAATAATAATAATTATAATAATAATAAAATACATTCATGGTTATTATATACCCCATATTAAATAAATTAGTGGTGAATATGACATGTGTCTCATGAAAGTAAAAAAGTGAGATGGCAATCCCTTACCATAAGTGTTGACTCTCATCGTCCTCATTCAAACCTCATATATAATGAATATAATATTATTATAATTATATAATAGAACTATATTCATATATATAATATAAGTAACTAACCTTAAACCTTACTTAATATTGAATTAAATTAATAATTCACATCGAGGATCTTTTCAGGTTTAGAGTTTTAGAGAATTAAGACATAACTATTACATCTCAAAAGATTACAAAGTAGTCACTTCTACTAAACTTCCATAAAATAAAAACACTTAAAAAGAAACATGTCTTGTTCCATGTTTTAGATAGCATGACTTTTCCTTGATCCCATCCTTGACCTTATTCCACTTTATGTCCTGTGAAAAACATTTCAAAAACTTGGGGTGAGCATGGTTGCGCCCAAATTTACCCTACTGGTAAAAGCGATCGATGTAGTACATGTAGGGGTCGAATCCACAGGGACCGAAGAAGTAACCTTGAGACGTTATGATTGTGTGAAGGATGGGCTATGAAGTAGCCGACTTTGGGTTTGATTTTGGATGGTTTTTAAAGAACACTAATAAATCTAAGTGAATTCAATTAAATGGAAATGGGTTGATCTTAGGATTATGCACAGGGTGGATTGAATGAATTTTACTTCACTAGAAAATTTTGGTTTTATTAATTTTTGATGAATCCATTCTTCAAAAATAACATTACATTCATCATTTTCTGGTTTGGTGCTTACTAAACACAATTACTAATCCCGTATACACTTAGAGAACCAAATGCATGATCTCTCTGAGGTATATGGTCATTTAGTAATTTAATTTAGTTTTCTCAAACACAGTAAAGTTGAAGAGTAGAAATAATTGAAGAATGGATGTCTTAAATTAATTATCCAATTAACAATAATTCGTTCATAATATAACATTCAATCCAGCCTTTGCATCATCCTAAGATCATCCCATTAAGGGTTTAGCCCTCCATTGATGGTATACTCCCAATGGTGGGCGGAAGATGGCTAACAAGAATTGGATTGAAGAAATTAAAACCGTGGAAATAACCAGCACTCCTCCGTGTGTGTGAATGAAATTCACACCTATGTGTGAACTAATTCACAACAACACAGAGATATCACTATGCTTTGTGATAATAAATTTTTAATAAATGAAATGAAAAATATAAAATAGAAAGAAGTAGATTAAGAACATAAATATACAAAAAATAAACTTACATGGAAATGGAATACATTATAAAGGAAATTTAGAAGTATAACCTTACAATGAAACAAGAAACATTTTCTTTTCATGCATGTTTTTATTCACAAAATAAAAAAATTCATTTGTCATCTCCCCCCAACATAGAATGACACTGTCCCCAGTGTTTAAAGAAAAGAAAAGTTAGAAGTGGGTAGAAGAGGAGTTCAAAGATGAAATTGTGAATGATAAACATGGAACAAATTCACCTGGTTTTTAAGTTGAGGTTCATGATGCTCCAAATTACTCCTTTGATCTCTTTGGGGATGTAAGAACCTCTTTTATTGAACATGTATCACCCAAAATAGTTCCTTAACCATAAAAAGGAGGACAAAGCAGACAAAAAAAACAACACAATGATTTATTTAATTCCAAGTACCATCATTTTCATGTTTTTTTTAAATCAAACTAATAATACATTGTCTTATTTTAAATTTCTGGGTAAGGTATTACTCAGGGATCACACCGCGTGACACGGATGAATACGGTGCTCCCCTTTCATTCCCATCCATACTCATAAGAGAATAATAGGTCAAGAGTCTAATTTTTTAACCTACAAAAACATAAATAAAATAAAATAAACTGATGATACATTGTCTTCATTATATTTTTTGGGTAAGGTATTACTCAGGGATCACACTGCGTGACAGGGATGAACACGGTGCTCCCCTTTAATACCCATCCTTACTCATAAAATAAGAACAGGTCAACAATCTATGGTAATTTATTATATGAAAAAAATGATTGGAAACTTTAAAACCATGGGTTTCCTCCCATGCAGTGCTTTTGTTTAACGTCGTTAGCTCGACTTGAACCCCCCAACTTATCCAATTCCAACTTTCAAAATTTTAATGAACCCATCTTTCCCCACTTCAACTTGATTGAGATTGATTGTTTTTTAGAATATTTTCCTTGTATAAATCCATGTTCTAAAATAAATCTGAAGATACAAGGAATGTCAGAAATGGTTGATCTAGATGCATTTTTTGTCTTCCCTAAGACATCAAGGTTCAATCTAACATTATTGATTTCATGAGAAGAATGAATGAATAAATTATGGTCGTGGGTATCACCTATGATGTAATTATTATGTGGGGAATAATGGATAATGATTTTTAGTTCTGGTTGATTGCAACTTCCTAATGAAGATTGGCAATTTGAATGAAAGTCAGTTTCTTCTCCATAAAATTTAGAAAGAATTGGTTCCGTTTGAAAATATGATTCATCCCCAAAAGTGTCTAGTTGAATTTAAAGAGTTTTTATGGGCTAAATTTTTGGTATTTCTCCCAATTTCTCAGTGATTGGTGTTTTTGAAAAATCATTAATGGAGTTATATTCAGAAAACTCAATCCATGATGTCAAATTTTCCTATTTTGAATCCAAAAAATCAATTTCCTCCTGATTTAAAGACCCTTCAAAAACTCCTCGATCCTCTCCAATTATTCCAAATCTTAAGGTTGGTTCTTCAATAAAGGAATGAGGTGTTTGTGTGTTACAATATTCTTCTATCAATATTTAGTAAGGGATGGTTTGATTGGGAATGGGATCCACACAAGTTTTAATGCGTTGTAGTTCTTGTCTAAAACTTGATACCTATGAATTCATTTTTTCCATTTCTTCACACAATTTTTGAAGAATTGTTTCATGATTAGGATTGATAGATGTTTAGACATCATGGACTTCCTCATTATTCATCTTTTGAATCATTCTTGATAGGTATGGAAATTGATCTTTTAAACCTCCATCATTACAAATTTCGTTCATGTTATCAGGTGTGGGGTATTCATTCAAAGGTTGATTAAAAAAGGTTGGTGATTCCCAATGTGAATTTTCAAACTGATTCCATCCTGAGTTTGTGAAGGTATATTGTTGATTATACTCAATTGGATTTATTTGAAAATTTAGAATCATGATTTTTGGGGGTCAAAAAAATAGAAAGGGGAAAAGAGAAGAGAAATGGGGTTGAGAAAATAGAAGTGAGGGAGAATAGAAAGATGATCTAAGGCGAATTACTTGGTCCCTGGAAATGGCGCCAAAATTTGGTTGTGCCCAAATTTACCCTACTGGTAAAAGCGATCGATGTAGTACATGTAGGGGTTGAATCCACAGGGACCGAAGAAGTAACCTTGAGACGCTATGATTGTGTGAAGGATGGGCTATGAAGTAGCCGACTTTGGGTTTGATTTTGGATGGTTTTTAAATAACACAAATAAACCTAAGTGAATTCAATTAAATGGAAATGGGTTGATCTTAGGATTATGCTCGGGGTGGATTGAATGAATTTTACCTCATTGGACAATTTTGGTTTTATTAATTATTGATGAATCCATTATTCAAAAATAACATTACATTCATTATTTTCTGGTATGGTGCTTACTAAACACAGTTACTAATCCAGTATACACTTAGAGAACCAAACTAATGATCTCTCCGAGGTATATGGTCATTTATTAATTGAATTTAGTTTTCTCAAACACAGTAAAGATGAAGAGTAGAAATAATTGAAGAACAGATGTCTTAAATTAATTATCCAATTATCAACAATTCGTTCATAAAATAACATTCAATCTAGCCTTTGAATCCTCCTATGATCATCCCATTAAGGGTTTATCCCTCCATTTATGGTATACTCTCAATGGTGGGTGGAAGATGGCTAACAAGAATTGGATTGAAGAAATTAAAACCGCGGAAATAACGAGCACTCCTTCGTGTGTGTGTGAATGAAATTCACACCTATGTGTGAACTAATTCCCAACAACACAGAGATATCATTGTGCATTGTGATAATAAAGTTTTAATAAATGAAATGAAAAATATAAAATAGAAATAAGTTTATTAAGAACATAAATATACAAAAAAGAAACTTACATAGAAATGGAAAACATTACAAAGGAAATTTGGAAGCATAACATTACAATGAAACAAGCAACGAAATATGATAAGAAAAATATCCACCCCTATTCCCTTCACCACTAGCTCCATATATAGGCATATTAGGAGCCTTAGGTCCATCCTCAAAAAATTAGTTCACCCCCCAACAATTAATAGAGTCAAATGGAGGGTGAATAATCAAAAGGAAATTGATGTTTCGAATTTGACCCGGAAAACTGTCCAGATTCATCCACTATATTGACGTGTGAATTTGTAATTAAAGAAGGCTGCATCTGGAGGGGTAGTAGAAGACAAATATCGTCGTCTATATGTCCTCTATTATCTGTAAAACTTTCAGAAAATTGGGCAAAGCCATTTGGACTTTATGGTCGAAATGGTGGGAGGGATTTCTGTGCATTAATGTCGGGTCCACCATTTAAATCATAACATCAGATCCCTTTATCATCATGAAAACATCAGAATTAGCTCCAGAAACAGTTGAATAAAATGATCCTCATATTTTTATCTTTCTACTGTATAAATGTTAGCTTCATTGGGCTTGGTTTATGGGCCCCACATTTGTTTGATAGGCCTTAGGCCCATTATGCTTTTTCCAGCAAGTTTCTGCCTTTAGGCTCAAAATTCTCCATCTTCCTTTGGGATTCATCCAGCGGACCTAAAAGATAAAATGTTCCAAACAATGTGATCAATAATATCCCAAAATTTAAAATTCATAAAATGAATATAATATTGTCAACAAACAAAATAATGATTGGTCCCAAATTTGTATTTTAAACATGAATTGCATTTTTGATGAGAAATGAAGTTCTATTTATGTAATGCACTAAAAACAATGTTTATGGACTTTGGAACAATGAATATAAAGATATTAACAATTAATATTAGAAACTTTCAGTGACTAATCAGAGCATAAAAATCTCATTAATGGATACACAAAGAAGGAAAACTGTTAGTTTTTTCAAAACAACCAGTAAACCATGAATACTTTATCAAAGTAATACTTTTCACCTTTATGAAGTAGTAAAAAATCTCCACTGAATAAAAGACCATTACTTACCCTTTTGTAACCAAAATAATACCATAAAACCCATATAAAGAACACATAACATATAAAGGTAACTTGGGACATAAACATACTTAAATGGAATAATCATACGGTTGACTTCCACAAATACTTAATGGAATAGCCATACGGCCGACTTCCATACCCAATGCATTGGAGGTTATAACGTAACCACTCGTCCTGTTATTCACGCCACCACCCGTCATATGGTTTATCATGTAACCACCAGAAAAATGTTCAAGTACCATCATTACACATAAAATATTGAAAATATAAACATTTCAATAAAAACATTTCATTTTCAATCAAAATAAGTAATTCCAAGATATTGAATTAATCAATCCATTTTCAAAAATCATTTAAAAGAGATTTTTGAATCAAAGTGTCAAATTCCACTTTGAAGCTCTTATTGGAATTATAATTTTAAAACATTAATGTCCATATAAATAAATACCGAAAACCATTTTGAAAACGTGGACATTAAAGATAAATATTTAGAATAATGAATCTTTAAAACATTTAAAGAGATATTTTTGTTAAAGAGTTTTTAAAAAAATGAGAGACTCTTGAATACAAATAATTGCGGAATAACATGTAATCCAAGCTTTATAATATCATGAGAATAAAGGTATTCATGATATAATATGTCAAAGGACAGTATACACACCATATAATAGTGAATTGGTGCATAACAACAATGAAGTCTCAATGGAAATGTAAATTGAGATGAAAGCCATTATAAAGATAGTATCCTTAAATTAAGGATAAATCTATCACATAATTATTTGTGAGAAATATAAATACACCCAATATAAGTGGATATTAAGTGTGAAATAATCAGAGGTCATTCACACATAATCTTGGAAAAACAAAACCAATGACATCGATATTTAACTCAATGAAATGAGATTGAGTTCTGATTTCCCATACAAGTTCGTAAGAATTTATCAATGAGATGATTATGTGTAGAAATACTATATCCACAAAAAGGTTTGTGGAAATTACAACATAGATATTCCATACATAATCTTAGCATAATAAAATCATGAAGTATAGGTTTAACCCAAATAATTGAAAGTGGGTTAAGAAAGTCCCTTACAGAAATCCGACAGCCTAACAGCGCCACTTTAAAATTCAGAAAATGAGTTGATGAGAGAGAGAATGGTATATCATCACTTGGAAATAAAATTTACATAAATAAGGATATACAAGAAAATATACCATCATAAAAGTATTTTAATTAAAATACATAACAAAATAAGTCTTTTAAAAAGAGGAGGGTGAAAGGTCCCCTTACCGAGTTGGGTAACTTTCGAAACGTACACCCCATGAAAGAAGGGTCATACAATGAAGATGTAAATACCCAAAAATGAAATTATACTACACAAAGTGTATAATAATGGGTATTACATACACCACTCAATGTAAATAGTGTAAAACGTAGCATAAATGTCACGGGAATAAAAGTGAGATGAACAATCCCTGACGGAAAATCGGCAGCCTAACGACGCCATTTAAAACCTCTAAAAATTGATTTATGAGATCAAATAGGGTCTCTCATAATATGAACATAAAAAGTACAGTATGAGTAATATAAAATAACATCCCCAAACATAATAAATATGATCTTAAATTAAATTACATAAAAGAGTGTTCTTAAAAAGAAAGAGAGGGGTAGGATCCCTTACCTCGGGTCCGACTTGACTCGATCGTTCTTTAACGTCCTGAATAATGAACTTGAGTTAATTTCCACTTGCTTAAGAAACTTTTTCAAGTTCATTATTCCTTTTATATCACTTATTGTCATGTTATAATCATTATGTAATCATTTAAGTTCATAATGTTTGTTTTGTCGATATTTGATTCTTAAGTCGAAAGTGGACTTCTTACAATTACATGGTGTTCGTGTGGTCAAAGGTTCATTATATCCAGATTTATATTCATGATTTGGATATCATATATATCATATATATCCCTAATATACAATTATTTATAATATTACATAATCATTTAGAGGTAAGAAATGAAATGCACCGTTCATGAAGCCGGTAAGCCGTACGTACGCATGAACGCTACTTTCATTTCTATGTCATATTAATGGAATTAAAACCAAATGAGAGGTATGTATATTTTAATTCCATAATTATATTAATAATTTATATGTAACATACATAATATATAATAACTTTAAATCCATCCTTTATACATCCCACATATGGCATTAACGAATCAAATCACTTTGAGGGGGCGGTAGTCCGCACATCCTAAAATGAAATTATCGTGTTTACCCACAATGGAAACCATAAAGGTATTCCACAAAAGAAAAATACATAAGCATAATTAAAACATAAAAATATTATATATCATATATAAATATAGTGACATCTTAATGCCCACCTTTGAAGGTGTTATATGAGTGTTGAACAATCATCGTTTTGTGAGGCAGAAATTTGTCATCCACAGAAACAGTATGTTCTTTAACCATAAGATGTAGGTGTGTGTAAGTTTAGCTCGAATGATTATTATAAAAACATCCTAGTATATTTAAGATACTGGAGTTGTTACAAAATAAAATAATTAAAAGATTTTAGGGGGGTGGAGAAGCCAAATAAAGCAAAAGAACACAAGAGAAGACACTACCTTTAAATAGGGTAACTCTTTTTGATTTGAGCTCAAAGGCTTCCTTGGGAAGACTTATGCCCAAAGTAAGTCTTGTAGGATTAATAGAGTGATGTGGAGAGACCAAAGGGGAAGGTTTTGGCCGAGCCAAAGGCTTGATAGGTGTGGGTAAGGAGGTAGAGGTGGGGACCTTTTATAAGAGGAGAGGAGGGGCACTCTTGGAATGTAAGGAAATGTTACTTTATTTTAGAATGAGTTTCATATTTTAAAGGTCCCACATTAATGTGTTTTGAGGATATGGTGATAAGGGTTCTAAATCTACTCATCGAATAGGTTTTGGACATGTTTAGGTCTTAGATTTTACATTATCTTTCCATTTTATTTAAATCGTTAAATAATGAGGTAATCGCTGCATCATCATGGTGTCATAAATAATTTAATTTAGTTAATGTTTAAAAATTATAAAAAAACTACTATGATTTAGGAAATCTTTTTATCTTTCCAATGAATATTTATAGTAAAAAATATTACTTGTATAACCCCATATAAAATTTATTTTAGTAAAACAACACATGTTTGTGACATTTTAATTTTAACATTAAACAAAAAGGTATTAATGTCATTTTACTAAAAAAGTGGCTCCAATGGGTGCCCTAGTTGACCCATGGATTGACATGGTCATACATGACACATAAAAGGAGGGTAGGACATGTGTGTAGGTCATTTCATATTATTAAAACATTATTTCTACCTTAAATTACACTAATTACCTCTAATCGCGATTACTAAACTTAAAAGCTACTATTCACCAAAAAAATTATTTTAATCCCATTGAACCACATTTTACTTCTTAATGAAAACCATGTATGTTGGTTTTTTGAAATTAAAATCACAGAAGTGGTAAAGTTTCATTTAAACGAAAAAATCAGTTTCTTTAACTACCACTTAGTGGTCTCACTATTCATCAAAAATTGAAGTTTTTCAGAAAATTACCAAAAATTTACCCTAAGCTATATTTGATATTCCGAATTAAAAAATGATGACTATTTTACAAAATTCAAAACATATAAGTTAAATTAATTAATTTAATAATTAATTCTCGATGTCAGAGCAAATATCATGTTTTTATGAAACAATAAGTATCAAAAGATTGACACTAGTTTAAGTCCAATTTCAAGATGAAATTAATTCCAACGACCACTATTGGATTAAATGGTAAAAATATATTCTAATTTCACTTTCAAACCAATTCAAAAGATAACATAATCATATAAAAATATTACCTTAAAATAGGTTTTGAATTAAAATACAACATTTTTCACTATTCATTAAAAAATGATCTTTATCGGAAAAATACCAAAAATTTACACAAAGTGAATTTTGATGTCCCGATTCTAAATAATAGTTTTATTTGGTCCAATAGAATGTATAAGAGTGACCAAAACTATGTTTAATGATGGTTCGTCATCAAAAGGTTATAAGTGGACCTTTAGTGAAAATTAGAGTATATATGCCTAAAATTGAATTCTTTTCATATTTTAAGCCTTTATCATTTATTGGATAAATTTAAAAACATTTAACAAGAATATGAAATCATATTTTAGTTATTTATATTAATTCCCTCCAATACAACAGCTACGTGTTAACTAAAATTTAAAATAATTTTATTTTATTATTAGAGTGCAACGTAAGATTTCAAAGGAACCCGTTGTTGCGTATTGGGTAAGCCATCAAGCATAGCGTTACCTTTAAATTAATGTTAACATTTTATTCAAAAAAGGGATAAATATAAAAATGTCATATTCTTTATTTACCTGGGGTGTTACATATAATACCATATATTATTTACTTATGACATTATATTAACCATTTATTAATAATTCCATTTTAAAGTTATGTTTTGCGTGATAACTGTTTTGTTTTCAATGCATGTTTTGAGTTATTATTCTTGGTAATATTACTTATATAATGATTTAATAATATCCATAATAATAAAAATTATATAAATATAATATATATTAATTATATATTCCTTTAGAGTAATCCATAAAATTCACTGATAGGAAATGAAATAAATCGTTTATGGAGATAGTAGGTAGTACGTACGTGTGAATGTTGTTTCCATTTTATTATCATATTGAAAGAAATAAAATTAAATGATATATATTATCATTAAATTGGAATTATTATGTTATATATATCACATATTTATTTTAAACTCATCCTTACAACATTCCATGTAAAGGGTTAACGAATCAGATTGCTTAGTAAGGCGATAGTTCGTCATACACACAAACAATGGTATCATATTCCCAAAAAATTGAAAGCATGAAGGTAGGTGTGATATAACAATTAAAGAATCATAGTAACATAATAGATATCTTATTTATCACATATAAATATTATTTCATTCATTAGTACAAAACTTAAGAGGTGGTAAGGGGAAAACGAATGACATCAGTTTGCGAGGTGGTATTCTATCATACAAATGAATGATGATGTCATAGTCTATTTGATGGATATGTATGAGTTTGTATGTCTCAACATAAACATAATAACATATAATTATATTTAATATTTATATAAACAGGATATATAATAATTAAATGGGTTTGAGAAATAAATAAAACAAAAATGTTAGTTGATGATCATTACGTCTTCTTTGGTTATCTCCTTTTGGTTTGAAAAAAAGGACTTTCTTGGTTGGATTTATGGCCAAAATAATGCTTCTATAAATATTTTAGGAAATTTTAGAATTTTTCTTTCTTATTTATTGTCTTATAAATTCCTTTGAGGTGTGAGGAGAGGGGAATAGGGGTGACCTTCTATAAGTGGGGGAGAGGACACACATGGAATATTGGAAAATAAGTTATATATACTCCCATTTTTACCTAAATAAAGGATAAAATAATGCCTAATATTCTACCCATAAAGGGTTACGGTCTAATTATGGACATAAAATGTGTTTTTGACAAATTCTAGTTCATTTCGCCCCTAAATTTAACGTGTATTCTATTAGTAATTTTTTTACAAATACCCATGATTGATTTTAACTATTTTCACTAATAATTTTGGTCAAAAATCAAGTTGGAATAATTAGAAATTATATATTATTCTAATTAAAAATATGGAATCCCATTTTACAAATTCAATTCAAAGAATTGTATAAATTAATTTAAAATTAATCCCGTATATGAGAAGGGAAAGCAGGTTTTGAAGGATAAAATGTTTAAAATTTTACAAAGGTTTTATATAATATTTCAATAATAAATTGATTAAAATTCAATATTTTTCACTATTTATCAAAAAATGAAAATTTTCAAAAAAATCCCAAAAAATCACCTTATGATTTTTTTGACATTACTCTTTAAAAAAATGAATTTTATTTTTTAAAATAGTCTTTATAAAAGTTTCATAATTTAGTTTTAAAATATGTGCTCTATTAAAAGATCATAAAACAACCTTTCTGAAAAATAGATCTTTTTATATATAAAATTGTATTTATTATTATCTCTTGTGTGGAGAGAACATAATATGATTTTCAAGTTGTTGATTAAATATATAATATACAAATTTCATTAAAATAATTCATCATAATTATTATTTTTTGATTTATTATGATAAATGTTTTTCATGGTTAAAAAATAGTTTTTCAAAAAAGTAATTTCATTATTTTCGAATAGTTCTTACTTTAATTTATAATTAATTGGTTACCAGATAATTAATTATATAAACATTTATAAAAAATATTTTTATAATCTACTTAATCCTATTCAAACTAATCATTCCAAAAACATGGTGATAACGACCATAAAATATTTTAATAATATGTCATGTTTCATTTAAACTTAGGGTTTTGTGTAACAAAAGCAAAGCACGATGTTGCGTGCAATGCAATCTAAACTGGGTAATGCTTGTAATGAAATCCAAAATCAGTGTTTTGTGTACTAAAATATAAACCCAATGTTTCATTTATTAAAATATTAAATTTGGGTTTTGTATAGAGAAATATTAACTTGGTGTAGTGTTCAACATAATCAATCAAATAAATTTAAATTATTCAAAAATAATAATTCATAAAAGCTCAAGGTTTTATATCCTACGCCCATTAAAATGAATTTCTCCCTCAAAATTAATCTGTTTTATCAAAGGTTTAAAATTTTAAATTTTCCTTTAGTTAAATCCACATTTTAAAAATTAATACCAAAACTTCATTAATTTGGAAACATAACAGTTACCCAAAGAAACTCAAAAGTTGGTTTCCACATCTGAGAACATATGTGGTAAGTAAAGATTTGGACATGAAAGAAAACCATACATCATTATAGTGAGTGATAAAGATCAATGATCATTATGAATTTTGTGATCTATATAAGTTTAGTGATCATAACACCATAGACCAAAGTGGTGTGGACCATTCATTGATATCATCAAAATTGATGATAAAAAGACAACCTTTTATTTCAAGATCCTTTCCTAAAGTTGATGAATTTTAAAAAAAATATATACTTACTTTATTTAATTATATTTTATAAGAATAATATCACTCTATATTTGTTCCTATATCAACTTTGACTTCATCTCTTATTCTATGAAATGACGGTGAATTTACTATGCCTAAAGAACTAACAGATCATAAGATACATAGAAATAGTGATAGGTAATTATGTCGACCTTTTTTTATCATTAAATAAAAATGGTTAGATCATTTTATACAATATTCATAAATATTAATATGGAAAAATAACACATTAATCGTATTTAAAGTTAAACACAAACAATTTCATAAATTGTTAACCTTTTGACCCTTTTGAAAGATGAAAATCTGAAACTTTATAAAAAAGGTCATTAAATTTCTCGAAATCATATTAACATTGATCGCCTATATAGAATAAATTAGATATTTATTTTCAAATATCAAAAATTTGAATACCATCATCACATATTTGATTTGAACATTAAAATAACATGAACTATAATAAAACCATAATAAAAACATATATGATTCCTCATTACTTATATAAACTATTATCTTATACAAAAATATTTTCATTTGAATATTGGGTCATTATTGTACCGGTAGAATATGTTATTGAATTATTTCATAATCAATTAAGATAATATCATTAAATTTTACTAAGGATGAAAAATAATATTTTTATAGGGCCAATTCATACAAAAATAAAATATGAAATTCCCATCTAAGGATAGGAGGATTAGTGTTCCCAAAATATCATGATTCACTTCATCCATTTTGATCGCAGAATATTTCCATTTTAACATTATATTAATATATTTTTGTGGTATATCAGTCCATATTATATTGTATATTGAGTCATTGATTTTCATAATGCCCAAAACCATTTCACTTGAAACACTAAAGTGTGGGTGGTTTATTCTGTTGAGCTCTCCCTCTAGTCATTACATTTATTAGACTCCTAAAATCACTTCTACATTATTTTCCCTGATGTTTAGACTTATCACACTTGAAATAGCTTCTTGTTCCTTTCAGTAACTTACTTGTATTCTCCTCCCATTCGTTTTAGAAATTATGAGTTTGAAACATTATCTTCCCTCTATTTAACGTATCATTAGAATTTACATGGAACTCCATTTTCCTTTTCTTATCACTAGGACCAAGAGGGTTTACTAATTACATTTCTAGTTTCAGTTCACATAAAATGATTAATTTGTATCATCAAGAGTCCCCTATGTATAACACCCTTTAGACATTGGTTTTCATGCCACTGAAGAATTAGTCAACCTTACTTTCAAGATGAATTATAATACCTGAAGAGTAACTCACAAGTCTTGTAAAAGTATCTAAAAAGGAACCAACAAAATCATTATCCTTCTACATAAGCTCTAGGAATTCCTTCTATATTTTTTTATGATGAAAACAACATAATTAGTTATTGAAAAATAAGATTTTAAACTCATTACACTACATGGAGTAAAATTATTCTCGTCTCCTCATATTATTAATAATTTTCCACCATTGATCCACCACACCTTACAGATGATAGGCTTCTAAAGTTAATTTTCCATGTTCTGAAAATTAGAGAATATAAAATATCTTTCTAGTGGTACTAATCCATTTCTTAAAAACTAATGGATCAGTAGTACCGCTAAAACAAGTGGGTGTTTCTTTATTAAGGACTCAACATAACATTGTTACCCTATTTACTCATTTATATGTTCACAATCATTCATATCTTGAGAAAGTTGTGTGGGAAAAATAATGACACTTTTTATTCTATTTCCCATTACATTCATTTTATAAAGTGGAAATCATTTTATTTTCCATTGAATTCCTCATTAACATTGTTCCTTCAAGTTCCATCCATTTACAAAGACTATAAATCATAGTTTGAGAAACACAAATCATAATGGAAACCCACATAGTCTGAAAAATCATTTAGGTGGTCTAAATTAACACATCCTATTTTTAATATATGAAACCTTAGGTTTCTATTATGTCATTTATATTCATCGCATATTTAAACCCTTCATGGTGGTTTATAAGGATTTTGTGAATTTTAATATAAAATCCACCAAGAATGTCAAGCCAAGTGTGTAGAAATGCCCATTGTCATGCATCAATTCCTGATTGAGTCTATATCAATATGGTGCTTTTAGGTTCTTACCCCTATGTACAACTATTTGAGATCCACATACACTTGTATAACCCATACAAGGGTGTAATTTCTTGGAAAGAACTCTCTCAATATTTTACCAAAAATCTTGAAAAGTTTCCAAAACTTTGACACATCCTTAGACTTATCCTTTGATATGTCACTTCACATATCCTTATAATTATGCTTAGGTATATCACAAAAGTTTTATCATCCTAGTTTAAAAATTTTAACTCAAAATTTTCTTTGATACCAACTATAGAGACCTATGATTTTCATACATGGATATTATATCTTTTTTGATGAATATTCAACACATGAAAAATGTACATGACCCAGGACCGTAATAGTTTAGAGAATTTGGAAACTTGGAACATAATATTATAACTTAGTGAAAGATCTTAAACAACTAAAATAATGATCTTCCCCTTTTGTAGTCTTTAAAAACATTCCCCACTTAAAACATTTCTTCACATTCTGGGGAAACGAAGCATAATAAATGGTGATCTTATATGCTTAGTGATGGTAAACAAGGGATATAATTAATCATAACATGATCATAAGGGTTTTATAATATGAGAATAAAATTTTAAAAGAATATCCTGAATATCAAATTTCGAAATATTGTATCATGGTATAAATATTGGAAGTTTATAAGACATTAATCATGATTAAATCAAAGAACATGAGCCATGGGAGCATAATATTGCCATAAGACGTGAAATTTCTAGCATACACATTATATTATAACATTTTAATCATGTATAAATAGAAAAAAATTCACTCATTAAGTTGTGTAAATGAAATCAGACCCTTAAATAAACTTATTGACTTTTAACCAGGTCCACGTATAACATTATGGACATGAAATACTGTTCTACACGTAACATTGTGAACATGTAATCAGATTCATGTATAACATTGTGAACATGTAATCAAATTCATGCATAACATTTTGAACATGTAATCAGGATAAAACATGAGATCATAGTATTCTAGGCCCACTAAGAAGGTTATCTTTGTGTAATTGATTAAATCTACAAACTATCTTAGCAGTTAGGGTTCACTCCTAAGACCATCTTAAAGAAAAAAGTAATTTACTAGACCGGGTTCACTCCCCATTCCATCTATGTCTATCTCCGGAATATATAAATCATTACCCAATGCATTATAGAGAAATATGGGTCCCACCTATCTCATGAATAAATCATACATATGTGTGTCATAAGAGCATAAGAAACATCATATCATAACCCCTGAAATTACATGAGTATCATACACATTTCATACTATATTAACTTGTGGAAAAGTGTTAGGTTTAAAAATCATTTAACCATATCTTAACCAGTGAAAAGAAGTAGGTTTCATAAGTATTTCCTCATGGTATAACCCATGGAAGAGAAATGGGTTTCATAAACAACCATTCATAAAAAACATAAAATATTCAAAGAAATATTATGAATGGAATACTTAGATTTTATCCATAGTAAAGAATAAGTTATATAAAATGATGTCATCCTATATGGAAAATAATTTTGATTGATCATTTAAAACATTTCTTAAGGAAAATAACATTTTTTACAAAATTAATTTTTAAAAAATAAATAGTTTTTAAAAATACACTTATTTTTAAATAACCCATGAATATAAAGTAATTTGTAAATCCAATTTTAATAAATTTCTTCCGAAAAATATCCTTTCCACTTTTAAAAACATATTTTAAAAAATAAAACCTTTTGAAAACCTTTTTCTTTTAAAATAGCCATCAAAAATTATATAGGAAACTTTGGAAATAATTTAAAATACTTAAAACATTTTAGAAATCCTTTTCCATGAAATTGATATTAAAATTTAATTTTAAAAAATAAAATATTTTTATAAAACATGGCTTTGGAAGAAAAACAATTTCTGACCAAAGATCCAAATAGAGTCATATTTTCCTAAAAAATTATTAATTATATTAAGAATCAAAGTGGTGGAATATTTTAACACCCCAAGATTTTGAGAAATATATTTTTTCAAATTAATTTATTTTTTTGATATTGTTTAGTTCACATGACACTATAAATAGTTCTTTATATATATATATATATATATATATATATTGAAACACTTAATCAAAAATTCTTGTCACACGCAATACCTAATTCGATTGCGCTACATGAAATACTAACTTAGATTGAACTACATGCAATACCAACTTGGTTTATGTTACACAGAACAATAATATTAGCATATATTACAAGAAATATTGTCCTTCCTCAATGGCTTGCGTAACATGGAGAACTAAATTTTACCTAACTATAATATATTATTATAATGAGATATAACCTAGTATTTAAGTTAATGTATATGAATAGTATTAATTAAATTTTAAAAATATATGGTTTAAACAAATAAAATATGAATTCATAGGTTACCAGTTAATTAGAAATGAATATTAAAACAATTGCATATAAAGGAAAATATTGTTATAGTCACAAAGCTATTTAAACCAAGTATATTAGACTAATTACAATTGGTAAGGGATATTAATGTGATAAATATTTTATATATTCAATAAAATATATTTTATATCCATATAATATATTTTATAGACATAATACAATAACAAACCCCATTTCAATCATACAAACCTATTTTTTTATAGAGGTAGTTTTACAGCCACTTAACGATGAACCCATTTTAAATCCAATTTTTGTAAATTTTATAGATTTAATATGTCAAAATAAATATAAATTTTTAAATTGAAACAAAATAATTGGTTAGGATAATTTTTTTTTATTTTTATGTTTGGTTTTTTCTTTTAATGAATAGTTAAAAATACTGGATTTTATTTAAAAACTCATTTTTGATATAATTTTTTTTATAAGTTTAAATTATATTTTTAATTGGTTTAATATTTTAGTTAGATACAATTTTTATCAATTAATACAATTTTTTTCATTGTAACCAATTTCACATTGAAAATGATTATGAAAACTTAGAAAATTGTTATACGTTTTTACTTAAAAAAACCTGCAGTGTCATATCGATAGAGGGATTAATTTTAAACTAATTTATTCTACTCCTGTTTTTATAATTTAGAAAAAATGAATTCCGTATTTTTAATCCAAATAATTTATAATTTCTAATAAGTTCAAATTTATTTTTGGACAAAAATATTAGTGGAAGTGATTAAAATAAATTACATTGGTTAAGAGAAAAATTAGGTTAATAAAGTTCTAAACCTTAAATTTAAGACCCAAAATGAACTATAAAAATGTACAACACCTATTGTATGGTCATATTTAGATCCTATAATCAATTGTATCAACCTTTTTCCATTATTGGATCCACTTTCAACATGAAAACGTGGATTGAAGTCTCTCTTCAAATATTTACAAGAGTTACATTCCTCCTCCACTATAAAAGGTCACCACATCTACCCATTCATAAAACCTCTCAAAATATTTACGTTAGGAAAATATCGAACAAATTATCCTCCAAAAATACCTCCCCTAAAACTTTAATCCTCCCTTTTTTAATTTAACCTCTCAAGTAATCCTTTTTTCACAAACCAAATGGACTTACCCGATTAAGAGGTAATGTCTTCTCTCAAACTCATTTGCATTATTTTCCATCTTCACCCACTACACTCTCTTTATTGCATTATTTTGTGACGAAACCATTATAATCCATATATATGATTTTTTTATGCTATATTTTCTACCTAAACTTACACACACCTCTATCTAATGGATATTGAACATGTTGTTTCTGTGTATGGAGAACAATTGCCTCCCAAAATGATGATTGTTCATTTTTCATTTACCACCTATCATAGTGGTCATTATGATAGAAACTATATTTATATATGTTATATATAATATTTATTATGTATTTAATCTTATTTATTCCATTTAAAACACAATATCTTTACTTTACTTTTGGTGTTAATATGATAATCTTGTTTGAGGAAGTGTGGACTATCTCCCCCTAAAAGCGATGTGATTCATTTACACACTACATGGAATGTATTAAAGATTGATTTAATGAAATTATATGATACATATAATATATTCATGATTATTTTATAATTATATATATATATATTCATATTTCATTTACATACTTTCTTTTAATACGATAACAAAAAATGGAAACAACGTTCATGCGTACGTACGACTTACCATCTCTATGAACAATGTATTCCTTTTCATTATTATTTATTCTATAAATTATTATAAAAAAATCATAATGTATATAAATGATATTTATATCATTATTTACATTCTGTAATCATGATATAATTATAAGTACCAACGATATAACAAATTAAGACACATGCGAAGAACAAAAAAAATATTACCCAAAGTGAAAATTTAACATAATATTGTTAACAAGCAGGTAATATAAGGTCATAATCAAACCATATATTTTAATATATATATATATATATAAGAATATTATTCTTTAAAATATGTGTAATAAACTTATATTTATGACACAGGAAGCTTGTACGAGTACAGATACAGTCAAGACACAAGGTAAGGGGATTTCATCTCAATTTTAATTTCTGTGAGATACATGTTGTGTTCACCACTCATTCCTTTAGTGTTTTGTATTTACTAACCATAATTGTATTCTATTTATCTTAAAATTAAATTTATGGGTATTCACATTTCAACTTTATGGTCTTTATTTCATGGGGTTTAAGTTTGAAAAGTTACCAAATAGGTAAAATAGTTTTAACTCATTTTTCCTTCTTTGAGTCCCATGTTTTTTTATGCACCTATAATATTATTAGAGGTGTAAATAATTACATTTTAAATATCATGAATCCCAATATTTTCATGATATTATAAGCATCATTTAATTCCATTTTTTGGAGAGTATGATCCCAATTTACCATGTTATAAGAGTTTATTAAGACAATCTCATCACTTTTTGATATTGCTTATGTTCCTTTGATGATATTTTATCATAAATATCTTGAGAACACTCATGAGTTTCCTTATACTCTATTTATTAAAGATATACTCATTTTTAGTAACATTTTCCCTCTCTTTTTTACTTAAGAAAATGTTTTATTTAAAATATGATTGTCTCTATATTAGGTTGAAAATCTATTGTATTCCAAAACCATGTTTTTGAAAATGTTTTCAAAAATGATTTCAAAATATCCTTGAAGATCATTTTCAAGGGAAAAATGATTTTCAAAAAATGTTCTATTTTTTCAATGTATCCTTTATAAGTTTTCAAATATATTTTCAATAAAAAGTTTTTCAAAAGGTTTTATGTTATAAAAATAATTTTTTGAAGAAGAACATGTTTTATTCCTCAAGAAATATTTTAAAATAACTTTCAAAATTATTTCCCATCTAATATAACACACATTGGTGTTACTTAGGACTTTATGGGAAAATTATTCACAGTTTCCATTCATATTATTTCTTTAAAAGGATTATGTTTTGATGGAATTATGTTTATGAAACCCATATCTATTTCACATGTTATGTGATTTTGAAACCATCTTCGTTTCACTGGTTATATAAGAAATTAGTTTATCTTTTAGGGGTTATGCTTTTGATGAAATGATTTTGAACCCTGTACCTTTTTCCACATGTTATGATATGTTTACATGTTTATGATACCCATTATATTTCATGGGTTATGATATGATTTTTTTAATGATCTTGTAGCACATTTATGTATGATTTAACTATGATGTGGGTGGGACCTATATATACATCCAACGAATTGGGCAAATATTTATATCTCCTGGGATGGCTAGGGATAGAAAGTGTGATACTTGTTTCAGTTTTATAGGGCTTGAATGAGGGTTCAATTGGTTCATTATTATAGGGCTAGAATGAGGTTTTATCTGATTCAATAAAGGAATTTTTTCAACAAAAATGGTCTTGAAAGTGATTCCATGGATACTATGGAAATCATATTATATGCTTATGTGTTTTCCACAATTTTATGTTTTATTCCTACATTATGCCTTTATTTCTTATTCTATATTTTCATTACGATTCATGTCTTATAAACTACATGTATTTATTCCATGATCTCTGTTATGATCTTTGATATGCAGGTTATGATCTTCAATTTTCAAGATCACATTCTCATATCCTTGTGCTCATGTATATGCTTATATATCTCCCTTGTTTACCCTTACTGATCATTTGAGATGACCCCTTTTATGTTTATTTTCCCTTGGATTATGATGATATGTAATATGTTTGATCTTTATAAGAAGGGTGTTAGTCAAGAAGAACATAGTGGGAGATGATGTTGATCACATTTGTATCAGTGTTTATATTTCCATGTTTCCAAAGGCACTAGACCAATTACAGTCTTTGGGAATCTATTTGTATAATTTTTAAGTATTAAATAAAATTTTTGTAATTTTGATGATTTGAAAAGTGAGGGTCACTATAGTTGAAAATAGAGAAAACAAATAGTTAACCATTGGATGCTAGGATGATAAAAACATAGTGAGAACATAAGGACATGTCCAAGGATAAGTCTATGGATAAAGAAAAGTATAGAAAAATGTCCTGGAATATTAGTTAAGGATATAGTGAGTGGTTTCCTATAAATATACACATATTTTGATACTAAAAGTTGATGTGGATATAGAACTGATGTACCTAGGGGTAATAACTCTTATAGGATGTTTTGGGCTTAACTCGGGTATTCTAGTACACAATAATATGCCTTAAGTCACACCTGGTTTGACACTCCTTGGGGATATTCTTTGGGAATTCACAAACTCTTCATGAACCATTATGAAGGATTTAAATATAAGTTGTCTATGAATAACCTTGGATGAACCTAGGGTGACGTATATTAAGGAAGGTGGCATGATTTATACATCCTATATGTAATTATTTTCATGACTATCTAGTTTTCCTATATGAAAAGTAATGATCACACTATTTTTTTAGATTTGGTCAATGGTGAGAACTGAGAGGAAAAGGATTAATGTTGAATGTGATGGAATATATTTTGATGAGTAGTCAAGTGGGATGGTCACTGGATTAAAATTTTTTGTGGTCATGCCTAATCATTTTCCAAAGAACATGATTAACAACATTTACCTTAACCAACTCTCATAATCCCTAAGGAAGACAAATAAAGACTTAAATAAGAGTTCAAGTGTTGGATATCATAGAGGAAAGAAGATTTGGTTTCCTTTGGGTCAAGAATGTGGAAAGAATCACCTATATGAATGCCTTTGAGGAAAAAGGATATGTTTTGATTGCGGAAAAGATGGGCACAAAGAAGGTGACTATAATGGAAAATTGAAAAGTATGGTTAAAGAAATGGATGACAATATCAGCCTCCATAATACATCATTTAAGGTTAAGTGTTTTAATTGTGGGTTAAAAGATCATTATGAAACTCAATCTCCCAAGAAGAGAGTTCCTAAAGAGAATCAATAAGGTGGTGCGAGTAATGGTCATTTTGTTGATGATCAAGACACTATAGATGAAATGTGGAAGGAAAGAGGTATTATGTAATAGTATGACGTTTCATTTTTTACAGATTAAGGATGAAGTAATTGAAGTTTTTATTTATTTGGATTAAAAAGTTATGAATTGTGAAATATACAAGGATTGTTCAATTTAGGATTTTTTTGTCTTAGTGTTTTCAATTTTATGTTGGACTAGTGATGTGATTTAATGACAAGGTGATATTTTGACTAATGAAATGTAACCCTTAATAGGTTCTTTATGTCAAGATAATATTTTATGGATAAAGATACATGGGATATGAATAATTAAATTAGAATGTATTGATTACCTTCAGACTAAGTAAGGACTTCTTGATAGGTGGTTTTTGTAATCATTGATGAAGTTCACATCATTTTTGGATTTATGGAATAAATCCAATATACCTTGGAATGAGGAATAATGTATGTTTTACAAAATTATTTATGGTAATTCTGGTTACTACCAAGTTTCAAGGTAATTTACAATAAGTGTATTCATATCTTTGGAATATGAAAACCAAGAACTACTTTGTGATAAGTAGGGAAATCAATGTCGAGATGATTTTGTGACTCTCCTTCTAAATTTTTTTATTTTTATACTTGAGAAGGGTTATATGGTTAATCATCGATGAAATTTTTATGTTAAACTTTAGAGGAAGTATGTATTCTATTATTTTTTTAATAAAAATCTTGGTTAAAAGGTAATTTGGTGATTAACCTTATTAAAATGCTGTATATATTTTATATTTTGGATATTATATAAGTGTTGTTTTTTAAAAGGAAATAATGCATGTCGGGTCACTACCAATCAAGTCTAGAAAGGTCGTAGGTCTTGAACCCATGACTGAAGGGCGATATGTTTTTCATGCTTACCACTGGCCTACATGTTGTCTGAGTTAATGTGTATTTATTTTTGTTGAATAAATATTAATGATAAACCGCTAGAGTTACTTTTAATTTTTACAATTTAATTTATTGACCATATTGATTTTAAATATATTTAAAGAGAAATAGTTATAATTTTCATTCTTTTATGATCCATAATATCGGATAAAAGTGTATTTTAGTTCTTTATGCACATTCCTTCCTTGGGGTAATGGATGTATTAGAAATTGAAAAAATAACAACCAAAGAATGAAAATTTGTCTATAAATATCATTATATTATTGGTCAATAAAAGACTTACTCAAAGTTAAAAAAAATGATAAAAAACAATTTTATCCTAATACCTTAATTTTCATTGAGTTAATGGCCTTTTAAATCATCACATATTTATGATTTTAAGGCCCTCAATGTTTCTTTTATCATTCACTTTTTTGTGATTGATTATCTCAATCAACCCCTATTAATTTTTTAAATTTCCTCCTTGTAAATTCATAAATCCCAACTTATGTCCTCCTATGTGGAAACACAGTTATATGTTACTTTGGGTAACCATTATGGTTCCAAATTTCCCTTTTTAATGGATGTTTTAATATTCATTTTCACGATGTGGTTTTCTATGAATGAAACTTTCAAACATTAAACAGTTGATAACCCAAGCGAATTTCAATGGAAAAATTCATTTTAAGGGGGATAGAATGTAACACCTCGAGATACTGTGAAATATAATATTCAAATTAATTTATCTTTTTGTTATTTTTCATTTCAAGTGACATTAGAAATATTTCATCATATATATAAATATATATATATTAAAACACTAATTCAAACATTCCTTTTGCACGCAATACCGACATGGATTGCGCTATATGAAATAGAAAATTGGATTGCACTACATGAAACATAAACTTGGATTATTTACATGAAACACTGACTTGGTGTACATTACATAGAACAATAAGGTTAGTGTATATTATAATAAATATTGACCTTCCTCGATGGATTATGTAACACATAAGACCGAGTGTTACCTAACTATAATATATTATTAAAAATATTATTATATTGAGATATAACCTAGACTTTATGTAGACGGATATGAATAGTATTAACTAAATTATGAAAATATGTGGTTTACAAAAATACAAGTTGAATTCATAGGTTATCAGTTAATTATAAATGAATATGAAAACTGATTGAATATAAAGTTAAGTACTTTTATAGTCACAAAGATATTTTGACCAAGTAAATTAAATTAATTACAATTATTAAGTGATATTAATGTAATAAATATGTTATATATTCAATAAAATTGTTTTTATATTCATCCAATAGATTATATAGATATAATATAAGAACAAACCCAATTTTATGCATAAAACCCAATTTTTTATAAAGGTAGTTTTCCCACCTTTTAATGGAGAACGTGTTATAAGGCCAATTTTGGGAACTTTTATAGATTTAATATTCTGAAATAATTTTCATATTTCTATGTGAGATATAAAAATTATGTTAGGAAGAATTTTTTCTTTTTTTATGTAAGGTTTCATCTTTTAAGGAATAGTTAAAAATATAGTATTTTAATTTAAAACAATTTTTTCATATAATTTATTTATATGGTTAAATTATATTTTTAATTGGTTAAAAATTTTATTCAGATAAAATATTTATCAAATAATCCAATTTGGGTCATTGGATCCAATTTTAAATTGAAATTAGGTATAAAAACTTAGCAATATTTTGGACGTTTTTACTTTAAAAACCTGCAGTGTTGTCCTGAAAGTGAGATTAATTTTAAATTAATTTATGCCACCTATATGATTATAATTTGGAAAAATGGATAATATTTAGAATAAGAATAATTTATAATGTATAATAAATTCATCTTTGTTTTTTACCAAAAATATTAGTGAAATTTTTTAAAATTAATTACATCGGTTAAGAGATAAATTAGGTTAATAAAGTACTAAACATTAAATTTAAGACCTAAAATGACCTAGAAACATGTCTAACAACCATTTTATGGTTGTATTTAGACCCTATAATAAATTGTATCTAACTTGGTCCATTATTTTATCCACTTACAACATGAAAAATGTGGGTGGAATTCTCTCTCCAAATATTTACATGAGTGTCATTCCTCCTCCAATATAAAAGGTCAACACCTATACCCATTCATCACACCTATAAAAACTTTTATTTTTTGAAAATATCAACCGAATTACCCTCCCAAAAACCCTAACTTCAACCTTGAATCCTCCCTTTGGGTATAAATCCACTCAAGTAATCATTTTTTCACAAACCAAAAGGAGATAATTAATTAAGAGATAACATCTTCTCTCAATCTCTTTTCCTTTATTTTCCCTCTCCACCCCCTCCACTCTCTTTATTCAATTATTATGTGAAAAAATTAGTATCCTGAATATATTATTATTTTTTATGATATTTGTTTGCCCTATGCCGACACACACCTCCATCTAATGGATATTTTAAATATTGTTTCTGTGTATGGTGAACTACTACCTCACAAAACGATGATTGTTCATTTTTCATTTACCACTTATCATGGTGTAAATTATTATGGAGAATATATTTATATGTTTTTTATATAATATTTTTTATTTTTTTGATATTATATATTCTTTTTACAACATAAATATATTTACTTTCTGTTTGCTGTTTATATGATAATCTCGTTTGAGGAAGTGTAGACTACCTCCCCCTCAAAGCGATGTGATTCGTTCACACACCACATGGAATGGATTAAAGATGATTTTAATGAAGTCATATGATATATATGATATATTAAAGAAACTTTAATAATGATATATATATAAATTTATATACATATTTCATTTATATATTTTCTTTCAATGAGACAAAAAAAACGGAAACAGTATTCATGTGTACGTATGGTTTATCGTCCCTATGAACTGTGTATTTCATTTCATACTTATTTATGATGTATATTACTTTAATATACATATAAGAGATATAAAATATATTTATATAATTATATAAATGTTTTAATAATTATAAATTTATAATTACGACTGATATAACAAATTAAGACACATGCGAAGAATAAAGCAAATATTACCCCATGTGAACCTTAACATAGGATCGTTGACAAAAAGGTATTATAAGTTCATAATAAAACCATATACGGTAATAGATATAATAATATGATTATGTAAAATATTTATAATAAACTTATATTTACTATATATTAATATTGTATGAGTATAGAGAGAGTCAAGACACAAGGTAAGGGGATTTCATCTTACTTTTAATTTCTGTGAGATACATGTCATGTTCACCACTCTTTCCTTTGGTGTGGTGTAAGTACTTCCAATGATTGTATTATATTTATGTTATACTTAAATTTATGGATATTCAAATTTCCATTCTATGATCCCTCTTTCATGGGGTTTAAGTTTCAAACATTACCTAATCCGTAAAATAATTTTCTATCAATTTGCCTTCTTTGAGACCCATGATTTGTTATACACCAAAATCATTTATTCAAGGTTTATATACTTAAACATTAAATATCATGAATATAAATATTTTCATGATATATTAATCTTCATGTAATTACATATTTTTGATATTATGATCCCATGATACCAAGTTATAAGGGTTTATTGAGATTATCTCATCACTTTTCGATATTTTCTATATTTATGCTTCCTTTGCTAAAATCTTATGATCCATCTTTCCAGAACACTCATGTGTTTCCTTAGAATATGTTTATTCAATATATTCTCATTTTTAGTACCATTTTCCCACTCTTTAGTACATAATATAATGTTTTTAGAAAACTCTGGTTGCCTCTCTCTTTGGAAGAAAATCTATTGTATTCAAAAAAACATTTTTTTGAAAATGTTTTCAAAATTGATTTCAAAAAATACATGATGATAATTTTCAAGGAAAAATGATTTTTTAATAAAATTATTTTTTTTAAATTATCCTTTATAAGTTTTCAAAGATATTTTCAAGGAAAAAATCAAAATGATTTTTGTAATATATATCATTTTTCAAAGAAGAAATGATTTTTACTCAAGTTGTTTTTTAAAATATATTTCAAAATTATTTCCCATTTTTTATAACATCCATTGGTGTTATTCATTCCTTAATAGGGAAATTATTCAATATTTCCATTCATATTATTTCTCTGAATGGATTGTATTTTGATGGAAGATGTTTATGAAACTCGTTTCTCTTTCATGGGTGATATGATTTTGAAACCCGCTTCTTTTCACGGGCTATATTTTTAAGAATTTTTTTCTCTTCAGTAGGATATTATTTTGATGAAATTTTTATTAAACCAATATATTTTTCTATAGGTTATGATATGTTTACATGTTTGTGATACCCATTACATTTCTTGGTTTATGATATGATTTTTTAATGATCTTGTGGAACATGTTTGTATTATTTCATATGAGATGTGTGGGGCCTATATCTACCTCCAATTCATTGGGTAAAGGTTTATATATCATGAGATAGATTTTACTCGAATGAGGGTTACTTAGTTCAGGGATATAGGGTTGAAACAAGGGTTCACTCAGTTCAGTAATATGTGGACGGAATAGAGGTTTACTCAGTTTAGTAATGGAATTTTTCACTAAGATGGTATTGGAAGTTATTCCTTTTCTAATATGTAAATGATTTTATATTATTATGTGTTTTTCACAATTCCATGTTTTATTACTAAATTATGATTTTATGGATTATGCTCTTTATTTCATTATAATTAATGTCTTATGAACTTCAAATATTTATGTCATGATCTATTTTATGATATTTGATATCTAGGGTAAAATATTATATTTTAATGATCACATTCTCATACCCTTATGATCATGTTTATGTTTAGACATATCCCTTGTTTTCCCTTACTGTGCATTTGATCTCACCATATTTATATTTCCTTTCCCCTAGGTTATGATGATATGTACTATTTTTGATATGTCTAGGAATGGTTCAAGTCAATAAAAACTTAGTGGGAGATGATATAGCTCACATATGTACCATTGTTTATGTTCCCATATTTCCAAAGGCACTAGACTAATTATGGTATTTGGGCATCTGTTTGTATAATGTTTAAGTATTCCACAAAAGTTATGGAATGTTAATTTTTTAAAAAGAGAGTGTTGATATAATAATGGTTCAATTTCATGATTATATCATGAATTACCAAAGTAGAAGAAAATATATGAGAATTCTTGATAGTTATATCGTGATATTTAAATATTTTAGGCTTGATCATAAACAATCAAGACAAACAGTGAGATTGTAACATTAAACTCTTATAACATTGGTAAACCTGAATCCTAAACCCCTTGATGGAATAACATAAAATAAAACAGAATAAATCATGATGATGAATAAATTAAAGATATCACATGTAAAATGGTATTTTTATGCACCTTGTGAAAGAATATAGGTGTATAACATAATGTACATCTCAAAGAAGGCAAATTGATACAAAAAATTCTTATCGATTTGGTAACTTTTGAACTGTAAACCCAATGAAAGGGAAATCCTAAAATAGATATTTATATAATAGTAATGTTAATTAGAATCATCATAAAATAAATTTTTGTTCAGTATGTACACCATATAAAAGAAATAGGTTGTGAATATGACATGTGTCTCACAGATGTAAAAAGTTAGACGGAAATCCCTTACCTTAAGTCTTGAATATCATAGTACTCATTAATACCTCTTGTATAATAAATATCAGTATAATTAAAAACTATCACATAAAAATATTATAATATATATAACCATATATTATTTACTTATGACTTTATATTTCCATTTTTTTAACAATTCCATGTTAAAGTTATGTTTTGCGTAATACCCACTTTGATTTTTGTACATGTTTTGTCTTATTATTCTTTTTCCTATTACTTATATAATGATTTAATCATCTATAGAGAGATAAATATGATATAAATATCATAGATATTCATTATATGTGTATTTATATTAATGAAAATAATTTAGTTATTGGAAATAAAATACATCATTAATGGAGACGGTAGAATGTATGAACGCATGAATGATGTTTCCATTTTATTATCATATTGAAAGAAAAAAAATAAATGATATATATATATATTTATTTATTTATTTATTATAATTAAATTATACTTTTTATGTTATATATATCAAAAATTTCTTTTAAATAGATCCTTAATACATTCCTTTTAAATTATGAATGAATCACATCACTTTGTGAGGTGGTAGTTCGTTGCACACAGGAAGGGTGTTATCATATTCCCAAAAAATGGAAATCATGAAGGTATGTGTGATATAAAAATTACTGAATCATAATAAAATTATAAATATCATATATAACATATGTAAATAGTATTTCCATCATTATTCCAAACCTTGAGAGGTGGTAATGGACAAATGAATGACATATGTTCATGAAGAGTCAATCTATCATACACACAAACAATGGTTCCATAGTGTAATATCATGTTACTATTTTAAGGTACTCCTTAACCCCTATTTTGATCATTATTTAGTTGGGTTTTATTTATGGGTTCTTCGGGTGAAATTTTTGATATTTTGAAGGGTTATTGGGTTGTGCAAAGTTGGCACATGGTTTTCCCAAATTGTGTGCCCTGTTAGTGAAAACCCTGAAAACCCAGGTATTGAGGGTTTTCATGTCTGGTGAACAGTTTGAAAAACAATATGCCCTCTAAGGAAAAACTGTGCATCCCCACTAGCAAGGGTGCACAGTTTGAAAAATTGTGAGGCCCTGCCCAGCTAATCATGCATGAGGGAATTTATTATTATGAAAATTCTTTAAAAATTCATGGACCCCCTTTTGACCCATTATCGACACTAAATCGATCTATAATAATTTCATAAGTCGTGGAGTCTCTCAAGGATCCATTTTGACTCCTCTAAACCCTCTCTAAGCCAAATCGAATCTAGGAAATCAATGCTCGATCATTTCTCGATAAGATTACTTCCCATTTCTTTCTCTCCCACTCTCTACTCCTCCCCTACTTAGGGGTTTTTAGATATCTATTTTGTGGAGAATCTAATCCCCACTATTTTAGATCTTGGATCTAGGTTGATTCTCAAATCTCTTATTCTGACATTCTACATTGGTGTTTCCCATTTCAGGTGTTGTGATTCATGATTCCATGATCCTAAGGTTGGTGGTTCCATTTTATGATTTCAATATTTATTTAACCCTAAATTTCTTGATTTAAATTAAATTTTGTGATTTAAATTAAATTTTATGATTTAAATTAAATTGATTTTCAATGGTTTGTTTAAACCCAAATTCTGGTGAATTCGGGAATTAAATTTTATTTGACATGAAATTTGGGGAAAACACCCAATTACATTGAATAGGGGCATGATTTTAGAATTTGATGGAAGATTTTGAAAATTAAATTGTGGAATTTAAATTATGAAATTGATTTTTGAGATTGATTTCAAAGTTTTTATTTGATAAAAATGGATTAATCTATTTTGATAGAAACCCATTGGTTTTATCCCAGAAAAATGGCACAACTAGATTCAAAATATGTTTTTGTTTTTAAATGGAAATTGACATATAAAAATGGAATAATGTGTTAATTATATTTTAAACAGTTTTGAAATAGATTTCCCATTAATGATTTTTATTTGAGAACATTAAATCTTACATAGTCATTGAGTTTTTAGGGACAAACATGCTAGGTTAAAATTTCCCTAGCAATAGAATGATCATTTAGAACTCTAACTTAAACTTATTGGGATACATTATCCCCAATGGGGTGTTGGATAGTTTTCTTAGTCCAGTTTCAGAGAGACATGTGTGTATATTTCCATTATCATCATACGAGTGTGTGATGATCCCATAACCTGGAACTATTGTACCTCTTGGATGATGACAATTTTTATCCTTTGTGATTATTTTGATATATATGCCATTATATGTAAATTGTTTTACACTTTCCTTTTGAATTTATATAAAATATTATATATAAAATTTTTATTAATCCTTTGTTTAGAAATATTTTTAAATCAATTTAAATGTAAATAATGACCTATTTTAAATATAATTTTGTACTTTAATACCTCTTTATTTAGAATTGAAAGTTTTATTTTGGTTAATTTATTTGGAATATTATTACTGAATTTTTTGGTGAGACCCTACTGGTAATTTAGCTCACACCCTACCTGTTCCTTTGGGAGTTTTTAGATTTCCTCCAACCATGTTTGAGCAAGGGGAAAGAACCACTTGGAGGTTGTAGTTGTTGTTGATCTTTGGTATTTGATGTGCTTATTATATTAGGACATGGGTTGTTTATCCTATTTTCTGGTACATTGGGATTGTACATTAGGTTTGAATACATTGTGGAATTTTGGTCCTTCTTCTCAATATAGAGTTTATTTTGTATGCATACTGAATTATTTGTCTTTAATTCTACAATGTTTGTGAAAAAAAATTGTTCCCACTTCCATTTTGTATAAATCATGGTGCTATTTTTCAAACTATGGGGATTGGGAATGCCCTTTGGTATATGTCAGTTCCGGCTAGGTTATAGGGTCACCAGGGTACCCAGGCTGGTTTTTGAAAAATTTATATTAGAAAATATTAGGGAAACAGAGCCAATATAAGTCTTATTTTGGTTATCACTATAGACCGTTTGAATTTTCAGTTGGTGACCTTGTGTTCTTGAACGATTTACCCCATTTTGTTCATCAACGGATCAAGAGGAGAGGGAAAATTTCTCGATGTTTTCTGGGACATTTTGAGATTGATAATAGGTAGGGATAGTGGCTTCCCACATAGAACTTCCACATCAGTTTATGTTGATATGTAACATATTCCATATATCTCAACTACAAAAGTATCTTTCTAATCCATCTCATGTTTTGAGCTGGAGTGATCTTTATGTTGAGCCTGATTTATTTGTGACTGATCATCAAGTTAGGAAAGTTCAATATAAGACAAAGGTACTTTGTGGGAGGATGATACCATTGGTTTGAGTGCTTTGAAAACATGGATTTGTTACTCATGAGACGTGGGAGAGGAATGCATTGATGGGAGAGTAGTGACTAGATCTTTTTGACAGGAAATCTTCTTAACATTATTTATAGGGATATAAAGTTTCATTTTTTGGGAGGTTGTAACATCATGTTACTATTTTTGGTACTCTTTAACCCCTCTTTTGATCATGATTTAGTTGGGTTTTGTTTATGGGTTCTTCAGGTGACATTTTGGAAATTTTGAAGGGCTCTTGGGTTGTGCACAGTTGGCACACGATTTTCCCAAACTGTAAAAACCTTGGAAGTGATGGTTTACATGTTTGGCTCAGGTTTTGAAAAATTGTGCACCCACTATGGAGAAACTATGTAACCCCACCAGTAGAGGGGCACAGATAGGGAACACAGTTTAAAAAATCATGTGTCATATCCCAGATAACTATTCACATGGGATTTTATTATTCAAAAAATTATTTAAAAATTCTTGAACCCTTCTTTTTGACCTCTTCTCAACTCTAACTAGACAAAGAATTATTTCCTAGGTCTTGGAGGCTCTCAAGGACCTATTTTGGCTCCTCAAATACCTCTCCAAGGTGGATCACAACTAGGTGGTCATCATTTGATCTTTTCCCAGTAATATTTCTTTTCAATTCCTTCCTGCATGCTCTATTCTCCTATCCTATTTTGGGATTGTTAGATATTTTTGTTGTGGAGGATCTAATCCTTGTTGTTTTAGATTATAAATATTGGTTTATTATCATATCTCCTTTTTCTATGTTCTTCATTGGAGTTTCCTGTTGTAGGAATTATGATTCACGATCCCATGATCCTGAGGTAGGTGGTTCTGTTTATGATTTCTCAATTGATTTAACCCAAAAATGATCAATTTAAATTAAATTAATTTATTTAAATTTAACATCTTTAAATTGTTTTGTTGAAAAGACAACTCCAATGATTTAGGTATTTGAATTTTATTTGGCATGAAATTTGGGGAAAACCCCCCAATTCCATTGAATTGGGGAATGATTGTGGAATTTGATGGAAATTTATGGAAATTAAATTTCGGAATTTAAATTGTTAAATTTAATTTTGAAATTGATTTGTGAAATTGATTTCAATTTTGTATTTGAGAAAAATGACTTAATTTATTTTTATAGAAACCTGTTGGTTTTATCCTAGAAAAAGGAATGTTTTTATTAAAAACTTGTTTCAGTTTTCAAATTTCAATTGACATATTGAAATGGAAAATGGGTTAATTGTGTTTTAAAAAGTTTTGGAATAAATTTATCAATATTCATTATTGTTTGAGCACATGAAAGTCATGGTAGTTAGTGAGTTATAAGGGATAAACATGATAGTATTTAATTTACTTATAAATTTATTGACGCTTTATAACTATAACTTAAACTTATTGGTAGATCTTATTCCAAATGATATGTTTGTTAGTCTTTGTTGGCCAATGCTAGATAGAAGTGCATGCATATTTTCATTATCATCATATGAGTGTGTGAGGATCCCATAACCTAAAACAATCATACCTCTTGGTAGATGACTATATTTCTCCTTTTTTATTATTTTGATAGATATTTCATTATATGTAAAAAAAATTACAGATTCCTTGTGGATTAATATAAACTATTTTATATAAAAATTTTATTAAACCATTATCTAGAAATATTTTCCATCAATTGAAATATAAATCATGATCTGTTTTAAATATTATTTTGTACTACTATACCTATTTATTGAAAATAGAAATCCTTTTTTGTTTAATTAATTTGTAATATTATTATGGTATCCTAGGCGATACCCTACTAGGTATCTATCTCAGACCCTACATATGACTTTGGGAGTTTGTATATTTCCTTCTATCAGGTTCGAGTAATGGGAAATAACCACTTGGATGTGGAAGTTTCTATTGATCTTTTGTATTTGATCTTATGATTTTGTTTCTACTTGGGTTGTTTATCCTATTTTTTGATCCTTTTCTGTTGTAATTTGGGTTTATATATCTGTTTGAATTTTGGTACTTCCTCTCCCTATGGATTTTATTTTGTATGCATACTGACTTTTTTATATTTACTTTCTCAATGTTGGTATAAAAAATCATTCTCTCATTCATTATATATGATTCTAGGTGCTGGTCATAAACCTATGGGGATTGGGAGCACCCTTCATCCTATGTTAGTGTCTGCTCTATTATCAAGTTATCAGGGTACCTGGGCTGGTTTATGACACATAGCCCATTTTATGGAAGTGTGTATGGTTTTTGGACTTAAAATTAACAAACAAATATCTCATTATATTGAAGATATTGACGTTATTGTTTAATCATCATATAAAAATAATTTAAGGGGTTTTTGAAATAAAGAAAAACTATTTGTTGATGAATGTTTCCTCTTCTTTAGGTATATCATTTTGGTTTTCACCAATACACTTCCTTGGTTGGATTTTTTCACAAAATATGGATTCTGGGATTAGGTTAGGGAAGTGTAGAAGTTATTGGGTGAGATATTTTGGGATCCAATTGGTTTTGAATGTGTTAATAGAGGGGAAGAGTGGGTGGCCTTTTATAAGTGGGTGAGAGGACAGGCATGGTATTTTTAAAATGAAGTTTGGTTTACCAACCTTTTTACAACATAAAATGATTAAATAATGTAATAAATTCTATCTATGAAGTTCTAAGGTCCAAATATGGAAATCCAATTGGTATTGGACTATATTATAGTTCATTGTTTCCCCAATTATATTTATTAGTCTGATAATATACTCATTTTTTCCTTAATCACTGTGATTAATTTTATCTATTTTCACTAATAATTTTTGTCAATAATTATTTTGTAATTATTATAAATTATAATTTATTTTGATTCAAAATATGGAATCCATTTTTTAAAATTCAATTCATAGAATTTTTAGAAATTAATTTAAAATTAATCTCATAAACAAAACAAGAAAGCGTGTTTCTAAAGTGAAAATGTTTAAAAGTTTACAGACTTTTATATCCAATGGCAATATGAAATTGATTCAAATGACCATAATTGAATTGATAGATGTATAATTGAACTAATTATACTTTAAACCCAATTTAATATATAATTTCACTATATAAATAAATTAGATGAAAAGTTTTTTTCTCAATTAAAATTCAATATTTTTCACTATTAATCAAAAAATGAATCTTTTTAGAAATATCCCAAAAATTAAACCTTGTATAGTTTTGATTTTTCCATTTAAAAATAAATTATATTTTTTAAAATAAATATTACTTTTTAAAATAAATTTTATTTTTTAAAATAAATTTTAATTTTAAAATAAGGGTGCTATTAAACGGTGGTAAAACTGCCTTTTTAAAAAATACATATTTTTATAAGTAAATTTATATTTACTTCTATCTATTTTCTATAGAATACATAAGACAAGTGTTAAATATTTGATTTAATATAATATATATATATAATTAAAATAATTCATCAGAAGTGTCATGCTAAATTTATTGAGATAAAATGTGTTTGTGCATAAAAAATATTATTCAAAAAAGGAATTTCTTTATTTTAAAATAGTTCTTACTTTCATTTATAATTTATAAATTACCAAAGAATTATTTATATAAACATGTAAAAACAATATTTTAATAATCTATTTAATCATATTCATACCTTCTGTTTCAACATCTAGATGATAACTATCAAATAATATTTCAATAATATGTCATGTATCTTATAAACTCAATGTTGTGTATAACACAAGATAAGTTTGGTGTTGTGTTTAATATAATCTAAACATTTTATTTTTGGTAACACAATCCAATATCATTGTTTCATGTACCAAAATCTAAAACTAGGGTTTCAGGTAGTGTAATATTGACTTGGTGTTGTGTATAAACCAATATTAACTTGGTGTTGAATTCAACGCAATCCATCAAATAAATTTAATTTATTCAAAAAAAAGTAATTCATAAAAACCTGAGGTGCTACATAGTGAAAGCTTTTGGAGACACCCAGAGTGGTAATCAGCTACTGGAGAAGATGAATCTTGCTTGGGATGCAGGGATGGCTATGGGTACTATTATATGTAACTCTTTTTTTTTTTGCCTTTTTTTTGTTTCTGGCTTTTTTGGATATATTTGGCATTGTATGTGGGACACCGGGCATCCTTAAACTGGATTTTTAAAATGAAAAAAAATGATTTGCAGTGAGTACATAGCCAAAATGGGAAGGACCTTATGTCATAAAAAAAATATAATCCAATGTATCTGACAATCTAATCATTATGTATGGTGAATTCATCACACCAATCACCAATACATGTCTTATAAGGAATTAATTTTCATAATTTCAAGATGAGTGAACTTTTTGTCCATATCACATGACATAAAACTTTGTGACATTATCCCGGTTTCATGATATTAACCTACTTGGTATTGGTCCTCATTGTATGACACTTAACTATAGAACATCTATGTCCAATTCTCATGAGGATAAATAACATGACCTATATTATTTTGGAAACGAAAATTCAATTTATTAGGGATACGTTTTTAGGATATTTTCTACTTACATGAGTGGAAAATAGTTTTAAAGATTCTTAGTGTATGGTTCCCTCCATTCATAGACCTACAGTAAAAAAAATCCCTATAACAGCATAAATATGTTCAGATTGATTCATGGAGTTTCAGGATATATAGAAATGTATGGATCTTATATCCTAGTCTTAGATGAAAATTAATAACATTATTAATTCCCATCCTTACATGAGAATTGGATCTATGGGGGAGTTCCTATTGAATTTATTACATGAACCCATTAAATTTCACAAAGATTAAAATATCCTCATATAATATTGACCTATAAATATTCTATTAAATAGTATGGATTAAGGTCCTAATCTCATAACCTTTAAATACAATGTTATAATATTCCCCAATTGGGTTCTCACCCATGATAAATGTGATCTTAATATTTCCACTTGATTCTCATACTAATAATGGAAAACCTATTATCAGAGTATATAGTTGATTAATTTGGTTGGAATTATTGAGTTGAACCATATCTGAAGGCATGGGATCCCATCTTCATATAATTTCTTTCAACTACATGATATAGAAATCCACCATACATGACTTCTGGAACTATATGAGTTGGTCTATTTATGAGTTCAGTTATCCTTTTATATGAGTAATATTTGTGTAAGAGTTCTTAATGAATGTTCCTCTAATACATTTATTGATCTACACTAAGATAAAAAAATTCCCCCATGTTATAATAACTATGTGTGGATTGATTATTATCTCATGGGATATGTATTAAAACTCATTTTCTTGATCTCATTCCTAGCTACAAATATTTTTAATATTATCCCTGCTGGTAATAATTTTCCTAATTCAAATGGTGTTTACACATCATAACTGTATGATATTAAAACAACATGAAATATAATCTACAATATACAACATATTAATTTGTTTACAATAGTATTTTGGTAAGACCTTTTTTCTTTACACAAGATTTAAATTCATGTAGAATTCTTTGGTGAATATTCTTTATTCATATATCTATACTAAGATAAAATTCCATTATATATATAGTAAGGACTATGTGTGTCTTTATTTCCAGTACTATAGGATATGTAGTGATTCATGGATCATGTTTCATGGGCTCATCTATAAATGTATTGTCCAACCTACAATACCATAAACGTCATAGAGAATTATTTCACATATGTCCTTGTTCACTTTTATGATATCCAAAATCATTTAACAACCTTACTCATTCATGGATATATGTCCATGATTCCATGATGAAATGAAAACTTTCCATATCTTATGTGTGAGTTAGATCTATGTAGGATATTTTTCCATAGAATCATGTACCCATGGACTATGTTAAAAATAAATCATGTTCAATTTATTTCATCCCTTGGATATGTTATTTCTATGGTTTCATTTAGTAATCCTTAAATATATAGTCAATCCATTCCATGATTAATAATTTCCTCATGTTATAAGAAATTTTTTAGTGTTTGTATTTCTATTATTTCAAGATATGTAGTGATGCATGGATCTTATATCCAAGTCCCAGTTTCAAATAGCATGGTCCTTAACTCCCTATTTATCTTAGTTTATGAACCTTTTCATTCACATTGGGTTTTCCACCATAATGTCAACACTAAAAAAATACGATTTTTTGTTTGAGGTCCTTATTGTAACACCTTAAATTACAAAATATCAATGTCCTTCTCATATGTCATAAAACTACACAACATGTAGTCTGTCCCACAGGACTTTAAAACATCTGGATTGATTCATCCTACATGATCTTAAATTTCATAAATTGATTTGTGCAACATGACCTAATTTCCTTACATGATAATCAGATCCATTTAAGAGTATAACGAATATAGATCACCTAATAGTATAAAATACCCCATTTTTTCTTCAAAAACCTCATGTTTAAGGATCCCAATGTTTATATTATTTTATAAACTAGGGAATTTCTCCAAGAACAGACATAGGGAATATTATATCTTGAAACTTATTTCAGGATAAAGAATAACCCTCCCCTATACAAGAGCTAAATCAATTCTAGGATTATCTCTAACAAGAACTACATGTAAAATAATTCTTTCTATTCCAAGATACATGGTGATGTCTGAACAATATGTTTTCAACCCAAACTCTGATTATTGTTTGTCTATACTCCTTCCTAAAGGATCATTATGACACAACTAGGGTTGGCATGAATTGATAAAGGCCGAAATATCATTTTTCATATCCTTTTCGACAAATCAAACATCATCACTTGAGTTTTTTGAGTTTTCATAAACCTATCATGGATATAAATAATGATTCTATTTGGATCCAAAGGAAAATATTATTTTTTTTATACATATATTCTCTCAATATGGATCTGTATATACCCCCCATCTATGGCCTACCAATCATAGGCATGTTTTATCCTGATGAGAAGGTCCTCTAATCTTTATATACCTCAACACTGTAGTGTAACTCGTCATTTAAATGTGTTCAAAGTTCATCCTTGTTATAATACTTCATTATCAATTCTCCCATATTCATGTCTTTAGAGCAATGGTTCACAACATCTTCACCCCTATTAGAAATATTCTGGGATATTTTGACTTCTGAGCCCTTTCTAAGGTGTTATGTTACATATCTTTATATCAGTCTGAGCACAATGAAATTAAACTATATGAACCCCCTATTGAGACAATATATGTAATAATTGATCTCTCATACATGTTTGGTTTTAACCTGACCTTTCTACATAGAATACCTCAACTTTTAGTAAAAATTGTACAACCTTAAACTCAATAATCTTTTTGTCAATGTTTCATGGCCTTAAAGTCTGACAACTTCTAGTAAAATTTATATGTCCTTAAACTATATTATTATTTAGTAAGATTTATATGAACATAAAATAAATCCTTAAATATTCAAAATAACGGGACCATTAATCTATAGATAAAAGAAAAATGACAATAATCATGTTGAAAACTCATAAAGGTAGGCCTGAAAACAATTCCGGTATTTTCTCTCTAATACTCTCCATATAAGGATTAGTATAAAATTATATAATAAGTAAAATGGTAAAATTATTATAGGACCCATCATATATCTCATGAAAATGTTGAGTTTTTATCACTGGACTCATCAAATCTGGAAAAAGTTTGACAAACTCTAGGTTTTATCCCTTTTCACTAGATATGTGTTCACTATAAGGTAGTGTAACTTTTAGGGTGGTCGAAACCTTATTTAATTATCCTTATTCCATTTACCTACTCCAGGCATAAATTGACTAAATATTTTTCTAACCTTCTATTGTTATCATTAATGAGTGTTTTCAACTCTAAATTCCACTTATGTTTTTCTATACCCATATGCCCTAAAATAGATATATATATATATATATACATCTAATACGGACATCAAAATAGAGGCATTTTTTATATTGATGAGTAAAAAATCTAATGTTTTTACACACTATAAACATTATATTGAATCCAATCATTTTAAAGTGTTTAGTGAAAATCCTTAGTATACTTTCTACATTCCTCACTTCTTAATTAAAATATCTTGAGCCATGATTTATACATTCAAAAATCCAACTATTTCAGAAGATTCATTTGCCTCTATGTAACACGTTCTTGAATCAAAACTATTTTCAAGGAAATAATATAATATACTATGATCCAACCATATTGGTCCTCATCGCATGACCATAAATCACATGAAACGATGGTATGAATGTTGTAACTTGAAACTATATACAGAAACCCATTAGGCTGTCTATGTTGGTTCCACTAAGGCTAGTATATATTAGAAAATAACTATATTCTTTATCATTAATCATCCCCCTTTTGAGGCTTAAGAAAAAGTTGGGGATATAAGATAAAAGGGGGAAAATATTTTGGTTCTTACCATAAGGCCCAAGAAAAAGAAAACTTATGCTTACTAGGTAACTTGGCCTTGGATATAAATTTTTATAATCATCTTGGGTACTCGATCTCTCTTAGATATTGGAACCCTCTTTCCATTATAACCCACTTTCCCTATTTTTATCTCAATAAGTCACACATTTCAAATCTGAATAGACATACTTTGATGTATGGAGATGGCATGTCTGCCAATACCCATCTATTAGAACACACCCAAGAGGAAAACTTCATATCCAAATAGGGAAACTGCAATGTATGGTGATGGTGACTCTACCTACACTCATCCATGAGAAGAAACATAGGAGGAAAAATTCAAATCTAAATGGACCAAATCTAGTATACAGTGATAGTGTATCTACTTATACCCATAGGTGATCACATTCCTATGTGTAAACATTAATATATGAATGAACCAAAAATAGTTTACCGATATGGTAAATCATTCTATATTCATATATGATAACACACCCAAAAGGAAACATTAATATATCTCAAGAATCACATGATTTTATGGTAATGGTGAATCTTTATATACCCATCTGAGAGTACATGTATGAAAGATTATGAGTTACCTCACACTTCATAAATTATCCTAAGTGTATGAATATCATAATTAAATTGTATCCATCTGAATTTAAAAATATGATATTTTCATTTACCTTAGTATTTATTTTAAATATTTTTTTAGATTACTGCATACTAATATTTTAAGGGGTAGGGGAAATGACAATCTTGGTGATGAATCTATGTAAGACTTTTCATTCATTGATAAAAATAAAAATATTAGATATGGGAATCCATCTATTGGATTATCTCTCTAAGATATTTCAATATAGAAACATTATGTTAGATAATATTGGAAATAATCATGTTTTCCAAGTGATGAAAATTAGTAAATGACCGATATGATGTGCTGATTGATTTTTCAAAATCTATCAACTTGATAGCCTCAGCATGGAGTGTATTTCATCGATTTTTTTGGAAAAACATTAATTCCTCTATGACAGAGTAAATAAATAAATTATATTTTTTTATTATTATATTCTTTTTATTCCCCAATATTTATCAATTCATTATGTTTATAGAAGTTTGGGAATTAATTTTCAATTTCATTAGGTTTGATAAATACAATTTGAATGGATAAATTTTGGAATGAATTATTATATTTAATTTTTGGACTTAAATGAGTTCCCTGATCTATATTATTATTTTTTGATGTTTGAATGTAAATTCTAAATGTTTGTAGAGGCTTAGAGTACTTTGTAGAATCTTATAATTTTTTTTGTTAAAAGAATAAAATGAAAAAGTCAAGTACTATATAGAGTTCTTTCTCCACATAGATTTCATTTCAAAATAGAGTTTTTAATCCATGTAGATTTCATTATCATATATTTCTTTATCCGTGCATATTTTAACACAATGTAGAGTTCATATTCTTTTTAGAGTTCATAAACATAGAGTCCTCACCTCCTCTATATAGAGTTGTTGTCAGCACATAATGTTCCTATAATTGGAGATTTCTTCTATATGAAGTTAATTTTCCAAATATCAATACCATGTGTCACAGAGTGTTAAATTTAACTCTATGTTACTGTCATAGAGCTACCCCAAAATCAATATTTCCAACAAAGAGTTACTGCTTCAATAAATAGCTCGTTTCATTTGTAAAAATTTCACTCAACAAGGAAACCTGAGGATGTTATATAAACTCAAACCAAGGATCAAGGTACCATGTTATCATCCATTAAATCCAACCATAATATACCTTATGGAATACACCTAATAATAAGTTAAACCCTAAGAATTATGATTCATCCAAAATAAGGAAACATATGATAAGATTTCTAGAATATACAAAATTTGTGATTTTGAAGGAATAACATGAGGGTTGGGGATGATATAAAAAACTCAAATATGTTGAGATATATGAGGTTTTATTAGAGTATTACAATGAGATAATCGAGTATGTATAAGAATTAGAATATTTTATGATAGAAATTGTTGAGGAATTCACACTATGACTATTGTTGTTGGTACTATTGTTTTCCAATTTCATCATTTTCTATTCTTTTTCATCCTATTATAATGTTATCCACTTTACTCTATATTATTTTTATCTCTCACATGATGGTTTAAAAATTTCTCATTATTAGGGAAGGGATGGTTGTTTAGTTGTAATGGTGTTGTTTCTAAAATTCATGGAATTAAATTCTTTCTTATGTTAAATGGTTTCAACATTCAATGAAAATTAACTATTTGAAATATGATTGTGTATAATTTGTCAAATTTGTTATTTATTTTTTTAAATTTTTTTATTATCATTTATATATATCTACTCAGTCTAATATATATTGTTTAAATATTCTTGTTTTAGTGGTTAATTGTTCAGTGCTTACTGTCACATGAATGAGGGTTATGGAGTATTTTTGATCTGCTAAGGAACATCAACACCGGATTGGTAATTTCTAGATTACTCTAGAATTATTTTATGATTTGGTATAATTAATACAACCTCAAAGACATTGGATTTATTTTAGACAAAATCAAAATATCTGTTAAGTATACCTTCATAAAAATCCTTAAACTGGGGGTGAAAGGTGAAACAATTGTGGAACCCCTCATTTACTAGTTAATAAGAATAAGTAAAGACTGATTACAATCCTATGAGAAAAAATTATAATTGAATAACCAACCATGAACCCATAACATCCTTCATCAAATAATTAAATATAATTCTTACTTTTTTCAAATTTTTTTAAAATAAAAAAATAAAAAATACCCCCTCTTTTCTAAAAAAAGTGGAAACTGGTTTTTGAGAACTCCTCTTTGGAAAATAACCCTAGGTTTACCACCACGGCAACATTAAAACAAGTATAATGATATCTTTTTTCAAACCTAATTACAAGTTATATTCTAAAACATGGTTTCATTTATGAGAAGACTATAAAAAATAAAAAAAAATTACTTATAAAATTGCACGAACTGATCTTCAAATCACCAACTCCATAACATTGACCCATAAATTATAGAACCTTGATAACAAAACTAAATAACTTTAATTTCCAAACTAAATTTTAGGAATCATAGTTGAAAGACTCAAGTGTGACCTCTAGTGTTTACTTTGATCTTTTCATCATGGTAACCTACCCAAATATAACATTGATAGAAAATTCTACTCAATAATTCATAAATCAAGAAAATAATATTCCCATGTATGTGTTTCAAAATGATGTTGAATAGAACATTATATTATTTCAACTAGTTCCAAAGTTCCATGGTCTTATAGGTGAATACCCAAAAAAATATCAATGATTTTCCACTAGTGATATTAACTTCAAATCTAAGAGGATAGGATAAAGAAAAAGTAAAGCTGAGGGCATTACATTTCCCACTACAATGAAAAACTAAGGTGTGGTTTTACATCCAGAACTAGGATAATTCCTTGATTTGAGGGGCATATAAAGAAATTTCCAACATATATGTTTTCCCACATCTAGAAGCACTGCAATAGGAAAAAAATTTCTCTATCGATCCATCTATAGGTGAAACCCTTTTGAGTAATTATATTGATTTATGAAGTTGTCTGAAAGCTGTTTCAAACAAATCTATATAATAATTTCATTTTATTATTTTTATCTACCCAGGATTATTTATAATTTATAGGAACTTTTTATATTAATAATTTGGGGGATCATTGATAGAGAATTGCACCATGGAGAGAAACACACTCATTAATAATATTTCAAAAAATTCATGATAGTTTGGCACAATAGATATGTAAATTAAAGGATAACATAAGGAAAGGTCTCTTAACAAATCTCCCTTGTTAAGGAATAATCTTGAGAGTTAACCAATATAGTTAGAAAAACTAATTTGATGTAAAAAAAGTGAAAAATAAGTGTCAGTCAAGGTATGTGGCTTGTGTTCATATCCTAGTTTTTTTACAAAAGTTATGCACAGAGGTACAAGTCATGGAATGTTTTGTGAAAGCATACAAACTAGGGAAATTTACATTTTTATTAAATTATTCATATTTTTTAATATTAATTTTAATTAATTCCCTATTTCTATGTAGTTCATTGATTTTTTAGAGGATTTGAAATTAAATTGTCATTTTAATAAATTTGGAAAATATTTTTTAAATATCCAAAATTATGAAATTAATTATTATCTTAAATTTTTAGACCTAGTTAGTGGAATGAAATTTATTTTTATTTATGTTGATTTTTTAATGTGATATATATTGTTTTGCATTGGTTTATTAATTATTTAGAGAAATTTTAAATTAATTTACAGAACTAAAAAATGGAAAATTATAGGTTTTATATATCTCTATATAGAGTTCATTTAAACTTTATGTCACCCATATGAAGTTTTCTACTACTATGCCTGGGTGAAATTATAAATTATATCAAATATCGATTTTAATGTATATTTTCAATGACTAATATGTAGATCCATAGAGGGTTTTCTACCATAAACATAGACTATAATATTTTGAAAAATTTCATGATTGGGATCCATGTATAGTTTCAATATATGGGATCTACTTAGAGTTTCATGTAGAGTTGTGAGTTTTCTAGATAAGATGGAGGATTTGAATCCCACCTTATGTTCTGATTTATAGATCCCATGGAATCAACATAAATCCTCGTTTGTTTTTTTGAAGTTTATATAGAGTTTAATGACATTGAAATATTTTACATCAGAGAGGATATTGAAGTAAAACCCAATGATGTAATCTATATTTCACCAGAATCTCATACTACCACATCAGCACCCATGTGAGCCAACCACTATATGACATATAGAATATATCAGATAAAATCCAATGCATTCACAAATTAATGATTTTAGATGAAATAAAAAAATACTCAAACTTTGATTCATGGATCTCTTATATATTTGATGACCACGATTAAAGGGGAATATGTGAATGATTAAAAGGGTAAATAATCTCATATGTCTGAACATAATTGAAAAAGAGGGAATCTTTTGTGTTTTAATGGAGAATGAGGTAGGGGGTTTAGATGTTTTGAGGTTATGTTTAGATGAAGTTCACACCACTATTATTTCATATTTTATTTTATTTTTTACTTTCCATGTTCTAACATAGCTTCTCCTTCTTCATTCACATGTGTTACACATAAAATTGAGGGGTAGAACATTATTTTTTATTAATTGATTTATTTTTTTAGTTGTTTGATACTTTAAATGAATTTTTTTAGTTTATATACTTTCTCATTGTTTACTACATTGGTTAATAATCTTTAATCTCCCCCCACCTAGTGTAGCTTGTCTCAAAGAAACATGCATTGTTGGGTGATGAGTGTTTATTAATTTATGGAACACAGGAGGAATCATGGGTTATTTATAAATTTATCAAGAACATCAATACTAGATTTAGTATTTCTATGGTATGTTATGATTGGTTTGTTAACTTTTCACACGCACATGAAGGTGGGATAACCATGTAGTAATCACTACTAGACCAGTCACTACAATAAACTTCAACCAAGGGTGATTGGAGAATCAATTGAAAATTCATTCATTTATCAATTAATAAAATGATAAATAAAGTGATTTTTATTATTATAATAGAATTGGAACTAGATATAAAACATTTTACCCAACAGTTACTTCATCAACTATTTTCAATCACTTATTCCATTTCTCTTTTTTTTTAAACCAAAAAAATTCAAAAATAAACCTTTTTTCCCTAACCCAATGAAAAGTGAAAATTGATTTGGATCACTCCTCTCTAAATAAAACCAAAGGCCACCTCTATACCTAAATTTTACCAAGGATATATATTATTTTTCAGTCACCTATAACATATAGAAAAAAAAATGGCTTCCTTTTCAGGTATGTAGTTCTTGGTCACTAAAATTAATTTTCATTTCAATAAATTCAATTAACTATATTTTTACTTTTAAAATAGAGATAAAAAGAATCTTATTAACCAAATATAAGAATATACACATATAAACTAATTTTTAAGAGGTTTATTTTAATTGGCCTTGATAAGACTCCAAGTGAATATTGTTACCTTACCACCATGATAGAAAATCCCAATCATAGATTCAGAGACATATGCTTCCCATAGTTCATTCAACTAAAAAATCATATTTGCATGCCTTCTCTTTAAAATTATTTCAGATTAAAAACAATTCTAATGAAAATTATTCAAATGTTTCATTTATTGGACGAAGAATATCTAAACATGCACAAAATATAATTCACAATTTTTTACTCATCTCTGAAGTCCTAAAGAGTAGCTATAGAAAAATTCAAGTGGAGGGAATTCTTCTTCTCACTTAAATAAGCACATAAGGAGTGGTTATACAGCTTACAAAAATGAGATGTTCATGAATAGGATGACCTACAGAGATGTTTTCTTTAAATATTTTCCCCATAAATAAGAGTAAATATTTCTATAAAAAACTATGCTATCAATAAATCATCTATAGAAAATATTTATGAGTACTATGGGTGGTTTTAAAAGTTGTGTGTTGGTTTCCCACAACAATCCATTGAGTAGAATCACTTACTCGTGTAATTTTACAAAATCATATTAGATAATGATGGAAAATTGTTAGATACCTATTCTAGAGGAGCATAGATAGACAAATAACAAATAGAAACTAGGAAACTAAATGAGAATATTTCATAGAGCTCATAAAAATTTCACACAAGAGGTACAATAATAATGGGTATCCATGAGGTAAGAAAATTTTCTTCATATACTATTTTAGAATCAAGGTATGAATAGATAATAACCCTTTTTAGGAAAATGTGCTTGATGTAAGAAAATGTTGAACAACCACCAGCCAAGGTATGTGGTTTATGTTTATCTCTTTCCCATTTCATTACTGAGTGTATTCAAGTATAGGGTGTGAAGATAGGTTTAATAACCTTCTAGCCAAGGTAGTTTTAGAAACCCAATCAAGGATGTATAGGAAATTACCAAGTGTAATTGTATTTGGGAATCAATAAAATCAATCAATACGCCTTACCAAAATCAGTAACTTCAACAACCTTCTTAATAGAAACAAAACTAGTTCTAAAACCCACCATATTTCTAACATCCCTATGAGTAATAATAAAACTGACCAGCCTACCAAAAACCACATCAATCGAAAAAATCCCATCACATAAATTTAATAAAATGGAACATTATCATAATAAAAATATTAAGATCCTAAAGTTAAAAATATTATGAATGGGGTGGGAGAGTTAAGAAACTAAATCAGTATATTATTTGGAATATATCCAAAAATATGAGTGAACTACCACACCAATTAATCCCAAATCCCAAAGGGAATGAGAGAATAATCAATACCGGATATAGAAAGGAAATTTACCCTATAACTATATTTGTCCCAAAATAGAATCAAATGAGAAATGAAGAAGAAGTATAAGAACCTAAACTTGAACAAGAACATCCTAATATTGAATATCCAACTTTGGTGGAAGTTAAAAAAACCAATCATAACCTACTACTGAAGATCCTAGGAAACAGTAAAAAATGGATAGGAAAAAAAAGGAAGAAGATAAATTTGAAATAAGGATGAACAGAGACTAGTTACACCACTACAGAAGTAGAAAAAGGAAAATAAATACCAACCACTAAATTTAAATCAAGTATGATTCAATCCAAGAGGATCGAGGAAGAATAACATTAAATACAAATTATATAAACATTTTATAAAGATTAGATAACCATATCTATTATTTATTCTCTTAATTAAATTCTTATGTATTAAAAATTTTTCAATGAAATGTTTGCCAATTTTTGAGGCTATAAGTATATTAATTTTTCTACCTAGGATGGATAGTATCATCTTTAATCACACCACAACTTCCAACAAATTATCAGGATCTAGGGAAATATTTTATCCCTTAAACCATTTGTTTTTTGAATTTTTTAAATGATTTGTGTAATTTGCGTCAATCTATTAATGTTATTCCTCACTTTTTTTTACATATTTATATATGGTTGAATTAAAACCTATAAGAATATTGGTATAAGTAGCAAAAAGATCCATTACTTTTCTAGAAAATGTTTTTAAAGATGTGTTAGTTAGAGGTCAAGACTTAATATTCCGTACTAAAATTTATGTACTAAACATGGATAAATGAAGATCACATAGACCCTTGATAATAATTTTGTAAATATTGTTCCGAAAGACAATGAATATTATCATTACTGTACAAAAAAGAAGACTCACTATAGAGTTTGGAAAAAACCATTGTCTACATTAAATTTTTTGAATCCCTAAGGAATCCATTAGTGGATCATTCATTTATTACCCTTTTCCCAAATTCAAGAGACAAAACCTATTAATATAAATGTATGTTACATGAATTTTTATCCCTAGGAAAACATTTGATTCTTGAAATCTCTAAGAAGAATTAATATGACCAAGAATCCGAAATATTTTTTCACTGCATGGAGGAAATGGTAACCCCTAAATTTTTTTATGGATTTTATTATTTATTTAATAATGAGATAACTTATGTGTAATCTAGTGTAAATTAAATTCAGGATATAAAAGTAAGGAATAGAAATTTCAATCCTACTTTAAAACAACCCATAAAAATGGAATTTAAAACACTTCCCATTGATTTGAAATATATGTATTTCATGAAAGGATGAGATTTAATAATATGAATTTTTAATAACTTGTAAAAAATAACAACATAAATTTTTTGAACTATTTATAGAAAACATTCAATCTATAAGTTGTATTTTAGGGTATGTTGTAGATATTAATCTAAAAATCAGCTTGCATAGAATTTTACTTGAGTAAAATTAAAAACCTATTAGGAATCCCAAAATAAGAATAAATACTACTATTATAGAGTTAATTAAGAATGTGATTGAAAATATATTAGATCCAAACATCATATATCTCATTTATAACTTACAATGGTTCATCCCCATTCATATAGTTCTAAAGAAAATAGGACTAATCATTGTGAGGACTAAAAAATGATTCGATCCCTATTAGAATTCAGAATAGTTGGAGAGTTTGTATAGACTTTAAGAAGATTGATATAGTGTCAATAAAAGATCATATACACACTCCTTTAATTGGTTAAATGTTAGAGATATTAGATGTAATAACTCACAACTATTTTCTATATGCTTTTCCAGGTTACTGCCCAGTACCCTTTTCTCAAGAGAATCAAAAGAAGACTACTATCAACCATTCATTTGGGTCCTTTTCTTATAAAATATTTCCATTTAAATTTTTTAATGGATCAGTTATATTTCAAAAGGGAATCATAAGTGTCATTACTGGTCATAATTAATATTTCTTAAATGTAGTTTTTTATGATTTCGTTTTTCTTTAAAATTCAATTGATCACTACTTGAAAAATATGTAAAAGATTTTGAAAACGAGTCTCAAAAAGAACCTTTTTATGATTTCAAAATAAATATTTTTTAGTGGAAAGAGTAATATACTTTTTGAATGCCATTATAAAAATGTTAACTGAGGTGGATAAATCAAAAATTTAATTGATAGATTCTTTACCTTACCCAACTTTTGTGAAACATATTAGATATTTCTTAGGACATGTGGGTTTATACATCATCTTTATCAAGTATTTCTATAATATTTCTATCACCTTTTTCTTATCTTTACAACTCAGTTTATGCTTGTTTACAGCATGCTACTTCGACCAGCTCTAGAATAGGATTTGAGAATTTATTCTTCATTTATGCAGGTCTCTTGGATTTGGATGCTTGATAGGGTATGGCTTCGCCATCAGTTCAGTGCCTATGCTTCTGCACGGGATTGCTTGTTAAGGGGCCATGTGTTGGTGAAGGCTTGTTTTTGGTATACTTGCTAGGATGGGGCAGTCCGACAGTTTTCTTTGGTTGTATTTGGTTTCTCACTTTTTCCTTAAAAAGTGTTTTATAATAAAAAAAAGTAATTTTCAGTCAATATGAGAGTAATTATACATTATTGAAGGAGGAATTACATGGTATGCTGACATGTTCAATTATTTAATAACTTTCTAGGTACAAAATCAAGTAAATCATGATAAACTTCAAAAAAATAAACATGAATCAAAATATTATAATTATTAATGTGCATACATGTGGAAAATCTATAATGATCAGTTCATAAATAGTTGTTTTTTTATAAATTAAATACTTTTTTTTGAATTATTCCACACTCTAGATTATAGAGGTAACTTTATACCTCATAGGAAATAAATTAAAGTTTTAAAATATGGATTTTAGTGGACCATATATTTTATGGATGTACATGAATTCTTTAAAAAATGTGTAAAAATTTAATTTACTAGAAATATAGAAAATAGATAATATCTACTCAAAAAGAAACTTAGTTTTTGTAAAATTTTGTATGTCTTGGGAATAGATTACTTGGGACCCTTTCCCATTTCATTTGGTAATTCCTACATCATTCTTAATTTTTATTAAATCTCTAAATGGATAGAATCTAAGGTCATTAGAACAAATGATACCAAAGTTGTGTGTGCTTTTATCATAACTAACATTTCTTTAGGTTTAAATTCTTAAGATCTATCATTAGTGATCAAGGGAGACACATAAATTATTGGATCAAGATGTTTTTATGAGGAAATTTTTATTACATAATTATAAATACACACCCTACCATTTATAAAAAATCATAAAGTTAATGTTTCCCACTATAATATAAATGGAATTATAGAGTAAACTGTCAAAACAAATAGGAAAAATTAGAGCTAGATATTGGAAGACAACATATAGGCTTATATATTGACCTATAAAACCCAAATTTGAATGATTCCATATAGGTTGGTGTATGGAAATAGTTTTAACCTACCTAAGAAAAAGGAATAAAAAGTATAATAGGTAGTGAATGATATAATATTGGGAACAGAGATGCGAAAGAACAGATGATTTTTTCATGGAGATGGAATAAATTAATAAATCATTTCTTGAAAAGTTTATAATTTAAATAAAAAGAACTATATTGGATCATGATGAGTTGATTAAATATAAATACTTCCATATATGGGACCAAGTGTTGTTATAGAACTCAATACTAAATTTGATTACATTTAAACATTGTTCAATATGGGAATCTCCATTTATAGTTATTAATTTCTATCCATTTGGAGTTCTGAAAATTATAAAATGAGGAAATAAAAACTTATTCGTGGTTAATGGGTACATGGTGAAGAGATTTTATGAAAACTTTCCTCAAGAACCAGGGGATGATATCACACTTCTCTAACCTATCTAAGAATGGGGGAAGGAAAATTTTTAGTACAATACTTTTAGTTTAGTATTTTAAAATATTTTGTTTTCAAATTTTTATGAATTTCATTTTCAATTTTAGTGTTTTTTTGGAAACCTAATGAAATTAATTTGAATTCCCTTGAAAATTTATAAATCTATGCCAATGTTGAGGAAGTGACTTGACCCATTGAATCACCTTATATGAATGCTAAAATGGGTATTTTTTCAAATTCTAAGTGAGTGAAAGTCATTCCAAGCATACTAATTTTTTGGATCACATTCTATGAAATATTGTTCTACATTTTAATCACTTACCATAGAGGATTTTGAACCACACTTTTATATCTTAATTAAAATTCCCTATATCATTAGTGAACCAAGGTTTATTCGAATAACCATAACTTTTTGAGTAATCTAGTAAAAACCCTGGATCATTTAAACACTTTATTCTATAAATTATTAAGGAATAATATTATTTTAAAGGTCTTTTTTCAATGAACATGATTTTTAGAATATCTTTTCACTTTACCCGTATATCCTTTATGATAACTCAATAACATTTTTACCTAACCAAATTTGAATCTAGAAATTCTTATCTACCTTTTTCTAGAAGTTGATGCATAATATAGGTTGAATTAAAGCATAGGTAAAGAGACAAAGTGACATGGAAAAAAAATTAAATATTTTTTAGATCTTAATTGAGAAGTGATATAACTTTTATGCTAATAATTTATGAAAAAAAAATTATAAGAATTGGGAGATATCCTTGATAACATCAAGGCTAGGCATGAAATTCTACCACTATCTAAGGTAAAAGGTACCTCTCTTTCCCTATGAAAACTCTAATCTTCACAAGATTTCCAAAATATAACTTTTGTCATTAAAACTAGATTCAAGATGAAACAATTACACTAGGGGGAAAGATGTAATAAATGTACCATTGATTATATTTTTTCTTAAAGTGGATTACCAATGAAACTGAATAAGTGTTTAGAGGAAAACTAGAGTTTTGAAGGAGCTGGAATCTATTTTGAAAATATTTAATTATGATAATCCATTAAAAGAAAAGTACTTAATCTAAGAAGAAAATCTCTAGAATACATCATAAGGATGGAAAATACTTATTAGTTTAGGGTATGGAATAACTCACATCTATGAGAAGAAATTTCATATCCCTATATACCCTTAAGATCAAAAGAATGATACATTCTGGGGGAAGCAGAGAAAGGGAGGATATAATGCTACTAAAATGTTGAATGGTATGATCTATTCAATTAAAAATAAATGGGGATGAATTTTAATCATTGAAATAGGCAGAATAGGGGGGAATCAATTCTTGAATGATACTGAAGATCATTCATTATGTTTCAATATATATCCAAGCCCCCTTAATCCTCTTAAAAAATGTTCCCATTATAGATTAATGACCTGAAACCTCAAAATTACCATTAAAATACAACATGATATTCAAAAATACTTGACTCATTAAGTGAAGATGATGAAATTCATGAATCCTATAGTGACCCTTTCATGCACTTTGAATGATAAAAGCCTTTCCAAATATTCACATTTGAGTGTTAGGTAAAAATATAATTGAAAATTAGATATAAATGTACATGATAGGATAAAAGAAGTATACATTAATTGAATATATTTAATGAAGAAAATTTACTCAATAACATTAAGTAGGCATGATAAATTTTTTACCATGGTTTTGAAAAGGGGACTCACACTGGTTTATGATATAATTTTTCTTTGGTAATCCTCTGTATGTTCACTTGTCAGAGATTCCAAGGGTTATGTGTGGGGGAATTGACATAGGTAATAAATTAATCATATTTTGTTAATATTGTTTTCATTTTAAAACCTCATTATTGGTAATTCATTGAGTTTTCTCAATTTTAGGAATTAAATTTCCATTTCAATAAGTTCAAAAAATATTGTTCAAATAGCTAAAATTATGCAATTAATTGTTATATATAATTTTTTTCCTTAAATGAGTGCATTGATCTTGATTATTATTTTTTTTTATTTTTTAAGGTGAGAAAAAAAGGATATAGGAGGTTTGGAAATTATTTTTATGAATTTTGAATCACTATATAGAAAATGGAAAAGTGGAATGTTCTGGGAACTCTACATCCCCATGTAAATTTCATTTGAACTCTAAGTCACCACATAGAGTTAATTTGAAATATAAATCTCCAACATAGATATTCCTACCACCATGAATTAGAGAAATTTTGAGTTTTATAGTTTATTGTAAGATTTTATGTAGAGTTCCCATAAACATTAAATCAATCCACATATAGTTTTCTTCTAGTGGTGTAGAGTAAAATTACTCTCTGAAATTCTATGATTAGGAGACACATAGAGTTCCTATAGACCAATATCCACTTAATGTTTCATGAGTATTTTCAAGATGCATTTAGTAGATGAAGGATCTAAAGCATGTGTAATGTTATAATGTAATTTTATCATGAAATCTATGTCCATCCACATAGGGTTGTTTGAAATCCATTTAGATTTCAATGCCTCTGTAATAATTTACACTAGAGTGGATACTAAAGGAAGTACTATGTAGGTTATCTACATTTCACCCAAATATTGTGATATAAAATCAATACCCATGTGAGCCATCTACTATCTTTCATTGAAAATAAATCAGTTAAAATCAAAAAAAATCATCCATTGATGTTTTCAGATGAAATAAATAAAACACTCAAACTATGATCCATGGATATATTAGATATTTAATGACTATAATTAAAGGGGAATATTTAAAGTATTTTAAGGGGTAAATATTATTTAAGTTTCATCACAACACAATAAGTGGGAAGTCGTGGAATTATAAAGGAGGAAGAGGCCGGGAGAGTTCAAAAGTTCAGCTGTGAAGTTCGGCTTGACTTCACATAGTTTTTATTTTTTATTTTATTTTAAGTTATATTCTCCTAGTTTTTTAATGAATTCTCCTTCCTCATTTACCTCTGTAATCCTTCAAATATAGGGATAAAAATTTATTTATTGAGGAAGGTAGGATATCCATTATAATTCTTGTGTCCCATTCATAATGTATATAAAAAACTATTATTTTAATTGATTTCAATTTTGACTGGTTCTTTGATACTTTCAATGAAATTTTGTTTTAGGTTATATAATTTATCATTATTTACATCTTAGGTTGATAATAGTTTTTCTCCCTCAACCAACTATAGCTTCTCTCCAAGGAACAGGTTGTGTTCAATGGTGAGTGTCTAGAGATTGTTGGCGCATAGTGGAATTAGTGAGTTATTTATAAATTTCTCAAAAACATTAATACCCAATTAGGTATTTTTTTTGTATTTTAAGAGAGATTTATTAACATTTAACCAGAATAGGAAAGGAGTTTGGACATGAATTATTCACTACTACAACATTCACTATAATAACATTCAACCAAGGGTGATTGATGAATCAATTGAGATTTATTTCATTTGTGAGTTAGTCAAAAGAAAAGTAAATTTGTTTTTAAGACTATGATATAATTTCAACTATAGATCTAACACTAAAACTATCACTTTAATCAATAACATTTTTTAATCTCTTGTTCAATTTTCTATCTTTGTTATCAAAATAAAACAATTTAAAAACACATCCTTTTATTTTCTAACCCAAAGAAAAGTGAAAACTTAATATGATAACTCCTCTCTAGAGGAAACCTAGGGCTACCAATATAATTAAAAATTTTTTAGAAAATAATTTTTTTCCAATCGACCCATAATTGGTAGAATCAGAAATACTAGTATTCAATATCAAAATAAAGGGGAAATTCCCAAGTTAAATGTGGATTTATAAATTAACAGTAGTAGTCCCATAACTAACCAATGTTCTAGAATCAATACAAAAACCACAACATTTTAATAGTACTACATACTTCCATATAACCAACCAATATACCATACACCCACTTTCTAATAAAATAATTATTTTTAACAACATTTAACAAGTTATCAACTACCTACATAGTAACAGAATGTTTAAGAGGTAGATGGAATTAGTAATAATGTCAATGAACCATAAAACCAACTTGGATATTTTATAGGAATTTTATCCAAAAAACTGATGAAAACTTTTATCTTAACTATTTATTAAATAAAAATAGATTGAAAAAATTATAACTACTATAAGTGGAAAATATATTCAACTCATATCTATATTTTATCCTGAATAAGCACAACCCATCATTGATGAAAATTTTGTAAAAGAAAATGAACATAACCAACAAGAACCAATTTATGAATAATTTAGGAATAATTATCAAAATAAAGAATAAAATAATGCATAATGAAAGACTATATGAAATTAAAGTTATAAATGTACACCCTTGAAGAGGTAAAAAATTGAGAAGAAAGATCTGACACTCCCATTCCCATTAAGAGTGGTCTAATCCAAGAAGATCTAAGAAAAAGAACAATAAAGTGAAATTTGATAAACCTTTAATAAATTTAATATCAAAATATACATTCTAGAATCACTTAAAAAATATCTTATTATTCTATGTTCCTTTAATAAATTTTGACCATTAAAATGGTAATTCAATGGAATAAAATAATTAATTTGTTAAGAAGTGTATTAACAAAGATAAACCCACAATTACCCTAAAAATTTCTTGATCCATGTAAAAGTTATATCCCTTGCACTATTAGTCAAATAATTATTTCAAGTTATTTGTGTGATTTAAGAAAATACATTAATGAAATTCCTAATTCAATGTCCAAATCCTTATAGATTAGAAACATAAATCCTACAAGATTAGATGTATAATTTTCTAATATAGACACTACATTTCATATGGGAATATAAGATAATTTTCTAGTCAAGGATCAAAATATGATATTTTTGGTATATTTATTTATGATAAACATGAAAGAAGATATATTAACATCAAAATCACCTATAATTTGTTTTGTACCATTCTTGAAGATAGAAAAAAAATTATCAGCAATATACAAGAAAGAACTCTCCCAATAGAGTTTGAATACAACACTATCCACGAAAAAATATTTGAATAAAAGAACTAACCCCGGGAGGAGTATTATTTATTCATGTTATCATGAATAAAGTAATATTATCTTATTGAAGAATCAGGAGTGTGGAAATGAATTTTAACCTTAGGAATAAAAATAATAATTGAATTAACTCAGACTGTAGAAAAATCTAAAAAATTGATTACATTTTAGAAGAGTAGGTAAACCTTGAGTTCTTTGAAGGATTTGATTTCTTATTTAATGATAAAGAATATTATATTTTATCTTTATTTTTTAAAATCCAATATATGGAAGAATGAAACTCCAATTTTATTTTATATTAAGAGATCCCCCAAATATCGAATTAAAACCATTACCCACTACTTTTAAGTATGTGTATAAGATGGGAGAAGACAAATTAATAGTATTTAATGAAAATATCATACACTCTAACCAAGAGAAAAATGAATTATTTTTTAGGGAAAATGTGGAGGAAATAGGGTTGTGTTTAGGTGATATTTTAGGAATCGATCCCAAAATATATAGGTATAGTATTCTTTATGAAGAAAAGTCTAGACTAGTTAGGCTATCCTAAAGTAGCATGTATCCTACCACAATGGATGTTGTTAAAATGGAGATATAAATAATTTTATAGTCATGTATCATCTATCCCTTCCCTGACTCGTAATGGGTTACGTTTATTCTTATAGTTTCTAAAAAATGGATTAAACATAATGAAGAATCATTGAAATGATTTAATCCCTGTGAGAATTCAAAATAGTTGTAGATTATGTATATTTTTAGAAAGATAAATCAGGACCCTAGGAAGTATTATTTCTATATCCCATTTATTGACTAGATATTGGATAAATTGGTAGGGATAACTCACTACTATTTCTTAGATGTATTTTACGGTCACATTCAGTTGCCTATTTCCCAAAATCACTAAGATAATACAACATTTCTATTCCTCTTTGTCACATTTTATAAGAGGAGGATTCACTTGAGAATATGCAATTACCTAGGTATATTTCATTGGTATATGGTAAGTATTTTTTATGATCACATTTAGGACTTACTATTAGTTTTCTTGGAAGATTTTACTATTTTTGGAGACATATTTGATCATTGATTGTAAAATAAGGGAAAAATTTTGAAAACATGAATTGAAAAGAACCCAACTTTAAACTTTTTAAAGTATTATTTCACAGTGGATATAGTACTATTATTTTGGAATGTTATTTAAAAAATATAAATTTAAGTACATAAATAAAACATTGAAGTGATAAATTCTTTACTTTATCTGACTTATGTGAAACATTTTATATATTATCATGGAAAATTGGGATTTTACAATGTTTTATCAATTATTTTTAGTAAAATTTATATTTCCCTTTCCAAATTACATTTAAAATTATTTTTATGAGTAGGATATTAGGGAATATTTTAATTAATTAAAAATAAGATTAATCACACCACCAGTGATGCAGTCACCAAATTGGGAATACCCTTTTGAATTAAACTATGAGGATTATTTCCATATAGTGAGGGTTATCCTAACTCAAGGAGTTAGGGGTAGATCATATTTCATTACCTATAATTTTAGAATTTTGGATGTTTCCCATCTCAAATACATAACGATAATAAATTAATTCTTAGAAAATGTATATTATTTGGATAAATTCATATCTTACTTGATTAAAACTAAAGTTATCATTTTTTTCTAATCAAGAATCCCTTATATACATGATGAAGAAGGTATAGAAGAATCCATTTATGTCAAATTAGAATTGATACTTCCATAATTCAGTATATAGACCAAGTATATGATATGAGAACCAAGTGATAGGTTACATGATTATGCTTCCCAAAATTGAGAAAGTTGAGATTCTAAACTAGGAATCAATAAATGACCACAATCTAGGAGATAATATTTAATTGGTTTAAGGAGAAGTTATATAGTTTGTATATATGTTAAACTATTTGGTATCCTCTCAAGTCCCATCTCATATAAAACCCTAATAAATTCAAATAATTAAATCTGAGTCAAGATTTTACATTTCTAAAGATCCATATATTTAGAAAATATATAATTACTAGGTGAAAGGAATATTATTACATGAGAGTGAGATTTAATATGGTCTTGATTTTTTCATACCATCTATTTTAGAGGCCTCATTAGAACATAAATAATTGAAATTAATTTTTTATAATATGTAATTTAATATCCCACTATATTTAAATATGGCCATAAATATTTCAAGAAGTGTGAACAATATCAATTTTCTGGTAACATGTCTAAAATTCAAGAGATACATCAAAACACCATAATTTGTTTTCAAATCTATACTATTTTTGGTAATATAATTCCTGATACCTTTTCCCATATATTTTGAAAAATCTTACATTCTTTTAGTAGTAGATTATATTTCAAAATGGGAATAATTTATGTCCATAAAAACTAATGATGCTAATATTGTGTGTTATTTTTTAAGGATTAACATTTTTTATCAGTTTGTATTCACAATATCCATCTGAAATGATAAAGTAACTCACTTTTATAGAAGGATAAAACATTATTTTATAAAGAGGTATGGGGTCCATCACATGACATCAACACCATACCACCACTAATAAATAGCCAAGATGATGTTTCAAATTAATAAATTAAAGGATTTTCAGTAAAAAAATTAAACCAAATAAAAAATATGTGAAATAGATATTAGAATAAGACTTTTGATCTTATAGTATATCTTACCCCCCCCCCCCCACCCCCCATTATAATGATTCTATATAGACTAATATATAGAAAGAGGTTTTATCTACCTGTTCAGTTGAGACACGATGCATACTAGGCAAAGAGAGAGATGAATATTTTCCTGGATAGAGATAGAAAATAAATAAGGTTTTAATTGTAAGAGTTGAATAAAATTAAAATAGAGGAATTTGAGAACTCAAAAATTTAAAATAAAAGTTCTAGAGTTTCTCATTAATAGATCATTTGATAAAAGAGCTTCCATATAGCGGTCTATGTTTTTTTACACAGCTCAAGAATCATGTTTATTCAAGGTAAAAATTGTTCTATATGGGAAGGTCTATTCATATTAATTCATATCTATACTTTTTATTAATTAAAGATTTCTAAATAAGAAGACAAAAATCTATTTATTATTGATGGGAACAAGATGAAATAGTGGTATAAAAATATTCCCCAATAAATAGTGGAAGATATTTCACTCCTCTAACACATCCATCATGGAGAAACATCTAGTTTCTCCTCTTCTTGACACTTAATTGACTATTTTGATAACATTTAAATATTCTTTATTTTATAAATATGATGGAATTCAATGAATAAACTACTAAATTTATGTGTGGGTTAAGTAACATTTGAAAATTATGATTTTTAGTTTGGGACATTTCAATGTTTGTTATCTTCTACATATTTTGAGTGTGATTATTTTTAAATTTTAGTGTGTTTTGAAACCTATTGAGATCAATTTGAACTCCATTATAGTTTTTTAAGCCAAAACAATAATTAAAAACTAATTTAACCCATATACTCACCTTTTATGAATGATTAAATAAAGTTTTTTTCAAATTCTAAGTGATGTAAATTCATGAAATGATCATTGATTTTAAATTTAATCCATTGATATATTATCCTACATTTTAAAAACATATATAAGTGGTTTTTAAAACAGATTTTATACCTTATTATTATACTCTCATTTCTCACGAGAACCAAGAAATGTTTTAATAAACTTAATTTTTTGAATAATCTAGTCAAAACCTAGTAGCATTGAGAACTTTATGAAATATATGATTGATTAATTCTTTATATTTTAAATTTATTTTTATAATTAATTGTAATTTTTTGTCCTACCTTGACATTTAGACCTTATAACCCTTTGTATCAATGAATAACCTTATTAGGTATCCACATTTCAAACCAAAAATCCCTATTTATCTTTCTCTAAAATTTGATGCATGATCATGGTTGAATTCAAGTGTGGTGGAAGAATAAGGTGAGTTGGAACAAGCTATTTTCAAGAATATAATTGAGATTAATTTATAAGTTCTACAACTTTTATATTTCTAGAATATTATGGAAATCATACTGGGAATAATGAAAAGGTGGTTTAGATATTCTTTAAATTTTTAAATGGATATCTATCACTCTTTCTAAGTAAAATATTCCCCACTTTCCATCCAAAATAAAAATATACACAAAAATATACCATATTGATTTGTTCTAAAAGAATTTCTTTAAAAGTGTGAATAAGGAATGATATTGTTATTACTACTAAACTATCATATGTTTTAACTATCCAAGAAGTTGTGGAAGAGTTTTAGTGGAAAACATGAGTTATTTTGAAGATGGGGTATTCTATAAAAATACTAATGTCTACTAAGATTTTTTGGAGGATAAATTTTAAATCAAAATTTTATATCTATTTTAAGAATGGACCTAAATGATATCAAAATAGAGGGAGGGTGGATCTGAATTTATAAATTTGTAATAATGGAGGAATATATTTTTTAGGAAAACTAAAACCCATTAATTTTTCTTCAACAAAGAGCCAACCCTCCTAATATACCTCATAATTTTATCTTTTGGTCATACAAGCCCTTAATATACAAAATAACCCTAAATATTCATCATTATATGAATAAATAATTGATTCATTGGGTCAATATGAATTAATTCATTAATACCATGGTGTCCCCATCATGATCTTGGAATAAGAAAAAAAATTCTTGAAATTCATTCTTAAGTGTTGAGTGAAATAATTCCAAAAATGTGGGTATAAGTGTGTATGAGCAGGTAAAATAAGAGGAAATTAATTGAATGTACTTAATGAATAAAATGTAATATATAAAAATGAGTAGGAATGATAATATTGAGAATCATGGTGTTGAAAAATGGAACATGCATTGGCATGTAATTCTAATTTTTCTTGGGTAATATTTTTGAAGTTCAATTTTCTGGAAGTCCAAGTATTAAGTATGTGGGAATTTATAGAGTCAATAAATTCATTATATTTTTTTCTATTCAAATAATATTTACACCATATTTATTAATTCATTCTTTTTTTTTATTTTTCAAATTAATGTTTCATTTCTTTAAGTTTGATAAATATTATTTAAATAGAAAAAATTTGGAACAAATTGTTATATTTAATTTTTGGAATAAAATGAGTGTCTTGATCTTGATTCCTATTTTTTGTTTAAAGTAGAATTAAAATTTTTTGAAGAGGTCATGAGTACTTTGGAGAAGCCTATAATTTTTTATACTGAAAGAAAAAAACAAATTCAACACTCATGTAGATTCCCTTCTATGAATAGATTTTATCTAAACATAGACATCCTACTATATATATATATATATATATATATATGTAACATCCCAACTCAGGTACCACTTGTCATTACCCCAACACAGTTAGTTACGTGACCTCAGGTGCACCTCCCCATTTTTGAAAGGCTGTCGAATAGCAGTGAGGGTCTAATATATATATATCATGGGGAGACTGTATCCTATTTTTCAAAGCAATTCAACAGAATAAGTCAATTAATGATAGCCAAATGATAGTGAAAGGTAACTAGAATAATACCATAATAATCAATACCAACATCACGTGATAATTCCAAAAAAGAAAATAAATATCCAAAACCAAATAAGTAGATCTGTTATGCTATATATGTCTCATGTTTCAAATGTAAATCCAAAATAAAGACACACTGAAAACTCCCAAATGGATCCTGACATCATTTATGGTTCCCCTAAAAATTCTCAATCCCATATCCCAACTCATCCATATAACATGGGGATATTTCTCTTATCCTATCCGAAAAACATTAATTCTATTCTGGTACTTATCAGGAAGTCTGATTAGGGTGTCATTATAACTCAGTAGGCCACCACCAATGGCATCTAAAACAATATCCACTCTATAACAGTATATGTAGTTATATAAATAAAAAAATACATATGATAAATTAAATAGTTCTAAAATTAAATTATTCTTTAATTATTCACATAAATCCATGTGTTCATGATGAAACATGAACCAACAATGCCACTTTTGTCCCACGTTGAAGTTTGGACCATCCAAAAAAGGGATATCACATTTCATTCCATCGTGGGTTTCAATTAATCAATTAATTCCAATTTCACATTCATAATTTGGGGCCTAGAGCAGTTATTGGAAAATCATGGGTATTTTGAGCAGTAGTTCATATACCACATCTCACTGATCATATGAAAAAACATATATATATTGGGGTCCTAGAGTGGTGTTCTAGCACTATGTGGGAATTTGGAGGAGTAGTCCCTCTTCCACAACTCAGTCACAAATATCACATCTCATGGTTCGACATTCTCAACCATTTATCAACCATTTCCACAATTTGTTCAACACATTTCATAAATTATTTTATCTGCATGAATGTTTTATAAATAATCATTTCAATCATATGGGAACACCCCATGGGTCTCTATCAATTTCATAACCACATTAATTAATCAATTTTATAGACCCGATATTCTATTAATTTTCTATTTCTATTCAAAAACCAATTAATTAATTAAATTTAGAATGAAAATTCCCAAAATGGAAATTGAAATTTCACAATTACATAATCCCAAATATAATCAAGACAATATAAATTAACAATATAAAAAACACCTCAAGGTATTTGATGAATCATCTCCAACCTGCAATCCCCAAATTAATGAGAAATGATGGAAATCACAGTGGAGAGGAAGATTAAGAACCAATTCCTAAGATTAAGATAAAAAGGAATGAGATATATTCAAACCTAGATCTAAAACATCTAAAATGGAGGAAAAATCATCCCCCTTCATCAGTAAAGGGAGATGTGAGAAATATGAAATCAAACAGGGAAGAGATTTCGTACCATAGAGATGTCTATCCTTCAATAATATCTTAAATTATTCCAAAAAGGGCATCAAGGATCCATATAATCCTCCTAGTATATTTTAAAATTATAGAAATTATTTAGGTATGATCTGGGGAGATTATGTGTTAAAACCTTGTGGTTTTGGAATTTTAATAAAAAAAATGAGAGATTAAACCCTGCGCGCATGGTTTCCTAGGAAGGGATGCAAGGTTTTTTGAAACCATGGACCCTAACTGTGCGGGTGTACTTAAGGGGAGAATGGTTTCTCATTATTAGAGAATGGTATGAAAAATCATTGTCCAAACATGAAAATATTCTCTGTTGGATGGTTCATTGTTTGGGGAGTGAGGTTGAACGGTTTGGCCAAACTGTGCTTTAACCATATGCCACCTCATGTTCCTCTAAAATGGGGTGAACGGTTTCCTAGGGAAAGCATAACAGTTTTCCCCAATTGTAAGCAAATTGTTTATTTCCCTATGGAATTATAAATTTATTCAATTTCTCTAGAAACAACCCTATATAAAGACCTAACAAAGGTATAACCAAAACAAGGGTAAATAGATATACCAGAAAATGATCATGAGATGTCTCTAGAAAGGTTGGGATCTTACAATCTCCCAACTTTATAGTAGATCGTCCCTACACTATAATCCAAAGAATCTATAAGATTATAAGGTAATACTTTTGGTCCATTGATCTAGTATATGTTCTTCCCTCTCTAATGTTTCCTCCTAAACAAGTCCATGTGGCCACAATACTCGAACTATCGGCACGGTATTTCCCCACAACCCTTTCTCACTATGATCCATAACACGAATCAGATTATCCTTGAAGGATACATCACCCTCAATCTCAAAAACAACAACATTGATCATATGATAAGGGTTTGGGTGATACTTCTAAAGCTATGACACATAAAAAAACATCATTCATAGCACTAAAAATATATGTAAGTGCCAATCGGTAAACCACTAGTCTGATTCTCTCCATATATCGAAAGGTCCAATAACCCTGGTTTCCAACTTTCCCTGCCTTTGAATCCTATGGGGACATAATATAGGTGACACCCAAAGTAATACATGATCACTATCTGTAAACTGAAGGGTCCGTCAACATTGTTTAGTATATGATTTTTTCCTGCTCTTAGCCATATCCATACATTTTCAAATCAACGCGACCTGCATCGATATCTCCTATATGAGACTCATTCACAAATAATCATACTCACCTACCACAATATAGCATATATGTGATCTAAAAATCCAACCAAAAACTTCCACATATAGTGTCTTCTGAATAGTTTCTTAATAATAATTATTATAGTTGAACTCAAAGAGTGTTATGTGCTTCTCCCAAGACCCAAAAAAGTCTAAGACGTACACTCATAGAATATCCTATAATATCTGAATAGTACATTTTGACTACCCATCTATATGTCATTGGAAATTCATAATCATAAATATGTGGTTACCCAATGAATTTTTTAAGCCTTTCCAGAATCATGAATTATTGTATAAATCATGATATGAAACTATATTATGTGGTACCCTGTGTAAACAGACTATCTTACAGGCGTACAGGTCCCCAAAATAATCTACTATGAAAGTGTCCCATATAAAAAATAAATTGTATAATTTCTTCAGTTGTTCCAAAATTACCTATATAGTGTAATTATTCTGAGAAATACTTGGAAGGAATTCAACTAATTCCATGGTCATGTCATCCCACTTCCATTATGGAATGGGAAACAACTATGTAAACCACCAGAATGTTGATGCTTTATATTTCACCTGATGATAGGTGTAGGATCGTGTCATGAACCATGCAATCACTCTTTCCATACCCGACCACCAATAATTTTGACATAGGTTATGGTACATTTTGGTCAAATTAGGATTCAATACCCACTTTGAGGCCTGAAATTCATGCATCGTCTCTTCTTTAATTCATGTAGGAACAATAATACAGTTTCTGATATAGATTATCTCATCCACATCTATAGTTCAGTCGGAAGGTGACTCACCACCTTCAAGGATTTCCCTCAAGGCCACATACTCTGAATCTTCATATTATCTCTCCCTAATCTAGCTCAAAATTGTGGACTCCACTGATACTAAAATTAGATTCATCTACTCCTGGACCTTCCAAACCACAATATGAATCTCAACCAGCAAGGTCATCATCTTCCACTCAAAATTGGACTCCCGGTCGACCTAAGTCTGTGTCTTCCTGCTCAAAGCATCAAGTAACAATGTTTCCTTTACCAAACATATATTCTATCTCAAAACAAATGACTGAATATACTCAACCCACCTCCACTTCCAGAGATTCAAGTATTTATGTGAAAATATATAATTTATGTTTTTGTGGTCAATATAGATTGTAAATTTTTCTCCCAATAAATAATCCCACCCACACTTTAAGTCATAAACCCCTGCAGCTAACTTGAGGTCATGGGTAGGGTAATTCTATTCTTGTGGCCTCAACTTTCATGAACCATATGCCACAACATGATCCTCTACATCAACACTACTCCAATTATGACCACATATGCGTCAGAAAACAATGTATACTCCTCACATATATTGGGTAAGATTAAAATTGGCATGGTATTCAAACACTTATTTAATTCATATAAATCATTTTTACATGATCCAAAACATTCAAAATGATTCCATTTCTTGGTCAAGCCTGAAAGTGGTTCTTACAAGTTGGAAAAGTCCTTTATGAACCTCTGATAATAACATGTTAAACCAAGAAAACTATATATATCAAAAACACTCTTGGACTTCTCCTAAGAAACAATAACTTGGAATTTATCTAGGTCCACTAACACACCTTCCACTTAGATGATGTGACCAATGAAATATAACTAATCGGTCTTGAATTGACAATTAGATAGCTCTGAGTATAGTCGATGATCTCTAAATGTACTCAAGATAATGTCAAGAAGTTGGGAATGATTGTCCTGAGTCTTTGAGTACATCAAGATTCCATCCATAAAAACAACCAAAAACTGATCTATGTGTGGGTGGAAAATTTGGTCCACCATGTCCATACACACATATGGAGCTTTCTTTATCCCAAAAAACATCACGATGAAAACATACAGGTCATACAAGATTTTGAAAGAAGTGTATGGTATATCATAAGGATTAAATCTCAACTGATGATACCCAAGCCTCAATTCAATCTTACAAAAAATAGAATCTCCTATAAAATAGTCAAAATATCATCGATATGTAGAATAGGATGCTAGTTGTAACATCCCAACCCAGGTTCCACTTAACGATGCCCTGAGCTGGTTGGTCAAATGCCCTCAAGTGCACCTCCCCGTATGCTAGAGGGTGTGGACTAGCAGTGAGGGTCTCGTAAGTCATTCATGGATAGACTATACCCCATCTTATCATAATAAAACACAAAAGGTAGAAAACAATAATAAACAATTATGTAAGAATATAAATAACTAGATCAATACCAAGTCACATGATAGTCAAAACAAAAATACAATACACAACTGAAATGGAAAAAATGCTAAGACAATACAAGTTTCAGGTGTCTACAATGAAAAAAAAGTAAATACAGAAAGAATCTATAGAGGGTCCCAAATGACATCTTTTTTCATCACCCATACTCCATTCCAAAACAACAATCTATCCCAGGACCTTTCCCTTATCATGTTCTACAACAAAAAAGTATGCTCAAGTGCTGATCAGGTGCCTGAATAGTGTGAGTACAACTCGGTAGGCCACCACTAATGGTGTCTAAAAAAAGTAAAGTTTAAATACATTGTATTCACTTATATGAAGAAATAATTACAATGCATAATTAAAGATTTATAACATTTTCATTAATTATTTAATCATCATAGTAGACCTGGTTTCAATTCGTGTATCCCATTTGGATCATAATTCATTATTGTCATTAATTTGGTGTTGAACGCCATGCCAAGCACCACAAATCTCATTTGGTGTAGATCTCTATGTCTAACATCCCTCATCTCATTTGGTGCAGATAACCATGTATAGCACCCCACATCACAATGGATTGGATAACTATTGGGAAGGAATGCCATGTCCAATTCCCAACTTCTCAATCGGTCTAGAACACCATGTCTAGAACCCACAATCTCAATCATTTAAATCATTCATTAATTCACAATAATTAACCACAAGATTCCCTTACTTATCCAACAATTAGTTAAACATATCAAAGTCCATTAGTTAACCCAGAAATTAACTAAGTACACATCCCATTAAATAATTCATCAATTAATTAATTAAAAACACTAATCTTATTCCATAGCTAATTATTCACAATTAATTATCCAAATAAAATCTAAACTTATCATAAATAATTCAAAAATTAATTATCTTAATGAAACAAAAAGTCATATAATTAATCCACCATTAATTATCTCAAATATCCAATCCTTATCTCTTAATTAATCCCCCCCCCCACCCCGATTTATTATCTCAAACCCAACCAAATTCAATATCTAAATTACAATATATTAACCCATAAACAAATTTCCCAAATAAATTATCTATTTTGGAATCCCCTTCGTTCCATTATTAAATCATTAATTAATTATCTATATCTCCAAATCATCAACAAGTCAAAACACATTCCTAATTTTCCCAAATTTAGGGAATTAATTATTAAGGGATGATTGAAATTCAATAATCTCAAACACACATATCAAATCCATGACTATGTGAGTTTGATTTAGACCACCTACCTTGTTTTATTTATGGATGTTAGCCTAATGGAAATCTCCAAAATTTGAGCAGCATAATGACGTCAATCAAGCATTGGATCTAAATTCACTGACCAAAAATTGAAATCAGAAGCATCATGTTCTTGAAGATCTAGATCTAGATCCACAATCCCAGATCTAGATCTCAAATCATAGGTTTAGATCCATGAGAACAGTGGATATCTCCCATGAAAATATCATTAAATATCAAGTAAATAATGGAAGAATCAATGGGATGAAACCCACTAATTGTGAAGAGAGTGGATCTTCAATCCGAGCTTTAGATCTCAAAGAACGGTGTTTGAATAGCCTTAGAATCCATCCAGAAGGCTTTGGGATCACCTAGAATTATTTAATCCCAAACCTAGGTTGAAATAGAGGGGTATGGGGGTTTGGGTGATTTAAAAACTAATTTTCAGATAATAAAAACCCTCACGCATGGTTTCCTAAGTAGGGGCACACGGTTAGGGTAAATCATGTGCTAACTGTGCGGACCTCTCTGCCTAGGTTCACATGGTTACCTAGCTTTAGGCACAGAGTTTGTATAACCATGAAAAACACATGCACAACCCTCTTACCATTAATTTTTATTAAATTTTCACCCAAACATACCTCTAACCACTACTCCAAAACAATGGTACTTAAAAACAACAAAAGTACCTATAAACGGGACTGATATGACTTTGTAAAATGGTCAGGATCTTATAATCCCCCAAAAGTATAATAGCTCTTCCTCGAGATGCAATTCCAAAATTCATTATGATTCTGATCCAAAAAATGATCAGGCCATTGAACCATCATGTATGCTTCTCATTCCCATGTTTCATCTTGAACATGTCCATGTTTCCATAACACCCAAACTATCAGTACGGTCTTTACCTGCAACACTTTCTCACTAAGATCCAACATACTTATTAGATTCTCCTCAAAGGATGCATCTATCTCAAGGTAAACCTCATCCACTTTGATTACATGATAAGGGTTGGGGTGATACCACTGTAGTTGTGACACATGGAAAACATCATCTATATCAATATATTTCTGTAGAAGATCAAATCAGTACACCACCAGCCCAATTCTCTCCACTACCTCAAATGGTCCTACCACCTGGGTTCCAACTTTCCAAGCCTCTGTATCCTATAGTGACCCAACCTAGGAAACACCCAAAGAAATACACTATCACACTTTGTAAACTCTAGGGGTCATATCTTTCAATCATCATATTAATTCTTCCTACTTTGAGCCACAACAATATGTTTTCGAAACAACTGCACCAGCTCCAACGTCTCCTGCATTAGACTCGGTCCCAACAGCTTTAACTCTACAACCTTTATCCATTATATTAGTGATATATACGGTCTACCATATAGTGCCTCATATGTTTTCATTTGTATAGTTTTCTGGTAACTGTTGTTATAGGTGAACTCAACTATATCCAAGTGCTTCTCCTAATAAGCACCAAAGTCAGGCACACATGCCTACATCATATCCTCTAACACCCGTATAGTATGCTCTGACTTCCCATCTATCTGTGGGTGGAAATATATACTCAATAAATCCTATGTGCCAAATTATTTTTGAAAACCCTACCAAAAGTGTGAAGTAAATATCAAATCTTGATATAAAACTATTGTTCGTAGCACCCCGTGCAAACAAACTATCTTCGGAACATACAGTTCTCCCAAATTCTCTACTGTGGTGGTCTCCCTGATATGAATGAAATGGTCTAAATTCATCAGTCAATCCACAATTGCCCAAATAAAATCAGTCTTCCTAAAAATATTTGGGATACCTACCAAAAAATACATAGTTACGTTATCCCACTTCCATTTTGGAATAGGCAACAGCAGCAATAGGCATTCAAGTCATTGATTCTCTACTTTCACCTACTGATAGGTGGAACACCTTGTAATGAAACCTACTATCTCCTTTTCCATGACAGGACACCAAAACTATCATCATAGGTCATGGTACATTTTTTTCATCGAAGTATGTACCACCCACTTCGAGTCATGAAATTATCGCATGAGTTCCTCTCGCATACTCGTAGACACAACAGCCTGATTTTTCAAATAATGATCTCATACTCATCTATCATCCCTTCTGAAGGTGTCTCCCCACCTTCAAGGATTTTCCTTTAAGCTAACCACTTTGGATCCTCATACTTCTTGTCCCTAATTCATATCAAGATTGTATACTCCACTACCAATTAATACATATCCATATTCTACCTAATAATCGAACCAACACATTCATTTCATCCAGAAAAGTCATCATCTTACACTCTACACTCGACTCATATACCAACTAAATCTGAGTTTTCATGCTCGAGGCATTAGCCACACTATTCCCCTTTCTAGGAGTATATGCTAGTTCAAAATCAAAGGAATGTATATACTCTACCCATTTTTTCTACCATATAATCAATTAAATCTTTGAAAAGATATACTTCAATATTTTGTGATTTGTAAAAACTATAAACTTTTCACCCAAAAGATAGTGTCACCAACAATTAAAATCCTAAACCACCATTGCGAACTCAAGGTCGTGCATGGGGTAATTCCATTCATGTGACCTCAACTGTTGAGACCCAAGAGCAATGAATCGATCCCCTTGAATAAATACGAGTTTGAGTCCAATCCCATAAGCATCACAATACACATTGTACTCCTCTCCTGATTCAAGTATGATCCAAATTGGTTATGATGTCAACTGATTATTTAAATCCTAGAATTCATTCTCACATTCTTCCTTCCATTCAAACATTACCCCTTCATTTTTCATACCAAAAATAAGCACTTCTAAATTGTAAAAGTCATGGATCAACCTCTTGTAATATCTAGATAATCCCAAAAATCATCGGATATCAAAAACATTCTTGTGTTTCTCCTAGGAAACCAATTCCTGAAATTTATATAGGTGCACTACGACACCTTCTTCTGAGATGACGTGCCCCAAAAGGTTTACCCTATCAATCCAAAACAGACACTTATATATTTTGGCATATAACCAATGATATCTTAGTATACTCCGAATGATGTCAAGGTGTTGCGCACGATCATCATGAGTCTTAGAGTAAACCAATATGTAATCCACAAACACCGCCACAAACTGATCCAGTTACGGATTAAATATCATTTTCATCAGGGCCATAAACAGTTCCGGAGCATTTTTCAACCCGAACAGCATTACAAAAAACTCATAGAGGTGATACCTACTTCTGAAAGTAGTTCTCAAAATATCAGAAGTTTGAACTCTCACTTGATGATATCCTGATCTTAAATCAATCTTTGAGAATACACAAGCCCCCTTTAACTCATCAAACATATCATCGATACGCAAAAGAAGATATCATTTCCTCAGAGTCATTTTTTCAGATTATGTTAATAGACACACAAGCGTAAACCCTAATCGTCAAACTTTTCAAAAAAGATATGTTATCCCCATGGTTACATACTTGGATGGATAAACCCATTATCCTCCAACTCCTCTATCTATGTCTTGAGATCTTGAAGCTCAGTAGAATCCATTCGGTAATGCGGAATAGATACTTGATCAGCCCCCGGCATGAGCTTAATGGTTAATTTCACATCTCTCTTACGTGGAAACCTTGAGAAGTCTTTAGGAAAAACATCATGAAAAGGTTCTATTATTGGTGGAAGGATATATGGCCTACCACTCCCATCATCAAGAAAAATACTAGCAAATTGGGTTGTGAGCTCTCTTAGTTGCTGAGTAATTGGACCTAATCAGCTTTCCTTGATATCACACACTCCATAATGGATATACAAGTCACCCTTATGAGATACAAAGGTCACTCTTCTATGGTAAAAATCAATGTGTGCTTGGTGTGTAACTAACTAGTCTATAACCATAATCAGGTTGAATCCTATCATACTAAGGATATAGAGATCCCAAATAAAATGATACTCTCCGATCTCTAGTGAACATCTGTTTCATAAACATATATCTCTATACTATGTTCCCAACGGTGTATATATATTCATCACTCCGCTTATGGAATCTACCTCCAAGATCAAACCATTAACAAGATTTTCATATATAAATGAATGAGAGGTACCAGTATCAAAAAATCCACAGGCTAAAGTAAAATATACTAGAATAGTACCTCTCACTATCGATGGCCCAACCTCACTTTCCACAAGTGTAGGATACACTAAATGTAACTTTCCTTCCCCTCTTCCCTAGTGTTGTCTGTCTCCCCTAAGTCACTCCACTCTGCTGATACGGGCACTAATGCCCTGATTCACCACATACACTGCCTGTCCCACCTATTCTCATAGAACTTCAAATCCCAGACCTAGAATGTGTAGAGGAACCCCTTCCCACACTCTAAGTCTACACAGTTTCTCCATTAGCACCATCATGTCGCTGCTTCCTACAGAACTTCTATAGGTTCCCCATCTTTCCAAAAAACTAGAACTCCACCGGTGGTCCAGAACAATGTGTTTGATTGTTTCCCAGCCTATCGTATTGGTGGAAAATCACATGATTAAGTTTTGATGCAACTGTTCCTCCGGACTATGAATGTTTCTTTCCACTGTCCTGACTAAGGTTCTTATAATGGAACTTCCTGATCTCAAAAATCACACTCTCTGATCATCTAGTAATAGATACTTTCCCAATACTGGAAGCCTCCTTCAGGTTCCCATTTGAAATGAGAGCATGATTCACCACTTCTGATATCTTTTTCAGCCTAATGATATTCACCTTGGACTTAATCTCACACTTATGTCTGGCTTGAAATCAATTTTCCAAAGAAGCCTCATCTACTACCAACGCTCGAGAAAAACACTATAAATATGTGAAATGTTCTGCATAATCCATTATAGACATTCTTCCTTAAGTCAGATGCATAAAATCTGAAGCTTTCCCGTGTCCCAGTGTCTCTTGATATAATTGTTCCATGAACTTCTCCTGAAAGTCCATCCATAACATATCTTCAATCTATCCAGATTGTACCAAAATTTCCCATCAGTCCTTTCCGGAACCCCATAGCATATAAGAATCCAACTTGACCCTCCTCTCATTCGGAGTATCTAAATGATCAATTATCATCTCTATGTATTCAATCCAGAATTCAACTCCCTCAGGTCCACCCTCTCTAGTAAAATTCAGAGGGTGCAGTATTAGAATCTCCATTATCAACTCAAACATTATTTTCAGAATCTTCCATGAGTCTCTGTCCATTAATTTCATGAAAAAACAAAGGTCCCTTGGAAATTATCCCTGAAATACTCTTCTTACACCAACGGTGCCTCAATTTCCTTATCTGGATGTTTTTGCTGAGCCATATCCATCAGTATCACTCTCAAAATGCATTTTAGAGGCATATCTCTATAAATACAAACACACATATTGGGTCTCATAAATCAACCTCTTAACATTTACGTAAGATGATAAAGAATCAAAACATGTTTCAACATGTCCTTTACACTTTTTCTCACCATATGATCAACACAAAGGTCGTATAACTACCCTTAGCCATCCTACTCCTTGGTCTTGGTTAACAACGGTACAAAAATTTCATTAATTGATTCAAACATTAATTAATCACATTATCTCAAATTAATTAATTCAACAATTAATTAACTAATCATACTCATTTCATCATTCAATATTCTCATTAGACACCCATTTATTCTCATTTTTCATCATTATTTCAATCTTGCAATAAGGAAAATTATTTCAAGTTCAAAAAATTACCCATAACCCATTTTCTATCGAGTGATTAAAATGATGCATGTCACAATAACCTTGAGTGCCTAGAATGTTGCATGAAAACTCAACTCTAATGCCTCTTTAGGCCACAAATAAAAGTTCAAAAATTGTCAAAATAAATATCACATCACACCACAAGTGCATCACCCAAGCTTAAATAATATCCAACTGTAACAACAAACACCAATCATAACAATCCCACCCTGAGTACCCGGATTTCCCCCCATACATGGGTTTGCAAATCCCATGCATGAGCTCATTACCAAGCCCGGAATCTTCCTATTCTTCTATCTACCTTTCCCAAAATAGTAATTAAAAATAAAAATAAGTAAAGAAAACTTCTTTGATACCACTTTGTAACGTCATGAATCAGGCTCCACTAAACGGTTCCTCGATCCGGCTAGTCACATGACCTCAAGTACGCCTCCCTTTATGCTAAAGGGTGTCGACTAGAAGCGAGGGTCTGGTAAGTCAGTCATGGGGATACTATACCATATTTTATTAGAATAAAAAACCAAAGGAAGAAAACAAAAATAAACAAGTGTGGAAGCATATAAATAACCATAATAATACCAAGTCACATGATAGTCAAAATAGGAAATACAATACTCAACTGAAATAGAAAACATGATAGACAATGAAAGTTCCATGTTTCTACAATGAAACTAAATGTAAAGACACAACAACTCCAAAATGGGTCCTAAACCAAATCTGGTTCCCTCACCCATGCTCCATTCCCAAACAAATATCAATAATAGGGACTTTCTCTTATACTGTCTTGCAACAACAAAGTCTTCTCAGGTACTGATCAGGGGGCTCAAATAGTGTTTTAGTAAAACTCATTAGATCACTACCAATGGTGTCTAAAACAATTATATTCAAAATACATTATATACAGATCTTTGAAGAAATAATTACAACGCATAACTAAATTGTTTTCATGTTTTCATTCATTATTTAATCATCACATTAGACCTGGTTTAAATTCATGTCTCCCATTTAGATCATAATTAATTATTGTCATTCATTTGCTGTTGAGATCCTCTCAAATACCCCAAATCATATTCAATGTAGATCTCCATTTCTAACACCCCTCATCACATTTAGTGCAAATCTCCATGTCTAGAACCCCACTTTACAAGCACTTGGATTACTATTGGGGAGGAACACCTTGTCCAAATCCCAACATCTCAATCGGTCTAGAATGCCATGTCTAACACCAATATTCTCAATCATTTAAATCATCCATTAATTAAAAATAATTAACAAAACATTCCCTTAATAATAAAATGATTAGTTAAACATATCAAATTCCATTAGTTAACCCAATAATTAACTAAGTACAAAACCCTAGAATCTCTATTTTTTTAATTTTAATAAATACACTTTCTGGTTAGTGGAAATTATACATCAATATTAAAAAATTAAAATTTTTGGATTCAAAGTTCAAAATTAAAACCAAATAAAATCACGGAATTCATAATAAAGTGATCCTCAATTCCAACCATGTCATCACCTGAAAGGCCGCGAGATCCACTATGTGGACTGAGGATATGCCTGTCATGTCACATCCACAGAGTCACCATCGTCATCACATCACCTTAGGCATCATCCCTTCACCATCATTCCCTCTCCAAGTGTTTTCGTCATGAACATCATCGGTAGTTGGCTGGAGGAAATGTTGGTCGTCGGCTAAAGGAATGGCTAGCCTTTATCAGTACCGCGATAATAGAAACACAATCAAATAGATAAAGGATGAAATCCCATATACCATTACACCATCATGCTCATCACAAAATGAATTTTTCACTCTCATTTCACTTACTTCATAGCATCACAAGCAACATTATATTTGTCACCTAAAAACATCACCAGATACCACATTTGAACAGAGAACACTATCAAGATACACCAACTGATGTTTCCACCATCACCATTGTATCATCTTCACACCACAAACGACCAACACCAGAGAACGAAAACACCATCATAGATCACAAATCAACATCTAATAAGAACACCAAAAGATAAACAAAAATGGGTATGTAACCCTAAATGAAACCTACTCAAGAGGAAACTTGGAATGAATCCCGAACAAGAGAAAACAAAAGAAGGTCGACTAGGGGGACTCCACGACATCCGAACTACAAGGCCCAAAACTCATGTATATCCATCACTCCAAATCCAAACTTGAGAGGAGTGGTGGATCGCTAAGTCATAGAATGGTGAGCTGGACAAAGAATAAACTCTAACAACAAAATACAACAAGAAAAGGAGAAAACTGAGATGGGACCCAAGTAGGAAGAGCCGACTCCAGTAGCGCCAGGGAAACAAATGTATTCCAAAACACCTTCCCAAAACCTCAGAGTATCCCTCACTTTAAATATGACATGGAGTGGAGTGAAGGAATGCATGGTCATAGAATGCTAGAGGTGGCTGGGAAGAGACTAAAGTTCCTCACAGAACAATGAGGCAAAATGAAAATGGGAAACCCAATGCGGAGTGATCAAGAGGGAAGAAGGAAGCAGGGGAAAAGTGGGCCAGATAAACAGAGGAAGATAAAGGAGAACCTGAATGGAGAAAGTTGAAGGATTTATCACCGTTGGGGAGGAAGAAACCCTAGGAGGTGAAAGGCGATCTAAGAGAACGATAGTACCTTCCAAATTAGGTTTTATTCCAGTATATTCACACTATGTTAGCTTGATTAAGTACAAAACCCAATAATTAATTCATCAATTAATTAAATAGTCAATACACATATTATTCCATAATTAATTATTCACAATTAATTATCCAAATCAAATCTGAAATTATCATAATTAATTCTATAATTAATTATCTTAATGAAATAACAAGGAACATAATTAATACACCATTAATTATCTCACATAGATAATCTGTATCTCATAATTAATCCCCGTGATTAATTATCTTGAAACCAACCATATTTAATATCTCAATTAAAATATATCAACCCATAAATAAAGTACCAAAATCAATTATCTATTTGGGTAGCCCCTTAGTTCCATTATTAAATCATAATATAATCATCTATATCTCCAAGTCATCAACAAGTCAATGAAAATTCATAATTATCCCAAATTTAGGAAATCAATTATTAAGGGATGCTTACAATTCAATAGTCTCATATACACATATAAATCCATGACTATGGGGGTTTGATTTAGACTATCTACCTCAGTTTATTGATGGATGTTCACCCAACAGAAATCCCCAAAATCTGAGTGGCACAACGAAGTCGATCAAGCTCCAGCTCTAAATTTCTAAACCCAAAATTAAGATCAAAAGCATCGACATATTGAAGATCTAGATCCAAATCCACAATACTTGGTCTATATATTAACTAATAGGTTTATATTCAAGGATCCAATGGATATCTCCCATGAAACGATCAAGAAAAATAATGGAAATAATATAAGAATCAACAAGATGAAACCCAGTTACTGGGAAGAGAGTGTATCTTCAATCCATGCTTTAGATCTAGAAGAACAATGTATGAATCACCTTGGACTCCCTTTGGAATGCTCTGGGATCACCTATAATTCATCAAGACCGATCCTAAGTCAAAATAGCGGGGTCTAGGGGGTTCAGGTGATTTAAAAACTAATTTTCATATAATAAAAACAAACATTCATGGTTTTCTGGGAAAGGGAGCACGGTTAGATTAAATCATGATCCAACCGTGTGGATCTCTCTTCCCAGATTCACATTGTTACCTGGGTTTAGGTTCATGGTTTTTCAAACCATGCACAACCCTCAATCCATTAATTTTTATTAACAACTCAACCAAACACACCTCAAACCACAACCCCAGAAAAAATATACTTAAAAATAACAAATTTACATGTAAAAGGGCCCAGTTTGACTTCATAAAAAGTCCATGCTATTACACCAGTTATTCACAATCATTCAATTCAACTTCTTGTAATCAAAACATAAATGCAAGGTCCCATAATCCTTCTTAGAAAACAAGTCTATAGAACCCCATGGTGATGTACTCATATGGATAAATCCATTATCCATCAACTATTCCATCCAATTGTTAAGTTCTTGAAGCTCTGTTGGAGTCATTATATAAGGTGGAATAGAAACGGTTTCATCCCCAGGAGTGATCTCAATTTTAAACATGGCATACCTCTCGGGTAATAGCCCTAAGAATCCCTTAGGAAACACGTCATGGAATTAGTCCCTAATAGTGGAAAGAAATTGTGTCTCACACCCGCATCATTTAGTAAAAGATTTGGAACTATCATGGGGAGCTCCCTTGGTATCTAATAAATTGGTCCTGTATAGCTTGCTTTGAAATACCACTCTCAATGATTTATATAATTGTTACCCTCATGATATATAAAAGTCACTCTCTAGTAGTAATAACTATATAATATTAGTACGATATGAGCCATTCCGTACCAAAAATAAATTCAAATCATGAAATGTAATGTATGTAGAGATCTCAAAGAAAATGATACTCCCCAAACTCAACAGAACACCCTAAGCACAAACATATTTCCCTCAACTGCACTCCCAACGATGTGTCAATGATCATAATACCACTAAAAAACTCCACATCTAGACTCAAACCATTCTCAAGTTGTGAATATATAAAGTAATGAGAGAAATATTTATCAAATAAGTAAATCAAAAGTATAAAGTCTAAAATAATAATACCTATGACTATTGATAGCCCAGCCACACTATCCACAGTTGGAGTCTTAACTATGTAAAATTGACATTACCCTCTTCCATGTGATATAGTATGTGTCCCTTGAGCTGTGATATTATCTTGATTTGGGTGTTCTTACCCTGACATACCATTTCCAATACCTCGTCTACCATGGCCAAAAGAACTCCAACTGCCAAACTGATATGGGGTAGAAGGCCCTCATCCAGCACTCTTATTCAGCCTATTCCCCTTATCACTACCCATTGGTCATGGATTATTTTTATACCTATATAAGTTCCCCATCCTACCATAGTATCATCACTCCAATGGTGGTCATGGACACTGGATATGAATGTGGCCTAACCTACCACACTGGTGGTAGTATATTCAGTTACTTCTTTCACCAATTGATCCTTCTCCCTATCCATGCTAATTAACATTATCATAGTGATTCTTATTACTCTAAAAAAGAGTACCTCATTTTCATCCAGAAGAAACCACTTTATTTTCATTGAAATCATCCTTCATGTTCCCCTCATAAATTAGAGAGTGATTCACCACCTCAGAAAACTTATTCTATCAAAAGATGTTAACCTGGGATGTAATCTCACATTTAATCCCATCCTGGAAATGCTTTTCTTGTATAGAATCATCTCATGCTAACATTGGAACAAAGTGATACAAATTATTAAAGTGTCTAGTATGGTCCATCATGGATATACTCCCTTAGTTCAACCACATAAACTCTTCTATTTTCTTCTTCTAGAGCATATTTTGGTAAAATTGTTCCATAAAATTCTCTTGGAATTCCTTTTATTCAATTTTCTTATGTTTCTCATTCCATGTCTAAATTTACCACTAATGATTCACTTGACCATATAACATATAAGAATCTAATTTCACTATCTTCTCTGTAAGACCCTCTACATAGTCAAGGATCATCGGGATAGACTTGATCTAGAACTTAGTTGTCTCAAGTCTACCCACTCCGATGAATGTTGTAGGGTGTTGCAATTGGAACTCCCGTATCAGGTTAGACATATTTCGTATAGCATGTCATGGGTTTATTTCCATAAACATCATAAATTGAGAAATTTTATCAAGGAATTATTCTCCCAGGCCTTCACCCAAAACTATCAGGGCCTCATGTTCCACTACTAGAGGATCATTTCCCTCCATGTCCACATGTCATCCTACCAACAAGCATCATTATGGAGTCATATATCTACAATTCTAAACACACATCTTAGGATACATAACACAACATTACCACATTTATGTGGGAGGGATTAACATAAAAATATAACAAGTCATCCCCCATATCCTACCATATGGTCAAAACTAAGGAACTATCACTACACTCTACCATACCTCACATGGTTCATGGCTAAAATAGGGGAAAAAACTTCCTATTTTAGTGTCTCAAATTAGATTCCCATTTATCAATTTTTAAATTACCAAAATTTCCATCATTTAAAAATATACATTTATTATTATACACTATTTAATTTTTAAAATACTCAAGGAAAATTATTTTCATTATAACACTTACCCAAATATTTCTTTTTTATGCATTCTTAAAATGATACATTCCACATAAAAATCCAGATTTCCTAGAATTAGTCATTCATACTAAACTTAATTTACATACCGAGACATGTGTAAAATCATAGAAAAAAATAACATCACACAACATATGTATCACCCAAGGTGAAATAACATCCAACTATAACAGAAAACTACAATAACAACATTCTCACCCTGGGTACTTGGTTTTTTCCCCATACATTGGTCAGTTACTCCCATTCACTAGCGCATGACCTATGCACAACTCATCCTAGTCTCATGTCTACCTTTTACAAATAGTAAGACTACTTAAAAGTAAATAAAACTACCATTTATGCCAATTTGTAACACAGAAACTTGGGTTCCACTTGCCAATTCCCCAAGCCAGTTTGATATGTGACCTTAGGTGTGCCAACCCTTACACTAGAGGCTTCCTACTAGTAGTGAGGGTCTAATATATATATCATGGGGAGACCATACCCTCTTTATCAAAGCATTGTGATATGATAAATGAATGAATGATATCCAAATTATACTAAATAGTATCCAAAATAATACCATAATAATAAATACCAACATTGCATGATAATCCCAAAAATAGGAAAATAATATCCAAAACAAAACCGGTGGATGTGTAATTCCTTATATGTGTCAAGTTTCAAATGAAAAATCAAAATAAAGACACACTAAAAACTCCCAAGGGGGTCCCAATATCATGTATGGTTCAATCATCTATGATCCTTCAAATATCCCAACTCATCCATCTAACATGGTGCTCTTTCCCTTATCTTATTGGGTACCGATCAGTTATCCCATGTAGGTTATGAGTAAAAAATAGTAGTCCACCACCAAAAATGTATAAAAAAATATCCATTATATAATAGTGTATGTATTTCTTTAAATACTAAATTCAAATTATATAATAAATAGTTCTCATTTTAAATTGTTCTTTAATTAACCACATAAATCCCCAGGTTCATAATAACAACTGAACCAACAATACCTACTTAATCCCATGCTGGATTCTAGACCATCCACCAAACGGATATCACATTTCATTATACCATGGGTTTCTATTAATCATTTAATTCCAATTTCACATTCATGCAATGGGTGTCTAGAGTAACAATCTGGCACCCTGTGTATGTTTGGAGCAGCATTCTCTATCCCACAACTTTGTGATCACATGCAATACATATATATATATATATGGGGCATGGATCATAATTATAGAACATTTTTGTTATTTAGAGCATCAATCCTTATCCTACAACTCATTCACAAATATCGTATCTCATGGTTCCACATTCTCAACCATTTATCAACTATTTCCAAAATTCATTATTAAACCCAATTCAAAAATACATTTAAAAACATGAATAATTTATAGATAATCATTTCAATCATATAGGAACAACCCATGGGTTGTTATCAATTTCATAATCCCATTAACCAATCATTTTTATAAACCCAATATTCTGTCAATTTCCTATTTCCATTAATCGACCAATTAATTAATTCAATTTAGAATGCAATTTCCTGATGTGGAATTTTCAATTCAACAATTACATAAACCCAAATATATTCAAGAATATGTTAATTGACTATTATACCACATACCTCAATGTTTTTTATGAACTCTTTCAATCCTTCCATCCACAATTGTATGAAAAAATATTGAAATCACAAAAGGACAGAAGATCTAGGACCAATACCTAAGATCAAGATCCAAAGGAATGAGATCCATTAAAACCAAGATCTAAACCAAACCCAATAGAGGAAAAATAATCAATCTTCATCAGGAAAGAGAGATGAGATAGAGGTGAAATAAAATGGGGAATAGATTCCATACTATAGTGGAGTCAATCTTTCAATCATATCTTTTATTCATTTAGAAATGGGTTTGAGGAGACTTGGAATCCAACTGGGAGTTTCCAAAATTGAAGTAAATTTTTTAGGTCTGAGATGGGGTAATTATGGGTTAAAACCAGGTGGGTTTCTATTTTTAATAAAAAAAAGTTGTAGGATTAAAACTCACACGCATTTTTTTTTGGATATGGGGCATGGTTTGTCAAGCCATGTGCCCGAACCATGAAACTTTACTTAAGGGTTGTGCATGTTTCCCCTAAGTGGTTCATAGTTAGAAAAACTTTACACAAATCATGAAAATCACCTTTTTCTAGGGTGCATGGTTTGGGTAGGGAGTATACACGGTTTTGGAAAACTATGTGACAACGGCACACCACCTCCTATTCCTCCAAAATGGGGCACAGTGTTTCCTATGGAAAGTTTCACAATTTTTCCTAATTGTGTGCCAAGTATGCACAGTCGCATGGGCTTCCAAATTTATATAATTTTACCCAAAAAATACCTCGTATAAAAACCAAACCAAGTTATAACCAAACAATAGGTAAAATAGTTCTTAAAAACAAGAAGGATACATCTCTAGAATGGTCAGGGTCTTATAAGATATCATTAATGTAGTGTTTATCATCTATATATAATTCATCAGCATAGAGTTCCTAATCCATTTAGAGTTCATCAACATAGACTTCCTACCTATTCTATATAGATTTTCTACTACCGTTTAGAGTTCTTACAAATTTAGAGTTCATATATATAATGTTCCACTTCAAAATTTCAAGACCAATTTCCACATAGACATTAAATAAACTCTACATTTCCATCATACGTTTTCTACTATCACATTGACTTCATTTACTTTGAAAAGTTTACAATCAATAAGGAAACCTAAGGAATGTATCTACATTCTAAAAAAGGATTAGGGTACCACATAAACATCATTGCAGGATAACCACATTCCACCACATTTAATAAACTTAAAAAAATTAATCACACCCCATGAATTGTGATTTGGAACAAATAAAGAAACATGTTATACAGATTTATTAGAGATTCAAAACTGTGATATTGAATGACGACCATAAGGATTAAGAAATATAGTAAAAACTAAAATGTATGAGAATATCAGATGTTTGATAATATTTTAGTTGATAAGGAAGGAATTGGAAAATTATATGAATGTGAAGAGGTCATGAAGGAAAGGGTAGAGGAGTTCACACTATGATTTATGCAATTTTTTTTTCCAATTTCATCATTTTATTTTTTTTATTTCATCCTTCTATAATAATATTTTATCCCCCCTATGATATTGTTATCTATCACATGGAGGGGTAAAACATGTTGGTGATTAGGGAATTTAAGGTTTTTTTGTTGTAATGATTGAGTTTCTAAACTGCATGGAATGAAATCATTTCAACTATTAATTGGTTTTAGTAATCAGTGGAAATTTACTATTTTAAAAATGATTATTTTTTATTTATTAAATTTTTCCATTGATCATTTTCATTATTCAATGATCATTTATATCTATCCACTTACCCAAGTTGATAATTATGGGATAGTCTTGTCTAAGTGGGGATGTTATTAATGATTTTTGGCATGTAAATGAGGGAAGTGGAATTTTTTTGACTACCAAGGAATATAAAATATTGACTGGGTGTTTTTAAAGTACTCTACGAGTGGATATATATTTGGTTCCATTGATACCACCTCAAACACATCAGAATGGGAGTAGAACAAACCAAAATCTCAGTAAATTCTATATTCATTTATCTCCTTCAAACAAGTGGTTAAATGTCATGAAATTATGGGACTTCTTAGTTACCAGTTTATGATAAAAAGAGTGTAATAATTACAAGATTATGTTATCATTGTAATTTAATAACCAACCTTGAACCCATCACTTCCTTCATCAAATAAATTCAATCCATTGTTTACTTTATTTTAAATAATTTTAAAAGAAAAAAACAAGAAGGACACCCTCTCTTATAACTAAAACTGAAAACCAATTCTTGATCACTCTTATATAGATAAAACCCATGGGTCTTCACTAACGATACATTAAAACTAGAAGATTGATAGATTTTTAGACACACACCAATAGGTGGTATGTCAATATTCTAAGTTTCCTTGATACCAATTGTAATTTATGACAGTTAGGACCTCCTGTTTAGAACATAAAATCCATGTCCCTTTAGTTTTGTGTACAATTTGGTCACCTAATTTTGGAGTTTCATTTCCCATGTAGTATGATGATTCAACTCTAGGGAAACATGTTCTGTATGTTCTACCTTATGGTTATCAATCTCAAAATTATGAAAGCATTTATCTTCAATCTATAGTCTCTCCCAAAAGGCTGTGACTTGATGGGAAATTGAGTACAACTCCTGATAGTCACAACAACCTAAATATGGACCCATGAATTTTTAGAAGAGGTGGTTTCCTTTACATTATATCTCAACAATTGGATTCAAGGTAATTATGGAATGGAAAATTTTCCACACCCTCTCAAAAAAATCAATTCATGTAATCGTCCTTGAATTAGAATCTATATCATCCTTGGGGATGGAAACATACACCATTAGAGAATCATTTTTTAAGGATGTCTATGCAGTTCATAAGGATATGAACAGAATAAGGTTTTAGAACTCTATGTTGAGAGAATATTTCCATAATGTGGTTCAGCTGATGAGGACATCGAGACAACCAAAGTATATGGGCATCATTAAGGATTTTCAATAAACAACTCTACATGGGTGATCATTGACAATGATATCATGTCTAGGAGTGAAAAAATAACCTTCATCAATAGAGTATATTTGTTAATAACATCGTCACCCCATCCCATTTCTTCGATGGTTTATTTCCTAGTTTGCATAGGTGGATTTGGAGTTCACATAGTGGTCCCATTTATAACTTTTCCACAGTATTATTCAATCCATGATTGAGCATACTCCAAGGAGAATCCAATTAGAGATTTATCTGGAGGTAACATAATTAGTTAATTGATATCCATTTATGTTAGCATCACTTATAATTGGTGTGGTAATATTAGGTTGTACTCATCATGAACCCCATAAAAGGGATATAATTTCACCATTTTGATGCATTAGAACTAGCTTCCAAACCTGGATAGAATGTAGGGTCTACAGATCAAGTACCCAACAACCATTTTGTAAGGGATCCATGTTGTAATATAATTTGATATTAATTAGTGTTGTATAAATAATTAATACCATCAACCAAAATGTTAATAGGACCTTTATAAGGTTTGAATAAAAATCAAGAATGATCTCTTATGAGGTGATCCATGGATTAGGAATCTATTCTAATGGAGTTCACACCTAGGACATCTATTAATGTGGGTATATGGGTGAGTAAAGGAGTCAAGACTTTTTACCTTGGTTCATAGCCACCAAAGTGCGTTGATATTTATCCATAGAAGAACTCAATCAAGCCTCATGACACATCGGGGGTCTTGCCTCATTTAATTTAACCCAGAACATGTAAAATCTCCCTAGGTTTGGTATAGTGATAATTATCAAAATACTATAGGCTAGTTGCAAGGATATCACTAGGGTGGTTTCCCTCACCTCGATATGAGCAACTCAAGAGTACCATAACCACCCACTGAAGAACATGGATAAAATACTCACCCACTAATGATCACAACTCAAACTTGGTTTGGTTTGGTAGATCTATTTAAGGTATATTTATTCATCAAGGATGTACCAGTAGGTATTTTGGAACATAAAGAAAAGTTGTTTTAGTCACATTCTTGATCATTTCACCCCCAACATTTACAATGGGGTTTAAGAAAATCATAATTCAAGAAGTAAAGGAGACAACGAATGATAGGAAAACATCTATTTTCAGTCCATTAAAAACTAACTTCATAAATACCTTGTAAAAAGTAATTTTTATCCCAACATCATACCAACAACCATTAAAAGTAAGAAAATCATCATACATATCACCCATAATTAATATTTCACTAATCCTATGGATGTTTCAAAGATTGCCACAGAATTCCTCGTGTGATATAAATAAGGTTTCGCTTTCAAAACACGAATGGTTGATTAATTTAGGGACAATTTATTGGTTTCAAAATATTAAAAATTGTAAATGTAATAGACCAAATTGGGTTAACCCATAACGATACCTGCATTTTCCTACCATAAGGACTAAAGAACGTTATCTATCATTACAGGTTGCTGAAATGCACCTAGGTATCATAAAATGAGGATATGGAAATGATTTCACCATCAATAGACATATGATATGATAGAATCAATCAGAGTAAAATAGAATATAAACAGAATATATCAAATGAAAAAAACAACCAAAAATGTCAAATCCAAAATTTGGATAACAAGGTCTCAATAAAAAACTAAAATACTAAAAAACATGGAAAACGAAACCACCCATGGAACCATATTTATATAATTTCACATCAACACTCTCCAAAACCACAAAAAAGGAGAAATGATCTTGGATAATTATCTCCTCTATGATACTATTCCCTTTATGTGTATCGTACAAAACCAAGAATATAAATTCCCAAAGTAAAAAAAGTAATTTGTTATCACAAAATCTCATTAGGATACCACCATGAATCTATATAATGTCTATCCATTTGCATACATTAGTTATTATTTTAAACATATTCATAAAACAATTTTAAAGTAATTCTTTTCTATATAAAAATATTCATTTGTTCTTCTTTTCAAAAACATTCCATTCCTTTCAAAATCATTCCATATTAAAATAAATAGAGCAATATGACATCTCTTGTGTCCAATGGAACAAAAAGAACAATAAAATATTTTTCAATCATCCATATCCATATAATAATCAAGTGGTAAAATAAAAATATCAGAATATAATTAATTTATTATAATCTCAGTTAATCTAAAGATGGAAATCCATGGTGTGAGGGTGTACATAACTAAACCAATAAGACCCACAAAGGAACATTAGTCATCATATGTGAATACTAATTTATGGGGACCTAGGTCCCTTAGAAAGGCTACCCCCTAGTGTTATGTAATCAAGGAAACCTCTCCTTGTGATAGAAAACTTCACTATGTATCATATTTTTTTCATAAACATATTATATTTCTCAATTGGTTTCCATAAAAACCAAATTTTTGAAAACATTGTCATATCCCTCACATATCGAAACCAATTTTGATATTCAAAACTAAAAGGAAGCATAATAAGAATATATGTAATGCAAACTGTCTAACTCTAGGATAGAAACACCTACCTCAAAAATGATGAAAATGAAATCACCTTTGAGACTAGTGATGGGATAGGAAGAGATCAAATTCTAAAGAACTTAGATTTCATAGAAAAAATTTCAATTCACTATGTTTATTCTTGATATAGCGATATAGTCTTAACTACAAACAAATTCAAGGAGAATAATAGAATAAATAGAATCAAACAGATCTTAATCATCGTATTTTGATCAATAGAGACCCAATATTCAGTCTGAATGAATATTTTCTATTGGGAAGAGGGAGGGAGACAAGAACGTCTCTATAGAGCCTCTAAACTTATAAAAACTGAGTTTGGGTAATAGGGGTTGGATTAGAGGATATAAACATACATTTAAACCTAGATTTATATTTATCCAATCACTAAATTGCATACCTAGAATTGTTATCGACTAGACACAAGGCCTCATAAGGTAGATTTTGGGTGTAAGAAAAATTTCTACACCTAAAGTCCCTCCAACGGCTATCCCTTGGATTCCCACCAGCTAGATGGGGATAAATGTGGACCTACATAGGTTTTACCCAACCTCACTTGCTAGTCGGTTCCCTCCATCAGCTAGCTTGTGGCCTTATACTACCATAAATAAGCTAAAAACCTTCTCGTCACTTGAAAATGGCTTCAAAATCAAAATAAAACAAAAAATATATATTCTTTCCAAATCATGAAAAATGGGGTGTGATAATTCTCCAAACTAAAAAATCGTTTTGTCCCCCCAAAGGAATCTAGTCATGAAATCTATAAAGGGTAAGTTTATTGATGCATCATCCAGGCCTTTCTCTCGCATTTCTCTTTATTGTACCTACCACGCTGCCATCTCACTTGAACCAATTATATTAGGTTTCCATGCAGCACCATTTCCTATAATTCCATTATCTGATGAGACCATTAAACCCCTATGGATTTATGTTCAATCTCAATATCATCCCACTAAATCACATGGGATGGATCTAGCTGGTACTTCTTTAGTTAGGAATTATGGAACACATCATAGATAGAAATAAAATGATTTGTTCATTCCAAACAATAATCCACCTTCTTATGTCACTCCACAATCTCAAATGGTCCAACATATTGAGGTGCTAACATACCCTACATTCCCAATAATATATGTCCTAGCTAAGGTGAAACTCTATGAAAATCCAATTTCCTACCTCAAAGGTCAACAAATAATGACACTGATCAGTATGATTTATAGTGACTTTGATCTATCTATATCCATTATTTGATAAATTTCAAGGTATCTATCATATCTTTAATGTTCCTTTTTCTAACCAAGGAACATTATCAAACCTCTACCCAAAAGAGAGAATATCTATAAGGCCTCCAATAAAACACCTTAAAGGGAACTATATGAAATGAATCATTATAACTATTTTTTAGTAAATCTAAATCATGGTCGGATGTTTCTCCCAAGATCCACTAAAGTGAGAAACGCATGCCTAGAGAATATCCTCAATAGTCCAAATAACATGATCATTCCAGTCATCCTTCTGTGGTTGATAATCTTTGATCAACTTAAATTGATAACCCATCACTATCTGCAATCCACTATAGAGCTGAGATGTAAAGCATGGTTCTTGATCAAATTTGATATCTGATGGCACACTATGAATTCTGATAACCACTTCACATGTAATTTCTTAAGATACTCTATCTTTTCTCTACTCTTTTTTAGTTAGAAAATTTTTTAATTTTAGGATTTAATTAATAATCACCCATATTACATCTTTTCCACTTGGTGTTTGAGGTATCCCAATCAAAATTCCCTTGTATATCTCTGTAACACCCTGAGATTTTAAGACATATTTTTTAAAATAAATTTAATTTCTTCAATAGCTTTCATTACATGTAATGAAAATTTTAGATGAACCACGGTATACTATAAAAATATTATTATCACTTAATTCTTGGATTGGTATGTATGAATATGACTAAATAAATTATGAAAATTTATGGTTTACACATTTCTTTCTCCCGACTCACATTTCACCATGGAAGACACTCGATTTCTTTTATGACCCATTTTGGTGGTTGTGATGTTTTCATCGAGCCTGGGTAGTGTGTCCTATATACGTTATGAATGAGGTGCCATAGTTGAATGGCATGGGTGGTCAATTGTATGGGGCGTTGATTATGTGTTCAATCAGTCCGTTTCAGGTAAAATGTCCACGAATGGTCTCCAACAAGTTTATTCGTGGAACCAAAAACACCCAATGGCTCTGGTATCCACGGTTAATGAACCTGATTTCGAAATTCAGGTGCTTATTGGATGACGATTTGGTCAACGAAATTTGAGGACTGCATTGGTCGATATAATTAGAGATCAGTCTCATCACACCCTTTTTGGGGGAATTATTTCCCACTTCAATACTCTCTTATAGATTTAAGCAATGTTCATATGTTTGAAAATCCTTGGTTATTTCCCTAAGAGTGTGTCCATAGATTACCATTGTGTTGAAAGATCAATCATGGATACACACAAATTAGAAATTTCTGAGACAATGATAGTGTAATTCCTATTATGAGGCCCTATATGGTTTTTCATCGTCCAGGTAGGACGAAAGTTGATTTAATTTTGGGATTGAACCAATAGGATGGGATTCCTACATATCCTCATGAGATGAATCAAAACCTACATAGTTAGGTTCCACTTAACTGCACACATCATATTTTAAGGTCACGTTATGAGGACCCATCCATGTAGGTTACCATCGTGCAACATGGAAGTATAGGTAAAAGGTTTCTAGTCATGATCCAATACTGGGATTATGCTGAGGCGGACCAGGGATTACCATGAAGGGTTTAGTCTCCTAGGTGGATATGACCCTATAGGGGATACAGCCTGGAGAATACTAGGATGATTTGGTTACTGGGTTTAGACCTCATGGAGGCTTCCTACGTATCCTAGTTATTTAGGAATCACAGTCTTTATAGTTCAAGATATAGGAATAATGCATGATAGCTACCATTTGGGAGAGACATGATTGGGGATTACACAGTAGAGGATTCCTTTTATGGAAGAGTCACATTAGGGCTTATACTTAAGGAGTATTACCTAGAGAGTCAGGGGTAAATTATTACTATGAATAACTTTTAAGGTAAATACCCCTTGAACTTGATCCTTTACATAGGTGTCCTACATATCTTGGTTAGATCAGGAATCTGAGATTTTGTATTTTATTTGGAAATGGATTGTGTGGATTCCAAAATCATTGTTAACCTCTAAGCCCATGTGAATCATGGCTGATGTGAGAAACAAGAGGAATTGGTAGATCAGAAAAAACCAGACACTTTTCCTTCTCCCTTGATGAAAAAGGAGGTTCCCATGGTGGAAGATGTTGGGAAGATGGTGGATGAGGGGGTGGAGAAATGAACCCTTCAATGTGAAATGGATGTGAAGGTCCTCAGGTCCATCCTAAAAGGACAGGGGCTTACTCCGGGAGTGAAGCCTTAAAATGGGTTTTGGGAAAGGGGAGAAATGTTTGCCCTCATCAAAAGAAATACTCATTGTTATTATTTTGATTGTTCAATGTCCTTAATTAAATGGAAAAGAAAGTGATCACCCTTAATCGATAGAATGGGGAGATCTAAATTAGTATCCCAAGGTTAGAATCTGGGTTACCATTGGAATGTAGACTTAATAACATTCCTGGGGTCTGTACTGATGCAGGGATTACCATCGTGACTCCACTTACCATTGTTATGTAGATTCATAAGGGCATGTTGAGGCGCCCTATGGTCCATTCATATTGGTCTGGTGGCATAGTAAGAGGATTTGGCCTGACACCGATGGACTAGTTTACGGAAAGGATCCATAGGGTGGGATGGAAAAAAAGGCATGATTGGCACTGGAAGGTGAAAAACCTAAAGGCACCCTACTCTATGTACCACTTTCTCATGGAGGGTGGGGTACCCTATACATAGCATTTTTCTATGTGGCTGGATGGGTATTCTATGTAATGAGGTGGTACGCAGACCTAGATGATATATGCATACAGAGGTGGTACATGAAATTGGGTTCCGTCCACATACCATGGTGGTATATGGTACTGGAGTCCCTTTCTTTGGGGGAATGCCATATAGGGTAGGGTTTCATCCTCAAAGAGATGTGTTATGCAGTACACCAATTTGAACAAGGGTTATTGGTCTTGTAGTTCATGGGAATTTCATTCGTGAAGGTAGGATGGTTCATGATTTTCCTTTTAGGTTTATGATTTTCCCATATTTTGTTTTCATCCTTTTATGGTTTGTATCACTTTTATACCTATTGGAAACTATTCTTAGAACCACACATTGCTGGATTCTACCTTTGAAGTCTTCTGCCCTTGAATTACAAGATTTCCCCAAAAAAGTTGATCCATTTCTCAGCTCCCCTTGGGGTCCTTTTACAGGGTGCTAAAGAGGCTGTATCTATAGGCTACTCAGAACCTTTTTTAGAAGACCATAGAGGGATCATCTGACCCATGGAATGACTCGTGCAACTGTATTTTTGCGGTGTTGCAGTTTGTAGAGGTAGAAATCACCACCCCAATTCCACAAACGATGTAGCTTGAGGGATGCTTCTAGCCCTACCTCATCTATAAACTACTCAGTTAGTGGAGATGGTGTGTGGAGACTTCATTCTCTATCACGTTTTCGCCAATGGCGCGGTTCACATATGGAAATTCTCCACCTCCATTCCACCAATGATGTTCTTCCTTGTTGACTGACGTCATTCCCCATTCAATTTTTGAACATCTTGATTCCCTGACCAACGCTTCGTGGTCCATCGTTTTGAAGTCCATTCATGTACCTCTTGGTTCGTAATTTGTGCCTTATGCAGACCTTTTTCAGTAACCAGTTTGCTGACCAATTTGGTTCCTTCGCCGAATTGGATTTCTTCAATCTTCTCCTCAATTTTTCATCACCACATGCATATCTTTCCTTTATCAAATTTGTGGGAGGATTTGATTTCCCTTGTCAGATTTATCGTGAACCTACACACATGTATAAAATAAATTCTTTAATTATTAATTAATTAGAAATGAATATAAAAATCATTTGAAAATAAGGGAGTTGTTTTTCTGAAAACAATTGTGTAGAATGTATTTTTATCATAATAAATTAAATTGATCACTATTGGTGAATGATTTTAATGAAATATATATATTCAATCACATTTTCTAACATTCATATAATATTTTTTATTATTCATAGGATAATAATAAATTGAGTTTTATGTTTTAAAATGTATTTTTTCAAAAAATAAATTTTCATCACTTTTTGTACACATACTTTAAAATTAATTTCTTCCATTTATAGGTATTGAATTAGATAAAATGAATTACATTTTTATAATATGGGGGTTCACATTAGTTAAATAATCCCCTTTTATTTTTTGGTCAATATAAATACAATCCATGGAAAAATTTATCACCTTGGGAAAGGGTAAATCAGATTAATCTTGGTTAAAACTAAGTGATAAAGCCATAATTTTTCATCCTAATTATTATTTTATAAAGTAAAATTTACCCCTATAACCTTTTTATAGATATTTATATTTTTAATGGAAACTTTTTCAGAAAAATGATTTATATAATATCTAAATCAAATAAAGTTATTAAATGCCACTCTCTTTGTTTTTAATATCTCTAATGTGTCCACATAGGGATAAAAGAAAGCTATGAATGAATATATATCTAGAGTTTTAGATTATTGAAATTATTTTATTAATATAAATTTATTTTTAATATTTAATAATTATATAATGACCTTAATTTCTTATGCAACATTGATGTATTATTTCTCCATTTAATAAAAAATAAAATAAGTTATTTTAAAAATATTAAAAGTGATATAATTTGAATGTGTTAATGTGTCCCCTGAATTTTATAGATCTATATAACATATTAGGTAGGTTTTGAGGCATTATATTCAATTTAAAAATTTTCCTTGATGTATTTAATGTTTTATTAAATGGATAGTGTTTAAAACTATATTTATAATATATAATAATAAATAATATTTTATTGAATGATATAAAATTCATAAAAAATGTAAATTTAGAAAAAATAATGGGATATGGTTTTGAACATAAATCATGTCAATTTATGTGTTTATTTTCATTTTATAGTCACATTATTAATCCTTAAAGTTTATAAAACTTTAATATTATGGAAATTTTCAAAACAGTTAATAGGGGTTATAACTAAAAGTTAAGGGTAGAAATATGATCCAAACTTGTCAAAATTTTATTGGATGAGATTATTTTTACTCATAATCATATTATATTATAATATGATCAATTTTTATCCATTTGGATTTCGAAATTAATTTATATTAATTTAATATTTATCTAAATTCCTAGAGTGCCCCTCCCCTCAAATATAAATGGCACCCTCTTTTCTCTTATTCACACTACTTTGAGTCTTATAGATAATCAAACTCAAAAAATTTATCTTCTAAACTTTTTTATTTGTGTCCTAGAGGTTTTCAAATTCCCAAAATACTAACCCTATATCTTTTTAATGGAGATCTAAAGGAGTCATTTCAAAGAAGAGGTAATTGCTTTGGCCAATCACTTTTTTTAAAACAAACTTTATTTTACATCCTAAAAATTTATTATATTATTAATAAAATAATAAATTATGTATCATAAATATACTTAAATGTTATTATGAATATGAAAACACCATTATACACCATCTTTTTAATCAAATGGAAAGTAAAAGTACCATGTATGTGTACGTACAACTTGCCATCTCCACACAGCGATACAATTCATTTATCCTCGCCATATTTTATTGATGGGTATCATGATTGGTTTAATATTAATATAAGATATTTATGAAACAATTATACTTATTTAATGATAATATCTTGTCTACATTATTACCATCCAATCATTGGGTATGTGATAATGTCGCTCTAGCGTACATGTGGACTACCACCTCCACAAAGGGATGTGATTAGTTTTTCATTTATATTTTACTTGGATGTCAATGAAGATGAATTTTATGAATATAGATGATATATATAATATAATAATTATCTTTTAAATTTTAATTATTTTTTACCTTTATTTTTTTCTATCCGCTGAAAAAATTAAAATCATGTTCATGTGTATGTACGGCTTACCATCTCTATGAATGGTGTGATTCGTTTTTCAATCCCTAACTTTTATAGATGAATATATATATATATATATATATATTATGAATAAATATGATATTTATACCATGATTTGCATTCTGTATATTATGGAACTATGATCAAAGTAAAAGGACTGAAGCTTCCAAACTAAAACTTATACGAAAAACAAAGCAATTACCAACAAGAATAGTGACTTTAATAAAAACATTATTAATAAAATAGTAATAAAAGGTTAAAATTATATCTTATACGATTTTATATATTATTTTATGGTCCTATAATAATATTTATAAAAAAACTATATTTATTATACAAGATGTTTAAAAATTTATGAAGGAAGATGAGCCTATGGTAAGGGGATTTATGTTACAATCTCATTGTTTATTGGGTTTATGATTAATTTCTAATGATGAAATTTTATGATCAACCTCTCAAGATCCTCATGAATTTTATTTCCCTTCTATTATTTCTTGAAAATACATATTTTCATTTCATTTTCCTCACATTATGTACTCGAGATACTAAAAATATATTTTTAAGGAAAATAGAATTCATTTCTCTCTTTGGTCGAGAAACATTTTTCTTCAATATCCATGTTTTCAAAAAATATTTTAAATAATGTTTTTAATATACCCCTATGATTTTTTAAATTAATTTTACCCATGTTTTAATTTTTAAAAAAAAAATTGAAAGGAATATTCTTGTAATTTTCCAAATGAGGTACTTTGTGACTTTTCTGGAAAAAAAAATTATAGAATGGAGGTTTTCTTAACTTATACGACATGAAAACAATTTCCCTACATCATGGATGTTCAGTGTTTTGAATATTAAATTACATGTTTCCATGGTTATCTTCAATGAATATATTTTCCAAAATATTTTGTAAATTTTATACTTTAAATAATTATTTTCAAAATGGAAAGGTTATTTTCCAATAGAATGTTTTAATGATCTTTTGATTCATCAACGAAAACAACATAAAATGTATCTTATGATTTATTTTGAATATTATCCAAGTATACCATTATTATTATTCTAATATGTGGTTTATTTTTATGATTTCATGTTTTATTAAACCCATTCCTTTTCTATGGATTATGCTATGACGAAATGCTTATGAAACCCATTTATTTTAAGGGTTCTGATATGATGAATGGTTTTTGATCTTATGACACACATATATATAATTTTCATTAATTTATGGGTGGGGAATATATATCCTTATAAATTATTGGTTAAATATTTATATATCATGGGATAAACATGACTGTAATGGGAGTAAACCCATTTCAATAAGGGACTTTTTTCACTATGGTAGTCTTGGGAGTGAACCATGAATAGTACGGCGGGTTTAGGGAGTGAACCCATTCTACTATGATAGTCTTGGAAAAGATACTTGACTACTATGTAAAGGTTTTTTATGGTTAGGTTTTTTCCATAATTCTATGACTTATGCCTATATTATGATTTCATAGATCATGTCCATTTATTACTTTATGATTAATTTCTTATAAACTTCCAAGATTTATCCCATGACTCGTGATTATAATCTATGATATGTATGGTATGGTATTAATATTTTAATATCATGTTTCCATAACCTTTTTCTCATGTTATGCTTATATGATCATCGATATCTCCTTCTCATACACTTACTGCACATCAGAGCTCACCCATTCTTATGTTTTCTTTCCCATGTTACAGAAAAAGGTTCTATGGATTACATGTATATGAAGGGTGATAGTTTTGAAGTTCTAAGTGGTAGATGACATAGAACTATTATGAATGAGTTGTTTATGGTTGCATGATTCCAAAGAAACTAGACCTATATGATTTTGGCATAGATATTTATGTTATGTAAAGAATATTCATCAAATTATATTTAATATCAATGTATGAAAAGGTAATTTTACTAATATCGCATCCCATTTACACACTGAAATGGGTAAAGGTGGCATCAACCGAGTAGGATTTTGATGTTCCACCTCAATTTTATAACATGTGTGACATTGATATAGAAAACCTACATTCGATCATCTCATTCCCAACCACAAATAATGACATCTCAAGTCATTCTACATCTTGGTATATCTAAGGTTCATAGAAAAATATGATTGGTGTCTACTAGCCTTAAAATACTTCCTAAAATATATTGTAACAACCAACTGGCCTTAAAAAAGAAGAACTCCAACAGGAGACTAAGACAACTAACCCAAGGTTTCCCTACTATAAATATTCCTTCCAAAACACCGACACTCTGTATACTAATCCTACCCAAGTTTAATATGATCATCAATAAATGATCCTTCTTGAGTACAAAATAGGAATACCAGTTTTACATCACTCATATATTCTGATCACAACTCAATAAACAATCTCATCAAGCACCACTCTTTCACTAATTCATTCACTGTCTAAGTCAGTAATTTCTTACTCAAATCATATGTAACCACATTCTATTTATTTGGGGTGTAATAAATTTCAAAATAAAAAGCTTTAAGGTACTCAAACCACCATATTAATATTAATTTGAGATTTCTATAATTGAAGATATACTTAAGACTCTTATAGTCTGAATACACTATAAATCATTCCCTAAAGATGTAGTAGATCTAAGTCTAATGTATATGCAGCATTTCTTCTAACTCCATATCTTGAGTGGGGTAGTTCTTCTCATGAGGGAATAACTGATGAGATCCATAATCTAATACATGTATCCCATTCATCAAAACAAAACCAAAACCCATACCCAAGGCATTTTGATAAATGTTTTAACCAACACCAAAATTTGGAATATTTAAGACTATAGATGAATTCGATCTCACTTTCAACTCCCCAAAAGATCAATGGCACTATTCTATCCAAACAAAACTTGCACCCTTACGGGTTAATTCCTTCCTAGGGTATGAAATATTGAAGAAGTCTCAAACAAAGTATCTATAATAACTAGTTAATCCCAAGAAACTATATATCTCAAACTAGTTTCTAGGTTTCTCCCAAAACATCATTTCTCGATTCTTCTCAGGATCCACTGAGATAGCTCTCTCAAAAATCACATGTCTCATAAATTTCAACTCTTAAATTCATAAATAAAATTTGGATAACTTCTCATATATGTGATGTTCTCTCAAGATTCCAAGGATTACCTTAAATTCTCAGCATGATCCTTTTCTTCTATAGAGTAAAAAATAATATCATCCATGATAAAACTATGAAGGAATTCTGAGAATTGATGGAAGATCCGATTTATCAATTCCATAAAAACTACAAGATAATTTTTAAGGCCAAATGGAAAAACTAAATACTTATAATTCAAATACCTACTCTTGAATTCCATCTTAGGAATATCTTCCTTTTGGACCCTCATATTATGGTACCTTGATCACATATCAATTTTCAAAAACCATTGAACCCCCTTGATCAGATAAAAAATTTCATTAATCATATGCATGGGATATTTGTTCTTAACTATCTTCTCATTGAGTTTTCAATAACTAAAATAAATATGGATAATCCTATCTACCTTCTTTGAAAAGAGAACAAGAAAATTACACTGGTTAAAATCAAGTTGAAATAAATTCCTTAGCCCCAAAATCCTAAATATGAAACTTTAATTATTTTAATTCAGTTGGTGTTATACAGTGTGAAGGTATAAAAATAGGTCCCATCCCTAGAATAAATTCTATGGAAAACACAACTTCTATGTGAGGTGGTAATCCCAATAAATCATCTAGTAAAATTTAGGGATACTCAGACACCACCATAAGAAGAGGGACTCGAATTCAGGGATAAAAATAAACAAACAACAACTCTGAAAATTGATATTTAGTGATCTTAGTACTAGGAACAATATAACCTACCCTCCTCGATCTCATATCCCATTCACCTGGGATGATATGAGTGACACCATCAAAATAATGAAACTATATATGATTATGATAAAAATTTATTTTGGATTTATAACTAATCATAAAATACATGCCAATGATAGGATCAAAGATGTCGTGATCATGGACTAAAATGTCCCACGTGATTTCATTGATGGAAATGATCACCTGAACCTTAGTAATTTTGAATCCTTACTCTGACTTATTTCTCAAAGGACTAGAAAGAGACATCAAGAAAGGCATAATATCATAACACAAGCCCAACATATTGATAATATTGTGAGATATAAAGGAATTAGATTCACTTATATCAACCAAATTCATAACTATATAAGATGCAATAATCACATACCTCTCACAGTAACTGGTCCCTCATCTCTCTCTTCTAGTGAACACTCTGAAACATACATGATTCCAGCCTTATAATTCCCATTATTCAAAAATTAATCATCACCCTGAGAACATGTCTGATATATTACCCCTTTTGGTAGATCAGGTATAAACTAAGAGTCCATTTTGAAGGTGTATATAGCTCTATTACCCTGGGATTCCCTCTCACATAAATATTTAAGATGACCAAATTGACCACAAGTGTGACACACACATGTCTACCATTATTTACATTGAACACTCTTATTACCACATCAGTTATGGTCATCCTACTTCCATTTCTGACTAAAAAGAATGTTTTGGCTACCTCTTGTTATCACTAATGCTTCGAAGAGTCCTGTATTTCCATATACGTATGCCACAACAATATTTTCCTTGTATATAATGTAGTGAATCTTTTTTACTTATAAGATAATGGAACATATTAATAAAAAAATTTAGAGCCAATCATTGAAAAAGCCTGAGGATTTGAGGCTTAATGAGCTAGATATTGGTATTAAAAAATATTAAATATATTAATATCATGGGCATATAGATTTCTTGAAATAGTTTAATAACTCCCAAACATATTCTTCAATAGAAAATCTAATACCATGGTTGATTTAAAAATGTGGGGTTTATGATAAGTGTAACTTAAGGTTGGTCAGAGCCGGATGTTCGGTTGAGACGGTCGCTGGCGAGTGCGTTTAATAAAATAAATGGTTAGATTGTTTGTTTATTTTATTGAATGAACTAACCTAGAGAAATCTATATAATTGAAAACTAATAAAAAATGGTTAGATATGTAAATCTTGGAGGATTTGAGGGGATCTCTAATCTTTCTTCATTGGAAGATAGATAAGAGGATGATGGGTGATCAAATCGAGGGGATTGAGAGGCAGTGAATGCAGTGGGATTTCTCCTACTTTAGTGAACACATTATTGACCAACGATTGATCTAGATCAAGGTAGGGATTTCCAATTGGATTTTATTCCCTTTTTATTAAAATATTGGTCATGTATATTTTACCTTCCTATTTATCAACATTTATTCACCCTTCACATGAGGCCATTCAAAAATTTGAATTTTTTAATTCAATTTATTCATTTTATGCCATGTAACCACCTTAGATATCTAATTTGAGTGATTATTGGCTAAAATATCTTGGATAATGATGGTTACGACTATGTTGTTATTCTTTTCCCCCACACATTATTTATCATTGGACCACAGGGTCACAATTTGACATTGTTGGGGCTGGTTTGGGTGTGATAAAACCCCAAGATTTCTAGTGGTTGCATGCAAAATGAACTTACTAGTGTTTTACATATGAATTATAGGAGATAATTAATATATATGGTATCCATTAGTGGTGATGGGTGATGGGAGGTTCATGGGATGCACGGTGGCTTCACCAAATGATCGGATTTCATTTTCTGGCCACTACAGGACGGAAAATGACGGTCAAATGTATTTTTCTTTGATCTTAGGCAGTTGAATGGTTTGATTTGTAGAAAAGGAAGAGAATCATAAATCCACATGAATAATATGTGGTTTTTTAAAAATCATTACTAAATAATGTGTAGTTCAGAATAATACATGGTGTGTTCTTTGGATTTCATTATGGCTAGGGTCTTTGGTCGTGTTAAGGATCACACACCATTTGACTGGACCAATATACCATGTGACCCTACTAGGGCATTTATCCCATGTTCTAGCTGAACATGCCTATAACCCTGTGTGGGATGACACATCATGTACTCCAAGAGTACACAAGCATGGTCTAATACCCAAACATGTCTAGGTACATGGGCACATCCTGAAGTACACAGGCATGTCTAGGATCAAAAGGTTATGCCATGGATGGTTGAGGAAAATCATTTACCTCCTATACATTCCATTTATGATGCCATGGTTTTCAATATCTTTTTATAGGATAAACTTTATAGGCCATGAGGCGGGGGCACATGTCATGGGAACCCCAATATATGTTGGGTATTCCCTCAAAAAACTTCTTCCACTATTAACTCCTTCTTCAGAACTCAGATTTTGGCTCATGAGTAACCTATACTGTGTGTTTGTTCCATATAGAATGTGATGGTGGCCTTAATTGTGTAATAAGATATAAAATGTGATATATTTTGATTTTTATGCTTCTCTAGGTGATTCTTGATGGGGGCAGTGATCGGGTTAGGATCTTCGAAGATATTCCAAGGTTGAAACTCACATGTCACACCAGGACAAAGATCCCCCATACTCTTTATACTAATAGAGAAGATACTCCTCTACACTGAGCATGGGTCTTCAATATATAGAGTGGGACACCCCTATCTTTAAGCTTTGGCAGTGTTTGGGTCTTCCACAGGAACTTTGGATCCCTAGTCTATAGAGCATAATAGTGAGGAGTAAACCCCTCCACATGGATTATGGTGTGGTTTCTTTTGATTTTGGGAATTGGTGATGGACTTTTGAGCTGAATACAGACTCATCAACTTTTATGGGCTTTGATATAGAGATCCCTTGCCTCTCTCATCTAGGTATCATTATGAGAATATATATATATATATATATTGGGTTCTTATTTAACACTTTATATGGGTTGATCTAACCTTCTATTGTATCATTTTATTTCTCTGTATTCAATTTCTAGGGAGTCATACTTAGTATGTATATACTCACCCATTTATGGTATTTTCACGCACATGGAATGTTATATATAGATGAAGGATAGATCGACAGTGGAATTGGTAGTGAATATGTGTACTTTATTGCATTGACCATGTATGGTGGTCAGGACTTGAAGATTGGGATTCAGGCACTCTCATTTCTCATTTATTCTAGTTATTTTGAGGTTGGGAATTTATTTCGAGTTGGGTATGTATTTTCACCTTTAATTTTTGTTTATAATAGCATACTTAATTGTATTCCCCTTGAGGTTATTGCATGCATGTTTACACTATATATGTAAATTTATATTCTATTACTCTACAATGTTTCATGGAGATGGTTGGGATCATGAGTACAGGTTTGTTAGGAAAAGGCCTCCCACTTCATTTATTCCTTATCAGTTCTTTTCACCAACCCCTAGCCTATTAGAGGTGGTCTTGGGGTTGTCACATCAGAGATTGTCATCAAACAGGTGGGACTTATTGGTTCAGGTCATGATAGAGCGGTATCAGAGTATTCCATTTCTTGGGAAGTTTTTACGAGTTTTATCCTTATGAGGAATTGGTTGGGACTTAGGTAAATGGTTTCAAAGTGTCTTGAGTATGGATTTCATGCCAGGGAAACAAGTTCTTGTGTGGTGGCTGATGTATCCTTTCACTAAGACTCTGACTACCTTCTTATCAACTCAACATACTATGAAATAGGTTGGAGGGAATAATGGTACATTCATCATATAGGATTCAGTATTTTTATTATCCTTATTAATTTATCTCCCCATATATATATGTATCTATATATATATATATATATTTGGGCATGTGTGTGTGTGTTCATCTAACCATGGTATATGTTGATGGATTTCATGATTACTTCATGAAGATAGCTATCATGGTTACTGATTTAGGATCATGATGATGATCTAATGAGTGTTGAGGCCACATTTTAGTTTTCATCTCATAAGGTGTTTCCACTAGGAAGGATATAGCACCCCTACTTGTAAAGTAGAAATTGGTACAAAAAGTTCAAGATGATGATGCATGTAGGCTTAGTGCACTCCATGAGTTCCAACATCAGAGACCAGTATGGTTCCATATCAATCATGATCCCTAGGTAGATAAGGATTGGATTGAGTTTATGGTTTGAGTCTTATGGTTTGTTCAGACCCTAGTAACATAGACTCGTGATGAAACCATGATCTCATGGATAGACTTCCCAAGGTTTTTTCAGGAGAAGGATCACCCTACGTGCTTGAAATCAGTTTGGATAAATAAGATTATATATTTATATAAGGGTATTACAATAGTATCTTAGTACACCACAAGGTTCACTTACTTCACACGACCCACTATTGATATGGAATGAGATAGATTCTTATTGGAGGAGAATTTTGATCATTGAATATGTGGAGACATTAGATCTAGTGTGGTGTCCTTATGATTTCCCACTTATACTGGAGTATTAGAGATAGATCTAGTGACTGAAAGCTTCCAATAAAAGGGATATTATCCAGTTGGAGATAAAAGTGGCAATTAGGTGGAAAATGTTTTTGTAATAGGAAGCATTCATCAGACATCTAGGTCTTAGAAGAGGTTACATTCTCATTATTAGACTCAAACACATTGATCTATATCTCAAGGATCGCATATAGGATCATGTCATCCCATAGAGGGTTTATTATATTATTGAAATGGGTTTGGTCACTTGGATCATGATTTTATAATCAGTCATGCTGAGAAGTATAATAGGATAGTGGATGGACCCCCACAGTAATGGTAGTTCCATTATCAGGTATCTCTTATATGTGGATAAGGTGGCCATTAGGGAGGTGATATAGGTAGAAGAGCATTCGTTGATCTGGAGATAGGAGTAGTTGGATGAGGATAAAACTATGAGATTCTACCACCACCACCAATAGGTGGAATATGTTAGGCTTTGGGAGTTAACGGTCGAGGCCATGGGTAGTTGTATACCATTGAGGGCAGTGACTAGGTTGCACATGAGATGATCTGAGGTATGATATGTGTTTATTATACTCTTTCCTCAGTTTTACTAGACATTTTTTACTTACTGTCCTTATTCGTGGTTTGAGATCTTGAGGTTTTATTTGAGGCTTTATCCCAAAAAATATGGATAGAGGTTCCTATAGGGTGTGATACTTTGATATAACTTATCTGCCGATAGTGTGAACTATCACTTAGTGGAGAGAGTTTCACAAGGGGCCTATTGGTAGTCATGATAAGACCTTATGTTTCAATATTAGGTATATATTGTCTTTCCATGGTCTAGGATCATATTGAATATCATTAGAGAATATTCAGATGCCAATGGATAGATGGTACAATATTCTTCTTTGTGGGCAAGATAGATCACATAGAAGAGTGAATGGGTCTTGAGGGTGAAAATAAGCAACTAATCACTCATAATTTTATGATTTTAGACCTTGGGGTAGCGGGATATTTATGCATATGTATTTTTTTAGTGGTGGAGTAATATATGGACTTATTCTCTAAGGTTGTTTTGGGACCACCTCTGTGGAAGAAAAAAGACTTCTGTATTGACTTTCACCTCAGGACCATACTGATATCTTCAGCAGATTATCGAGTGGTCCCCATCGATCTCCGGAGTTGAGGGTGTAGTTGGGGGACCTTTGAGATAAGGTAATTATTATACCTAGAGTGCCCACCCTAGGTAGCTCCAGTTTTGTTCATGAAAATGGTGGCTGGGATCTTACGGCTTTATGTTGCTTATAATTTCTTGAACTAGGTAATGATAAAGAACAAGTACCCCTCACAGAGTATTAATTACTTATTTGAATAGTTGATAGGCGTATTTTGGTTCTCAGAGATTGATCTCAGGTTAGGATACCACAAATTGTTGGTTTTGAGGTTGATAATCTGAAGATATAATTCTAATATATCTATAAACACTATGATTTCCTAGTGATGTCTTTTTATGAGGGGAATTCACCCACTTTTTATGTCTTTGATAAACTGGATCTTCCAACCATAATTTTTCCATTTGCGGTTTGTTTTATTTGAAAACATACTCATTTAATCTACATGATAGGAGGATTGTGTAGAGAACTTATCAAGGTTCTAGACTTATTTTGGGAGAACCAGCTTTATGGTAATCTTTCAAAGTCATAGCTTTGGATTTGTGTAGTTTATATTAAGGGAAATGTCATTTATAATCATGGTTTAGCTATAGACATAGTGAATATTGATGTAATGATTGATTGGGATTCACCAAAGAGAATGATATAGGTATAGATATTTCTTGGTTTGGTAGGGTACTACAGGACATTCATGCCTAACATTATTAGGGTAGCATCCCCTTTGACTACCCTGATGTGAAAATGTTATCCATTTATATAAACTATGTAGTTTTAGTGATTCATTGAGTAGTTGGGGATAGGGTTAACTAGTAATCTTGTGTTTAGACTATCAAAGCTGGGCACTTAGTAAATGATGTTTTTCAATTCCGCTAGATCTAGCTTAGATGTGTGTTATTGTAGAGTCATTAAGTAATTGATTATGTGTGGAGGAAGTTGAGACCCCACTAGTAGAACTATGTGAATCACCACCCAATGTTATTAGTGGTGTTCTTCGCTCGAAATATTTAGAGGAACTATCTTCTTAGAAATAATTTTTTTGTTTACTCAGACCACTAGAGTTTCAGGTACATTTACACATAGAGATATATTAACCTGAAAATAGTCACTAATTGGAGTTCTTAGATTAATATGACTTTGAGATATTCTATACTACTATTAAGGTAAAAAAGTATAAGATTCCATTATTATGAAGTCTTGTTATCACTTGGTGGATGATGCATATGAGTAGTTACCTTCTTTACAGCTGACCCTGGTGGAGGAGAGGGGTTTAGTTTTTCTTCAGTTGATGGTCTTTACTCCACTAATTTGACATATGAGATAGCCTTAGTTGTGAGGCATCGACTTTGAGGTTCTATGTGACCAAATATTTTAATGATATTCTTCATATAGATTCACAAAATGAGGGGAGCGCATCATCCTTTTTGGGGATGGATGGTGGTTCTGGTTATGATGCAAAAGTAGGTGATTAGGGAGTCTCACAATTATCCTTTGGCTATATATCTTGGAGTGGAAAAGATGTATATAGAAATTCAGTAGATGTTTTTGTGGACTGAAATGAGGTAGAGGTTCACTCATTTAATCTCTTGGTGTCTCTATTTTCAGCAAGTAAAGGCTGAGCACCAAGTTCTTATAGGTTTGATGAAGCCTCTTGAGATCCAAGAGTGGAAATGGGAAGGTATATCCAAGGAATTTATGATAGGGCTTCTGTGGATAACAAGAATCCACAATTCCATCTAGGTAATTGTTGACCAACTTATAAAATTGACACACTTCCTTTCTACTAGGAATTAGAGTTTGATTAAGATTTTAGAAGAGTTGTGTGTTTGGGTGATCATCGATCTCCTTGGGGAACCCTCAATTATTTTCTTCAAATGTGATGTGTGGTTTATGTCACAGTTGTGGAGAGGCTTTTATAATGCCTCAGGAGAAAATTTGAGGGCGATTAAATTTTTTCAACCCCAAATGGATGGGTAGACGAAGAGAAATTTCTAGTTTTTGGTGGATGTGTTGAGGTCTTGTGTGTTAGACTCTGGATGAAGATGAGAGTATCACATGTCATTGGTAGATTTTTCATATAATAAAAATTATCAGTCACTGATTGGCCTAGAACCTTTCAAGGCCCTATATGGGATACCCTGAAGGTAACCATTATATTGGTGTGAGATTGGTGAGACTTATCTTCTTGGACCAAATATAGTGTAAATGATGATAGAGAAGTTTCAGGTGATCCATGAGTGTATGAGAATAGCGTAGAGATGATAGAGATATTATGCAGATCGAAATCATAGGCCTTTTTAGTTTGAGTAGGGAGATCATGTTTTCCTGAGAGTCTCCCCAAGATGAAGATTATGGAGATTTGTTTGGGGATGAAATTTATCCCTAAAGTTTAGCAAGCTATTTGTGATCACTAAAAAGGTTGATGAGGTTCCATACTTCTTAGCCCATCCCCCATAGTTAGATCGAGTGCATCACATCTTCTATGTGTCATAGATAACAAGATATTTTCATGATCATATGCACATTATTAACAAGGTTAAGCTCGACATCGAGGATGGAGACACCTTCATAGAGTATCTAGTGGTGAATGAGGATCGGTAGGAGAGTATGTACTGAGGATGTACTATTCCCTTGGTTTATGTGTTGTGGCAGTATAGAAGCATGTGGGAGAGCTCTTGTGAGTAAGAGATCCATATGCAGGCTCGGTACCCCCATCTTTTTGTTTAGATTATGATATTTGGGGTGAAATTCCTTGAAGGAGGGGAGAATTTAGTGACTCTTTTATCCTTGTAATACTTTGGAATATATTAAGTAATATTTTTAGAGTTGGGCACTAAAACAAAGTAAGGTTATGAGGCCCAGTGAGACCTATATTGATATTATAAAAATATTAAATATATTAATATCACACATGCATAGTTATCTTGAAATAGTGGAATAATTCCCAAATGGAGTCTCAAATTATAAATTTGAGATCACGGATGATTTTGATATATGGGTTTTACCCTAGGCACAAACTAAGATTGGTCAGCATCAAATATCTGATTCAAGCAGTCATTGGCGGGTTTATCTAGTAAAATAAATAAATTATTTATTTATTTATTTATTTTAATAACCTAACCTAGTGAAACCTCTATAAGTAACCACTTATAAAAAATCGATATGGTTATATGCATAATCCTGGGAGGATTTGAGAAGATCTTTGAGAACTCTTCATTAGCATATTGGATCAGAGGATGATAGGTGATCAGATCGATGTTGATTGAGAGGCAACAAACGCAAAAGGACTTCTCCTTTCCTTGAGAACATATTCTTCACCAATGATAAATCCAACACATGGTAGGGATCCTAAATTTTTTATACCCTTTTTATTAAATGATTGATGTTGGATATTTTATATGCTTATTGATTGAATTTACCCTTCTTTCACATGTGACCATTTGATAATTTGAATTGTTTGATTCAATTTATTCTTGTTATGCCATGTTATCACCCTAAATATCCCATTTTTATGATCTTTGGTCAGGATATCTGGGATAAATATGGTTAAACTTCTATTCATGTGATTTTCCATCACCCATTATTATCTTTATTTGTCACTGGGCCACAAGGTCATGACTAAAAATTGTTGAGGTGGGTTTGATCATGATAGAACCCTCAGATTCTTGGTAGTTTTATGAAATAAAAACACACTAGTGTTTTACAGATGGATAGGGATGGATTATAGGGTATACATCATAGATCTATGATCTATAAGTGGTGATTAGTTATGGGAGGTTCCCAATATACACGACAGCTTATATGGATGATCAGATTCAATTTTCCAAACACTGAAGGCTAGGAAATGATGGTTGTATGTGTTTTTCTTTGATCATGGGTGGTCAAATGGTGAGATTTGTGGCATTATAAGAGGATCAGAAACCCACATAAAAAATCTATGGATTATGTGAAAATTATGGCTATACACCATGTATTTCAGAAGAACACATTCTGTGTTCTTTTTATTTCATGATGGATAGGGTTTTCATCCAAGTTAAGGATCACACGTCATGTGGATGGACCCACATGTTGTCGGGCACTACACGGGTATCCAGGTAGTGTGAAACCTGTACATTCCCAATACACCATATGGGATCACACCATATGTACTTAGGAAGTACAAAAGAATGGGTCGACACTCAAACACAGCAAGGTACATAGCCAGGTGTAGAGGCTTGACCTGAAGTATACAAGCATGACTAGGAGAACATGGGTAGGCCTTGAGTAGATAAGGCACACCATGTACCACCTGTAAAAACTGTGTATGATGAAATGGTCTTCAAGACATGTCTAGATGAAGACGCGGCTAATAAATGACAAAGGGTAAAATTACATGTGGACCCCCATAAATGTCATGTATTCTTTCCAAAAACTTCATTATCTTATATCTCTTTCATTGGGAATCAGATTGTGGCCTGTGAGTAGCATACCCTGAATGTTTTCCCATGTAGAACATGAATGTAACATTCATTGTGGAATATGATATATGATTCAATATGTTCCAAGTGTGATGCTTCTTTAGGTGATGCTTGATGATTCCAGTGATATGGGCAGGATCATTGGAGAGATTTCCGAGTTGGAACACCCCTACCACTCTAGGGAGCGAGTCCCCCATTCTATTTATACAAATAGAGATAGTACTCCCTTACACTAGGCATGGGTTATCTATCTATGGAGTGGTACACCCTTATATTCAAGATATGGTGGCATGAAGGTCCTCTATATGAGTTGTGGACCCCTCCTTTATGGAGGGTTGTAGCGAGGAGAGATCCCCTTCACATAGATTATAGTGAGGTTTAATTTGATAATGGGCTTCAGTGATGGAATTTTCAGATATGTAGGAAGGATCAATGATTTTGGATAGTTTTTTATATGGATATCCCTTTTATCTCTCATCTAGATTTATTTATGAGCATATATATGTATATGTTTGGATATAATTTCCCACTTTCTTATGGTTGGTATTTTCTTTTATTGTTTCTTTCTTTTTATCCATATTTAGGTTTTTGGTCATCCAATTGTGTATGTATATACTCACCCCTACATGGGATTTTCCTATATGTGTCGTGACTTATATATATTATGGAAATATATGTGGTGAATCTAGTTGATCTTAGGGAAACATGGGTGTATTGACCATGTATGGTGGTCTGGACTTTGAGATCAGGAGTCAATCTCTCTCAGTTCATCATTTATTCCAGTTGTTCTCTTTTTGGGTGTTCATTTTTTGTTAGGAATATGTCATTTCGATTTCATTTTGTCTTATAATGTTGTACTCTATTGTGTTTCTATATATTTTATTTTATTCATGTTTACTCTCTAGATGTTACTATCTTTTATATTCCTCTACACATTTCATAAAGATGGTTGGGTGCATGAGTACAAGTTCATTAGGAAAAGGCCTACCACTTCATTTATTCCTTCTCGTTGCTTATTACAAACCCCTAGACTATTGGAGATGATATTGGGGTTGTTATTCATGGTTTTCCACTGGCAAGGTAGGCTCCAATGGGTCATCTTATTACACACAACCTCGACATTGGTGGGAAGGTACATAAGAATCAACATAGATAAAATATCTTATATTAAACCCATTTTGGACCTCCACACATTGAGGTAATAGTAGAAAAAAATAACTGGATATAGATTCTCCAACTTTCTTAATTGAGTAGAATACTATATTAAAGAATGATCTCCCTAACACAAAGTAACAAACTATCTTGAATTTAACACTCTCTGTGTCTTGGGATAGAATTATTTATTACATGATTTCTTGAAGGTGGTTAAGGTGAGATCTTTGTGAAAATTGTCTTGAATAATATATTACCACCACTTAAAACATATCCCTTCAAGAATATATATGGTGAATCCAATCTTGGAGTCTTCTAGATTTTTCATAAATTGGAAAATTCTCTCAATTATTTTGATCTATATTTATTAATCCTATGGACCCTGATCACCATGACAGGTCATTGGATGTTTCTTATTGAATTCCAAATCATGGTCCACCTTTCATTCTGGTTCAACATTGGTGATTTGGCCTATATAATCAATCATTTGGATGATAGTTTACACAAAAACTAGGTAAACTATAAGATTCACCATTGAGGCTTGCTCTGTATATTCCTTTGTAGAATTTTGAGTTATTCTTTTTCAAGGATCCATATACTAGAAAAAAAGGATAGAAAAAATCTTGAACAGAATTAAATTCCTTTATCAAAAATTGAATTTAAAGAACTAAATCCAAAAGGATAAATACTATAAAAAAAACTGTACAACCCCGATCTTCCCATGGTAACTGAAGGCTAGTCATTAAAGTGAGTTGTCTAGGAACACTTCAACACTACCATTCAAGTTACAACAATCCTATCTATAGCCTATTGATAACCAAAAAACATAAGAGGGTGAGAGACAATATTAATCCCTAGATTTAAAAAACTTATAAAATTTTCTAATTTGTAATATACTAACCCTTTTCAACCCATAACATTACCCAAACCGGCCTGCTACAAGAACCAACGTGAATTCTAGACTCCCATAAATATCATATAATATGATATAATCAATTAGATTAAAACAAAAAATTACTATAATATATCATATGTTAGAATTATAACAAAAATATCATATCCAATATCTTGATAACAAAGTATCATTGAACAGATGAAATACTGACAAAATGTTGAACCTAAAACCAAACATTGTTCTATCTTAATATGTCTGAATTTCACCACAATCCCATCTCATTAGAAAGGAAATATGGGATAAGAGAGTCTTCCTCTACATGACACTCTTCCGTTTACCTATATCCTATAAAACCAAGGCTACAAAAACCCAAAGAAAAATTAGGATGTGGGAACTAAATATCAGTAGGATACCACCAATAATCTATAAAATGTATACCTAAGTTCATCTGTTAGTTTTTTTATAAAAAAAATCTAACGCACTAAGAAATAAATAATTATCCATATAAAAAACATCCTTTGGTTTTCTTTTTAAAAACATGTTATTCCTTTCAAAATCATTCCATATTCAAATAAACATAGTAATATGAAATAATATATATCCAATGGCATGAATATGAAAAAATAGTTTTCAAGCATTTATATCCATATAATAATCAAGTGGTAAAATAACAGTATCAGAAAATCATTCATGTAATGTGATATCAAAGAATCTAAAGTGGTCAATCCATGACTTTAGGGTGTACAAAACCAACCACTAAGTCATAAAAAGGAATACTAACTGATATGTGTGGATCCTAAAGTCTAGGGACCATTTCCCTTTAGAAAGGCTACCCCCTAGCCTCTTGAAATCAAGTTCACCTCCCCTAGTGATAGCTAACACCACTAGGTCTCATATCTTTTTAGTTTTCCCATACCCTAAGGTCTCTAAAATGTGATTTATATCATAATTACATTAAATAAATAAAAACATATTTCATAAAAGTATTTACAAGGAAATATATATAAAAAATTCAATCCCACAATTTATAAAACATTTTCAATATTAATCCAGACTGCTTTCATTCTTGAAAAATTATTTCCCCTTTAGAAATCATCCTTGAGTAAATTTAACAAATAATTATATTCCTTAGTCGGTTTCCATTAAACCCCACCTTTTGAAAAAATTTACATAGCCTTCAATTATTAGAATGAATTTTGATATTCAAAACCAAAGAGAATAATCATTATAACATAAGTAATTCTAAGGGTTAGACCATAAGATAGAGACACATACCTCAAGAATGATGAAAACAACATCACCTTTTAGACCGATGATAGTAGAGGAAGTAATCATATTCTCGAAAGTATATATCTGATAGAAAAAAATTCAATTATCCATGTTAATTATATATATAGTGATCTTGTATAAATTGGGAATAAATTCATGGAGAATAAGAGAATAAATAGAATCAAACTTGTATAACTCACTAGATTACGATCAATAGAGACCTGAGTTTTAACAACTATGAATATTTTCCAATGAGGAGTGGGAGAGATTAAAGAAAATAATTTTATATACTCTAAACTAAGAAAAACTGAGTTAGGGACACTGGGGTCTTATTAGATGATAAAAACTCTTTATTGGGATAGATTTTAATTTATACCATTACTAAATTTTATGCTTGTTGGCATCACCAGATAGCCATTGGTCCACAACAACAAGTTGGTGGAAGCACATTGGGTGGTTGAGGGAAACTACAAACTTGTAGAGGTTTTTTTCAGCCTCACCAACTATTTGGTGGCCTCCTACTACCACCAACAATAAAAATACCCACTCCCAACTTTAAAACAACTCAAGAATAAAAAAAATAAGAGCACTATAATTGATCATTCATACCAGGGTGTCAGAGTGAAGCCCAAATGACCTCAAAAAGGCAAACTTCTATTAAGAGGTTCTAAAGCTTTTTATAGCTATGATTCAACTAGTGGGTCCATGTCCACTCTTCATATAAATTCCCTCTAGGATGGAGATCCCACTGAAGGATCTATACATTCCTCCAACTTTGAACAAAGAACCTATTTATAGTTGAATATAACTCAGTTTTTTCACCCACTATTGGTTGATCACGGACAATTAATTATAACACCTCGTTGTAAACTACTCAGATGATTTTTTTGTCAATGCAAATTTTCACTCGGATGATATCATGTGATGATAGAATGTAGATAGTTGAGAGTTATTTATCTAAAAGTAGTGAATTAGATTAAAGGTTTAATCTATATAGAGGAAAGATGTTTGACAAAAGGTAGTTAATTTAAACAAGTTTAAAGAGACGTTCTAGGGCATGATAGTGAAGGGTGATCACATCCCATGAATTAATTTTAGTATCACCTATCATCTCCATGATCTGAGTGGTAGATTTAATGTCTGAAACAGTGATTAAAGTGTTTTCCATCTCATTTCTGCAAGTGAGAATTCTAAAATATTATTTGAAGGAATGAAATAAATATAAAGAAGTAAAATCATGTTAAATTGGTCTAATAATGGACACAAATGGAAAAAACATTCATCAAAATAAAAAAAATTCCCTAGTGTTTTTCACTCGTGATTCACCCTAGTGCTTTACCCTAGATATTTTCTATAGTGTTTCATTAATCTATGATCACAAAACATCTTAACTTAGGTAATGTTCACCTAAGTAAAGATGTTTCACTCAAATCAACATGCTCTAAAATTATGTGCTAATTGTTGGGAGAAATAGGATTTAAATTTACACTAACTAGAAAGTGAGACTTGGGTGAATAGATAATGTGGAGATATATGGTTCACTCAATTCTGGGGGAAAATCAAGTGAAATTAGTGTCGAACCTAACTATTTATAAACACGAATATCTTTTACTTTAGATCATGAAACAATGTCCCATGTTCTAGTTAGAGTGTTCATGTCATGTTCATTCCTTAGAATGAAAAAGTTTTTTCCCAAATGCCAATTAGAGTGGATAACTATCCACCAAACATAATCACATGATCCTTACCTCAAATTAAAATTTAGTGAAAGTGATATGTCTGACTTAGAATTCATCCCTCTTCATGTCGATTGGATCAAATTATTAGGGGGGGGTCGGTTCTCCCTTTTGAAATTGGAATCAAGTGATGTAAGTTCATGATGTTAAGCGTAGGTGTTTTTAAGTTTTCAACCCAATCCATCAGTCTTAGGAATTATTTCCCATTCCCTCATGAACAAGTCTCCACACTCAAGTCCATGTGCCCAGCTACTTCACAAAAATCTATGTTCCCTAATACTTCTCCCATTATTTATTCCCTACCCACTATAGTAAGACACACATGTCCACCCATGCCATGTTATCAGGTGTAACCTAATAGAACGATTCACCCAGGTCACCCATTCCCTATAAATAAACCCTACAGGGTCCTCAATTTTAACCTTTTGGAAGATGAATAGACACCCCCAATATCTCTTGACTCGGTTCCTCTCTTCCCACTTTGTGTTGGCTACTTAGCCTAAACCAAGGGTAAATAACCATAAAAGATAGTAATAGAGTTAATTAAAGGTTTAACACATTAAAAACCTTCATGTAAGTCCATATCACTTCTATACATTCAAACTAGGGTTAAGGGACCCACTTAGAAGAGAAGTTGAGTGAAACTCACACACGTCACCCTGGTAGTGTCTCTTAGGGTAATATTCGCCTAAAATAACCTTGGGAGATCAAAAATAAGGTGACCACTTATTATATCTTCACCACTAAAGTGACACATCACACTATTTATTCATCAAGGAAACCACTTCACCAAAGGACCACTACTAGGGATATATTTCACCCTAGTCCCTCGTTAGGGATATTCTTCATCCAACTTCCTAACATTGTAGATAATTCACCCTACCCTCATACTATAGTGAGATATTTACCAATACTTTTTCTCAAGGATGATTCTTCTCCCTACTCTCCTACTTGGACACCCCATTTTACTTAGTCTCTTATTTGACACCCCATTCACACTCATCTTCTATGTAGAGACCCTATTTACCCTAGTCTCTCATTAGGGTGAACAGTTCACCCTTCTCAACTAGGGTGAACCTTTTTCCAGACCTATGACTAGAAAGAACCCTAAACTAGGGAATCCAATTTTTCATAAATCCTCACTAGGTAAAAACTTCACCTCAGTCTTCTACTAGGGTGCCCCAATTTCCCCTAGTCTTCCACTAAGTCACCATTTCTCATTAACTTCCATTAGGGGACCACTTTTATGAGGTATACCTATTTAAATTCCAATCCCATATAACCCTCTCTCAGATATCTCATTTTTCTAGGTCTCTCATATAGGCTATCAGGATTTCCAAAATGATCATACAAACAATCATTATTATCAATTAAATCATTAAAGGTTAGCACACTCTCGAGCCTCCTCCATGACCACCTAAGACACATGATTAGGCTATACACTTCAGCATACACCCCTTAAATCATGTGTTACATTGATAAACGGAGATTTTCACTTTTCTTCCTTAACTAATATATCCTTTAGGAATTTTACAATCATGTATACCCTTGATAATGAGAGTACTCATCATGAGTACATCAGTGATTCTTCCCCTGGCTACAGGTGTTAATCTTAGCTACTAAAGTGTTAATTTAGATAACCTTGTCCACTCAATAATCTATAAGGTAATGGGAATACTTTCAAGCTATAATCCCAAACAGGGTTTCCATTCATGATTTCATTAGTTTGACTCATCAATGATCTAGGGAAACATATTTGACATCATTTTTAGGTATACTCCACAGAAAACTCCCCATTGTTGACTTAATCATTTTGACTCATCAATTAGTTGAGGAAATTTATAGGGCCACTTATTAGGTATAAAAATTAATTCATATAATGTTAGTGCATATTAATTATGTGTCCATTTATTCCTCTTTATCTATTTACTAGAATATAAGGGATGGGCACACCCATTCAGGTAGAAAATATTTAAGCACCACATGTTTCTTTATTATTACCATGTGATACCAAGGCCCTCTTATCTGGTGTATCCCCAAATACATCTCATTTGGAAATATAACCATGATTAAAATCATTTGTTATCATCCAATTTCCAATAAGAATTAATTGAACACTACCTGGGAAGCTCTAATTTATAAGACCAGCTCAATTATATGTTGTCACCCCTTTAGCGACATAGACCTCATATTTGCATGATTTAAAACTACATGAAAATATCCAAACCATGTGACTTTAAACTAAATGGTATGATTCTAATGTATTACTTGAACAATATGGGCATTAATTCTTGTTAATCAAGATATAAAGAACACATCTTTGTGGTTCAGACCCAATATCTAAAACCAAACTTCCATTGGGATATATTCCTTGTGAAACTTATCCTTGATAATTTATATCCCTTAAAACCTAAAAAAATTACCATATT